>JAGIQG010000002.1:68607926-69208972 GCA_024679065.1 Sphyrna mokarran | reverse complement strand
GTAGAATTTTCACTATGAGCACAGAGGTAGTGGAAACATTTTAGTGTGGGTGTTATGCCTGTCTGAATCATGCAAAGCCAGCTCCAAAGAATTTCCAGGGCTCAAGTCTCATTATGCATTTAGAGCAAGTTCTTGACACATAATTTTCCAGTGTTTTCAAACTCACTATTTCACCAAAGGAATATCTGCTGCAATGACAAGCTATTAACAATCTGTAACACTCATTTCAAATCCAGGTTTCCTGATTCAGCAATGGAAAGGCCTTTGGAAAAATGGAGCACTGTCAGACTACGCTGTTTGACACTCCAGGCACGATCACTGCTGAGTGCCTGGGAGGAGGAGGTATTATGTAACAATGCAGTAGCTCAAAATATGATTACAGTTTGCAGACTTAAGTAAAGCATCAAGGTAAGTCGACCCACCATAAGCTAATATGGAACAGCTCGATAATGTATGCATACAAATGTCTGATCTTGGTTGAAGTACCTTGTAGTCTTTTGAATCCTAACCATACATTTGCCAAGCTGCAACTTTTCACAGAAAAGGAGCAACAATCAAACCCTTGTACACATTCAATCAAGGCACATCACGGAACTGCTTGCATATAATTTACAGAATGAGTGATGAAGCAGAGGTCTCTCCCAAGGTAGTAGCATCAATCTCTTATTCCTTCATCTCCCCATATTCACATAGTCAATGTTTTACATAAATATACTCAGTACTACAGTCATATGCTCACTTTTACAACATGACAGCACTGTATTGTAATATATCCTTTGATGAAGTTTCAAGACGTCTATTGTTTGTTGCTTGATCTCTCTCAGAGGTCTTGCTGTATCTAAGTCTTCATGCGAGTCTTACAATGGTGTCATAACTAAGTTAGCCTTGACCTTCTAGTTTCAAGACAAACTTCTTTGAAATTAACAAACCAAAGGGGATTGCCTTCAAAGATAAGAACTGACTTACCAATAGGCAATAATTATTAATCTGCATGCTCCTGTCTTCCACATGCTTAACCAGTTGAGCGTCAAATCGAGTGAAAGCTTTCAAGGTTTTTGAACAGAATGTCATTCCATCAAGGATTACAGATGGTCAATTTATTGACAGAAGATGGCTATTCTCATTTTGCAAATCTTCCTCCATGTATGAAAGTCTAATTGCGGCACTTCCAAAGAAATCCCTGTCCTCACTAATCTATATTGGTTTTTAAAGACCTCATTCTAATTTCCAAATCCCTCTATGACCTGCTCCCTCCCCATCTCTGTAAATTCCTCCAGCCCCATAATATTTGTGACAACCACACTCCTCCACTTATGGCCCTTGAGCATCTCTGACTTCAGATGTTGCCTAGACCCTAAACTTTGGAAGTCCCTCCCCAAACGCGTCTCTCTCTTTATCCTTCCTTGCTCCTTAAAACATACCTTTTCAATGAAGCTTTCGGTCAAGTGCTGTAACAGTCTCTCTTCCACCTTCTTCTGTCAGGAAAAAGATGTAAAAGTCTGAGACCATATACTAACCGAGTCAAGAACAGCTTCTTCCCTGGCGCCATCAGACATTTGAATGGACCTGTAATATATTAAGCTGATCTTTCTCCACACCCTAGTGGTGACTATAACACCAATTCTGCACCCTCTCCTTTCTTTCTCCTTTATATACTCTCTGAATGGTATGAATTGTCTATATAGTGTGCAAAAAACAATACATTATATCCCAATACATGTGATAATAATAAATCAAATTAAACATTGTAGGAGCCACTCCAGTCTTCTTTATGAACTCTCCTGGTTTGCTAAATGCTTGCAAATATTTTCTTGACTGATGGTTTCTCTATGATATTGAAAACAATGATTCAACTGTTTGTCAAGAAACAAACAAACAGAAATGACAAGGAACATGTGCCCAAATTCCCAACATACATTTCCAGAAGCGTTATATCAGGAAATCGATCTTGTGAAAGTACCCTTTGTGTTTCCCTGATGCTTGAGGCAAATGATGGTGAATTGTGGAAAGACAGCCCATTGTAAGCAGCAATTTTCTCAAGATTTCCTTCATGGTCTAAACTTTCAGTTGGAACAGTTGCATTGGTGTTATTGATTTTCACTTGATAAAACACATTTAGCTGAATCCATCTCGAACATCATCTACACGTGGTAGTATCATGATTATGAATCATTTGGTTAACACAGTTAGTAGTTCAGATACACAGATTATGAAGATGCTGGCCTCTTGTCTGCTAATATGGCTGATTGCAGGTGCTATAATTGGCCTCAGTGCACCTGAGTTAAAGTTATTTGCCTTACTAATTAAGAATCATATTAGCAAGAAAACTGATGCCCAAAGAAATGTGCTCCTGCAAACAGTAAACACATGTAGAAGGATACAGAAGAACACTGGGAGAAAAAGGTTAAGAAAAGTAGTTTTTTAAAAAATGAGATGAATTTCCAAAGCTCTTCTCCCACTTATCCCTATTATGTTAATGGAAGAGCTGCAGAAAGCCCAGAAACATGGTTTATTTCAGAGTTTCCACATAGCAGATGATTAGGAAAATTGTCAGAAATGTTCATTTCCTTTGGTGAAAAACTGAATACAACAGTTTTCAAAAGACTTGTTGCTTCATTTCTAATGCTGTTAGTACTAGAGTATTAAAATTCTGTGCTGTTCATTGTTCTCTGGGACAGAGTGTTTGGAAGTGCTGGTGGCTGAGTGTGAATTTTTCAATTTGCTTTTTTTTCTTTCTCTCTTTTTGAGTGCTTTTTGCTGCTGTAGTTAGGCCTGGGGCTAGCTGGGAAGGGAACCGGGGAGTATAAAAAGAAAGTGGCAGTAGACAGCGGGCAGCATCGGGAGTGGGCAGGGGAGTGAATAGGGAAGCAGAGTGAGAGATACAAGGGCTTTGGCTCGCAGGGCTTGGGCTAGAGCAGGCTTAGACACAGTGTGCTACTGGTTTTCCATTGGAATTCACACCTCCAAAGGTGTCCATGACAATGGCAGGGATTAAGGGAAGACGCCTCACCTGTGTACGGTGTCACATGTGGGAGTTCCTGGAGGTGAGACCTCTCCCGAAAGTCCACGTATGCACCAAGTGTTTGGAGCTGCAGCGTCTGAGGGCTCGGGTCAACAACTAAGCGCCAGTTGGAAGATGCATTTTTAGTCAGGGAGAACAAGGCAATCATGGAAGGGAGGCAGAGTAAGGTGGCAGACCCAGAGCCTAAAGGGGGGGAACCTGACCCTTACAGGTGGATTACTGTCAGGAAGGGGAAAAAGGAGAGGGGAGACAGTCCAAAGACTTCCCCAGTGGCAGCCCCCCAAAATATCGAGGGCGGAGGGTTAAAAAAGGCAAGGCACAAGGACCAGAGTACCTCAAAGGGGAGGAAAGGGGCTAGCAGGGAGATAGTGGTGGGGGATGTGAGGGTTAAAGGAATAGATAGACGCTTCTGTGGTCCAAGGTGGGACTCCAGGATGGTAGTTTGCCTCCCTGGAGCAGGGGTGCAAGATGTGTCAGACAGGGTAGAGGGCATTTTGAAGGGTGAGGGGGCCCAGGCGGATGTGATTATTCATGTAGGAGAGAAGGATGTAGGAAGGAAGAGCAGGGAGGATATAAGAAGGCAGTTCAGGGAGTTGGGGGTTAGGCTGAAGAACAGGGCCTCCAGGGTGGCGATCTCAGGGCTGCTTCCAGGTGCGGGTAATAGCGGAGCCAGGAGAAATGAGATCCTACAGCTGAATGCGTGGCTGAAGGACTGGTGTAGGGCAGAGGGTTTCATATTTGTGGATAACTGGGAAGTCTTTGTGAAAGAAGGGCACCTGTATAGAAGGGATGGGGAACACTTGAATGGGAAAGGTGTGAATATCTTAGCTGAGAGGTTGGCTGGAGTGTTTTGGCAGGATTTAAACTAATATGGAGGGGGGGAGGGGACGAGACCGATAGCTTGGTAGAGAGCGAGATGGGAGTCTAAGTAAGCTTGGACGAGAAGAGATGCACCGGGGAGAAGGAGGTTCTGAGTGGTCTTGGAGGTCTGGAGTGTGTCTGTTTCAATGCGAGGAGCGTAACGGGAAAAACGGATGAACTTAGGGCTTTAATGTTTGCGAGGAACTTGGATGTGGTTGCAGTGACAGAGACGTGGTTAAAGGAAGGGGAGCAGTGGCAACTGAACATTCCTGGGTATAAGTGTTTCAGGCGTGACAGAGGAAGGTCCAGAAGAGGTGGGGGAGTGGCGTTGTTAGTTAAGGAGAGCATCACGGCAGTGCAGAGGGAGGACAATACAGAGGAGTTAGGAGTGGAGTCGCTGTGGGTGGAGTTGAGGAATAGAAAGGGGGCAATTACTATGCTAGGAGTGTATTATAGGCCACCCAACAGCCCATAGGCAGTTGAAGAAGGCATATGTAAAAACATTTTGGATAGGTGCAGAAAGAACAGAGTCATTATAGTGGAGATTTTAATCTCCCTAGGGTGGATTGGAAAGTACCTAGAACTGGGGGTTTGGATGGGCAGGAATTTGTAAAAATGTGTACTGGAAGGATTGTTGGAACAGTATGTGGCTAGCCCGACTAGAGACGGGGCTATATTGGATTTAGTTCTGAGTAATGAGCCAGGGCAGGTGGTTGATGTTGTAGTAGGGGAACATGTGGCTAACAGTGACCACAATTCTGTCTACTTTAGGATACAGATGGAAAAGGATGCTTGTTGCCCTAGGGGCAGGATGCTGAATTGGGGGGAGGCTAACTACGGTCGAATTAGGCAGGAACTTAGGGAAACTGATTGGGAACGGTTGTTTGAGGGTCAGTCCACGCTAGGCATGTGCGACTCTTTCAAGGGAATACTGAAAATGTTGCAAGAAAAGTACGTGCCGGCCAAGAGGAAAGACGGGAAAGGTAGGATGAGAGAGCCGTGGATTACTAGGGATATTGAGGATTTGGTTAGGAAGAAAAGAGAAGCGTATGATAGGTCAAAGCAGCTGGGAACCGAAATAGCATTAAAGGAATATAGAGAGAGTAGGAGGGAGCTCAAACAGGGAGTTAGAAGGGCAAAAAGGGGACATGAAATGATTTTGGCGGATAGGATTAAGGAAAACCCAAAGGCTTTTTACTCCTATGTTAGGAATAAAAGGGTGGTTAGAGGAAAAATCGGACCTCTTATGGACAGAGGAGGGGAACTGTGCTTAGAGCCCGAGGGAATGGCGGAGATCCTGAATGAACACTTTGCGTCGGTATTCACGAAGGAGAGGGGCTTGTTGACAGCTCCCGTCTCTGAGGGAGCTGTGGACCAGTTGAGGGAAATATCCATACCGAGGGAGGAAGTGTTAGAGCTTCTAGGTAGCATTAAAACTGATAAATCTCCAGGGCCTGATGGCATTTATCCCAGACTGCTTAGAGAGGTGCGAGGTGAAATTGCTGGGCCCCTTATGCAAATCTTTGTCTCTTCCTTGGACACAGGTGAGGTCCCAGAGGACTGGAGAATAGCTAATGTTGTACCATTGTTTAAAAAGGGTGGTAGGGATAACCCCGGAAATTATGGGCCAGTGAGTTTGACGTCAGTGGTAGGGAAGCTGTTGGAGGGGATTCTTAGAGAAAGGATGTATAGGCACTTAGAGCGTTGCGATTTGATTAGGGATACGCAGCATGGATTTGTTAAGGGGAGGTCGTGCCTTACAAATCTGGTAGAATTTTTTGAGGAGGTGACGAAATCAATGGATGAAGGGCAAGCCGTTGATGTTGTCTATTTGGATTTTAGTAAGGCGTTTGACAAAGTCCCTCATGGGAGGTTAGTCAAGAAGGTCAAGGCTAATGGGATACAAGGACAGGTAGCTAGATGGATAAGCAACTGGCTTGGTAATAGGAGACAGAGAGTAATAGTGGAAGGGTGTTTCTCTAGCTGGAGGTCGGTCACTAGTGGTGTGCCGCAGGGCTCGGTACTGGGACCTCTTCTATTTGTAATATATATAAATGACTTGGAAGAGGGAGTAAATGGAGTGATCAGCAAGTTTGCAGATGATACAAAGATGGCTGGACTTGCGGATAGTGAGAAGCATTGTCAGGCGATGCAGCAGGACATAGATAGGCTGGTAGCTTGGGCAGACAGATGGCAGATGGAATTCAATCCTGATAAATGTGAGGTGATGCATTTCGGGAGAAAGAATGTAGGGGGAGGTATATGATAAAGGGTAGACCTATTAAGAGTATAGAAACTCAGAGGGACCTGGGGGTGCAGGTGAACAAGTCTCTGAAGGTGGCAGAGCAAGTGGAGAAGGTTGTGAAGAAAGCATATAGTATGCTAGCCTTTATAGGAAGGAGTATAGAGTACAAGAGCTGGCCTTTAACGTTGCAGTTGTATAAAACGTTGGTTAGACCTCATTTGGAATACTGCATCCAGTTCTGGTCGCCTTACTACCGGAAGGACGTGGAGACTCTGGACAGAGTGCAGAGGAGGTTTACCAGGATGCTGCCTGGTGTGGAAGGTCTGAGTTACGAGGAGAGGTTAGGCAAATTGGGACTGTTTTCCTTAGAAAGACGTAGACTTAGAGGAGATCTTATAGAGGTGTACAAGATTTTGAAGGGGATAGATAGAGTAAACAGGGCTAAGCTTTTTCCTAGGATGGACTCAAATAGCACGAGGGGTCACGGGCTGAGGGTGAGGGGGGTAAGGTATAATTTGGATGCTAGAGGGAGTTTTTTCATACAGAGGGTGGTGGGGGTATGGAATGCACTGCCAAGTAAAGTGGTGAAGGCAGGTACTCTGGAGTTATTTAAGAAATACTTAGATGGGCACATGAACAGAATGGGAATGGAGGGGTATAGAAAACTGATTTAAAATAGGGATCATGAGCCTTGGGAGTCCCTGGGAAGTGTGTAAATAGATGATGATATTGATGTCCTTGTTTTCATCCTACAGGTGCTTTGGTCCACCTTGTTGTCTAACGAGGGGCATACACGCGATGGGTCGTGAGAGGGCTGCTCTTGGACCTTTTTCGAGAGCATCCTACTGCTTCACGTTGTTAGTGTATGCTTGACCTGGACCATCTGATGGGCAACACGACAGTGCAGTGACTATAGCTGTGCTGTGCAGATACATGGATTTGGGCCTGTGTCTGTGGGAGTTTGCGCATTCTCCCCGTGCTTGCGTGGGTTTTCTCCGGGAGCTCCGGTTTCCTCCCATATCCCAAAGATGTGCTCTTAGGCTAATTGGCAACACAAATTCTCCCTAAATTGTCTCAAATTTGGTTTTTAATCCATAGATCTATAAACATGGACAGGGATCGCGTGTAGAAGTGGGAACATCGAGCTGGCGGCGCGGGCTCATTGGGCTGAAGGGCCTGTTTCCCATGCTTTTTTTTTGTTCTTTGTTACAAACTTCTAAATGCATGTAATTAGTTGGCTGATAAGGTGAAATGAAGAATTTCAAGTTCTCAACACTAGGGGATGCTCTTGTTCCTGTACTATGAAACACTGCATTCAAAACCTACTTTAAAAGATGGCTTGTTTTGTACAAATTCAATGCAGTTCCCAAAACTGCTGTGCAACTGGATCTGAAAGAATGATTAAGTAGCTTAGGGACATATTTTGTTTATGTCTAAGCATAAAATCTATATGGTAAATGAGAATTGATTTATCCTTGCATGACTCATTCCTCTGTCTGCTTGTTTAGATTAATAATATATATATATATATATAAATAAATGTAGCCATACAGATTAAAAAATCATGCACCAAAGAACATTCTTGATACAGTAAATTATTCTCAATCTGCATTAATATGCTTTCATTCTAGAATGAGTCCCAGGCTGAAAGGAGTCAAGAATATTAATTTATAAAATCATACAATGGCAATCTCAGAATGTAAATAACTCATCCATATTGGGAAAAGCCGTGCAATTTTTCCTCAGGTTTGCTGCTCACAAGTCAACTGGAGTTAATTGGCTTATGGATAAAGTGAAGAATCCTCGCACACACATTTTCTTCCTTGAAAGCAATTCACCTCATTTTAAAAAAAAATCCTCACGAGCAACCTTAATTTCATCAGCATAACTATATATGTTATAATTTATTCTTCTCATGGTACCAATGTATGAAGAAAAGAACAAATTAGCATTTTAAGATATGCTTGTCCATTGTGCAGGTGGTAATGTAGGAATAATTTAATTAGATGTAAAATACCTGTCAGTTGTCATTGTTAACACAAGCGTGTGTATTTAAGTTTACACATTACCTCTTTCCTGAGAGGTCTACAGTTTTGAGTGCAGAAAATCTGTATGAATGTGTAATCACAGCTGTGAACACACACATTTAGAAATACTTCTCCATGTTACTTTCATAAAAATAAGGAACAGACACTGCTGGAAATAAATAGGCTTAATATCATTTGAAAATAGAAAATGTATTTTTTTTAATTTAGCATGTGGGTATCACCAGCTAGACCAGCCAGCATTTAATACTCATCACCAGTTGCCCTTCAGAATGTGGTGGTGAGCTGCTGTCTTCAATCGTAGCAGTCCTTGGTCTACCCACTACTGTTAGAGAAAAATTCCACAATTTTAACCCATCGACAGAGAAGAAATGGCGATATATTTCCAAGTCAAGATGTTGAATGACTTGAAGAGGAACTTCCAGGTGGCGGTGTTCCCAGGTATCCGCTGCTTTTTTTTCTTTTAAGTGACAGTAGTCAGGAATTTGGGAGGTGCTGCCTAAGGAGCCTTGTTGAGTTCCTGCAGTGCATTTTGTAGATGGTATATGTGGCTGCCACTGTTCATCAATAATGGAAGGATTCGATGTTTATGGGAGTAACAGCAAGCAAGTGGGCTGCTTAGTCCTGGATAGTGTCAAGCTTCTGGAGTATTGTTGGAGTTGCACTTATCCAGGCAAGTAGAAAGTATTCCATTACACTCCTGTGCCTTAGTTAGTGGACAGGAGGCAAGTTACTCACTGTTGGATTCCTAGTCCTTGACCTACTCTTGAAGCTATAGTATTCCTATGGCAAGTCCAGTTCAGTTTCTGATCAATGTGACCCCAGGATGTTGATAGTGAGGGATTCAGCGATGGTAATGGGGTGATGGCTAGATCATCTCTTGTTCGAGATGGCCATTGCCTGGCACTTGTGTGGTGAAAACATTACTTGCCACTTGTCAGCTCAAGTCAGGATATTGTCCAGATCTTGCTGCATTTCTACACATTAGTATGAGAATTTGCAATTATACTGAACATTGTACAGTCATCAGTGAACATCCCCATTTTTGAACTTTTTTCCATTTTTGATGGAAGGAAAGCTCATTGATGAAGCAGCTGAAGGTGGTTTGGTCTAGGACATTGCTCTGAGGAACTCCTGCAGTGATGAGCTGGAGCTGAGATGCTTGACCTCCAATCATCAGAATCATCATTCTTTGTGCCACTTTTTGGCTATAACTGCTAAGGGTATTCCCTGGATTCCCACTGACTCCCATTGCTGGGGCTCCTTGATTCCATACTTAGTCAAACACTGCCTTGATGGTAAGGGCTATCATTCTCATCACCTCACCTCTGCAGGTCAACTCTTTTGTCCATTTTGGCTGTAATGAGGTCAAGAGCTGAGTGATCCTGATGGATTGAGCACCTGTAAGCAGGTTGTTGTTGAAGAAATACTGCTTGATAGCATTATTGATGACCACTTCCATCACTTTACTGCTAATTAAGAGTAGACTGAAGGGGTGGTAATTCGCTGGTTTGAATTTGTCCTGTTTCTTGTGTTTCATATCTGGGCAATGTTCCACATTGCTGGTTAGATGCCAGTGTTATAGCTGTGCTGAAACATCTTAGCAAAGGGCAAGTTTTCGAGCAGAGTCTTTAGTACTATTGCTTGAATATTATCAGGGCCCTTTACAGTATGCAGTACCTTTAACTGTTTCATGTTATCACATGGAGTGAATCAAATTGGCTGACGACTGACATCTGTGATGTTACGACCTCCAGCAGAGGCCAAGATAGATCAGCCAATCAGCATTTCCAGCTGAAGATCATTGCAAATGTTTCAGCCATATTTTTGGTTGATGTGACAGTCTCCTCTATCACTAAATGATGGGGATATTTGTGGAGTGAGTTGTTTAATTGTCCAATATCATTCAAGGGTGGATATAGATCTGATCTGTTGGTTATGTGATTGCTTAGCTTGCTCTACTACTTGCTACTCATGCTGTTCAGCACACCAATATTCTTGTTTTGTAGCTTCACCTGCCTGGCACCTCATTTTAGGTATGCCTGATGTTGCTTATGGCATGCTGTCCTGCACCCTACATTGAACTAGATTTGATCCACTGGCCTGGCAATAATGATAGCAAAGGTACAATAGGGAAATACTGGATCATGAGGTGATTGAGTACAATTCTGCTGCTTTTGATGGCCCACAGTGCCTCATGGATGCAGTTTTGAGCTGCTAGATCTGTATGAAGTTTATCCCATTTAGCAAGATGGTAGTGCTGCATAATATGATGGAAGGTATCTTCAAGGTGAAGACGGGTTTTGTGTCTACAAGGATTATGTGTCATTCACTACTACCAATGTTGGCATGGACAAATGTATCTGTGAAATTAGATTGGGGAGGGTAGAGTCAAGTATGTCTTTTCCTCATGTTAGTTCTCCCACCACCTGCCACAGTCCCAGATTTACAGATTTACATGTTAAAATTGGATTCTTCAATGGAACTGGAAGATCTGCAAGACCTTTTATTGAATTGAAATATCAGCACACACTGCAGCATGACCGCAATAATAACAGAACTTGCATGAATATAACACTGTTACATCCTGAGGTCAGCCATGAAACTATTCACAACAACTGACATTTGAAATTAGACAGGTAGAAGTAGAGGCTATTTCTGCTTCACTGGTAAATTCTAAATTGGGTGAACCAAGTGATTTTTCTGGCTGCCCCTTCATTGACATTTAATGACAAGGTATGAAATAGGTCTACTTGTTGTACAATGGTTATAAGTGTGCCTCAGGAATGTCACATGGAAAGTGAACAAGAGAAGCAGCCATAAATTGGCAATAACTGGCTAGAATACATTTATCTGTGAAAGGCAAGAAGCCAGTCCAAAATCCTGCTGCTCCTTCAGGGCAGATGCTTCAACAATGACATGTGTAATCAATCCAATTACTCAAAGACTCTGTTCCTGAAACTTGGAACAGGATCAGGGCCCAAGGATATCTGGTTCTAACTATTTCTAGTTTGAGCTTACCTTAACTCTGTAAGTGAGACAGGAACTTCTGGAAACAATGCAGTTTATTCCAGGACAGCCTGAAATAAAAGTGGAATTTACAAAGACTGGTGCTCAATTTTTCACAAAAAACAAAGGGGTTCGATGCATTAGCCAAAATGGGGCCAAAAACCTGATTCAAGAAAACCTGACTCCCAAACCTGACACTCATCATTTTCATTGGAATAGGGGTGGAACATATTTCACACAGCTACCATCTACAGAGGCACCAATGGATCTTAAAGATTTAAAATTTCAATCAGGTGCAATTTTCAACATCTAGATTTCTGAAATATCACTCATGGGGTTTATGAATTTGAAGGAAACATCTAAACTGTCCTGAGACTTGAAACAGGAATAGCATCCAATAAAATCTGGTGATGGGTCATAGTTCTAGCAATTTGTAGTTCTTGGTAAAAATCAGGTACCCTTTTGCAGAGGTTCAAATGTCTGCTTCTGAAATCAATAACCATAGACCTGAGTATCTGTAATATGTATATAACATCTGCGGAACAATCAAGTTGTAAAGTAGTTTAAATGACCCATTCTTTAAATTTTGAAAACAGTTTGCAATTTATAAAAAACAATACTTGCAGTTTCAAAAGATGCCTGTTGATAGAAGCCTGAATCATACCATTATAGTGTTAATTGTTAATGCTGCTTGAATGCTCCCAGTGCCTCTCATTATAGTTAAGCTGATGGCGGTGGCGGGGTGGGGGGTGTTGGGTAAATTCAGAGTTTGACTGACTGCTCCAAATAGTTACAAGAGTGGGGTTATGAATATTAATGTTCATTTTTAAAAGGGATTACAAACTTAAAGAGTTGTAAGATTTTTTGAATCAACTTTCACCAAAACTTTATTTTTTATTATAACGTGCCTGACTGCTTATTTAACATCTGCTCACTCCTAGAACGTAAATTCGAACATTGGGGAAGTTTCTCTCCAATCAGATTTGGGAAGTTGGGAACTTTTCCCACTCATGAATGAAAATTCATCCTGAGATAAAGCTTCAGTGAAACCACAAAATACTTTCAAAAATGAATGTTATAACAGCAGAATGTGTGACGTAAAGTGTTCGCTGATCAAGATTGATTGGAATTCCCCATAGCTATTTATTTTATAACTGATATTTCAGCACTGCATAAAATTTGTCAGGATATGCTTAAGATGATGTCGGAGATGGTCTAGCCGCCAGGCATCCTGCCAAATTCTATTTCAAGGAGAAAATGAAATATCTATGTCAGAAGAGGAGTCCAACAACTCTCTCTTTTATTCAGGTAATATTATCAACGCACAATTGCTTCCAGGTATCTTGTACCACACTATCTTGTACAGCCTTACTTATAGTTAAGTTTCAAAGTAGAATTAGCACATTCCAAAGTAAATACACTGTAGCTACTTGGGGAATAAAAAATGGAGCTGACAAGAAAACATTTGTGTATCATTTTGTCCCAGGTTGATGTGAGGCCTGTTCAGTAATGAGAATATTGCCCGTCATCAGAAAAGGAACGTGTTAGGTAACCTCTTCATGAGTCACAGCTAGTTGTCCTTAAAGGAAATTACTTCACAACTGCAAAGGTTTACGGATACTCAAAAGATATGCTGGGGACACCACATAGGATATAGCGATTGCACCCTCATTCCTTCCACTGCCTTCCCCATCTCCCAACAACAGCCTTAGCTCTCTGACTGTCCATCCTACCCCAACTGCCTTTTTTATCCTTAACCACACCCCAACTACACCCCAGCCCTTGACCACGCTCCCCCACACCAGCCCTCCTCCCATAGATTACCTTCCAAGTGATCAAACTGCACTGACCACACAACCACTGACCACCAGACCTCTACCATCCAAATGATATCCCTCAGTGTCAACTGACTATATGATCCAGTCCCCTGGTCACCAAAACCCCAGCTTCCCAAACCTCTCTGCAATCCTGCCCACATCCTTTATAAACCTTCTCCTTGGTTGCTCAAAGTGGCCAGACCTTTAAACTTACTTGCTCTATGGAGCCAATGTCCTCCTCACCTCTGATACTGCAACAGTAGGAACCTGATGAGCCACACAGATCCCCCGAGTCTGAAGGTCAAGCGAGATTGGAGCACATGTATTTTCAAATAAGGAAGTACAAGCAAAGTAGCAATCCCATTGAATTGCCTCTCCAACAGACATTATGGGCTCAAAGAACCACAGAAGTAGTTGTGAAATGAACCATTATCATTGGAAAATTTATTCCGGTGAAACAGAGGTCTCAGTAGATCAAAGATGAAAGATGAGTGCTGATCACTGAAGAGAAAGACTAGTCAAAAACAGAAAATACTGGAAAATCTCAGCAGGTGTGACAGCACCTGTGGAGACAGAATAAACCAACATATCGAATCCAGGTGACCCTTAGTCACTGAAAAATGAGGGTGTGTTTCACATTTAACACCATAACAGCTATGTCTTAAGGGTCTTCCCTTACCCTTCAATTGTCAAAATCCTCATCTAAGCTTTCATCACCTCCAAACTTTGAAATTTTAATGCTAACCACCTACTAAATGCCTCCCATCATACATTCTGCACAATTTCAGCTCGTACAAAATTCAGATCCTCGAGTCCGATCACACACCAATTCCAGCTCATCTATATTCCATATCCTAATAAAGCTGTATTGACTAACAGATCCTAAGGATTAAAAGTGTTAATTTTTTTCATTATATTTATTTCACCAGTTCTTAATCCTCTTTAGGTCCTACAATCTCTAAAATGCTGCAATCTTCTGATTCTGACCTTCTATAGGTTTCTTCATTTCCAGCCCCTGTATTGTCACCTTGATTTTCTCCACCAATTCTCTCCTCTCTTCAGGCCCTCACTAAACTCCAAATGCTTTAACTAGGCACTTATAGGCCTACTAAATAAAAGTTGTTGTATAATAACCCAGAACAATCTTCTCCAGATTTAGCTATATGACCTGGAAGAAAGCTTTCCTTTAGGTTTCGATCTTTGCCACAATACTGAAGCAGCTTTTACCAAAGTTACATATGACATTCCATGTGACTAGGACGATGGTGAGCTATTCCTACTTGAACTGTCTACAGTCTTTGATGTGATTGACTACAGGTACCTCCTCTGTTATATAGATGGGTGAAACTTTCTTTACATGGTTCCATTCTTATCCTGTCATAAACAGAGGGCTGAATAATAGGTTGGAGCACTGAGGGGGTGTTCCACACTTAGAAATCAGCAGCCTTTTGGTTTCCGGGCCTGCCTTCAGAATTCATCTGATAAAATGTTAGTTAGGGCTTAGGATGGGTTTGAGGTTGCTATTCTGCCCAATCAGTATTGGAGGATGAGATCCAAGGTCATTGGCCATGCCTCAGAACAAGTTCACGGTCAGAAGTATTAATCTACCACTTCTTTCAGCTTCCTCAGGATTAAGCCCCTTCACGGGACAGTGCCAGAGAACCCAGCAAATGGAGAATCACTTTGAACTCTGCAGGATGATTTGCCATTGAGCAGTTTGCAGATTTCATTATAGCGAATCATTATTCAGTGTACATTATGCAAACTTGCAAATGGGCCAAACACCATCAATTTTGGACCTGAAAAATGCTCAGTCTGTCTTAAATTACCCTAGAAAGATAGAGCATCACAAAAACAAGTTAAGCAGGCACTTCACATTGCTACTTGGCAGTGACTTCATGACTGGTATTTTCCACCAACAGGATGCTGCCACCAATCCAAAAAGACATTCTGCCTATCACAGAATTAAGTAAGGTTGTTTATGAATTCAGTGCCCATATTATGCCAGCTATGTAATTCTACATCCTAATGATTGGCTGGTTGAATCAACCAGCACATTCCCCAGTTGTTTTTGGTACACAGAGTGCAGACTGTGCTCAACCAACCTATGCTCCATAGCCCAAAACAAGACAATTTCTTTTAGATCTGACTCCAAGTTTGGGCAGCACTTGCTGAATAATTCTGAATATGCTAATAGCTACACTAACTACCATTTTAAGATAATCAGTCAAGCTCATCGTGACTCATTTACACTTGCTAGAAGCCATGTGCATTCACGTGCAGGGTCTCACTCTCTGAAAATGAAGAGAATATGTTCAAGTCTTGCAGTTTTCTTGAATTACCTGTGAGCTTGGGAAGTCTATAGTTTCACACTTTTTCTTTCCAATGGCAACTCCTTGGCCACAGTTCACTTGCCAACCAATCAGCACTTTTTTCTCCTTTGTTGTAATCATTTGGAATTTGGTATTATTGTTTTTGTCCTGATGAGTGCAAGATGAAAAGACTCCACTCATCTCTTGTTGCAACAATATTCCTCTCATTCTGACCTCTCATGGATTCCTGATTCTGATCATTCCACCACTGGTGACAATATCTTCTGTTGTCAAGGCCCTAAGCTCTGAAGTTCCATCCCTACACCTCTCTATGTTGCTACACTTTTTCCTCCTTTAAGAGGCTTCTTAAAATCTCTCTCTTTGAGCAAACATTTAGGTCATCTGTCCAAATATCAGTTAATATGGCTTGATTTTAAATTTTGTTTGAAAATTTCTCGAGTGTTTTGATTTAGATTATTTTAGCACATTAACTGCACTCAATAAGTATAAATCGTTCTTATTAGCATGATGGTTTCCACTGATTTGAAGAGATTCACAGAAGATAATAGTATTGCAAGGCAATGCATTCACGACATATCCTGAGCAATGAGTAAAGGTTCAGTTCATGTGCATTAATTTTTCTCCAACATAATTTTAACAAATTTGGTTTGTTACAAAAATTAAAGTGGAAATGATCCCTCTCCGAATACCGTACATTTAAACCTGCAAGTGTAATCATGAAGGTTTTAGCTAAGTTGAGATCTTGATGATTTTGAGATACAAATGTATCTGTTTTGCAATGTTAAAGGCAGCATTAATACCCATCTGCCAGCTTTCAATTGATGGTTTCAAAATGGAGACAATCTACAGTCAATGTAGCATCATTCACTTCTCACTTGTCTTCAAAAGATCTCAAATGTCATTTAAATAGACAATATTGACACATTGGCAAGTTTTAATTCAGTCATTTTTTTTATTGGATTACTAAGAAATGTTTCTCTCAAAAAATATTTCTTTTTATGTATTATCACCCTCAACCTTGGAAATGCACTTACCCACTGCGTCAAGTGAATTTTTTGACACTGTACATTGCTGATATACTATGTCACAATGGCCTCTCTGATTTCGTGTTTAAGTGAATTTAGTTTTGTGCTTCAAGGGCACGCCTAGTTTGAAATTATTTTCTTAATGTACGTTTGAGGCAGCAGAGAAAGATAATTTTAATTCTTCATTTGGGGCTTGTGTATTGGAGTTGAAAATCTAATGTATTAATCCACTACATCATTCAGTTTCCTCAGACATAAGCCCTGATTTCACTGGGAGTGGAAGCAACTATCTATAGAGGCACACTGGCTAGTGATGGCCAGAATATGTTAAAATTCCAGGCTTCTTGTTGCTTAAGGCCCCAGGCTGCATCAAGTACCAAATATGACCGTCCAATATATTCTGTTCTGGGACCCAGGTTCAAATCCCACCATGGCAGATAATGGAATTTGAATTCAGTTAAAAAAAAATCTGGAATTAAGAATCTACTGATGACTATGAAACCATTGCAGATTGTCAGAAAAATCCATCTGGTTCACTAATGTCCCTTTAGGGAAGGAAATTTGCCATCCTTGCCGGGTTTGGCCTACATGTGACTCCAGAGCCACAACAATGCGGTTGACTCTCAACTGCTCTTTGGCAACATAGGAATGGGCAATAAGTGCTGGCCCAGCCAACGATGTCCATGTCTGAATAAACATAAAAATAGCTAGGGTCTGAATGATTCTTGATGTAAGGCTATGCTGCATAGATGCTGTACATTTTAGTATGTACTTTAATCACATGATTTTTGGATATTCAGCTATATGACAACACAATAAGGTCCTGAAGAGACTGCTGTGACCCATTTGGCTGATTGAAAGTTGTCAAAAAAATTTATAGTTATGGATGATTAACTACCTCAATTCATTTGTTATTATTGTATAACTTGCTATGCGAGGTGAAATATCTTGCAAAATAATGTTGGAAAATAATACAACTGTTTTTTTTAATATATGATATGCCATACATGGGACATACATTTCTCCCAAACTCATGTGATTTGCTGAAGTTAATGTGTCTTTTGAATAGAAAAATAGCACTTTTGCAACCAAAAATGGTTCCATTATAGAATGCCACAGCTCTAAAGAGTGACACATTGCAGTTTTGTCACACACTTTGTGTCAACTTACCAATCAAGAACAGGTGTAGCTTGACACAATGGCATGCTCCCTTCTGCAGAGGGCGGCGACAGAGAGCTTATTATTATAAGACACAGAGGGGATTTGTTAATTATTGTCTCAGAAACAGTCAGACTCAGCATGTTCACAGTTTTGCTTGCCATTACTAGAAGCATTTTCTTCACTATGATGCATAAAAGATTCATTAAGGTTCTGTGATTCCATTATCCCAGCAGAAGCCAAAATGCCACCAGGTGCTAAAGAATACAATGGCTTTGAACACTTCATATCATCTCATAAATTAAGAATTTCCTGTCTACTTGATGTAATTTTTTGACAACAAGCTAAGTACATATGGGAGCATTTCGAGCTACTTCATAGCACTCATTAAAATTAGGATTCCTCTTTTTTTCATATATTATTCAGGTGTGACCAACTTCCAATTGTATCTTTTAAAAGGTTTAAAAATAATCCCTAATGCATAGGTGGTACTCTCTACCCTACCCCTCCCTTCTCCCTTGTTTCAAACTTTCTCTTTATATCATATTATTTGATTTATTTTTACTCCACTATTAAGTTAAGGGGGCCCAAATTTAACTCTGTACAAGTGAATGGGAGTTTTCAACGACTTAAAACCTCATTGTAATATATTTCCTTTTTTGAAATAAAAATATAAATTTAGCATAATAAATCATTCCAGGACACTTTACAGGAGCTTTATAAAACAAAATCTAACACTGATTGGCAATAGAAGAAATTAGATCAGATGAGGATTTCAGCAGCAGATGAGTTGTGACTAGGGCAAAGTCAAGCAATATTAGAGGTGGAAATTGGCAGACCCAATGGTGATACAAATATTGGTCAAAAACTCAGCTTGGGGACAAATGTGACCCAAAGACTGTGAAAATTGCAGGGTAGTGGGATGGAGTCAATAGCTAGGGAATTGAGTTTGGAGCATGGACTGAAGACAATGCCTTCAGTCTTCCCAATATTTAACTGGAGGAAATTTTTGCTCTTCCAGTACTGATATCAGGTAAGCAGTATGATAATTTGGCAACAGCGAAGAAGAAAACACAGGTGGTGGTGAGGTAGAGCTGGGTTCCATAAAACGAATGCTATTTTTATGAAAAAATAGGAAGGGACCAAGGTTAGATCCTTGGGGGACACGAGCAGTAACGGTGCAGGAGCACAGTTTCAAAATAAGGGAATCCCATTTAAGACAGAGATTCAGGAGAAATGTCTTCTCTGAGAGTGTTGTTAGTGTTTGGAATTCTCTTCTATAGACATCAGTGAAGATTGAGTCATTGAATATATTCAAGCCTGAGTTAAATAAAATTTTGATTGACAAGAGAGTCAAGGATCATGGAGAGGATAAACAGGAAAGTGAAGTTAAGACCTTATCAGTCAAAATAATCAAGAAATTCTTTCCCTAGTTCCAACAATCTGGAGATTATTTTCCTTCAGTTAGTCACTTCTGTTCTGAAGTCTTACCCACTTATTAATAGAGGTCACAGTGGTGAATTACCCTATCAGTAACTAGTCTCATTGGAGTCTATTGTATGTTTTCACTATTCTTGATAACCTGTAGCCTGTCTTGTACTTAATTGTATTTTGTCCTTGGCTTTTACCGTTAGTCACTAGTCACAAAGTGAATCTTTTTTTATATTAAGTTTTTTCTGCTGGTCAGCATTGAAATCACACCTTTTCAATCTTTCATTCAATGGAAACAAAGTAGCATTTTGTATTAAATTTAAATAAAAAGATTACAGATTCAGTATAGTAGCGTTAATTGTACTTATAATGTATTAGCTGGAAATTGAGCCCTGTTTGGCATTCTGCTTGCAAGTTGAATGTTCTTGAATGTGGTTGAAAACTATAATACATAACTTGCATTTTAACATGTTACATGCAAAGAAAAACACTGAATTGCAGCCACTTGATCTTCATCGGAGAAAGAGATGCAGGGAATTTCTCCTTAAATAGCACTTTTCACATTGCAAGAATGTGTATTGCAGCCAATTAATTGCTTCAACTATTTCAGCATCAAAATGGCTCTAAACCGTTACTTCTCAATTACCACTTTTTCCCTCAATATAATGACGTACTGCAAAGGTAAAATAAGTTCTTCACAACTAGAGGTTTAGCACCTATAATGATGCATGCTACTGACTTTTTCAGAAGCACAAAGGGTATTTGTTAACAAAAAAAAACTGTACAGAGGCTGGCAGCCCATCCAGCTGGCCTGAAGAAACCTACCAACCGCTCCAGTCCCTATATGGCTACAGACTATTTTACACCTAAAATAGTACTCCACACCCTGGTGTAATTAGCCACTCTCCCTCCCAATTAGTTCCTCAAGCCAGGGACATCTTCTGCTGTGTTGTCCTTAAAGGATCGAACACCACAGCACCCAATCATCGATATTTGCAGTGCAGTGCACATGAACTGACACAGCCACTTCTACAAAAGGTGTGGAGTGCACTAGCTGACATATAGGAGGACCAGAAGAGCAAGAACATGCCCACCATGGTGTGGTGAAGAAAGATGTTCTTCTTTCCACTTTAGCCTTTGGCCTGCAGCAATTGGTGTAGAACAATGGAGGATTCCTAGCAAGATGCCAGTGACTTAGCACTCCATGTCTCTCGGTGAATCCTACATGATATCCAATGAGATAGAATGACAGAATACTCTTATTTCAGTGAAATCTGCAGAGAATTAAGAATAAATGTTGATAGTGTTGATGAAGTCTTAACAAGGTGTCCCAAGAAGTCTCCCAATAAAGTTTTTCTTAAATGCCCAACAAGTTGCCAATAAAAATTAGGATAGCTCTGTGTTGTGACTAAAATTCTCTACAACCTGTTTAATTTCAATGAGTTAGTTCCTGTAAGGAAATAACATTCATTCAAATACTATTCATCAACATGCCTGCACCATCCCTACTGAAAACTATCAGACAATATAAGTAGCAAATAATCCTTCACAATTGTCTAGGCCAGTCATTTCAAATGCAAACTTTAGTTCCTTTACATAAGAACATAAGAAATAGGAACTGGAGTAGGTTGTACAGCCCCTCGAGCCTGCCCCGCCATTCAATAAGATCATGGCTGATCTGTAGTGGCTCACTTCCACTTTCCTGCTTTCTCCCCATAACCCTTAATTCCCTTGTCAATCAAAAATCTATCCACTCTTGACTTGAACATATTCAGCGAGGGAGCCTCCACCACCTCATCAGGCAGAGAATTCCAAAGACTCATCACTCTTTGCGTGAAGAAACTCCTCCGCAACTCTGATCTGAACCACCCCCCCCCTCTAATCTTGAGGCTGTGCCCTCTAGTGCTGCTACCTTTGCTAAGTGGGAAGAGTCTCTCAACCTCTACCCTATCCATCCCCTTCATTATCTTATACGTCTCTATAAGATCCCCTCTCAGCCTTCTAAACTCCAAAGAGTACAAACCTAGCCTATTCAGTCTCTCCTCATAATCCAACACCCTCATCTCCAGTATCAGCCTAGTAAACTTTCTCTGCACCCTCTCCAAGGCCAATATATCCTTCCTTGAATATGGTGACCAAAACTGCACACAGTACTCCAGCTGCAGCCTCACCAGTCCCCTATAGAGCTACAAAAGTACCTCCCTACTTTTATATTCTATCCCCCTAGCTATAAAGGCCAACATTGCAAACGCTTTCTTAATCACCTGCTGCACTGCATACTGTGTTTTTGCGATTCATGCACAAGGACACCCAGGTCCCTCTGCACCGTTGCATGCAGCAGCTTTTCACCATTTAAATAGTAATCCTTCCTACCATTATTCCTACCAAAGTGGATAACCTCACACTTGCTAACATTATACTCCAATGAGTCATTATTTATCAATGAGTCATCGTTTTGAAGTGCTTCAAAAGGTTAGTCATGGCATGGATCAACCCTGGTCTCCCAGACTGTCTGCATCCATTACAGTTAGCTCATCTATCAACGCAAGACGTCCACAGCAGATATCACTTCCCTGCTCCTATTCAACTCTGGAATAGCTGGATTAAAAAGAATCCTATTTAATTGATTACAGCTCAACCTTCAACAGCATTATCCATACAAAACTCATCTCCAAATTCTGTGGCCTAGGGCTCAGCTCCTCCCTCTGCGACTGGATCTTAGGCTATCTAAACCATAGACCACAATCACTAAGGATAGGCAATGACACGTCCTCCATAATTATCAACACCAGTGCTCCACAAGGCTACGTCCTCAGCCATTTACTATACTTCTTTAACACTTATGACTATGTGGTCAAATTCCACTCCAACTCCATTTTTATATTTGCTAATGACACCACCACCCATAGTGGGTAGATCTCAAACAGTGATGAGATGGAGTACAGGAAAGAGATAGAGAATCTGGTATAATGGTGCAATGACAATAATCTCTTCCCTAATGTCAGTAAAATTGAGATAAATGTTGACTTTATGAAGCATAGTATAGGAAATATCCCTGTCTATATCAATGGGGATGAAATAGAAATGGTTAAGACCTTCAATTTCCTAAGTAACCATAGTTAAGAAAACTCACCAACACCTCTACTTTCTCAGAAGGCAATGGAAATTCAGCATGTCCATTATGAATCTCGTTGATTCTTACAAATGTGCCATAGAAACTTCTCTGCAGATGTATCCCAGCTTGGTGTGGCTCTTGCTCTGACCAAGATCACAAAAAACTACAAACCATTTGAAAGTAGCCCAGTCTCTCACAGAGCAATCTCCTATCCACGAACACTTCTCACTGCCTTGGAAAAGCAGCCAGCACAATCAAGGACCCATGCATCCTAGATATACTCTCTTCCACCTTCTTCTATCAGGAAAAAGATACAAAATCTGAGATCACATACCAACTGACTCAAAAACAGTTTCTTCTCTGCTGTCACCAGACTTTCGAATGGACCTACCATATATTAAGCGAATCTTTCTCTGTACCCTAGCTATGACTATAACACTGCATTCTGCACCTCTGCTTTCCTTCTCCCTTATGTACTGTATCTACCATATGCTTTGTCTGGATAGCACACAAGAAACACAACCAATCCTAATTATACTGTATAATAATACATGCGATAATAATAAAGCAAACGAGGTGGTAGTTCGTATTAAACGTAGACTAATCCAACATCTTGACCACTTCAGAAATCCTTTAACACTAAAGTACCAGAGAAAAATCATTACCCTCAAAACAACAAACAACACAAACTATTTCTCATTGTCCTCTTTTACCAAATGGTTGCAAGAACTGTGATTGTGAACCTCTTTTCCAAATGTTTGCTCTCAGATGGAAAGGGATCTAACAGAATTTCTGCAATCATTTTTTTGCTGGTAGCAACAATTAAACTCAAACTCCGGCCATTAAACGTAAACAGTTTTATGCAGTGGATTGAAATATAATCTGACTGTTGACTTCATGCATGATATAAATGTGAATGCCACAGGGTTTCAATCACTATGGTCACAAAAGCTTCTCTTCCACGTGGAATGCAGTGTTTCCCTAAACCTTATGAGAGATTCCAGCTGATTGAAATGCAATTGTTCCTGTTAACAGTCACCAGAATAACAGTTATTTTGCCCTAGAAAAGCAATTGTGTAAACTTATCAACGCCATTTTATGTCCCCACCCAACCACAGTGCTAAGCAAGAATAATACACTTGAAAGTTAAGAGCTAAGTTATGCTCTCCTAATGCTGAGTAAACCTGCTTTGGAAATTGGAGGGGTACTGAGTTCCCGGGCAGGAAACATGGCAGTTCGCAACATTGTGCTTCGGGAAAGTGGTGTCAGGATCAGCATTAAAATGCCTGCTGTGAATCCAAATCTTTCCTGACATTAGGCATTTTCATCGAGGTAGGTGAGTTGCTGAAGATTTGAAAACTACACCAGGTAGGTTAGTTTGTGAATCTTGGGGAAGCCTACTGTGGAGTCAGGAACATTTGAACAAGAAAGTTTAAGTAATCTTGCCAACTTCAAATGCCATAAAATAACACTGTACAATTTTTTAAATGATATTCTGTGCTGTCATTGTGAAAGGTAGGGCTTAAGGATACTAGAAAGCCTGGCTTCAGAAAGATCGGACACCAAAAGGTATCCCAAGTACTAATTGAACACGGCTAATCCCTTTAATATAGACATCCTAGGACACTAATGGGCAATTTAGCATGGCCAGTCAACCTAACCTGCACATCTTTGAGTTGTGGGAGGAAATCGGAGGACTCTAAAGAAACCCAAGTAGACACAGGGAAAATGTGCAGACAGTGACCCAAACCAGGAATCGAACCCAGGTCTCTGGAGCTGTGAGGCACCAATGCTAACCATTGTTACACGTGCCACCCTATGAGCAGCTGAAGATGAAAAGAGCAATATCATGAGACGTGGATAAATAGCAGAGGACCTTGCCCTTGGCTTCATTAAGGGGAAGTCGTGCCTTACGAATCTGGTAGAATTTTTACACCCGGTAAAGTTCAACTCCATATTTGGGCAAAGTATGTGTATATCAAATACAGGGAGGAAATAGAAGAAGTTGCTGACAGCTTTCAACAATTGGAGATACCATCATTGGAACAGTATATGGAGGTGAATTATATTTATTTAAAAATAAACATTACTAGTTATTTTTCTTTTTCTCTTTAAGGCTTTAACACAACTTCTTGGAGTAATTTGCCTATGCTTTATACTTACTTAACCAAATAAAGCAGGTAGGCTTCATGTGCATTTCTAGTTTGGAAAAAGCAAAATTAATCACAGCTCTTGAAAATAGTCAGTGATGAAAGCATACATGAATTAAATCTATAAAGATTTAATTCATGTATGCTTTTTATTTCAAAAGCTCAGTTCTAAAAAAGCAAAAAGCTTAGTACTTGATAATGTCAGAAAGATCTCTGCTTCTGTACAAGAACAAATATTTTAGCACCAATGAAGCAGAGCAGGGTATAAAATGCTGAACACAGTGGTCAAAGAAAACAGCAATGTTACACACTATTTTGACAGGCTAGTCAACTATTATAGGGGTCCACTTTTAACTCTGTGTAAGTGAATATGCTTCAAATTAGTTAAAATCTTGCCACGTGTTTTTCAGCTCCCAGTCTATTTTTTGCATGCCATCAGTTTGCTAGGTTAGGCGGTGGCTTATGGAGCTTGCAGGTGGGGGACAGTTGGAGGAGTAGAGCAAGCACAGGTAATTATCTGAGATTAAAGCTATTCAAAGACAGCTACAATAATTAATCAGATAGCTGGATATTGGAGAAAATGATTCCATTTTTAAAACTGCTGTAAATGTTTCCAATACAATCCTTTGCTTTTCCAAAAGCTGTTTGGATTTTAAATAAAAGGGGCCGAGAAAACCAGTGACATTTTTTAAAATTCATTTGTGGGACATTGGTGTCACTCCTGTGTAGCTTCAAGTCAAAATGAGAATCACAGATTTACAATGGCAGAATTTACAGCTCTTCATGCCAGCAGTAACTTCTGGTCCAGGTAATGATGCACCCCCATCACGGACTTCCTGGAACCATGGGGTAAAGCCAGTGGGAAATTCCATTGATAGCAGCAGGGCCATAATATCCTGCTGCATGCCAAAGGCTCACTGCTTCCCACCATGAGGAACACACCATGGGGAAGCCAGAAAATCCCACCCAATATTGTTATCATAGCATAACTGAACTGCTGAATGCAGAAATAATAAGTGAAATGTGTTTATATTTGTAGAATTGGGGCCCTGACATTGATTATATCTATTTTTATGTAAACAAAGGAAGCAATGATAGTATAAAAACCAATGCAATTTAAACAGTATTCCCAACATGACAGTGAAGTCTGCATTAGGGGAGAGAGTGAAATCAAAATGATCAGTGTCATCATGATAATATTTTTGCATCACAATGCCACATTTCAGCACAAATTACAACACATATTTGACAGATAAGTAGAATAAGTTCTCAATTTTAAGAAAAGGAATGTGTTTAAACATTGCCTTTAAATGTGGCTGTGTATTCTAAGATGGAGTTATTTCTTCTTGGTGCTCTCTGAAACTGCATGGAAAGAAATAAAAGACACACTACAGAAATATACTGGATTTTTGACTTTACTTTCCCACGTGGATGCAGCACCACAATAAAATCATGAATGCCAGTGGATTTCTAAATAAAATCATAACCATTAATAATTGAACAACCTTCTAAAACTGACATCTGGCATTTAACCTGCTTGAGTTGCATATAACAAACTGCAGCCTCTGGTACATGCTAATTCTAACCTTTCTCCTTGCACATGCTGTTTATGGATTTTAGCTTACAGAGATCAGAACGCAAACGGATGGAAATGCCAGGCAGAATTGGGTTTTTTATAGCATGTATTTGAAATGCACAAAAAAACCATCACAATGCTTAATAATCTAAAAACTACTTTTACTAAAGAAACCCATATAAATTGTTTCTATTTATCTGTTACTGGAGTTTTGCATTTCCCACAGAGACAAATCAGACTTGACAAAGATTAGAGAACCTTGGTTGAGAAGAGGCAAGTATCTTTTGATTGCCTAAGTCAGGTACAATACTTGTGGCTGGCTGTCTTCAATGATTTTGATTTATTATTGTCACATATTAGTATATAGTGAAAAGTATTGTTTCTTGTACACTATACAGAAAAGCATACCGTACTTAATGAAGGAGGGAGTGCAGAACATAATATTACTGTCATAGTTAGGATGTAGAGAAAGATCAACTTAATATGACGTAGGTCCATTCAAAAATCTGATGGCAGCAGGGAAGAAGCTGTTCTTGAGTCAGTTGGTACGTGTCCTCAGACTTTTGTACCTTTTTCCCAACAGAAGAAAGTGGAAGAGTTACATCTGGGATACAGGGGTCCTTGATTATGTTAGCTGCTTCTTTGAGGCATCAGGAAGTGTAGGCAGAGTCAATGTATGGGAACTGATTTGTGTGATGGACTGGGCTTCGTTCACAACCCTTTGTAGTTTTTTTGCGGTCTTGGACAGAGCAGGAGCCATACAAGCTGTGGTATAACAAGAAAGAATGCTTTCTATGATGCATCTATAAAGATGACATGACAAATTTCCTTAGCCTCCTAGAAAGTAGAGGCATTGGTGGGCTTTCTTAATTATAGTGTTGGAATGGAGAGACTAGGAAGGTTGCTGGTGATCTGGGCACCTAGGAAATTGAAACTCTCGACCATTTCCACTCTGTCCCCAATGTGATCTATTGATAGATTGTCAAGTGACAGGTGCATTGCTGTTCGGGGTATGTAGATCCAATGCTACATGTGGGCTTTACTCATTGCAAAAGTTGAGGAACAAGTTATCCATATAACATTTGTACTTTCTTTTCCTACAACTGTTTCCACTTCTTACACTAAATTCACCTCACAGCTTGAGCAGAGGAATCACTTTAATTGCATGCCTAGGAACAATGAATTATTGAAGCTTGGACACATGCCCTCTATGCCATAGCAGCATTGGCACATTATTATTTTCAAGGGAAACAAGTCTAAGACAGAACTTTCAATCTGTTCACATCAACGGGATCTTCCAGTCCCACTGACAGCGCACTCCCACCGTGGATTTCACGGTGACAAGGGGTGGGTTCACTGAGGAACCACACTGACAATAGTGGAACAAGATCTCACCACTGACCAATGGCAGGTTGCCTCTGCCACAAAGCATATGGGAGTAAGCACTAAAAAAATCTCACCTCAATTTATTTTTTGCTCCTTCTCAGCATAGTGCTCAAGAATTCTATCCTAGATATAAATGACGTTTACTGGAGCCTCAGCTACTGATATGAATTGAGAACTGGAACAAAGTGATGTTGCATCTTTGAATAAATACGAGGCGGCTTGCTAACACAGAGGTTAGCACAGCTGCCTCACAGCATCAGAGATCCAAGTTCAAATCTGGCTTAGGTCACATTCTGTGTGGTGTCTGCATGTTCTCCCCATTTTGCATGGATTTCTTCAGGGTGCCTGGTTTCCTCCCCCAGTCCAATAAACATGCTGATTAGGCATATGGCCACACTAAGTTCTCCCTCAGTGTACCCGAACAGATGCCGCAGTGTAGCATCTAGGGGATTTTCACAGTAACTTCATTTGTGTGTTAATGTAAACCTACTTGTGATACTAATAACCAACTTTAAACATTAAGTCTACAGTTTAGCCATGCAACATTATAAAATTGCTGTGTAGAGGTGCCCCCCCCCATTGGTTTGCTGACTCACGAAAGCGAGTTAAACTCAGAAGGTTTCCATGTGAATCAACCAAGACAGAATCTAGTCTGTAAAGAGGATGCTGCAATACCAGGTTCCATGCCATTTTCCCTTATGAAAATATTTGTTACATTGTTGGTGAAATTATTGAACAGTGTATTGAGCAGTGCCCAATCTTGCATCACATTTGACAGAAATAGGTACAAAGCATTTCAAACATGAATGAATGAAAATCAAACTTAACAATATAATTTGCATACAAATGGATTTTCCTGATTCATCTATATTATATACACATTGTAATGGTCATTTTCAAAAATCATCACATGCAGATGAAGATATCCTTGATATCTTCATTTGCATGCATGCACTTCTATTATCAAATCCATGTGCATGGCACTACATATTGTCAGAGGTTAAAATTTTGTACACACAATCAGCAGCAAGGTGTTCTAGGAATTGAATGAAATTGCACGGCATACAAGACAAATATTTGGATGGAATAAATTCAACAAGTTATATAATGCTCTTTCATTTCACTCTTAAGCACTGAAGTTCTGAGGTTGGCCAAACATGGGAATGCTCAACATGGCATGGGCAAATGGAATGGTCATCTTTGAATAATTTTGTGACATAATCCAGTTTTTGACCAAACACAGAAAAAGGAGCTGAATTCCAAAAGTGGGATGAGAGTTGCTGCATTTGACCAAAAGTTGCATCAAGGAGCTATAGTAAAGTTACTTCAATGGGAATTGAGAGAAAAAAAATCAACTAGTTGGAGTCATACCTAGTAAAAAGGAACTTTTGTTAGAAGTCAATCATTTCAGTCCCAGGCCATGACTGCAGATGTCCCTGAGCATAGTATCTAAGCTCAACCATCTCTAAATGCTTGATCAATCACATTCCCTTCAACATAAGGTAAGAAGTAAGGATGCCTGCTGATGCTGTTCAATTCTGTTCACAATTCTGCAGATAATGAAATACTCTATACCCACCACATTGTTATAATCACAGTAGGTGTTATTGGTGAGCGAGCCAGATCCCAGAGAGAGATCTGTCTCGCTGATCATAAACCCTTTTCCAATTGTGAAAATGAGGAGAAAGAGTAACTGACCTCAAAAGCATAGAACTCCAATAACACTTTTAGAACTTTAAAAGATTTATTAAAAAATAAAAATACTTGTGTTCATAAGATTGAAGTTACACAGTTAAAACCATTTTACAGAGCAATCCAAAAAACCCCACATGTTCAAAACTACACAAGTAAACTATCTTCTTGGCAACAACTGTCTTGAAGATTTTTAACCATCAAAATCCAGTAATTTTTAGAAATTAATTTACAGGATGTGGGAGTCGCTGACTAGACCAGCATTTATTGCCCATCCTTAATTGCCCTTCAAAAGGTGGATGTGAGTTGCCTTCCTGAATTGCTGCAGTCCATGAGGTGTAAGTACACCCAGGGAACTGTTCGGGAGGGAGTTCCAGGATTTTGACCTAGCAGTGAAAGAACAGTATATATTTTCAAATCAGAATGTGAGTGACTTGGAGGGGTAGTGTTCCCAGGTACTGGCTGCTCTTGTCCTTCTAGATGGTGGTGATCATGGGTTTAGAAGGTGCTGCCTAAAATACTTGGTAAGTTCCTGCAGCACACCTTGTAGATGGTACACATGATTGTCACTGCGTCAATGGTGGAGGAATGAATGTTTGTGGAGGTGGTAACAATCAAGCAGGCAATTGCCTAAGTCAAGGAACTATTACTTTAACAACATTAAATTGCAGTGCCAACCATTGTGTCAGTTTCAGCTCACTTTTCCAGGTGATGGCAATGTTAAAACAACACACGGGGAGAGTGAGAAAAGGATTCCATTTAAAGTATTTTAAAGTTTGTTAAGAACTTGTTAGAGGGTGAGGGTAGAATTACAGAAGGACCTCACAAGTTTCAAGAGGTGTCTGTTACAGAAAGCTGACTCAAAATGGGCTGAGAGTGGGGATCTAGTCATAGACACCTCAGGACATCACTCTGGTCTCCTAAGAGTCAATCAAGGCAAAATGAGAGATTCGGTAAATAACTATCCTTGGCACAATACAGCCAATGGGGAGGGTGGGCATTCAACACTGGGGCATTGAAAGGGTTGTCAAGGTCAGGAGAGCAGAGCATAATGCTTCCAATCATAACAGGATAAACATCTGTCCAAAAGAAAGGTTGTAACCTCAAATGGGGCACAACAGTCATACTTTGAGTTGAAGGACAACATGTTCCACAGAAAGGACAGAATAATAGGCATCAGAAGGGAGTAGACAATGAAAAAACAATGCAAAGGAGGTCATACCATCAATACAGGATCAAGCACCAAAAATCATACTATCAGAAAATGATCAAGAACTCATGCTGAAACTCTCCAGAGTCTCTCAGAGATCTGTGCTTTCAATGCCAATGACTTTATGCCTCACTGTACTCATTGCCATGCTTTGCCATTAGAGTCACTGAGGCCCTGAAATTCCTCACTTCCAGTTTCATCTGAGGATCTGCCATGTACCTCAGTGACATCTCACAATCACTGGCCATTTAATGTCACACGTCACTGATGCCTTCTTTATCAGAACATTCAATACATTCTCTTAATGATGGACACAGCTTCACAAGAACAAGGGCAGTGAGTTCTGCTGCTATTGCTAGATTTCCTCAGCTGAAGAATATCATTGATTCCATCCATATGGCATTAGGCAGCTAGCCAGTGAGATTAATTAAAAGGAAGTGCTTACATTCCCTCAATGACCAACTGTTCTGCTACTGCAATAAGAAATTCTTCCATGTATGCACTTATTTTCCTGGCAGCTACTTCATCATCCTCTACCAATACAGTCTGCCTCAGATATTTACTATTACCTCTGAAGTCCACAGTTGGATCCTACATGACAAGGACTTTCATTTACTGATACCATTGTGAACCAAGAGTAAAAGACCTGTAAGAGGTACAACATAGTGTCATGTTGCTGCAGGTATAGAATCATAGAGTTCTTACATGCAGTAAGTGGCCATTTGGCCCATCAAGTTTGCACCTTTAAGACTTTAAAGACACTTCTCATATGTGCAGTCATCATCGGTACACAAAATATTCAGGACTCCAAAAATCTCACACATTGCACAGATTGTGCACTTTATATTAAATTGAAATGATTTATGTTATTAGAAACAGTAATTTAAACATTTAGCACCTGAAAACATAATCTACATCAACTGCATCTCAATATTTAATTCCCTTTCAGGATAAACTCAAATACACAAAGTCAAATTCCCATGGCCATTTGTTCTCCAATATCTTAGGGAACTTGTCGGTAGGATGAAAACAATTTCAGATGCAGAAATTCTTAAAAGTAGAATAAACTAATAAAGCTGTGAATAAAGAGTGTAGTATCCCAAGCCCATAAACAGAGTCAAATGGCTCAATTTCATGGGATTTGGGGCTGCTGCCATAAGACCTAAGATTATAAGACACGGGAGCTGAACCAGGCTACTCATCCCATTGAATCTGTTCCACTATTCAATCATGGCTGATATTTTTCTCATCCCCATTCTCCTGCCTTTTCCCCTAAGCCCTGATGCCCTTATTAATCAAAAACCTATTTATCGCTGTCTTAAAGACACTCAATGACCTGACCTCCATAGCCTTCTGCAGTAAAGAGTTCCACAGATTCACCAATCTCTGGCTGAAAAAATTCCACCTCATCTCTGTTCTAAAGAATCATCCCTTTAGCCTGAGGTTGTGCCTTCTGGTTCTATTTTCCTACGAGTAGAAACATTTTCTCCACGTCCACTATATCCATGTCTCCCAGTATCCTGTAAGCTTCAACAAGATCCTCCCTCATTCTTCTAAATTCCAACGAGTACAAACCCAGAGTCCTCAACCATTCCTCATATGACAAGCTTTTCATTGCTGAGACCATTCTTCTGAACTTCTTCAGGAACCTTTCCAAGGCCAGCACATCCTTCCTAAGATACAGGACACAAAATTACTCACGATATTCCAAATACGGTCTGGGCAGAAACTTAAGAGCTTTTGAAGTACATCCCTGCTTTTGCATTCTTGCCCTCTCGACATGAATGCTAACATTGCATTTGCGTTCCTAACTGTTGACTGAACCCTGCACATTAATCTTAAAAAAAATCTTGAACAAGGACTCCCAAGTCCCTTTGTGTTTCTGATTTTCGAAGCATTTCCCCATTTAGAAAATAGTCTATGCCTCCACTCCTCCTTTCAAAGTACATAATCTCATACTTTTCTACATTGTATTCCATCTGCCACTTCTCCTAAACTGTCCAAGCTTCTGCAGCCTCCCTGCTTCCTCAATACTTTTTGTCCCTCTACATATCTTTGCAAACTGAGCAACAGTGCCTCCAGCTCCTTTTTCTAAATCATTAATGAATATTGTGAAAAGTTGTGGTCCCAGCAATCAATTCCTGAGATACCATTTGTCACTGGCTGTCATCCCGAAAAATAGCCCTTTATCCCCATTCTCTGCCTTCTGCCAGTCAGCCAATTCTCTACCTATGCCAAGGTCTTACCTGTAATATAATGGGCTCTTAACTTATTTGACAGTCTCCTCTGAGGCACTTATCAATAGCCTTCTGGAAATTTAAATAAATCACGTCCACTGCTTCTCCTTTATCTAACTTCTTTGTTACCTCCTCAAAGAACTCTAACAGATTTGCCAGACATAACCTGTCTTGACAAAGCTGTGTTGACCCAGTCCTGTTTTATCATGCACTTCCAAGTACTCTGCAATCTCGTCTTTAATAATGGACTCTAGAATCTTGCTAATGACCAAAGTCAGACTAATCGCCTTCAATTTCCCGTTTGTTGCTTGCCTCCCTTCTTAAACTTTCATGTTACGTTAGCTATTTTTCAATCATCTAGAATCCTCCCTGCTTCCAGTGATTCCTGAGAGATCACCACCAATGCCTCCACAATTTCCTCAGCTATCTCTTTTATAACCCTGAGGTGTAGTCCATCCGTCCAGGTGATTTATCCATCTTTGGACCTTTCAGTTTCTCCAGAACATTCTCCTTAGTGATGGCCACTGCACTCACTTGTGCCCTGGATTCTCTTGGAGTTCTAGCATCCCACTGGTGTTTTCCACTGTGAAAATTGGTGCAAAGTAACTGTTCAGTTCTTCTGCCATTTCTTTGTGTCTTATTATTTCTCCAACCTCATTTTCCACTCGCTTACCTTTTATATATTTAAAAAAAACTCTTCCTATCTTCTTTTATTTAACAAACTAACTTATACTCATATTTTACCTTCTCCCTCTTATTGCTTTTTTAGTTATCCTCTGCTCGTTTTTAAAAGCTTCCCAATCCTCTTTATTTCCACCAATTCTCACCATGCTTTTTTCTTTTGCTTTTATGCCCTTCTCGACTTCCCTCATCAACCACGGATGTCTCATCCTCCCCTTAACATATTTCCTCTGCCTTGGGATGAATTTCTGTTGTGCCTCCTGAATAACCTCCAAAAACTTCTATCATTGCTGATTTACTGTCTCCCCTGCGAGGTTCCCTTTCCAATCAACTCTGGCCAACTCCTCCCACATGTCTTTGCAGCTACCTTTATTTAATTGTAGTTACATTTGATTTCAGCTTCTCCTCTCAAACTGCAGAGTATATTCTATCATATTGTGGTCACTGCTCCCTAAGGATTCCTTCACCTTACGTTACCTAATCAAGTCTGCCTCATTACACATCACCAAATCCAGAATAGCCTGTTCTCTACTATGGTCTGTCACAACTGCTCCAAACAAATATCTCTTAGACATTCCATAAATTCTTTTTCTTGGGATTCACTACCTACCTGATTTTCCCAGTCCACCTGCACATTGAAGTCCCCCATGATTGTTGTAATATTGCCTTTTTTATATGCCTTTTCTATCTCCTGATTTATTTTCTGCTCCACATCTTGACTAGTGCTGGGGGACCTGTACATAACTCGCATCAGGGTCCCACTTTCTCCCTGCAGCTTAAAGGTTGAAGAGGGGGAGCCCACCCACAGTCTTGCTGGAAATTAATATTAGAAGTGGCATTAATGCTTCAAGGCAAGATTTCCACTCCAGGAAGAAGCCTTGGAGAATAGCTGGTCAATTTGGAGAATAGCTGGTCAATTTGGAGAATAGCTGGTCATTTTGATAACCAGCTACTCCTTGGTCCACTGCGAGCTGGAGGTGGTGGTCAAGCCAGGGACTACAGACTGTCCCACATGCTGAGGAATCTAGATAAGCAGGGTACAGAGATAAACTTCTTAAAACAAACATATATATCTCCTGCCTCACAAGCAGTGATATAAGGACACACACATTATGAAACACCCAGCTAACATTCATTTTAAAAATATACCTTTTATAACGTTGGGGCACAGACTTTTTCAATGATTTCAACAACTAATTTACTACCTGAGAGAGAATTGGTCAGCAGCATCCTGCAACAATTCTGTTAAACCCAGAAGTGAGCATATTGGAGTCAGGTTTGTAATATATTTATTTAATTACCCACTCTACTGAAACCCACCAGTTTCTTGAGGTTAAAATTACTCCATTCGAGTAGAAACAGGAACTGCTAAATCTACATAAATGTTTGACTTGGTTGTAATTATAACTTCTAGTCGAACATTGCTGAGCAGGCATTACACTACTTATGCTTTTAGTAAGGCTTTTTGATGCATCCCTTAGTTTTTAATTCTGAAGAATCTTTGCCATGAGCTAAGCGCTGCTGCCTGCAGAAAACCGGAATGTTTCCTGCTGGTAGTGGCAGAGCCCGTCAGTGGGATTCAACAACCCTTCACTGGGAAAACAATCCCTAATGGGGAACATGCTGATAAGTCTGGCTTCACAGAGATTGGAAGTGGTGCCTTGATCTCAGAATTCGTTGCCAGGCCCTTTCCCCCATCTCCCACAGACACCAAGCAGGCATGAGGGTGACCCATCCTTGACTCATGAGTCAGAAGATTCACCCCCAGTGCCCCCATAAGAGAAACACTGTGGTATGGGGGTCACCAAAGGCCCTGCCACACCCAGCCCACCAGGCCCTGACTTTTGGCAGTGCCAACCAGGAGTGTCACTGGCAGGAGGCATCATCACAGTGCCAGGATGAATTATGCCAGCCTTTTCTATGGCTGAAAGCTAACTCCAGTGTAGGCATGCTATTTCTAAATGGAACAAAAACAAACAAAGCTACTGCCTGCTGTGAAATAGTCTGGGCCTGTCAATCAATAGGCTAGTTAAAAGGTACTGGAATGTCAAATCAAATGTAAACAAAGCATTTCATCATCTTTACACAAAAGGGATCTGGACAGAAGTTGAATTTAAATGAAACTCTCCCCACTTAGGGTAAGTTTAAACATCCAGTATGAATGTTAGTAAATGAATGAATGAATGGTAGGGTGGTAAGGTGGATGAGACAAGTGAATAGAGTGGGAGGTGGGTGAGCTGGGCAGACAGATGAAGTGTGTAGGTGGGTCAAAAGCAGCAATCAGGGCTGAGACAACTTAAGTTGAATCCAGCAGTGGTAGTCAGAGATTTATACAGTACAGAAGAAACTTTCAACCCATCAAGTCTGTATCAACAATAAAAAAAACACTGGCTGGAATTTTACTTCCTCATCTGCCACAGGAATCAAATAGTGGGTACTCAGGACTAGCCAGGTGGCCTGGGGAGAAGGGCAGGCAATAGTTAGATTGGGTCAGGCATAGTAGGTTGGATCAGAAGGTGGTGGGGGAGAGGACAGTTGGCTGGGTGTATGAAGGGCAATCAGAGGATCAAGGAGGCAGCTGTGTCAAGTTGTGGGGGGGGGGGTGCAATTGAATAGGGAGTTGGGGTTATGGGGTGCCGTGATGAGGGTGGGGAGAAATGGTCAGAGAATCACTGTCAGTGACTGGGGGTTTTGTAGTTATCTAGTATTTAGACTGGAATTTTTTTCTAACATTTCCCAGGTAACTATCCTAGTAAGTACCTCCGAATTGTCTGAAATCTCTAACTTTAACTCAGAGTCAGAGACCTGTTCAGAGGGTCACAGGAAACAGGCAAAATTACCTGTCAAAACACCCCAAACTTCCCAGGTAATTCCCAAGGATGTCAATACATCAGGACTTACACAAGCTCCCACTGCCTATCTTTAGTTGTACATCCAGTGTCCAATGATTCAGAAACTGGAAGATCTGAACCATTATATTTTCAAGCCGAGTGTTGGTAGTTCATAGAATACCCTACTTGAAACAATAATGCAAGCAAAATTTATAAATTTCCTTGAAAAGGAAAATGAGAAATATGTAGGCTAAAGTTTTAAAAGAGTGGGGAAGCAGAAATTGAATAAATTGCTTCATCGTTCAGTCAATGAGTGAAGGCAGATGCACTGTATAGTTATCTGCTTCTATGCTGTTTGCTCTTAAAAACCATCTCCCAAAAATTTTAAGCAACAGGGTTTGTATCAACATTAATGGAACAAGAACAGTTCAAACAATTCAAGCTTCAGTCAGAACTCTTTGAACTTGTTGCAAGAAATGCAAAGGAAATTGGTGATCATGTTTGATTTGGAAAGGCATTTTCTGTTAAAGCTCAGGTGCATGAATGGAGGTTTCTGGGTTGCCCCTCGATCCACTCTACATGGAACCAATAGGAATAAGTTCAGCGGCATTAGCTGATATGTCGAGGTAGATTCAGGAATTGCTATATAGAGGTGTAATGTGCTTTCATAAAAAAAATGCTAATTTCATACACCTGGAAATAAGAAAGAAGATTCACAGCTAATAGCATCATCCATGAGGTTTGCTGACGAACCAAGAATGATCACAACTATCAGGCAGGATCCAGGGCCCGTAATGAGCCTACCACGTTGCAGTAGCTATCTGAAGTTCAGTAGTTGGTATTTCCTCTTTCTGGTTGAAAATCATCTGAAGCCATTGACAAAAGCTGATCAAAAATAGAGTGTCATTGAAGGAGGGTGGTTGGTCAACCATGTCATAGGCTGCAGACAAGCTGAAAAAGATAATGAAGGAAAGCTTACCTGTCACATGGAATGTTATTTGTGACTTTGATAAGAGTCCTATTGATATTGTGGAAGGCGAAGAGGATTAAATAGAGACGCAGAAAGGAACAGAGAAAGATCGACAGTAAAATGAAAAACTTGTGTTTAGATAGGGTCTTTCACAATCTCAAACCCTTCCAAAGTGCTTTAGAACTAATTAAATGTTTTTAAAGTATAGGGAAATGAGGCAGCCAATTTTTGCACTGCAAGCTCCCACAGACAACTTTGAAATAATGGTCAAATAGTCTGTTATAGTGATGTTAGTTGAGGATTAAGTAGTGACAAGGAAACACTCCTATTCTATTTCACTTAATTCCTTGGGGTCTTTTATGCCCTTTTCAGAAGGTAAACAGGACAATAGTCCAGCACCTCACCCAAAGAATAGCACCTTTGGCAGTGCGGCACTCTTTCATTCATCTGAGACACCAATATGGATTATGTGCTTAGATATTTGTAGTGGGATTTGAAAACACAATCTCCTGACTCTGAGGCAAGAAGGCTTCCATTAAGTCAGAGCTGACATTGTGTAATCTCTTTTTTCATTTTTCACTATCATCTAGTTCAATTGCATTCATTATAATTGGTACATCTATTTCACCATCTAAAATAAACTGAATATTTTACTTTTCCATGCATATCATCACATAGTCATTACAACATATAAAAAGGCCACTTGGTCCATCAAATAATTCTCTAATAACTTGTACATTACTAAGCATCATGATAGTTTCTGTTATACTACTAATGCGTGGACATTGACTCAAGTAGTGTTCAATACACTATTCATTGACTTGTCTGTTCTTGGTGTGATGACATTTGACCTTGAAACAGTGCAGTAAGGAAAATGTATTTAAAATATCTGTGGAGTCTATAATTGCTTTTTGGAATTCTTGAAATTAACTTTTAAGAATTCACATCAATTACATTTTTTTTGGCAAAAGTAGTAGTATTGGTCCATGAACCTGGTAACCCCAAGGTGTAGTAGCATGAATAGGAAGGAAGTTAAGACAAAAGTGTTGTCAGGTGTAGAAGACATGTAAAGAAGCTAATGTTGATCGCTGCTGTTTAGAAGTAAAGTGAAAGTTCCTTTTTATTTGAGATATGAAGGGGGTTTTAGTTCAGTCAGTGCAAGCTTAGAGGACCAAAGGACCTGTTCTGCCTCTGTAATTTTCTTTGTTCTTTTATATCATTTATGGCTCAGTCAGGTTTAATGTGCATTAATTCTGATTTGTGTTGAAGTAAAAGCTACAAAAAAGTTTGCAAGTTCATAAGTGGAACCTTGTTGGTAATTTCTTTATTGGGGGCCATTCAGTAAGTTGGTTATTTTGATTTACCGTTCACAAATGGGGATTATACAATAAATATGGTGATTCAGTAAACACTGCAAATTCTTGATTCAAGTACAAATAAAAATACCATACATTTTAAAATATATTTGCATGTTGCAGCAGTTACCGAGGACACGAGTTATCTATTTTCACATTGCAATGGCCATTTCGTAGATTATCATAGAATCCCTACAGTACAGAAGGAGGCAATTCAGCCCATCGTGTCTTTACTAACCACTATCCTACACAGACCCTATTCCCACAATCCCATGCATTTTACCTCGCTAATCTCCCTGAAGCTAATGGACAATTTAGCATGGTCAACCTAACCCGCACATCTCTGGACAGTAGGAGGAAACCGGAGCACCCACGCAGACACAGGGAAAATGTGCAAATACCCTGCGACAGAGAGTGACTGAGGCCGGAATTGAACCTGGGACCCTGGCGCTGTGAAGCAGCAGTGCTAACCACTGTGCCACCACGCCACCTCTTCCTGACAGCAAACATTCTTTCTTGAGTGAGTGTAACTTAAAATGATTCATTTGTAGCAAAAATAAATATGATTGGCATGCTTCGCTGAAGAATTTTCTGTACTGATTCAGCATCAGATTTTTGCATGCAATTTTGAGGAGAATTGCAACCTCAGTAGGGAGGGAAAAAGGTTATCCAACTATTTAAGTTAATGTTAAAGAAAATCAGGCTGGGTGTAGAAGAGATAGCTGATCTGCTATTACCATTTTCCAATTCTGTCAGAGATGGAAATTACTTCAGTGAAACCTAGACTCCATATGTCTGCTCAGGTGGATGTGAAAGATTCTGTTGCATTATTCAATGGAGTGTATGGAGCTCTGCTGGTGTCCTGACCAAAATGTCACCCACTGTCAACAACACAAAAACAGATTGCCTGGTTAGTCATTCATCTATGGCTTGTGGGACTTGCTGTGTGCAAACTGCTTCTTGTGTTGGCTTATATATCAATAATGATCCAATGATGCAAAAGCAAACTACTGAAGACGCTGCAAATTTGAAATACAAACAGAAAATGCTGGAAATATTCAGCAAACTGGGCAGCTTTCTCTCATCATTGATGGGATAGAACTTCTCATTTTTGAGTGCAGTGATGGACAGAATTCATGCCACATGGGGGTCATGCCCACTATTTTACTCTCAGAAACTTGCTAATTGTGTATAGACAAGTGGCTCTCTGAATCACAGGGCAGAGCGAGATTTGTCCACTCTGCTGTTACCTAATGGATTTGAACATCCAGGCATCGTATTTAAGCACCACGCAAACACACATTTTTACTCTTCTCAGCACAGTTGTATGGAGGAGATGACACGATATGGCTGCTTCCAAGAAATAAGTTGCACCAATGTTCAGTAATGACTCCTCATCAATGGAGTCTGCCAGCATTAGGATGTGCTCTGCCTGAGAGATGGCTCGAGAAGGCTCAGTAAATCTCACAACACCAGGTTAAAGTCCAACAGGTTTATTTTGTAGCAAATGCCACTAGTTTTCAGAGCGCTGCTCTGTCTGGTGATCTGACGAAGGAGCAGCACTCTGAAAGCCAGTGGCGTTTACTACCAAATAAACCTATTGGACTTTAACCTGATGTTGTGAGACTTCTTACAGCATTTACCCAAGTCAAACGTTGGCACCTCCATAACATGATTGTCCGGTAAGCTCACCAGTCTCATATCACCCACTTAGTAAGCACTGCAAGAGAAGTCAGCCCATCAGGGCCATGCCCAGGAAACACAAACTAGTGCAGGAAAAGGGTGAATCATCTCATCCACTCTTCCAGAGTAAGTCACCCTCAGCTCACTTCAATCTCACTCACTTACTATGACATCATGAACTCAAATGGTTACATTGTTCAGGGACCTCACACAATATTAGCAGGGAAAACATCAGCACTCATTGTCTCACGAATACTTTAACATCATCAGCATGCTATCTGTCATGCTGTACAAACTCCATCCTATAGCCTTCACCCTAGATTCTGCCACAGGGTACTGGGGTATAAGAAGACAACCCCAGCCGGCACTGTAGATTTATGGTTGAAGAGTTGTTGAACGTGTTCTTTCCAGTAGTGAGAGGTAGCATTAATCTTAAGAGGAGAAACACCATTCAGTGAATGAAGCAGATTTTGTCCATCTGATCTTGGTCCAATGATGACATATTGTGTTGATTGCCACCATACTTTTTATCATCCATATTTGTTTATTGGTCTCAACCTTGAACTGTTGGATTTTTGCCTTTATGATTGCTATATTGAAGAGATACTATGTCCTCCTTAAAAATGGCCCCATAAGCATTCAGATAAAACTCCTGCAAAATCAACTTTGATTGGAGACTGTCTGGATGGCTGGAAAACATCTCTCCCACCAGATCCTGTTTTCCTAAATTTCAAAGAGCCAACATTTCAGGGAAGGCAATGAAAATGTTTCAAAGAGTGCCTGAAGCTCTCCTTGAAGCATGGTGGAAATTACATCAAGACTGGAAACATTTTGCTACAAATTGTTTAAAATGGTGACAACTCATTCATCAAGCTTCAAGCAACAATGTCTTAAGATGAGGCACAGCAGCAGCAGAGAGTAAAAGGAAAAAATGCAAATCCTACACTTCAGAATTCACTACCACCTGTCCATGGACCCAAATATTTGCAGTCATGAATCAGCCTCTTTAGTCACAGGAACCTATGACCCTGAGTAGGTATCATCCATAGATCAAGGATCTTCCAATTACATCATGGCAAATCACAAGCACAGAAGTTGAACTTTTTATCCAATAAGATCAATCAAAAAGGTTTATTTTTGATCTCATTGCAGTGCTCCAAACCTTCCTGGCTTTGGCTTAAGTCACCCAAATTTAATGGTTCCCTTCTTGAGTTCTACTACTGACAATTTCTGAGAAAGATTGATCATATTGCCAATTGCTATGTGTGTCAGTGCTGCAGTCTGACACTGCACAAGGTGAATGAACACCGCACATTGCTACACCACCCAGCACTTTTTATTGTGTCCTATCATATTGTCATCCACTTTAATTTCCCATTTCCAACTCAGTGATGTCACCCACCAGCCCAATAACCTGGATAGATTAGTGTGTTGGGAACATTTAAAGTATGGTATCCAAGGAGTTTTTGTTAGTCAGGGGAATTCAGGAGTAGGAATTCAGGGGGAGAGAAAGAGAGAGTGTCTTGGGAATGGGAGCCTGAAGAAGATAAATTGAGATAGGGGAATAGATTCTCACGGAGAGTTGGAACAGAATATTGGATCCAGATAAATGGAAACCAGTGGAGAAGACTGAAGGATAGGAAATTTGGCAAGAGGTGGGGACTGGAAATAAAGCTTGTGATCCAATGTTGTGTGATAAGATGTGATTTGGTTAGAATGTGTTACAATCCTAGTTGATAGAAACAAGAAGATTTTGAATTGGAATTCTGGCTCAGAAGATCATAACTTTCACTTCTTTTTAAAGAAAACATGAAGGAACAGAGTCATAGGAATGCCAATTAGCTTTTAACAAAAAATAATCAAACATTTCATGTGAAATAAAATGCAATGCTCCTTCATTCCTCCCTATCTTCAAAAATGTATATAAATTTTAAGGATAACACAGATCACACAATATATCTTATACTATAATGTTCTCAATAAACACACAATCCCTGTAGCCAACAGGCTGTGGTTAGCCAACGTCGTACTCTGAAACCCAATGACAGATGTCACTCAATTGATCTTCTGTGGATATTTCTTCAAATCATCCGGGATGATTGTCATGAATTTTTCAAATACCCATCCTCAAAAATGCAAGCTTTAAAATCTTATTTTAGACAATGCTTTCCCTCAGTTGTTTTCATCAAGGATCCATCTCCAGGATTCCTTTGTCTTAAAGGTTTTTATGCTTTTACACAAACTCTGAGATCCAGCCCCTAATTGCTTTATAGTTGCTTCAAATATCACTTCACCAGCTCTAGTAACATATCACAAACCTTAAGATCACTTTAGATATCTCTGACTCCTCACCCATCAATTTCTTCTCAGTTCTGGCTGTGATTTCAATGAACCAGTACTCTGCCCCAATTCCAGTTTTCTCTGTTCCTTTCATTTCAAAATTCTTGGAAACTTCTCTTTGTTTCTCAGATTTCCTTAACAAGATGTTCTTTAGGTTTCTGCCACTTGCCCTTACTCCATTGTACGGCTGTTCTTCCAGCAAAGCTGTGAGGTGTTCCCCCTCTCACTGCTAAGCTCCTTCCACCTTGACTTCCAGTTAACAACTAAACTCAAAAGTTTTTCCCCATAAATGCCCCATAGTTGCTAAGCCACATCTCATTCTTTCCCTAAGTTCATGTTTACTTTTCCCATCATAAACTCTCTCTTAGCACAACAGAAACACAGTTTGAGCTGAAACCAAAACTCCATTGTTTAACATGAATCTAATTAAAGCTATACCCTTCCCCATGTAACATGTTAAATTAAATTCACTTTAATCGAAGACTTGTTTCTAATACTTAACAATACAAATGTACATCACTTAAACCACCTCTGTTTCCTGATAAACATCAAGCCTACATGAATAAATCCAATAGAGTTGGCAACTCTCAACTGGTACTAAGACATGATTTTAACTACAGAAATCGAGATGTCCACATGCTGCAAAATCCACCAGCCTAACTTAACAGCCGGAAAAAGCTGCTTTTTGGCTTTATTTATATTTTTGTATGCATCACTCCAGGCTCCAGGTTCCAGGCTACCCGCAAGGCAACTCTTGGGTTACTCCAGTGCAGAATATCCTTCCCCCTCACACCATCAGCAGCTCTTTGGAGAACATCAACTATAACCTTATGCTGAGACTATTCCCTTTGGATCTTGCAGCACTGGCCACCCACCCAATTTCTTGTTCCTACTGTCAACTGAGATATCATTCTTTTTGGTGTTATACTGATCAAATGAGGCCTATGGATTCATTCAGCTGCCATACCTGCCCTCCCCAAGTGGCTCCCACACTGAAATTCAACAGTAATATTATTGATGCAGAACTGCCCATGACTTTGAAGTTATTATTATTGATAATGGTTACAAAAAAACAGAAAAATTCTTGCAATTCAATGTACCAATACCCCTCATCTCAATTTATACCAAAAAAGTAATAATTTAAAGGCAGGAGGTGATAACCTATAACGGTAAACTTCTAATTAACTTCGCAGGAGCAGTGATGGCTTGTAAAACCCAGAGCTTTGGAAAATCAGTCAAATGTTTTCAGATATTTATAGAAGTTAAAAATAGATGGGAAAGATTAATGAAGGTAAACGTGACCTGCACAACATCGAATCTTGTACTGAGAGCCTTGCAATTGGGGTCCACAGCATCATATGCAGAACCAAACAATGATGAATTAATCAAAGATGAATAATAACTTCCCAACTAGGTGCCTCCAGTGAACTGAAATATTCCAGCGCAAGTTAAAAAACACATTGCTCACTGTCACCGGGACAAGTGTGTCAGGTCAAAATTACTCTGCTTAAAATTACACCGCAGGAAACATCATCAAGACCAAAATAGTAGCACATATGGCATGACTATGACTTCAGAAGCCAACAGTTTGACCTGTTTCGAAATTGCTCTGTGCGTCTCATCATACACCTGTGAAGCTGACATAATTTCACTTCGAACTAGGACAGATATGATTTCACTGAGGCAAATAATCACCTTCTGCAACTTACTGTAAAGGTATAATTTTCCAAATGATGCTCATCAGTGAATATAAAACAAAGTAACTATTCAATTCCTGTCAGAAAAAATGTACCTGCAAGCAGATTCATACAACAGTACAAGCTAAAAAAACTGTTATTCTTATAATTTACGTTTTTTTGTATAGGTCTCTGGTGCACAAAATCCCTTACAACACTTTGACACAAGATGGAGCTGAAAGAATGTACTCTCATAGCCTGAGTTACAGAGAGTGGATGTGCTAAGGAAATACATTATGGATTTCAATGTAGGCAAGGTAATGCAATATATAATTGACCAGGATCTTTATAGATATACATAGACATATCCATGAAGGACTGTCCATCAAAGCAGTAATACTGATTGATCAGGGAAGGTTTCCAGTGAATGTTATAATCATCTGACACAGAATGAGACCATTCAGCATAACAGGCCAATGTTGTCTGTCCAATCAGCATTCCAGCAGTCCAGTTCCCCCAGTGTAAAGGTGTTTAAAGATTTAAGCAAGTTTTAGCATACAATTCAAGGACATTTGATTATAGATTAAAGCAAATTATTTAACCCAATCTGTTTTTAGGGTAGCAAGACTGCCCTGATCTTTAAAAACTAAGTTGCTGGTTCAGTCAGAGCCTGCCCTCAGTGTGATACCATGGGACCCATCCATTCAATTTCTTCCAACTAAATCTTAAGTTAAATGGCAGAGAAAGCCACTGTTGTGGCCAACAGTTTCAATGCTGCTTTTCCTCCTGCTGCCATACTTTGAAAAAGCAAAAGGGAAAGCGCCACTCCTGGCATTCTCCTGCCATAACGCCCCTGGGGAAGAACCCCAGATAAATGACAGAGAGCTGGAAACAGCCAGATGCACCATTTCTCTGAGTATCTTGAATGTCACATTGGAATTATTGTTGACCATAGGGACATCTCCAAAAGAATTTCAAAATTATTATACTATATTCATCCACGCTATGTGATAAGGGAATTAAAGGAAATGGGTCATGAGCAGCAGAGCGTGACTAAACCAAAGGTCCAGGGAAGAAAAAAAATACAACAATAGACTTAATAAGCCACATTACATGTCCAATTCTGGGATATTTTGAAGCTTAGATTTCCCAATCCTCTTTTTTCTAACACCAGTATTAACCTCTAAAATAAATAGATTTCTGCTGTATGTTAAAAAATGATCGTGAAGTCGAAGCTTGTGCAATTCAGTAATGCAGTTCTTTAAAGTACTGATGTGAGGATTAAGTGTAGGTAAACAGACATTTTAATTTGTATTGTGAGCAGAGAACAGGGGGACGTGTGCACAAAAATAATTTTCTTCTGTCAAGAGTAAAGATTAAAATTATTTTTTCTCACGTAGTAATGGATATGTGGAACCAACTCACAGCAGGAACATCTGATGATATGCTGATTAACAAAATTATAAATAATTGTATAAATGTGTAGCTGAGAACAAGAATAAATGTCACAAGTTGATATAGAGAGAAATGGTTGGTTGATAACGTATGGAAAATTATTTTACTTGAGAGGCTGACAACATTCAAACGATATCTGTATTGAGTTACTCAGCCATTTGAATAAGAAAATTACAGGACAGGCAAGCACTCAAAGTGTCAATGTGGGTAAGAGCTTTGCGTGTTGGGTGAAATTTATAGAATCCCTACAGTGCAGAATGAAACTATACAATCTTTTCCTTCAGGAGTTCAGATGGAGAATTGGTTGAATACATTGCACATGGGTTACAAAGGAGCTGGCTATATAGGCTAGATTGCCTCTTCCTCTATTCCTTCAAAAAATCTATTTTTTTCACAATAGTTATTCTTTTGCAAACTATTAAATACCAAAAAAAGTATACATTTATTGACAGTAACTGCAGCAGATACTCAGCTTTATGGGTGGAATCATAGCCACATTCAGTGAGGAGATTTATATGAGACATTTTAGGCTTCCAAGAATTCATTTTAAATCATGTATGATTTAATTGGGCCATAATATTGCCAGAATCTGTTAGGATTATTCGCAAGTGATCTTAAGAGAAGAAGCTTACATATGTGTTAATAGTTTAAATATAGGCTAGTATGGTGAATGTCAAATATTACCATAATTAATTAAATGAGACTTTGAGGATAATATATTGTGCAGAAGAAATGGGATCAGAAAGGAAATGAGTGATGTCAATGAGCTAAGTGGTCTGGAATTTAGACTGATGAGATATTAACTTATAGAACAGATTCCTCAATATATGTCCTGTAAACAATGAAGGTTTTTTCAGCAGTTTAACAAACTTTCACCAATACAAAATCTGTGAGAAGCAATAAAACAAACACTTATTTGAAGATTGCCTCAGGGTGTATGTATAAGTCAGCACATATTATTTTATTAGATAAAATAGAAAATGAGATTGGGAAGCAGAACAATTTTTTAATTCCTTTTCTATGCAATTAGGTAGTTCTGAGCACATATTTTTACAGGAATAAGGAGATAGATGTTTCCAAGACATGGTTCACAAAGGCACCATTAGTCATTTATAATGGCTTACAATGTTCCATCTCATAGGACAATAGGTACTTCACCTTGATCAGCACCTATACAAGTTAACAATATTGAGGTCACACGTAAAAGCAAATTTGAATAGTAAACATATTTCTCTTGTAAAATTGGGTAGTAAATATTAAACTCTTGCTGTTGGCTCCTCACTATGTTCTACTCATTACCAGGTTATCATCCAAGTCTTTGCCATTCTTAGTAATTTGAGCTTATGTCCACTAGCATGTGTATTTTGACTGTGGCTCCAGACATAAACATGTTATTTCTACTCCCCTATTTCTTCTCTCTCCTTTCTCCTCTTAGGTCCTTCTCTCTGGTCATTGTGCTTCCTTTCATTTCTCCCATCCATAATGCTCTGCATCTTAATCTCCACCCCAATCCTCATTACTCTTAAGTGAAACAATTTTTCATACATTATCAACCAACCATTTCTCTCTATATTAACTCACATGACATATACTCTTGTTCTCAGCTACACATTTATACAATTATTTATAATTTTGTTAATCAGCATATCATCAGATGTTCCTGCTATGAGTTGGTTCCACATCACTCTTCCCATTTTGTTGCCACCATCCCAGGGTTGACTCCTGCTTGGATAATCCTAAAACTTTCCATTGTGTCTCTGATGGAATTTTTGAAGACCTCAACAAGGACCTCATATTTGACCACTCACAGGTGACAATGCCAATTGTCAGCCTACCTGGCTATACTTTCAACCCCAAATGTTGTCCTTATTATTGTAGAAGTGTGTATTCCCAAAGATGAGTGACCAAGGACTTATAATAAACAATACTTCATTCACTTGCTGAGAGATATTAGAAGCTTGTTCTCTGTCAGTGCTATGGGAAAAACTCCCATGCTTCTGTCACATGGCCTCTTAAGTATCCACACCATCATCTCATCATACAACCTATTCAGTCCATATCATGAATGTGCCAACAGGTTCAAAGCCAACAGTATTTCAAAAGTTATTTCACAGGATGTGAACCCCAATCATGAGATTAGCAGTTGTAGACAGAATTAGGTTGGATGTCATTTGGAAAAAGGGAAATTCTGAGAGAGTTCAGATCTTGTAAACACACTTTGGATCAAAAGGGTAATCCCTACTTAAACTGTGTGGGTGTGTTTAGAAGTCTTGTATATAACTGTCTTGGATTGTCACATCTCAACTCACGTACATGTGTCTTTTCTCTATTGTGATTAAAAAGTCTTTAATAAGTATTATATCAGAACTAGGCTGGTTACTATTCTCACTAGGTATCACACATGGCTCCTCATCATTCCTGTAAACAAAATTATACACCATCACAAACCAATGTTGCCAAGTTGGGATATTCTTGCAAATAACATTAGCCAGGTTTGTGACAATGTACATCTTCACCATTTGATTTAGGACAATTGATGGCATTGAGATGTTAACAGAGGTAATTGTGTACAAGCCATTTTATAACAGGCAGATTGAATTGGTTTACAATACATTGCTATTTACACAGAGTAAGATATTGATTGAGCTATTGCAAAATCCATCACACCTCCGCCTCCACTTCCTCAGTTTTGTTGTATAAAGAAAGAAGGCAATAGCCAGTTGTAGACTAGTTTGTTACATAGTCCTGGAACATTGTGTTTGATCATGTGCCTTGAGTATATGATTGTGCTAGATGATTGTACTGTACATGTTCTCAGGCTAATATCTTCAACATGGATGACATAGGATGCTCCATGGTGCACCCAATGGGCTTGTGTAGGCCTCAGGAGAGACCTCAGGTTTCACCGTTGCAGAGGGCATGTGTTGTAGGCTGAATGGCTGGGGCACTATGGTTTCTGCTAGTGCTGGTTCTGATAACTGTAATAGGTAACATCAGTTTAGTACATAGCGGGTACAGTCCAAGGCCAGCATGTAACTGTTTGGCTGTGGGGCACGGCTGTGAAATATCACCAAATTGTCATGGCCACATGTGGTCTGAATCTGACCATTTGGTCAGGTATCAGAAGGCTGAGTCTGTGAGTATTGTGATTATATACATATACAGGGACAGGGATCACATAGACAGGGATCACAGGTAAAGATGGGAACATCTGTTGGCGGCGCGGGTTCGTTGGGCTGAAGGGCCTGTTTCCCATGCTGTTTTGTTCTTTGTTCTATACTGCAACTTCCCTCTTAAATCGCGTTCCATGACTGCACCACTCATTGGTTTTGCATTTGGGCTGCAAAAGTGTCTTGACAGTAGAAATTATACTCCTGGTGCACCTAGAGAATAGTCACTGTGCTAATGAGAACAAACTGCCATAGTAGATTTTGCAGGCTGAGAAGTACAGTGTAGTAATATAGAAGCCAGTGTACACTTCTCTAGATGATGCTTCGCAGAGTATACCACCTGTTTTATCAAGACATTTTGCTGTGAGTATAGGAAAGTCCTCACGATAAGCTCAAAGTCTCATATGCATTCAAAGTTTCTAAATTCAGTGGCGATGAATTGGCAAGTATTTCTGTCATAAAAGTTTCTGAGAGATAGCATTTGAAGCAAAGTGTCTCTGGAGCTTGTTGATGGCTGTGGTGTTTGTCATATTTGGCAGGTAACTGAGTTCAAGCCACCCGGAATACAAATCAACTCAGACTAAATCTTGAAGTTGAAGTTGCTAGGTGTAGTACCTCTGAAGAGAAGAAGGAATACAAATTGCTCATCAGGCAGTATCGGTCCATTGTGTACTGTTAGTTCCTCTCTTGTAGCAAAGAATGTGTGAAGCTCATAAAGCAACTCTGTGGAGGACTCATGCCAGCCCTTCATGATGATGTTATGTAGTTGCCTATATATGATGGCCTTAGGTTACTAGATTACACAAGAGGACAGCACTTCTACTGACACAATATCTATGTTTTTCTATGCCTGGTCTGTAATAGGTAGGAAGGCTTTCAAAAGAGTACCAGCCAAGTAAAGCTCCGTATCACATTTGTGGACCACACTGAGGTTGTGGCATTATAAGCTTTAGCTTTAGTCATGTGAAGAAACTTGTTTAAGCTAGTTATGGGTGACTGATGATCAGTTTCAACAGTTGCAGTATGACCATATATAATATCATGAAATTTCTGACACGGAAAAACTACAGCGAGGAATTCTGAGAATAACAAGTCTCAGTATTAGTGAGGGCCCTTGATACAAAGATTTTTAGTGTGTCATTCTGGACACAGACAGCACCAAATCTGTGCTAGAAAGCATCTGCTGTTAAAAGTACAGATACACAAACGCTAAAGTATTCTAACACCCGAAGGCTGACTGCTTGCTTGAATGTGTTGCAGGCCGAAATGAGGTGCTCTGCCAACACCATTCGACATCTTTGTGGAAGAGCTGACAAGAGTTCAAGTGACCTTATTGTAACACAGAATGAACTTAGAAAGATAATCTGTCATACTAAGTCAGTGCTGTTAAGTATGCTTGTCCATGGGGATGGCCATCTGTTGTATAGCCGTTGTCTGGTTCTGGCTTCAGACCACTGGCTGTGAGCAAATGACCACATTCAGAACCTTGTTGATCCTGACTCTGCATTTAGCAGGGGTTAACCTTCAGCTGTGTGGTCTGATTTTGTTGAGGATGAAATAAAGATATGTCTCATGTTCTTGTACAATAAGACACAAGACCAGGGTGTTTTCAACAGTGATTTCACAGAGTTGGCCTGCAAAGAGTTGTTCTGTGTACTGTTGGAAGATCTCAGTGTCAGTGGAGATCCTATAGGGCATACAAAAAATCGGATACCTGCCCACCAGATGCATAAGTGATTGAAGTGTCAAAGGTCCCTCACCGAGCAGGATCTACCAGAATCTGCATTTTGAATCCAGGATACTGAAATCCTTGTCATTAGGTATGCCAGCTGTCACTTATTTCACTGTTTTCATAGGTTGATGAGCTCTGAGCAGCACTTTGACCAATACATGGTCAATACACGTCCTGACCATGCCATTGTTTTTATTGCAGCTCGCACCACAGAAACCGATTTTGTGGCCTTGTCTGTGAGAGTTATAACACCTAGTGCCATCATTTGATCCAGCTAGTTGACTACCTCAAGCTTTATGACCATTGTTTATCCTTTTTGTTTCATAAAAACATAAGAAATAGGAGCAGGAGTAGGTCATACAGCCCCTCGAGCCTGTCCTGCCATTCAATAAGATCATGGCTGATCTGTAGTGGTTCAGTACCACTTTCCTGCTTTCTCCCCGTAACCCTTAATTCCCTTGTCAATCAAAAATCTATCCACTCTTGACTTGAACATATTCAGCGAGGAAGCCTCTGCCATCTCATCAGGCAGAGAATTCCAAAGATTCATCAGCCTTTGCATGAAGAAACTCCTTCGCAACTCCGATCTGACCCCCCCCCCCACTAATCTTGAGGCTGTGCCCTCTAGACCTGCTATCTTTGCTAAGCGGAAGAGTCTCTACCCTATCCATCTCCTTCATTATCTTATACATCTCTATAAGATCCCCTCTCAGCCTTCTAAACTCCAAAGAGTACAAACCTAACCTATTCAGTCTCTTCTCATATTCCAACGCCCTCATCTCCAGTATCAGCCTAGTAAATCTTCTCTGCACCTCCTCCAAGGCCAGTATATCCTTCCTCGAATGAGGCAACCAAAACTGCACACAATACTCCAGCTGCAGCCTCACCAGTACCCTGTATAGCTGTAACAGAACCTCCCTACTTTTATATTCTATCCCCCTAGCTATAAAGACCAACATTGCATTTGCCTTCTTAATCACCTGCAGCACCTGCATATTGTATTTTTGCAATTCGTGCACAAGGACCCCCAGGTCACGCTGCACCATCGCATGCTGCAGCTTTTCGCCATTTAAATAGTAATCTTCCTACCATTATTCTTACCAAAGTGTATAACCTCACACTTGTTAACATTATACTCCATCTGCCAGGTCCTCGCCCACTGAACCTATTCAGATCCCTCTGCAGGCTTTCCACACCCTCCACGCAATTTGCTTTTCCATTCATCTTCGTATCATCAGCAAATTTTGTCACCCTGCACTCAGCCCCTTTCTCCAGACCATCTACGTAAATGGTAAATAGTTGAGGCCCAGCACTGAACCCTGAGGCACTCAGCTAGTCACCAGCTGCCAATCAGAACAGCACCCATTAATACCTACTCTCTGCTTCCTATTAGACAACCAATCCTCTATCCATCTAACACCCTACCTCCAACTCCCTGCACCTTAACTATTTCAGACTATTCATTTGGCATACAAATACTAATGGTTGTTTGTAGTGATAAATCTTTTTCTTGCAGCTGCTGCCTTTCAGACAAGGTTATTATGAACCCCACAGACTATTCAATCCCTAACTAACTCATCAGTAGGGAATGTCAAATGAATGTTTCTTCAATAAGATTTTCAAAGTTGCCATATATGATTGTATTGACATCAGATCTTTGATTTGCAGAGTTACGTAAGTTTCTGTCAAGTATTATGTTCTACACTGGCAAGCAAATGTTTTCAACCATTTTCAGAATTATTTTGGAATCCTCTTATTTCTCCTCCATTTGAAACACAAACTTTTCAATCATCTCAAGGCCTGCTGGATTTAATAAGGTGTAAACTTGCACCCTTTTTGATTTATCCAGTGATCCCTCAGCACAATATATGCTATTCCTTTTAAACTTGGTCCAGTTATTCACAATATTTTCATCGAATACAAGGAGATTGATGTGGCAAAGTTCTTGTGCCTTACTGTCAACTCTTGACACCAATGACCAAATCTCACCCACTCTGTCCTCCCACTCTTGGCTCCTTCTCATCATCTGAGCATCTCGTGTTCCTTCACCTCTCTTTTAAAATTCTCATTTTCTACAGTTCATTCAAGTAATACAAAACTCTGCTCAGAGATATAATCGCTGCTTTTAACCTTCAACTTCTGTACTGAGTGACTTTTTATTTAAATTTTAAATCACAATGTCAAATCACCTTACCCTCTGTCCTGAGTTCAGCATGCTCCTGTCCTCCATTAACCTTTCTTGACATAAACTTTCCTACCCGTTTTCATTGCCATTCTCTTAAGTTTGCCATCTTATGGCACCTCTCTTTTTGCTCTCTTACTTAGAACCCTGTGCACTCACAACCTTCTTTCCCCTTTTAACCCCACTTTCTTCTATGTCCGCCCCTCAAGAATGTCTCTAAGTAACTCAAAATGGCATTTTCTAATTGCCAACTGTCTAATCTTTGGCCCTTCATTTGCTGTATCCCTCATTTCATCTTGAACTTCAATATTGTTTATTCTCCCTTCTGTAAGCCATTTCAGATTGTATCCTTTCAGACAAAGGGACACTGAATTAAGTGCAAACCTGACAATTGTAATGTTGTAACCACAGTAAGAAGTGTGACAACACCAAATTTAAGTTCAACTGATTTATTAGATAGTAAACTGACAAGATTTCGAGGTTGTCCTCTTCGTCAGGTGAATGAGGTGTTCTGGTCTCAAACAGCACAGACTGTTCACAGGTAATCTTGTAAGATTCGCATTCTAATCAGTAATTTGTAAACAGTCTGTGCTGTTATATGTGCTGTTTGAGACCAGAACACCTCATTCACCTGACGAAGAGGACAGCCTCAAAAGCTTGTGAGTTTACTATCAAATAAATCAGTTGGACTTAAACCTGGTGTTGTCAGACTTCTTACTGTGTTTATCCCAGTCCAACACCAGCATCTCTACATCATTCTAATGGTCCGATGGCCAGCCTCTCACTCTGCAATTACTGTGATCTTGAGGTGAGTCAAAATTCTTCCCCCCTATCCTCTCACAAAGTCTCATTCACCCATCATCACTTTTTCTGTTCACTGTCCTAAATTGGCTCCCAGGCCTGCAACATGTCAATTTTAAAATTCTCAGTTTTATTTTCAAATCCATCCTTCCCTTTCCCAGCAACCTCCTCCAGAATCTCTTCAATCCTGATTTGATTCGATTTATTGTCACATATATTAATATACAGTGAAAAGTATTGTTCCTTGCATGCGATACAGACAAAGCATATCGTTCACAGAGATAGAAAAAATTAGAATGAAGTTTTAGAATTATAAAACAAGAATAAAAGATAGAATTAGAAGCTATGTTGAACACAGCCTGCAAGAAGTCATTTTGCTCTGGTCCCTGGTGACCATACTTTCAGTCGCAGAGCCAAGCTCTGGATTTCTATCAGTAAAATTTGCCAAGTTTGAGTTTCCACCTTCAAGACTCTGCTTAAACACTACTTCTTTGATCAAGCTGTAGTCCACCCTAATATCTGCCTTAGTGTCAAATCTTTCTGACAACCGTTCTCTGCTTAGGATATGGTGCTGGGTTAACTGTGCTACATTAATGCAGGATGTTATTATTGTTGTTATGGATATCTGGTTTAAAGACCAAAAAACATTTGGATTGTCATAAATCAATATCATAAATATTCAGTTACGCAAGTCCAACCAACAGTGTAAACTATGGAACAAATGTCCTCTGACCTGAATATTAATGTTCAAGTCTTAAAGCAACTTTTTAAAGATTTATTTACACAATGTGGGCATCTCTGGCAAGGTCAACATTTATTGCCCACCTTCTTGAAACTTGTGCAGCAGGGAAGGAGATCTAGGATATTGATCCATTTTGACTGTGTTGAGGGAAAGTAGAATTTCACCAGTCTTTGGCAAGAAATACTAGAGAGAGCAGTTGATTAGCAGGCCCTTTCCTAAAATGGTGGAACATCCTCCCATTGCCTTAGGATATATCATCACTCGCCTCCTTGCTGTCACTGTGACGGTGCCCTCTCACCAACTCTTATCAAAAAATAGATAAAGCAGCCAGACCAGAACTGCAGATGGAGTGGTAGGGAATTCACACCAATTGATGCCAGTATTTTTGGTTCCCATTTACAACTATTCCCGACCTGACCCCACCAGAAAACCCTGTCCCTCATCTGTTCTCTCAGATAGACATAAAGGATCCTATAGTACTATTTTGAAGAAGAGAGTTTACCCTGGTGTCTTGGCCAACATTTATCACTCAATCATCACAAAAAAACATTTGCTCATTATCACATCACTTTGATAGTTTGATGTGCACAAATTGACTGCCACATTACAAATGATTACACTTCAAAATTAGTTAATTTATTGTAAAGCACTTTGATATGTCCAGTGGTCATAAAATGCACTGTACAGTACAATATTTATTTTTGTTACTTCTTAATCTCTAGCTTCCTCGGCAAAGGTTACCTGTTATTGCCTGACAAATCTGCACCAAACTTCCCAGGTTTGAATCTTTCCAATCAGGTTTTCACCACTGCCACCATGCCAAAACAACTCTCAATGTCAAAAAAAAATGACAGCCTATTTGACTGCAGTGAAGTAAAACTATGCCTGCTGATCCTTATAAACCAATCTTTCATACACTTGACTACATCATGCTTTAAAATGCCTTCGAACCATTATCGAGCTGGACAGTGTTAATTGTGTTTAACCATATACAATTGGACAGCAGTCTCAGGATGGTTATGTGAGCACATATAAATAGATGGTCACTGACACTGAAGTAGAATGGAGTTAGGAGATACATATCTGTAGTAGTTCACAGGTGAATAATCTACATCAAGGAGATTTGGCCCTGGTTTCTACCTTCTTGTTATCAGGGGTCTAACAGGTAAAGCTGGACTCCCTGGATGCATTTTTTTCTAATTATAACCAGGGAGTTACTTGCAATGATTTTAATTCCCATTCCCACACAACTCTGATTGCCCCTCATATTTTTCCTGTTGTGCATGTTGATGACATCATCTGAAAATATAGCTTCAGTTACGTACAGTGAAAAATTTTAGGTGGTATTCTGACTTAGGGGCATTCAGTTATAATCCCACAAAGTACACTAACAACATCCAGCTCTACCTTACCACTACCTCTCTCAACTCCTTCTTACTTGAAATTATAAGACTGTTTGTCAAAAATCCAATACCGGATGGGCAGAAATATCCTCCAACTAAAAATTGAGACTTCCCTAGCTATTGACTTCATCCCTCTTCTTGGTGGCTGTTGAAGACTAAACCAGTGTTTTTGCAACTTTGGTAGATTTGATCTGGAAATGAAGTTCTGACTGTATACCTATAGTGTCACAAAAACTGCTTCAGCTCATCTGCTGCTGAAACCCTCATCTAAGCCACTGTTACCTCTAAACTTGACAATTCAAATTCACTCATGGATGGCCTTCCACGTTCTACCTTCTATAAACTTAAAGCTTTCCAAAACAATACCCTTGTCCTAACCTGTGTCAAATCTCATTCTCCCAACACCCCTTGTTTGCTGACCTTCACTGGCTCCAGGTTGAATAACATTTCTGTAATGTCCTCCAGCCCTTCAACTCTCTAAGATATCCATGCTCCATTACTTCTGTCCTCTTAAGTATCTGATTTTAATCACAATACCAATGATGGTATGTCTGTAGCCAGAAAAATCCAAAGTTCTGCAATTTCCACTCTAAACTTCTAAAACTCTCTACATTGATTTCTTTCCTATTGACAATCCTTAAAATCCACCTCTTTGTTGGCCATCTAACCTAATAAATGCTTCTGTGTTAAATTTTGATTCATAAGGCTGCTCTGATGTACTTGGAAGTTTCAAGGCACTTGAAGTAAGAAGTGCTACCTCAGCAAAGACACTATATAAACGTAAGTTGTTTCTTGTTGTTGGCTATGGTTTGGCATGCCCATTTCACCCTTCTTGTTGAAAGCTTTCAGAATCTTTCACTGTTTTCGATTATATCTATTTAATAGCCCTTAATTACTTTAAAAACCTCTAGTTAGTTAGTTTCCACTAAGTCTATGCTACTCTAAAATAAATTGACCAAAACCGTAAGCCAATCTGTGTTGCTGAGATTTACTATCCTAAGAATCATTAAGCATCCACAGGAAATCAAACTGTTTCATTTGCACTCTCTCTCAAACTTATTGTTCCTGCCACAAGATGTTCAGAGCTGCCTTTTCATTGTGAACTGCTATTTATTTGTACTTCAACCTTATTTCTGTTCTGCCCAACTTGTATAACTCAGTTAAAAAAAAAATTGATAAAATAATTTGCTGAGACAAATTGTTTGGCATCATTGTGCATTTAACACAGAATGAATACCATTCACAGACCAATAAAGTAGCAAAGTCTTAAAACCAGTGTGATTATGGAACACCTTAGGAATTACAGTTGCATTAGTTTTCTTTCCATAATAAAAATGTATTTTAATAAAATAAACAGGAAAGCTTTAAAACATAAAAACAGGAAATGCAGGATAAACTGAACAGATCATCAGCATCTGTCGAGAGAGAAACACAATTAATATTTCGAGTCCATATGACCTTTCTTCAGATTAAGCTTATCTAACATTTTCTGTTTTTATTTCAGATTTCCAGCATCTGCATCATTTTGCTTTGTTTTAAATGTGTCATTTGTTTTATTTTAGGGAGTCAATAATTCAATGTAATAAACTAATTAGTTAAAAAATAGTAACTAAGTCGCTACGAATTCATTGGTAGTCATTTAGAGGCCACTGCACTCTAACAGGCTGTGTATGCTGGGGAAGCAAATTCATCTACACTTCAGGAGGCAAGACTGAAAGACACCAACAGCGAATCCATCCTGCATGTGCTACCCTAGAGATATACTTCATAAATTAATTAATCGTTCACCTTTCTGACTCTGAATATTAAAGCATATTAGAGAGAGCGTCTTCTGTGAAATAGGTTATCAACCCAAAGGCTGTTTTAGTGTTCTTTGAGATTCACTATTTATTAAAATGAACAAATAAAATGGGCACTTTATATTATTATAAAACATTCTTAAAATATGCTTTGCCTAATATGCCAAATATCTTTATAATACACTCCTATGAGATGGCCTATTGCTAAGAATACTAAGATTATCCTTTTACCTGTCGTAAGATATAAGCATCACTTTAAAGAATACTTTACCCGCGATGAAAACAAAAACAGCAGTTCCTTTCTCAAAAATATCAACAACATTACAGATGTCTGAAAAATGTTCACATTTTGGACATTGCTACCTAAACATCATTAAACATCAAAGTGCACAGAAAATACTTCCAGTATAATGTAGGCTTCTGTCCAGGTTTATCATTGTCAAATGAAAATAGCAACCTCGACTCTTTCTTTAGCCTCAAAGCCAAAAAACTAACAAGAGCTGACAAGGGAAATCAATTTGTTCTTATTCCTGGTGGATCAAGATGTTGGGTACTATTTGGAAAAAAACTATTCCATTTTAGTTGGTGTAGTAATGAGACACTTAAAAACAACACTGTTCACAATGATCAAAATAAAATAATATTAAATGGAATGCCATTCATCAAATTTCACATCTTGCCAAATTAGACCAAGACTGCTATAATTACTGGACTGCAACTGAAAGGTTTTCTACGTTGCCTTCAATACATCAAAACTACACTGATGATTTTCTGGAAAGTTATTTCCAGTACATTTCAAATGATGCACAATGTGGGACCTTTACTGATTGACAGTATTATGTGAACATCAAAGAGCATTGCTGCCAGAAGGATTCACTTCCTGACAGAAAACTTACTTTTAGAAAGTGTACAATCGTGGCAAATTTGTAGGTATGTTCATAAAAATATTTTTATAATTCTGCTATAATGCAAAGTAGACGATCAGGGAATCAACATGTCAGTATTCAGAATTCTTTCAGAACACTAATTTTAGTCTCTCTTAGAGTTATAAATTTCTATCATTTACCATCATGTAGATGATGAACATCAGTGTTCAAACAATATTCAATCATATCATAAACCAATCGTAAGTGCCTCAGAAAAAGGAGAACAAACAGACCAATTCACTTCTTTTAAACTGTGGTAATTCTCTAGCCTGTGATGGTACACTTTAAATTTTGTACTTTAAAATGAAATGCAATATATTGTTCTGAAGCTAGTGCTCTCTTTTTCTAATGCCATCCTCCTCAACCAGGATTTCATAATACACAATAGCTCCCTTAGCCATGAGTATATCTTAGATGTCACACTGAGTTTGGAGACAGTGGAGGAGAGAGAAGATTCTATCACGCTCATTGGATGTGATCTTATCACCTATTCATGCCACATTCCCATTGCAGTATAGGTGGAAATTTGGCAACAAGGGGGCAGGAAGATCCCACTGGCATGAACAGTAGGAAAATACAACATCAAGTACTGGTGAACATTTTCTTCCAATTAAATATTGGGAAGATTGAAGTCATTGAGCTGAAGTCAGAAATGGATGTGTGTTTGGAAAATAAGAGTATGCTGAACCACAATTTTGAATTTTCAATTGGAAAAGTAGCCCACATAAAACCTCCCATTGGCAGAAAAAAAATTGAATAAAGGTCAGATTTTGACCTTGCATGCATGCTTTCTGATGTCAGAGTAGCTATCGACAATCATAGGAGAAATTTATTTTTCTTGTCCACCAATATCTTTGTTAGTTTTGGAAGGTTTGTGAATCTTGGTGGAAGCCAACTGCGGATTCAGGAATATTTTGACAGATAAACGGTTTTGAGAACTTCAAATGTTTTATTGAATGTGGTATTATAAGTAAATGTGTTTTTTCTACAGCAATTGATCATGAGGCTCTGTCCGACCAAAGTATTTTGACCATTAAATTGACCAGCATTGTATAAGTGGTGAGATGCATTTGAGTACTTTCCCATTGGAGAACTGAAGAAAACATTATTTGGGATATCCTATGTCATGATCAGAAATGTTTCGAATGTCCACAGTGCCTTAAATATTTAAAATGTAGGAGTATGAAGCTTTTACTTAAAAAAATAAATAGCCACATATGCCTGTTTCATATGACTGTTTCAATTGACTGCATATCTGGTGTAATTCAGGAAAAATATCTTGTTAGCAGTTTTAGTAGACTTCATTTGTAAGGATGGACTTTGCATTTGTAAGGATTTGTCCTGACAGCTGTTATGAATGTTTTTCTGAGAAACAAGAGTTTCAAAACTAATTATCTCATCAGGCATCAAGGATTATGTGCACAGTTTAATTGACAGTTTTAAGAGATCATTAAAGGATTATCTGTCTGTGATAATTACTGACTAGCTGTTAGTTTTTGCAACTGAATGAATATTCGAGGGGAATTACAAATTTTTTCATTTTTTTTAAACATGACTGATCATGATTTTCAGTTGCAGCTCTATTAGTTTAACTTTATTTATTAGTATCATAAACAGACTTACATTAACACTGCAATGAGATTGCTATGAAAATCTTCTCGTTGCCACACCTAGATGTTCACGTACATAGATGGTAGAATTTAGTATATCAATGCACCTAATCAGCATGTCTTTCAGACTGAGAGAAGAAACCGGAGCACCCAGAGGAAACCTATGCAAATGTGAGGAGAACGAACAGACTCTGCATAAACAGTGACCAAAGCTGGGAATTGAACCCAGGTACCTGATGCTGTGAGGTAGCAGTGTTAACCACTGTGCCAGCATGTTAGGTGGTTAGAAATATACTTTTTTATGTCAATTTCAAAGTTATCCAATTGATATTACATGGTTGCTGGGTTGTGCTGTGGAGCACAAAATAATGGATGCACGGGTTGTGCTGTGGAGGGCATATAGATTATAGAAGTGGTATGGACGATATCATGAAGTATAAAGAGGCTATGGTGGAATATGAGGTGGAATATGATGGGCAGTATAAAGGTCATGAGGTGAGTGGGAGGTGAGACATGAGATTATAGGATACAAGAAAAATACTGGGGAGCTGGGGTCAATATCACAGCAAACTTAGTAAAAAGTCTCACAACACCAGGTTAAAGTCCAACAGTTTATTTGGTAACAAAGTAAAGTTAAAAGTTCTTGTTACCAAATAAACCTGTTGGATTTTAACCTGGTGTTGTGAGACTGACTATGTTTACCCCAGGCAAACGCCAGCATCTCCATATCATGACAGCAAACTTAGCCAGCTTGCCTCAGTACCCAAACTCGCTTCACACTGTCTCTGGGATTGGAAAATTCTATCTATATGCCCATTGCTCCAAAAGATTTTTAATTTGGACGCTTTGGGCAGGAGCGACAAGTTCTGGTTTCCAAAATCAGGAAATAGTCCAGCTTGTATTTCCTGAACCCAATATAAACATACAGCTCACTGTCTTTGATCCCTACTACAAACTCAGTTACGTAGCCAATAATTTAACTCCTCCTCTCGGCAACTGTCTAAGGCTGAATCAGATTGTTTGGAAGCTTCATGATAAGTCTAAACCTCAGATGAACTTCGGGCCAGCTATGCATGTAATCATTAAGATCACCAACATCTAGCTCTGTGACATCATTCAACTTATCTCTGCTTCAGCTCATCTGCTTATGAAACACTCATCCAGGCCTTTATTATTCCAAATTTGACTATTCTAATGCACTCCTGGCCAGCGAACCATATTCCATCACTATAAACTTGAACTAATTCAATTCACTGCTAGTGTCCTTATTCATACCAAATCCAGTTCACCCTATGCTCCTTGACCTCCACTGAGTCCTGGTTAAACAAAATTTCATTTTGATTTTTGAAATTATATTTGTTTCCAAATACTTCAATGGCTTGCCTTCCCAATCTCTATAATTTTCTCCAGCTCCACAAGTTCCTAAAATGTCGGTGCTCTGCTAATTCTGGCCTCTTGAGCATCCTTGATTTTAAATATTTTATCACTGATAGCTGTACCCGCAGCTACCAAATTCCTAAAGCTCTGGAATTCAGATGACCGGTTTTTCTTCCAGTGCTGGCATAGGTTTCCTCCCATAGTTCAAGGATGCGCGGGTTTTGTTGATTGGCCATGCTAAATTGATCTCAGTGTGAGGGGATTAGCAAAGTAAATACATGGAGTTATGGCAATAGGGCCTGGATGTGATTGTGGTCAGCGCAATCTCGATGGACCAAATGACATTATTTTGCATTCTAAGGATTCTATGAATACCCTAAATTTCTTCATTTCTCTGTTTTGATTTCCTTATTTGATCAAGCTTTTGGTTGTTTGCCCTAATATTTCCTGAAGAGGTTCATTGTGAAATTATATTTAGAATATCACCATGCAAGTATCTTGGCCTGTCTTATAATGTTATACAAGTATAAGTTGTTGTTGTTTTCCCTTCCTTCTTTACCAAATCTGTCAAAGTAACTGAATCATCCTCCAGAGAATGCTCAAATACTAATGACAGTTGAGACTTGTATTCATACTTGGATCCTTTAGTTGAGAGTGCAAGCTTCCAGACTTGCAGCTGTCAAAACGCTAACTAAATTATCTTGATGCAGAAATACTTCTGTCATCTTCAAGGTAAACCTTGCAATTTGTGTCAGCTGGGCTTGCTCGAATTTGACCTTTCATTGGACTTGTTAAAATCACAAACAATAACATTTCCAGTTAAGAACAGATTTGAGTATTACAAAAGCTTTACAGCTAGAACTTCATAAAATCATTTGTCACTCTGGCAAGGAGCATATTGATCTGGTATATTGAGTTCCAGAAACGAAGGTTATGTAAAGGCACTTGATCAGAAATCCTTTTGTCTGCTCATACTAATGTTCAAATATCAGCAGAATAGCTGCACGTTGATTTTAACTTATTATTGCCATAGACAAGCAAAATTTTGACTGAATAATTGTCCAAATAAATTATTAGGATATATTTGATTGCAAATTATTACCAGTACAGCCAGCTTGAATCAGGAAATTTGAGATCCATCTTAGTTGTAAGGGCTCTGACAAAGTGTCATCTAGACCAGTAGTCTCCAAACTCCAATCTGGATGTGACCCGCTGCAGGACGGATGTGGCCCACGGGCCGTAGTTTGGAAATCCCTGACCTACACTCAAAATATTGGCACTACTCCCTCTACAGATGCTGGCAGACCTGATTTTTCAACATTTTCTGTGTTTGATTTAGATTCCAGCATTCAGAGTATTTAACTTTTATTTTGATTTTAAGGGCTCTGTAATGCACAATTTTCACTCCAGAGTTGGGGGCAGGAGACATTCGGGCCTACCAACCCTGGAGCAGATCAAACATAAACAAGTTGAAAGGCCTGTCTCCTTTCTCTAGGCCCTCAAGCCAATTCTATTCAAGTTGTTTGGCCCTCTGGTCCTTTTTCCTCACATACTCTCACCTCTGCCTCCTACCCCCTCCGATCCACTCACTCCCCATGTCCTCCATGTCCAGTCACCCAGTATGCACTGTGTACATAACGAATGAGCCATATAGAAACAATGTGAAATGCTGACACAAGTAGGATGCTGAGGAAACAATTCCGAAATATGGTTATAAGAAAATTGTTGTTTCTACAATCCAACAAATGCATCAATCAGACAAGATAGTTATAGTGTCAGTAGTAGGATCTTTGCCAATTTCACATCCTTAATATTGTCCAAATAAATATGCAATGACAAAAGAGATTGCAGGAAGAATAACCTAGTAAAACTTCAAAGATGTCAATCAAGCAAAATAAATACTCCAATTCAGTTTCTCCATGCACACGTTGTTGAGTTAATGTTTGAGAATCTTGGAGCTCAGCCAAGCATTTATAATGAACCCATCTGGGAATTATATCAGCAGAAACAGATGGCCAGACATCTGGTTCTTCACCTGTCATTAATTCTATAATGACACGATTTGATCGTCACTTCTGTAGTGATGCAGGAAAAGCAGAGTTTTTAAAGAGCTATAAACTCTGTCACTGACCAGTCAGATATCAAGATGCCTTTCCAGACGGCAGCAAAAGTTCAGAAATATGGGGACTCCAAAGAGTTTATTTGGTACTCCATCCATTTTCCACAAGTTGCATCATCCGGGCACCCACAGGCTTGTCCCACATAACAATAAGCTTTGAAAGTGAACTGTGTCCATTTATGGTCTGTCTTTTTGAATGGATTTCCTGAGTAGCTACTTAGCTGAAATGGTATCTAATGGAATTCTCCCTCCAAGGATTATGGATGCAAGTCTAATAATCAGTAATGCACTTTTTCTCAAATATTTGCAATTGCTTTGTCTTCTTGATTTTTACAAGAAGTTCCCATAAATGAAATATCACAATCAATTCTCCTCTTTCAGATGGGAATCTCATTTACCAAAGTTTCCTGATTATATGCCTTCAATTACAGTATCACCGAAAAGCATGTTTGACCAAATGAACAGTTGATAAATGATAGGTAGACAGGATTCAAGAACTAACATTTTGTTAAGGACTGAACCAGACTAGGAATGGTTAACTTAAACTCTGTTAGTCTCTGTCAAGCCAGCTTGTCCATTTTAGTTCAAATAAGTGACACTAACATTCACAAAGACTGCAACAGTGGCAATGGTGACACAGTGGTTATCACTGCTGCCTCACAGCACCAGGGACCCTGGTTCAGTTCCAGCTTCAGGTTACTATCTGTGTGGAGTTTGCACACTCTCATTGTTTCTGTGTGGGTTTTCCTCAGGTGCCCTGATTTCCTCCCATAGTCCAAAGATGTGTGTGTTAGCTTGATTGGTTATGCTAAATTGACCCTAGTGTGAAGGGATTACCAAGATAAATATGTTGGACTATGGAAGTAGGACCTAGATGGGATTGTGATTGGTGTAGATAGGCTGAATGGGGATATTATGATACTCAAGAAATGCTTCTCAAGTAGTGTTGAGACAAAATTAACAGTGTATTTTCAAAGCAGATTTCTGAATGGGTTTGGTGTCACATTTCAACACTTACCACTATTATTATCTGGTTCAAGTATATATTGGTTGAATGAGCATGATGTGGCATGGAATAATGGAGTTAGCACAGATGGCATGGGTAAGATCTTTTAAACTCACTTTTTGAAAGTTACCAGATCTAGACCATAGTTCATTACTCCTCTGAAAGGCTGTGAACCGAATTATGGAGAACTTTTCTCAACTCCATGAAAATTTCAGGGGGCTAGGGGATGCCTACCCCTGTAATTGACTGGGAGGAGGAAGCCCTTAAATAATCATTCATCCCAACAATAGTATCAATTTAGAATCTAACCAATCAATCTAACCTGCACATCATTTCTTGGTAGTTGTGTAGCACAAATGTTTTATTAGTTATCAATCCAAGCCTGAATATTATTTAGGTCTGCATATGGGCACAGACTGCTTCAATATCTGAGGAGATGTAAATGATACTGAACCTATGCTGTTGGCATCACTAACCAGCTGTCCAGCCAACTGAGCTAAACGAAGCCTTCTCATGAAGTATGATGGTTTAAGAAAATAGTTGGGCTTAGGACATCACCCTGAGGAAGACCTGCAGCAATGTCTTGGGCTTGAGATGATTGACAGCCAACAACAGCAACCATTTTCCTTTGTGTTGGATATAAAAATGTTTAAAGTTTTATTTATTAATCACAAGTAGGCTTACATTAACACTGCAATCAAGTTACTATGAAAATCCCCTCATCGCCACACTCCGACATCTGTTCGAGTACACAGGGAGAATCTAGCACGGCCAATGCACGTAACCAGCACGTCTTTTGGACTGTGGGAGGAAACCAGAGCACCTGGAGGAAACCCACACAGACATGGGGAGAATGTGCAAACTTCACACAGATAGTGAACCGAGGCTGGAATTGAATCCAGGTCACTGCTGCTAGATGACCAGCAGTGTTGACCAGTGTGCTATCATGGTGTCCAAAGTTTTAAAGTTTATTCATTAGTGTCACAAGTAGGCTTACATTAACACTGCAATGAAGTTATTGTGGAAATCTCCTAGTTGCCACACTCCAATGCCTATTCAGGTACACTGAAGGAGAACTTTAACATGGCCACTGCTCCTAACCAGCACTTCTTTCAGACTGTGGGAGGAAACCGGTGCACCCAGAAGAAACCCATGGTGAGAATGTACAAACACCACGCAGACAGTGATTGAAGCTGGGAATTGAACCGGGGTCCTTGGCACTGGGAGGGAACAGAGCTAACCACTGTGCCAGCATGCCATCCATGTAACATGGACAGCCCACAACTGACTGGGAGGAGGAAGTCGTTAAACAATCATTGATTAATCACAGAAGGGCTTAAGGGTAGCTAGGCCACCTGACTCCTACCATGATACGGATAAAATTCCACCCAAGATGGGTAGGTGATGAGCATAGCAATCATCAATTTTTCCATCCAATTTTATATCAAGCCTGCCATTTCCCAGCCTGCTCTCAGGGAAACAAGCATAAAATTCCAGCCATTATGCTGCTGAGCATTTCCATTATTTCCTGCTTTTAATATAGATTTCCAGCGTCTATAGAATTTTGCTCTTCTGTACCAAAATGGCTGGACTTACTTGAAGCATAATCACCTGACCTGCATCCTAGTTGGGGAACATCACAGTGGAAAAAAACAGAAGCCCTGGCTTCAATCTTTAAATTCTTTCTGGGATATTGGACTGGTGCCCGAGTACTGCAGAGTTGCAGATATCACCTCTGTTCACAAAGAAAGGAGGAAAACCTGCTAAATGTAAGCCATTGAGTTTAATGTGGAGAAATGTCTCGAGACCATAATACATAACGACATTAATTATCACTTGGAAGAATTTGTTTAATAAATGACAACAGCACAGATTTGTTAAAGACAAATTGAGGTTGACAATCTCAAAACACAAATTTTCTGATCAAATAACAGCTGATAATGATAGTGAAGATGATGGGGTGATGGGCAGATGATATAGTATGCGTGCCTTTTAAAAAGACTTTTTAAAAAGGAAACCGAACACCTTGGGATGAAAGAAGTAATGGATAAGGGGAGACAAAATTGTCTTGAGAGTCAAAAAGTAGTAGTTGGACTGTTGTTTTTAAGATTGGAGGAAAATATACATTGGCGTTCTCCAGCATACAGTATTAAGAGTGCTATTCTTTTTCATTTAAATCCAGGTTTAAATGATCTGGATTTGTATATAGAAAGAAAACTTCCAAAGTTTAAAAATGGAAAAGACGTGCAAATCTAAGTCAGTGAGGAGGATAGTAACAGAGAGGTTCTTGTGGCACACTCGGTAGCATTCTTACCTCTGAACCACAAACTCCAGGTTTGAGTCACATTCCAGGACTCATTGTCATAGAAAGTGTATTTGTAACAGTCAGGGGACCAAGCAACAGTAATTACCAAGGGGATGAGGCTGGAGAGCATGGGACCTGAGAAACATTGGCATGAAGACGCAAAACATGAACAGGGGTTATGAAAGAGGACGCATGGGAAGCGATGCCAGCGATCTGCATGGGAAGATGATCTATGGTGTGAGGGATGGAGGATCATGCCTTTAATGAGGTGGATCCTAATGAACATAGGGAAAGAGAAGGGGGTTTTGAATTTCACTTTGATGTCAGGATTCCCTTTAAAAATGGCATTCAATCTCTGTGAATCCTGGCTTGCTGACATGTTTAGATGCCACCCTCAGAACAGATGTAAAACTTTCAGCCTCTTCATAATGACTTAAGTGCAGAAGATTGTGATCTAAATTGCACCAGTTATCCTGCCTGAAATGAGGGTCATTCTTCAGGAAATTTCTATCTATACATTATGAACACTGTTTAGAAAATGCCTAATTTTATGATTCATGTGTTTCAGGAGTATAACCATTAGTTTAAGCATTGCATTGCTAAATGTCAGATGAATGGAGGCCCCTGCTGAGAAACTGCTAAACATATCTGAAGTCATTACCATTCAGAGAATGGCCTGTGCTTAATTAATCAGGTCAAAATTGGAAATGGGAAACATTAAACAATGGATGGCCCGTTTCTGAGTGTCATTGTGTCTCCAGGTGACTGTGATGAGAGGTTTGAATTATTCATGCATGTCCCAGAACTAAAGGTATTTTTGTAAGGTATAGTTAATTAGATCAAACCTCTTTCTGCATCACCCCAGGTGTCATGATGTAGAGATGTCAGCGTTGGACTGAGGTAAACACAGTAAGAAGTCTGACAATGCCAGGTTTAAATCCAACTGATTTATTTGATAGTAAACTCACAAGCTTTCAACTCTCTGGTCTTCGTCAGGTGAATGAGGTGTTCTGGCCTCCAACAGCACAGACTGTTTACAGATTACTGATTAGAATGTTTATCTTCAATGATATGTTGAAGACTCCGGAGAAGATGTCGTAGCTTCTCTGCTCCAGGGAAATACTGGACAACAAAGAGTACTCTGTCCATCATGTCCCGTGTTCGTCTTCTAAGGAGGTCAGTGCAGTTTATCACTGTGGTGCATCGGAACTGTCTATCGATGAGTCGAGCACCATATCCTGTTTTCATGAAGGCATTTTTCAGCAGCAAACTACCCAGCCTTCAGGAGAACAGCGACCACAATACCACACAACCCTGTCACATCAACCTCTGCAAGGCATGTCGGATCATAGACATGGACGACATCATCAAACGTGAGAATACCATTCGCCAAGTACACGGTACATACTCTTGCAACTTGGCCAACGTTGTCCACTTAATACGTTGCAAGAAAGGAGGCCTGAAACATGCTACATTGGGAAGACCATGCAGACACTACGACAGCAGATGAATGAACATCGCTCGACAATCACCAGGCAAAACTGTTCCCTTCCTGTTGGCGGTCACGGGCATTTGGCCTCTGACCTTTGGGTAAACGTTCTTCAAGGGGGCCTTCACGACACACGATAGCATAGAGCTGCTGAGCAGAGACTGATAGCCAAGTTCTGCACACATGAGGATGGTCTTAACAGGGATCTTGGCTTCATGTTACACTATCTGTAACCTCCATGACTTGCTTGGGTGAACAAAAAACCTCACTTACTCTGCTGTCTGGAGACAATACACATCTCTTTAATCTGTGCTCAGTGCTCCTTCCACTCACATTGTTAGCCACTTTAAGACTTGAATAGCAGGTTAGATGTAAAGATTAGCATTCTAATCAATAATCTGTAAACAGTCTGTGCTGTTATGTGCGCTGTTTGAGACCAGAACATCTCATTCACCTGACGAAGACGAGACGGTCGAAAGCTTGTGAGTTTACTATCAAATAAATTGGTAGGATTTAAACCTGGAGTTGTCGGACTTCTTACTGTGTTCACTCCAGGTGTGTCATGTTGCCATACGAATGGGTTGCAAGGAGTTACCTTTATCTGTGCAGTTTTTCCACAGAAAACAGACAGTTCACGTCTAGAGCTGAAACAGCTTCGAAAAAAGCAGAACAAAGCTGCCAGGCAAGGGGATTGTTAGTTTTGAAGAGTAAAGAAATTGCCGGAAACTGTTGACACAAACAGTGTTAAGTAATCAGTAAGGAGTTTTGGATTTTAGAATGATTGAGTGCAGATGCAATGAGGCCCATGCTAACATATCCACAGTCAAGAGGTGCTTCAGCAAAGTTGGAGGGTTGCCGAGCTGAATGCTAACAAAGGACTCCAAGAAATGTCATACATCAGAGAATAGCAGAAACACCTAGGGAGATCAAAGTGAACTTCTGAAAGCTGTGGCACACTTTGGTTTGGTCCCAAATTAAATGAAATGAAAGAACCTTCAAGATGCTGTAAGGTATAGGGGAACTTCTGGATTAAAATAGTAGAGAACAGCTGAGATTTTCAGGTTTATAGGATATGTATTTATAAAATATAGTGCAAGGTTAGCAGTATTTGTTGTGTTTATCTCTTGTAGAATAAAAGATTTTTTTTGAAACATGAAACCTTGTGGCATAATTCTTTCAACTAATAATTGGGAGCTCAATTTTTTTTAAAAGTTACTAGTTTCCCTTGAAATCATAACAAAGTACTATCACAGTGAATTATACTCATGGACAGATTCTCCAACTTAATTAATGGTTTCAAGATAGTAAGCTTAGAACACATTTTAAATTTCTAATAATTTCTTAAGATATTACTTAAAGTTTAGTTCAAAAGGAAAGTCACATTAATAACCTATAAGCACGTAAAATTCCTCTTGGGTTACGATACCAATTAATTGGAATTCATGTATTATAATTTCTGCAGGGGGAATAAAATGGCCTTTGTCATCGCCTATATAACCAAACATTTGTAAAATACCTTGATCATAAAAAGGAAATCTGATCTATTTAATCACACCATTATCATATATGTTTGAAGAGATCTAAGTGCACAGTTACTGGAGGTGCTCAATCATAACTTATTACCATGTTTTAGGTTTCAGATTTGATGCTTATATGAAATGTAGTCTCAGATATTTTGTTATAACTATTCTGATTTTGAAAAAGCCTAAATTTGCATGTTACTCAGGGCAGCCTAATTATTATACCGTCAATGAGCTCTTGACATAGTAAATACCTCCAACTGGAATCTTGTCCATTGCTAAGTAGCACATTCCATGCAATCAAAGAAATTAAAAGCCTTAAGCTTGTTCAGATTTGTAACGTAGGGCATTTGTGGCAAAATTTCTTGGTCTTTCTAATGCACTCAGACTCAGATCTGGTGGAAGTGAAAGCAGATGAGGCCTAGGAATTAGTTGGGACTGTGATATGTTAAACTCTCAGTTGGAGTTCTTGTCTGGACTTGAAAGAAGTAGAACCCTTTTCTGTCCCTTCCCAGTGACACGAAGGGAATAAGACATGGGACTAAGGCAGGGATTGCAGATGATAGGGATTCCTATCTTCCCTACCTGAACAGGATTCAGCTTAAGGGTGGAAGCAGGTATACCAAGTAAGGAGAGACTCAATAGTTATCTCGGTGATGAGCTGGGCCCCACTGAGAAATTTTAGGCCTTGGTTGACAATTACCTTTCAACCAACATCACTAGCAAGCGTTTAATTGATCAATTATCTCAAGATTGCTTGTGGGACCTTTTTTAGGTTTGTTTACAAACGTCCTTAATAGACTGCAATATATTTTGGAATGTCCAATGATATGAAAGGTATTACATCAATGCAAATTCTTTATCTCTTCTCATCAGAGCAAACACCATGTATGTAACAACAACAGAAATAAAAATGAAAAGCTCAGGTACTCTGAGATCAGAGAAATACCAGCCTACTAAACTGCTCCAAGAATATTACAAAGCAATGCACTACATTGCTTCAGTCAATTTTGTTCCCTGCTGAAAGATATCAAAATCTTACTTTATCCATTAACATTACCTTCATGACCTCTAGTCAAACTCTGTGTCAAAACATGCCATCAACTGTGTTGGAGCTATATTTTATGCCTTCCTATAATTAGTGAATCTGCTTATTCATGCATGCACCTTTTCCTCCACTTCTTTTACCCCGATATTTACCTGTTGTGAATTTCAGCATTGTAATGAACTTTATGATGCTACCACAATTCAATTTTACTCTCATCTGCCTCTGGGACGGTACTATAATAGTATTGTCGCTGGATTAACAGTCCAGTTCTAACCTGGACTCAGAAACCTATTCCTGACCACATACTACAATCCTGAACTTTCACTACATTGACTACCCTGCACTGATTTATTATTATTTCTTTCCATGGCCTCACTTTGGTAGAACTTTTTCATCACTCTTCTAATCTGAAAATGACTCTCTCCCAAATTGGCCTCTCATTGTCCGGACCTAATAATCGGACAAGCTGCCGACTGATTTACGGCAATCTACTAGTCCACTTATTTCTCATTTCCAGCTGCTTCCCTTGGCTGTCCATTGATCATGCTGCCTTCCATTGCTTCAGTCCGTGCTGCACAGTCACAGTGTCATCCACATTCTCCTTACCTGAAGTCTAATTCTAATGTCTGCTGTGTCCTGTGGTCCTTCCTTCACAAAATAACCTTTTCCCAGATTGCCTGTGTTCTTCACTTAAGAAACTAGCTCTTTAAAATAACATGCTCATCGTGCACACTGTTCTTAGAAACTGTCCTCTAATTCCCGACATATAGAAAACTGGGTCCGCTTTTGTTGCAGTGCTCAGAAGACAAACAGGGGTCTTAAAAAACAAAGGATGGACTTAAAGGTTAAGGACTAAATAGGGAAGAATATGGTTAGAAAGGAGCAGAAATGAAAAGCAATTTGGAAACCAGAGGAGATTATGAGCCAAAAATGAAAAGAGAATGGGGCAGAAACACAGCAATAGAGTGTTATGGCAAGAGGAACACTGGAGAAACATGAAATGAAGACAAAGAAAGCAGAAATTGGCAAAATGAGTTACAGAGAAGACCAAAACAAACACGTAGAAACACAAATGAAAACAATCTGACACAAACAGAATCACAAGGAACGATATTGCAAAGAAGGAAACGTTGTGAAAGGACAGATAATAGATAAGAAAACAAGACATGCAGATTGCAGCCTGAACACGATAGCTAACACATCCTACGATTGAAAATGAACATTATCACGTTCCACGTTTTTACTGCTGCAATATTTGTGAAAGTGGAGTATTGAAAAGTTGGTTAGTTTAATCTTATTATATGTCAAAAACCAGATAGTTTTATAAACTCCTACTTGGACTGATTGTTTATGCATCAGAATCCATTGGGTGCTCCAGTGATGTTGAGCTACAACAGAAGTATATTTTACCTATATATAGGGTATAAACCCTATGTTTTATTTAATTTCCAAACATTGTGTTACAGACTGGAATAGCTGGAATATCTGTGAGGACACTTATTAATAGCTAACTAACCACTTATTAGGTGTAGGCTTTTATAAATTGTTTTATAAACAATCTTTCAGCCAGAGCACCATGAATTTATTATTTAAATTGGCATTGCTTTTTATTTCTGTCATCAATCACATTTCAATGATTCCTCACACAAAATAGCTATAGCTCAACACAGATTTAACAGAACTGGTAAAAGAAGAATTTCATAAAATAATAAGCAATGACAGACTTTAAACAGATTTCTGAATTGATAGCAGCTATTAAGAGATAATGAAAGAAATTGCCATCATTGGCAGTCAGCTGCAATAGAATTACATACAATTTTTACAGGATATATGGGATAGAAGCAGGTCATTCAGCTCAACCAGTCCATGCCAGTATTGATGTTCCACTCAAGCCTTCTCATATAAATCCATCATCTTCCTCTCTATTCCCTTATTTGCCTGCTAGGTTTCACTTCATAAGCAGAGTTTTTAGTCCATCAAGTATGTTGAAATCCAAGCCAGTGAATAAAAAAATAAATATAATTCAATTTTTCAGGAGAAACAACATCTGCAGGCTGGCTTCTCCTTTCAATGGAAAGAAAGGCTGTTGTATGTATGACATTTGCTCAAGGTTAAGACTCGGCACTTTTTAACAAGTCCAGGCAATCAAATGCACCAGAAGATGAAGTATAATTCTGTTTCAAATTCTTGATATTAGGTTTAATGTTGAAAAACATTGTCCATATTTTCACATCATGAGACACAAATTTTGCATGGTTCCATTTATATTTTATGGAGTATTCATTGTGCTTTATAAAGCTGGACTGACAGTTGACTCCCTCATGGATGGTCTGAGGGACACAACGCTTTGACAAAAGTAGCAAGTTCCCTTGCTGGGTCAATAAGACCTACTCAACCCTCACCACTGGCTGCCCTGTGCAGCTAGAAGGAGGGTAATGCTAATTAAGGTTTTGTTTCTATCATCCAGGAAGATGCAAGGGAAAATCTTCTAGATGAGAAGGGCCTGTTTCCCGTGCTGTTTTGTTCTTTATTCCTTTGTGGGAAACTAGCACACTAAAACAGCTTTGATGCTGTTAAGAATCAGGGAGAGCTTTTGCAGGACGTAAATTGCCTTCTTCTCGTTTGACAGGACAAATTGCACAAGCAGAATTTTCAGTGGTGAAGGCAGGCAACATACAGTTGTCAAATAAGCTATGTGCTTCCATGACTCCCTCTTTTGAGTTGCCACGGTCTTTAGCAGAGCCACATCAATAGTTGCATTTGATTTTTAGTTGGTACATACTATTGAATGAATGAGCTGTTCAGTCAAGTCTAGTGATTTTCTGGATCCATTTGGGTGCATGTCAGAGAAGACACAAATTCTGAGCTATTAATGAGAACATTTTCTGTGTAAAGTACTCTTTTGAAATGGAGCGAGATTCAGTGATGCTTTTTTTTGGCAAATTGCCTAGCATGGGGGAAATTTTTAGGAGTTGAACTTCAAATCACAGGCCGAATTTTCCCAAAAAATTTCTAAACTTGCGAATGTGGGAATCCTCCACGCTAGTATTTTCAGCAAGCTTAGAACGGCATTCTGTCAATTATTTTGACAGCTGGAGCTGATATGGAAGATCGGAGCTTAAATGTACTGATGAAGCTGGTTCCAGAAGGTCCAGGTGACATTGCACAGGACACCCTGAGCTGCCGGAGAACTGGCAGACTCAGTCCACACCCTCTCCACAGACATCGGACGGCAACCCCCACTCCCCTTCACCAGCAGCATTGAGATGGGGGTGGTAGGCAGCCATGCCAGATATACTAATTGTATGCAGATAATAATAATGCAGATAGTGGTAATAAGTTTTCTGGATGCACAGTCGTTCTCACTGGGAAGATAACAATTCAATTCATGCCCAGTGCAAGTCAAATTTTTGGCCTCTCATGCTACCTTCAAGGCTTGCCACTCTGATCAAAGGGCTGGTGAGCTGCTAAGATCACACTGCCCGCAACCTCCCCCCAACACCAGCAGCCCCCACCCCGACTCCCCACTCCCCACCTCCTCAAATCTGCAATGTCATGGGTAAAACCACAATGGATAATATCCTCACAACGGAGACTAAGCTGAGTGATGAGATAATAAGCCATTTTGAAAGTCAGTATATGTATTCTGCCACACCATCATAAACATAATTTTAATAAGTATTTTGTTGATATTTTGCAGCTACATATACCAGTTAAAATCTTTTTGCCAGGCCAATTTGCTATTATGTTCCCATACTAATGACTATAATCTTTCTATACAATACTGTACCTCCACTTGGGTACTACATCTAGAGGACATACAAGGAGCTTTAAGGTTTGATTCATATTTTATGAGTGAGCTCACTTAGGAACTTAAGAGTGTCAAATTCCCAACTGAGTTATAGGCAGAACATCCAGTGAAAAGTGGATCATGTTCCTTATGTATTCTGTTAAGTAAATAATTCACAATAGAATAAAAGTCAGATGAAAATATGAATCTTAAATGCAGTGCATGGATTGCAGATAGTTGCAGCGATGTCACTTTGAAGCATTTTATTTCCACTCACATCCATTCAGCTAACATCCCAACTTTGCAAAATAAGCAAAGATTTTCATGGAAATTATGTAATCACACGCAGTACAAATCCTAGTTCACCACCTGGAAATGATAATGGATGATGTTTTCATCCAAAATTTTAAGCTGCTTGTTTTAAATACTTCTCACCATTCTATCTGTGAGGTACATTTGAAAAGAAACAGAGTGTGACTTTCCAGTCTCACCATGCCAAGCACAGATTGTGCTGATCCCAGAAAATAGCACGGGGGCTTAAAAACTAGTTTTGCAGTCAGGTCCAAACTTTCGCATTATCCCAGCCTATTTCTAATGGTATTAATCAGATCTCACTTAGATTAGCATTTTTAGCAGATCTCACTTAGCAATTAGCATATTTAAAATAGCATTTAAATATCCATAGCCCAGTTGATGCTGGATTCTCCCAGTTCCTGGAATCTTCCAATCGTCATGCACAACGTGGGCCCAGCAAGAATCGCTTCTGGTCTCCACTAGCAAAGACCAGGTATGAGGGCCGTGCCAGCTTCTTGGAGGTCATTGAAGCCACCAGGTGATCAGGACATGGCTGGTCTATGTCCATCTGGCAATGCCAATTGGACACTGCCAGAGTGCCAAAAGGATGGGGCCTGAGTGGAGGTTATGATGGCGGAGCGGGGATGTGGTATGAAGGAGGCGTGTCAGGGGTTATGAAGGTGGACCCATTGAGAAGGCTTAACCCAGCGATGCAAGTTGGGAAGGGGACGAGGAAACATGCTACCAGTGAGGCAGTGGGAGGAAAGGGAGGCATCCACGATGTCCATAGGGGTAGGGACTGTGTCTTCCAGAACATAAAGTTACGGGTACCCTTCCAAATTCGCATCTCTCTTTACAGCAAGGCTTACATCCAAGATGGCGCCGGAACTTCTTGTAAGGCAAGAAACTACAAAGGGTCATGAGTGGAGCCCAATCCATCATGCAAACCAGCTGCCCATTCATTGACTCTGTCTTCACTTCCTGCTGCCTCAGAAAAACAGCCAGCATAATCAAAAACTCCATGCACCCTGGACATTCTCTCTTCCACCTTGTTTTTTCAGGCAAAAGATACAGAAGTCTGAGTTCACATACCAACCAACTCAAGAACAGCTTTCTTCCCTGCTGCCATTACACCTTTGAATGGACCTACCTCATTTAAGTTGATCTTTCTCTATACCCTAGCCATGACTATAACACAACATTCTGCACCCTCTTCTTTCCTTCTCTATGTATGGTATGTTTTGTCTTTCTGGAACAGAAAAATTAATACGTTTTACTGTATGTATGGCTCATTGGTGTCTTTCAGCCATACCCCTCCTAGAACTGGCCGTACCCCTCCTAGACAACTCATCACTCTCCCAAAAAATAACTGAATGTGGGACAATTGCCATCTGGACTTTTGCTCACTGTTATGTTAATTAATTTTTTGGGAAAATCATGGCCAGTGTAAAACCTTCATTAAAATAGAAAAAGATGCATTTGAAAATAGTACAGACATCATTCACATTATGTACCCAGCCCATGTATGGCTATCAACAATAATAATCTAACAACTGGTTAAAATGTTGCATCTATTGAGCTTCCCAATGAACAGAGTTTAATGCAAAAGGTTAAAAAGAAACAGAAATTACAAAAAGTTTACGGCAAAGTTAACATGGGCTGCAATCTGGTAAAAGTTGCATGCAATTTCAGAACCCACTGAGGAATAAGTGAAGTAACCCTATTAAAGTATTTTATTTTGATAGAATGTCAAATATTTTCAACTTGAATATATTCACAGTTCCTTATGAAAGGTTCATGTTATGAATTCAAAACAAATCATGACAGATGATGCATTCCTCAGACTACTGTAGCTGAATTGCAGCAATTAATTCTCCAAAAATTGCTAGTCCAGTTTAATTATTTTCCTGTGTTATGATTGCAGTAGGATCAGTATATTATATTGTGCCTTCTTGGCTGTTAAAAAATAGATTTGATGTTGACAAACATTGAAATATACATTTTGTCAGGAAGAAGTGGTAATTTTAAGTGACCTATATCTAGGTCAAAAATACTGAATGTCCTTGATCAGTATGTCCCTGTCAGGCAGGGGAGAAAGTGGCCGAATGAGGGAACTATGGTTCACAAATGACGTTCAATGTCTTGTCAAGAGGAAAAAAGGAAGTGTACGTAAGGATGAGAAATCAAGGTTCAGTTGAGTCAGTTGAGGGTTACAAGATAGCAAGGAATTAGCTAAAACAAAATGGGCTTAGGAGAGCTAGGAGGGGGCATGAGAAGTCCTTGGTGGGTCAGATCAAGGAAAACTCCAAGGCTTTTTACTCTTATCTGAGAAATAAAAGAATGACCAGGGTGAGGTTAGGGCCGGTCAAGGATAATAATGGAAACTTGTGCAGTGAGTCAGGAGAGATAGAAGACGTGATTAATGAATACTTTTCTTCAGTGTTCATTAAGGAGAGGGATCATATTTTCGAAGATAAATGTGTGATACAGGCTGATAGACTGGAGGAGATAGATGTTCCGAGGGAAGATATATTAGCAATTTTGAAAAATCTGAGGATCGATAAATGCCCTGGGTCAGATGGGATATATCCTAGGATACTTTGGGAGACAAGGGATGAGATTGCGGAGCCTTTAGCTTTGATCACTGGGTCTTCGCTGTCCACGAGGATTGTGCCAGAGAACTGGAGCATGGCAAATGTTGTTCCTCTCTTCAAGAAAGGAAATAGGAATGACCCTGGTAATTATAGGCCAGTTAGTCTTACTTTGGTGGTCAGTAAGTTAATGGAAAAAAGTTCCTGAGGGTTAGGATTTATGACTATTTGATAAGATGCTTAATCTGGGATAAACAGCATAGATTCATGAGGGGAAGTCTTGCCTCACAAATTTGATTGCATTCTTTGAGGAGGTATCTAAATGTATAGATGAAGATAGAGCAGTTGATGTCGTATACATGGATTTTAGTAAGGCATTTGATAAGATTCCCCAAGGTAGGCTCATGAAGGTGGTGAGGAGGTGTGGGATAGAAGGAAATTTGGCTGACTGGATAAGTAACTCACTATCTCAAACAAGACAGAGGGTGGTGGTGGAGAGAAAATTTTCAGACTGGAGCCCAGTTACCAGCAGAATACCACAGGGATCAGTGCTGGGTCCTCTGCTATTTGTGATTTTTATCAATGACTTGGAGAAGGGAGCTGAAGATGGGTTAGTAAATTTGCTGATGACACCAAGATTGCTGGAGTAGTGCATGAAGTGGGGGGCTTTTGTAGGCTGCAAAGAGACATTGATAGGATGCAGAGCATTGCTGAAAAGTGGTAGATGGAGTTTAACCCTGATAAGTGCAAGGTGATTCACTTTGGTAGGATAAACATGAATGCAGATTACAGGGTCAATGGCAGGGTTCTGAAAAATGTGAAGGAACAGAGAGATCTTGGGGTTCATTAAAGTGGGTGGAGCCATGAAGAAGGCTTATAGTGTGTTAGCATTTAAAACAGGGGGTTTGAGTTTAAGTGCCATGGGGTTATGCTGCAATTGGACAGGACCTTGGTGAGACCACATTTGGAACATTGTGTGCAGTTCTGGTCCTCTCGTTATAAGAAGGATGTTGAAGCATTGGAGAGAATGCAGAGGAGATTTACCAGGATGTTGTCTGGTTTGGAGGACAGATCTTATGAGGGGTAGTTGAGGGCTTTTCTCTTTAGAGGGAAGGAGGATGAGAGGTGACTTGACAGAAGTTTATAAAATGATGAGGGGGATAGATAGACTGGATATTCAGAGACTATTTCCTCAGGTGTTTGTAGCTATTACTAGGGGGCATAATTATAAGGTTATGGTGAGAGAGGATCGATGTCCGAGTAGATTCTTTTCTCAGGGACTGGTTGGAGTGTGAAATACACTGCCTGCTGTGATAGTGGAGATGAACACTTTAGGAACTTTAAAGCAGTTATTGGATAGGTACAAGGAGGACACCAGAATGATAGGGAGTGGGATAGCTTGATCTTGGGTTCAGACACAGCTCAGCACAACATCAAGGGCTGAAGGGCCTGTACTGTGCTGTACTGTTCTATATTTCTATATCTGTATATTTAAATATTAGAAGTATGGAACAACTTTGAGTTTTAGCATTTTTTTTGTGTAAGGGTAAAACTCTAGTTAGATTCATGTTTAAAAAAAAGGTGTTTGTATGTATGGAAGATTTAGTTTCAGTTCAAACTGCCTCTACTGTACTGAGAGGATTTATAGCACAAAAACTAACCAAGAGCATTGGAGAAACAATGAGCTGTTACTTAGCAAACAGGAGCACCTTTAGGGTAGGAAGGCTTTTTGAATTTAGTTTTAGGTGAATTCATAGCAGATGGAATTAGTGAAGTAGAGAGAATAGCTCTTTCTCATCTCTTCCAGAAGCAGAAGGAGTTTCACATCTAGAAAGGTAACACCACCACATGCAAGTTCCTCACCATCCTGACTTGTGAAATGCATCGCCGTCCCTTCACCGTAGCTGGGTCAAAATTCTGGAACTCTCAACAGCACATGGACGACAGTGGTTAAAAAGGCAACTCAGCACCACCTTCTCAAGGGCAATCAGAGTTGGGCACTGTGTGTTGGCCTAGCCAGCAATGCCCACATTCCTTAAATACTTTTTTTTTAAATGCCCTGCACTCTCAACTCCAATCACCTAATTTTTCAAGAACAAAATCACAAAACACCATAAAGTGAACTTTGCAAGGTTCTAAGAGCCACCCAGGCTCTGGTGTTAGTGGGAGGTTGGGTAAATTTATCCAAAATAAATAGGTGGATTTGGGTCTGGTGTGGGGTTATATTTCCTAGCATAAACGTACCACTAAGGCACCTATTTCCAGCTTTAAGGTCAGAATGTAGGCAAATAACCAACCCACTCCAAAAAGAAAGATTGTAACTCTAAATATGATAATTAACCTGCAAGCAAGGGAGAGACAATGGCCTAGTGGTATTATTGCTAGACTATTAATCCAGAAACTCAGCTACCTGAATTTGAATCCTGCCACAGCAGATAGTGGAATTTGAATTCAATAAAAGATATCTGGAATTAAGAATCCACTGATCATCATGAAACTATTGCCAATTGTTAGAAAAGCCCATCTGGTTCACTAATGTCCTTTGGGGAAAGAAATCTGCCATCTTTTTCCTTGGTTTGTTCTACATGCGACTCCAGAGCCACAGCAATGTGGTTGTCTCTCAACTGCCCTTGGGGAACATGAAATGGGCAATAAGTGCTGGCCAACCAGTGATACCCATGTCCCACAAATAAATCTTAAAAAATTGTCATTCAGGTTTTCAACTTTAACTGTTACCAACTGAGTTGGGGAGAGAACGGGATGTGGCATAGCGTGGCATGGGTGGCGGGGTGGGGGAGTACTCAGAAGAGGAGAATGGACAGAGTACCTGATATCTTCACTTAAGCAAAGGTTAGTGAATTCAGCACGTGAATGCCTTTATGCCCACTTTCTGATCTTGATGCCTGCTGAGAAGTCGCCATGGTTGGGCATTCCTAAACCAGGACTTTGACCCAAGTCTCCAATTCCACTACAAGATCTCCAACTTTTCCAAACCACCAACCACCAATCACATCACACAATCTGCGTAACATGGGATCCTCACCATATCACTTGCTCCTCCTCCTCTTCCTCCATCTTTCTACCATCCATCAGATTGATTCCCCATCCACAAGTCCCCAGAACTCTCCTCCTCAGCCGTCAGGCTATTAATCTTCTCTAAATTAGTTGAACTTGGTTAGATTTCTGTATATGGGTTATGATAAATCAAGTAGCTACTCTCTATCCACATCCATCACTGCCCCATGATTTGATAGCCCTTCACAGACATCTGGGCATGGTGAGAAGATAATGACTTTTCCATCTGTCATTGAATTTTGCACTATCTACACAATGACTTGCAGCCAATAGATGGAACCGAGCTAGTTTTTGGAGTGGCAATAAACATTACCACAGAAAATCATAGAAACTTACAGCACTAAACACAGCCATTTGGCCTATTGCACCAATGCTGGCTCTTCTTAAGGTGATGCTTAGTCCCACCACTCTTTTTATTTGTGACAATAAGTTCCTCATCTTTAAGTACTTATGGAACTCACTTCCAAAATTAATAGAATCAATTTCCAATATCTTTTCGAGTAGAGCATTCTACAATTCAAAATTTCTCTTCCCTCTATGTTTGCAATGGTCAACAATTCAAACACTGCTTTACAAGGAGACAACTGATTTGACATTACTTCTTGAATATAAGCTGTCAAAGATAGCATCCGTGTGGGCTTTAATTTAAACCTACATGAACACCCAGTGAATGCTCAATGACAATTGAAATATCATTATCAATGTGATTTCAAATATCCAAGACATCTTTTGGAGGAGAACTAATGTAGAGAGAATAGCTTTGTGAAGACCACAGGTATTTGGCTGACAACCTCTCTAAGAATTCTTAACAGCAGAGGAGCACTTTGAGCCAGATGTCTAATTATTTGTTTGTTGTTTTCCACTTGCTGCTTCCACCTGCAAGAAAATTGTTTAATCTAGTATTGACAGAGTGAAAGAATGTGTATAAAGGAGCAATGATACAATACAATTGCTAGAATCAATTAACTTTCAGGGGACTTCCTTTTTAAAAAGTAGTCATCAGATGTGGTGTTGCTGGCAAGGCCAACAGTAATTACTCATCACTCATTGCTTAAATTGCTGAAGTCCATTGATTTAATTGAGGACCTCTTTCCAAAAGTATTTGTGCTTTTGTTTTTAAAGAGCATGGTCTTTAACTCTAGTCGACCTTTATTGACATGATCAGCTCCGTTGGATCAAAGAGAACAGTGTTGCCCACAAAGTCCAAAGATATGCAGGTTAGGTTGATTGGTCGAGCTAAAATTGTCTCTTAGTGTCCTGAGATGCGTAAGTTAGAGGGATGTAGGGGTATGAGGGTAGGACCTGGGTGGGATTGTGGTTGGTGCAGAGACCAAATGGCCTCTTTCTGCACTGCAAGGTTTCTATGATTCTATGAATGGACCATGCAAACCCAAATCCTTCCTTACTTACTCTACAAACCAAATTAAAATCCAATTCAAGGTCCCAATAAGGGAGAAAAACAAGATTCAAGCTGACAAGATGAGGCATTGCACCCCATCTTGGGCTTGATCTTTGTCAAAAGTAGAGATCTTAGTCAATCTCTACTTTAAACATACTGAGCATTGACCCTGGTGATGCCTTTAATTATGATTTTCCAAGGTTGCAAGAAGTGTAGATGCAGTCAATGGATGGGAGGCTGGTTTGTGTGATGGATTGAGCTTCATTCATGATCCTTTGTAGTTTCTTGGAGTCTTGGACAGAGCCAGAGCCAATACCAAGCTGTGATATAACCAGAAAGAATGCTTTTTATGGTGCATCTGTAAAAGTTGGTGAGAGTTGTAGCTGACATGCCAAATTTTCTTAGTCTTTTAAGAAAGTAGAGGCAATGGTGAGCTTTCTTAACTACAGTGTTAGCATGGGGGGAACCAGGATGGGTTGTTGGTGATTTGGACATCTAAAAACTTGAAGCTCTCAATCACACCACTTCAAGCCCATTTTTATAAATAGCGGCATGTCTTCCACCATGCTTTCTGAAGCTGCTTTGCATCTTCCTCACAACACACATTCCTACCGAGTACTTAAGATATTGCGTTCAATTTTGGTTGCCACATTACAGGAAAGATGTGGAGGCTTTGGAGAGTGTGTGGAACAGGTTTGCCAGGATACTGTCTGTATTAGAGGGCATAGGCTATAAGGAGAGGCTGGACAAACTAGAGTTGTTTTTTTCTGGAGCACTGGACGCTGAGCGGAGACCTGATACAGTTTGAAAGGCATAGATAGCATTGACAGTCAGAATCTTGTTCCCAGAGTTGAAATGTCTAATACTAAGGGGCAGGAACTTAACGTGAGGAAGGGAAAGTTCAAAGGCAATGTGAGGGGCAGGTTTCTTTATACAGTGTGGTAGGTGTCTAGAATGCACTGCCTGGGGTAGTGGTTGAGGCAGGTATGATAAGGGGTCTAAGGGGCTTTTAGATAAGCACATGAATATGCAAGAGGGATATGGACCAATGGAAGGCAGAAGGGATTAGTTTAATTCAGCGTCATGCTCAGCATAACATTGTAGACCGAAGGGTCTGTTCCTGTGCTCTAGTGTTCTAAGCTTTGTGTTTTCCGCAAACTTATACATATTGTACAGCTGGGTGGCATAGTGATTAGCACTGCTGCCTCACAACGCTTGGGACCCAGATTCGATTCCCAGCTTGGGTCACTGTGTGGTGTCTGCATGTTCTCCCCTTGTCGGCTTGGGTTTCCTCCGGGTGCTCTGGTTTACTCTTACAGTCTGAAGGACCTGCTGGTTAGGTGCATTGGTCATGCTGGGTTCTGTCTTGGTGTACCTGAGCAGGCGCCTGAGTGTGGCGACTGGAGGATCTTCACAGTAACTTCATTACAGTGCTAACGTAAGCCTACTTGTGACAATAAAAAAAAAATGGCTCCCTTGACAATTTCAGGTTGGAAGTTGATTCGACTGGCTTCCAAAATCTACACTAATAAATAAATTTTAAATGCACTGTTATCTACGATTCCACGCCTGGCAGCTGGTGTGATTCCTTTACTAGGGATTTGAATCTATGCCCATCCATTGCTCTGTTTCACTCCTATCCTTCCAGGATTACCTCCTGGATGTTACCAGGATTTGATGATTTGAATTGCAAGGAGAGGCTGGATAGACTAGAACTTTTATCTTTGGAGTGTAGAAGGCTTATGGTTGATCTTAAAAGTCTATAAAATAATGATAGACACAGGTCAGCTAGATAATCAATATCTTTTCCCAAAGATGGAGGAATCTAAAACTAGAGGCAAGTGAGAGGGGAGAGATATAAATGGTCCAGAGGGGCAGTATTTTCATTCAGAGGGGGGTGAATGTCTGGAAGAAGCTGCCAGAGATAGTAGTGGAGGCAGGTACAATTTTGTCTTTTTAAAAAAAGTATTTAGACAGTTACATGTGTAAGATGGGTATAAAAGGATATGGGCCGAATGTGGGCAATTTGCTCTAGCTTAGTGGTTAAAAGCTGGGCGACATGGACAAGTTGGACCAAAAGATCTGTTTTCATGCTGTAAACCTCTATGACTGCCACTGTGAACAGTGAGTTGACTTTACTTCCACACAGCTTCTACTAATGGTGACTTGCTGAACACCAGTTTTCAAATCCTAATTGTCATACAGAACAATTTCACAGGATAAGCTTTGAATGCCTCAGTATCTTATTAAAATTAAGGGGTGGGATCACTATCTTAAAGTACAATGTAGTTTAGTCTTTGGATTAAGGAAAAACAAATTATTACTTAAATTAAGTAAATTGGACATTCTTTAATTTGGAATCTGCTTCTCTTATTCTAATTTTCAACTTCTTTGTAATCAGATCATCAATTTCCCTTTCTTCAAAAACCTGTATCCTCTACATTTGTATTTTAACTAGTTGAACAGTCCTTATTAACTGAACATTAAGTTAAATGCTTATATGAAAAGATTTTCCAAACTCCATAGCTTAGGATTGATGACTTGGATAATGGCATAAATTTGATTTCCAAGTAATTTCATAAATTCAGAAAAAAGGGATTAGACAGACAGAATGAATACAATTGATGTGATATTTACCCCAAGTTTCAATGTGGCCAAGTGAGCTAAAGCACTCCATAAAACACACAAAAATGATATTACACATACTTGCTCTGCAGCATTTTGTACCACTAACTAAAATCGCATATCAAAAGCTACAAGGTATCATAGTAGAGTTATCCGAGTACAAAATATGGTCTTTTCAAGAATTATTTTTACCTTGCAGTACTAAGTTTATTGTATTCATTTTTAATAACTAGATTGAATGTAATTACAAGTTGGGGTTTATGAAAAGTAAGTCTATTTTTCTCATACAATTGTCACATTCTTGATTTTCTTTATGCAAATATGTAAATATTGAACTTCCTCTAAATGATGTAAAAACAGTACTGTTATGCTTGGTCTATCCAAGCCGTACATAAAATAATTCAATTTGAGATAACACACAGATAATCCAAAATAAAGTGAATTAGCACTGCTGCCAAACTCCTGTCCAATGCTGCAATTTCTCATTCTCAGATTAACAGCTGGATTTAAAGCTGTTTTATTGTCCAAAATCTGGCATTACAATGGCAGAAAGGCAGAAAATGAAGGGAAATCAAGTAGAAGGCCTTTCATAGTATTCCTGTACCTTCCAATGTGAAAATTCTTTCATCACACATGTTTAATAAGATAATTGTTAGGGATTGATTGTATAATTTTGGTGTTGATGTTGAGAGTTGCTGATTTTGCAGGATTGTCACTGGGCTAATGTCATGGATTGCCATTTGATATAATTAAGCAAAAGAATTGACTCAGTGGTGACATACTGCCCACAAGGTCACAAATACTGTTGATTCAGCAGAAATGTTAAAGGTATAAAAAGCTCTCCTGCTTTGACATCGTCTTTGAACTTGTGTGCATCAGTTTCAAACCAATGAAACAACAACATGGATGGAATAGAATGTCCATAAATAGAAGGAAACCACAACTATAAAGAACAACTGTGAAAAGAACATCTAGCAGGCAAGGACTAAGTACCTCAGCTGGTTGAAGAGAGAAGAAGGACAAATAAAGATAGATCACTGTCCTGCTATAGTGATGACAAGTTAAATATGATACCTCAATATTGATCAATTAGTGATTTTCTTCATGAAAATACGCTAATATAAACAATTGTTCTTTTTTGTTTTCAATTGATTTAGCAGCTATAGCCTTTCAGGAGAGAAGATATACTATGCACAAAACTGCTTCCAGATTCCTGTACTAAATGATCTCACCCTACTTTTAAGATTTCCTTTTTACTGGATTCTCCACAGGAGAAAATTGTTTCTTTGCATTTATCTATTGAATCCCTCAATCATTATAAATGCTTTGATTAGTTGACTGCTTAACCTTCTAAACTCAAGAAACATTCTAACAGTGTTTTGCAGAAAAATTGACATGGAATCCCACAGCCTCACTCATCCCAAAACCGTAAAATCCCATCCAAGGTCAATGAACCTTTCCATTGTCTGCCCGTCGCCTGTTCCAATTCCCATGGTGCAGGCAGTAAAATTCTGGCCAAAAACTTGTGCTGAAATATTTCACATTTATCAATGATTGTTTCTAGTCACAAAGAAGCTGTGGAAATTCCATTTAAATTGAAGTACCTTTTATGTTTCAGTAGTATTAATGTCTCATTTGTGTATACTGTAGAAACAAATTGTTTGAGCAATGATGGCTGACTGTTTGGGGAAGAGTTATCCCATTCCAAAACTTGATTTCTCATGAGTTGGACTGATGTGACCTGTCAGTCCCTTGTGGATTAAGACTGGAAGAGCATCATAAAGACTGTTCAGGTTTATGTTAGACCTCTGTGATTATGACAGGAAGACATCAGCTGCTGTTTTGTATCTTAGCAGTTTTTTTTATCAATGTGAAAAATCCTATAGAGAATATGAGCCTCTGTGGAATACTTCTGACAGTGAAATTCCCCAAGTACATGTCCAACTACAAATAGTAGGTAGATTTTAATATTTCAAAAACTAAATTTACACAGGGTAGAGTGGGAAGTTTTACAAATTCATGGTCCAAGGACGAGGGAGTTTGGCAGCAACATCAGCTCTTGGTGGTACATAAGAAATTTAAGCACACTTGGATTCTTTTGCACTAACATTGGTGATGATCTCTGTTGGCAGTGTGGACTTGGAAAATTACACCCAACAGATACACAGATAACTTGCAGGGCAAATAATATCTTTGGGGATCAGATGTTAAAACTTCAAATAACATTCTAACAATGAACAGCATATGATGTGGTTTGGAAAAAGACAGCATCTGGCAGCTTCAAATTTGAAGTCCAACAGTGGTAGCTAAGCCAAGGCAGCAATTTAGACAGAGAAAGTATAGATAAAGAAGTCACTAATTTTTTCTTGTAACTTTAATTATTTTTAATTCAAACACATAATAGAATAATGGAAACATTGGGATCACAATGCAGAATTGAGCCATTGAGCACAGATATCATCGATGGTCCAAAAGCGTTAACTGCTGCAGCCTAGCTGCAATTTCCTGCCCGTTGGCTGTTTTCATTTATATCCATCCTTTTCAAATATTTATTCCATTCTCTTTCAAGTATCAGTACAGTCTCTAGGTTAATAGCCATACAGTCAACTGTTCCAATAACTGCTCTTTTGTGAAAAAAATCTTTCAATTTTCCTCCTCTTCTGAATGACAATCCTCAGGGCGGAATTTTCCCATTTTGAGACTAAGTGTGGTGGTGGGCAGGTGCAACAGTGCCTGTCTCGCCAACCAGAACAGTAGGCTCCTGCACCAGATTCAACACTTGAAACATCATTATTTATGCATAGGCAAGTTCTCCTCCAACTCTCCTGGTGGGCCAGCAACTGATTCATCCATCTGCAACCGGTAGATTCGAAAGCTCCAGATGCTTTTTAAGGCAGCACAGTCATCTCACTCTCTCTGATCCAACTGTCTTCAGGAGATGCTCCATTATGACTGGAACCCAGAGGCACAGGGCTAACAGCCTTAAGAAGGCGGCAGCAGACTTACAGCATCACAATCCTTAAGGCCAGTTGGCGTGTCCTCTAATCCCGGGATGGCTCATAGTAGCACAACAATCTTGCCTCTCTGGCCTTGGTAGCTATTGCTAAGATAGTCAACATGGCTGTCACCTGCCCACAAAATGGATGAATGATCTCATCCACATCACCAGGATGAGTCCTCTCTCAGCTCCATCCACGGCCAAACTATCAGCTTGGCATCATGTACTCAGAACTCTCTTCACACACATCCATTAGGGGGGGAATATTCACATATTAAAACTCATTCTCTCAACAAAACATTAACAACATCACCAACCTATCTATCTTATTGCTCCAAATCCAACTTCTGTCCCATCTGGATCAAACAGAAGTGGAAATATGCAGAGGCAATATGCATTTCACCCAACCTCTGCTCCCCTCCCTATCATCACATCCTTTTCTTTTGTCTCTACACAGACTAAATTTGCACACAAGCAAGAGGGAGCTCTGACAAGGGGAGGGACAACACAGATACTTGCCTTCACCAAGCTCAAAGGGGTTGCTGCAGAACTTGCTGGCAAGGACTGGAATCACTCCTGTGGAATCATTCCCGAACTCCACTCATTGACTTGGAATATCTATGAACTTTTGGTTGCTAATGAATAGAATCTGTTTGGCCACAGATGAAGGGCATTAATTGTAACTCTCCTTCACAGATGGGATGCTAAAATACATGCCCCCTTCATTATAGCCTTCATTCTCCAAGGTCCTTCCACATTGATGCCATAGCTAAGAAAGCACATCAACACCTCTACTTTCTGGGAAGGTTAACAAAATTCAACATGTCTGCTATGACTCTACCCAATTTTTAGAGATGCACCTCAGAAAGCATCCTTTCCAGATGTATCACAGCTTGGTATGGCTCCTCCTCTGACAAGACCATAAGAAACTGCAAAGGATTGTGAACATAACCCAATCCATCATGCAAACCAGCCTCCCATCCATCAACTCAGTCTACACTTCCTGCTGCCTCAGAAAAGCAGCCAGCATATTCAAGGACCCCACACACCCTGGACATGGTCTCTTCCACATTCTTCCATCAGGAAAAATATAAAGGTCATGTCCCTAATTGACTCAAGAACAGCTTCTTCCCTGCTGCCATCAAACTTTTGAATGGACTTTTTGTATATTAAACTGATCTTTCTCCAATCTCATCAGATATTCTGCACCCTCTCCTTTCCTTCTTCCCATGTACTCTATGAAAGGTAAGTTTTGTCTGTATAGTGCACAAGAAACAGTACTTTTCACTGTATCCCAATACGTGATAATAAATCAAATCCTATCTTCCACTTATACCTATTGTCAAACTTTAATACGAGACTATCAAAATTGTGCTGATCCCTTTAAAAACACAAAATTAGAAATTTGCCTTGCTCTTGCTTCCTGGACAATGGGCTCAGAGTTCTATGTAATTGATCTGGACCCTGTGACTGTAGTGGCAACATCAAGTCAGTTTGCATCCTAAGAAGGAGCCCCAGTGCTCCAAAGTCCAGCTTAGTGATCCTCCCACACTTCATTATACCCTCCTCAGACATAACTGATCTTATTTCTTTAGCATCCTGAGACAGTAGAGGGATTGGTGTGTTTTACTATAGTAACAAGCTCCTTTAACTTGTTCCATATTCAACAAGTGGCTGATCTGATGCCAGCAGTATCCTGCAGAATCAGAGTTATCCCCTCAGCCAGGGTGTCACTGATGGCATTAAAGCATTCATATGGAACCTAAATCCCATGCTTTTCATTAACAGAGGCTTCCACCCCTTCAATGTCCCAAACATCTGGGATCATCAAAACAAGGTGAGGCAAGTAAATACTTGTATCTCAGACAGTAGTGATGTTCATTTTAAAGCAGTTAACCACTGTACAATTATTTGATGAAGAAAATCCAACAGTCTGAAGAAATGATTCAAATCCCACCATACCAGCTGACGAATTTAAATTTATTTGGGTAAATAAATCTGGTGTACAGATTTGGTGATTGCTAGATACATTCCTTACAGAAAGGTTATTGGCCATGCTTACTCGGTCAGGCCTACATGTGATTTCACACCCATATCAACATAGTGTGTCCATTTCCAAAAAAGAGGACATTGCATACATGATAGACACACACAATGTGTTTCAAAAAATTTATTCTTTTTATAAAATTTAAACCATATTGCAAAAACAACAAATGCAAACAGATGATCACTTTAATTATTTTATTAAATAAAAATTTTAACATGATTCTTTTTTCAGCCATATAAATCCAGCAAAAAGAAACTTCTAGATGTTAGTGTTGAGGCAGATTTCAGTATCCTGAACCACAGAAAGCTATCAAGAAGGTAAAGTAAGCAATTAGGAAAGCAAAAGCCTTGTAGACTTTTTTTACAAGAAGATTAGAGGATAGAGAAGCTGGGTCCCATGATCAGGTGTTTGAACAAGGGATGCTTGTACAAGGTTTGTGAGAGACTGCACCTGGATTACTGAGCAGTTTTGGTACCTATATTTTAGGACAGAAATCCTTGCATTTTGGTGGTACAGAGAACTAGATTTTGGCAGGATATGAAAGAGTTGTCCTATGGAGTGAGATACTGGATAACTTGGATCTGTATTCTCTGGAATTTAGAAAAACAAAGCAAACAGGTTTAAAAAGAGAAATACATGATAGAAATAGAGAGTTGAATTTAATGCCCCCTCCCATCTTGGTGGTGGGGCATTTAATTGGATGGGAAGGTGCCAGTTGGGGACATTGTCATCTTCTTGCATTTCCCAATTAGTCTTGAGCAGGAAGGCTCATGGAAAAACTTTGTGTCCTGCCATCAGTTGAAGCCATCAAGTGGGTAATTAATATCCACCTAGGGGTTTAATCTCACCCAGCACTGAGCAGGAAACTTGCCATGCAAGAGCAAACCTTGTCAATTTGTATGTGGGCTTCCCAAAACAGTCCCTCATTTAAAAACATTCAGTTCCTGATAGAGATCCTGCATCAGGAAGGGTCTTCAGTTGAGAAACCAATCTTGCCCTTACCTCTGAAATCCCTCACCTCCCCCGCCCCTATATTACCCCACTCATGATCCCCCTTCTCCTCATCACCTACCTGCAGCCTGGTCTCTCATTGATTTTGGCACTCAGTGGATGCATTACCAATAGCAGCCACCAGCTTCCTCGTAATGCTGCTAAGCAAGAACGAACTGCTGGTCTTTCATTGGCCAGCAACTCTTGGTGAGTGAGACAAACCCCCCTCCTCCCTCCCCCCGAGGTCTCTGATCCTGGGGAAGGCTGACTGCTGGTCTGTAACGTGCCTGAGTGGAACAAGATGCTTTTCCAAAAAGAGGAGACAGAGGATTCTTGTCAGTTGTCCAGCCAGCTAGTGAGACCCCCAAAGAAAGAGGACAGCTGGAGGTGGCGCCAGACAGAGGACAGAGTGTTCTAAAGCCAGACACCTGGCCTCCCTATGGCTAACACTGAAATATTCTAATTGTTCTCAACAATGGCTTAGTGGCATTTCACGCAACAATTAATCCAGAAATTCAGCTAATGTTCTCGGGGTCCGGATTCAAATCCAGCCACAGCAGATGGTGGAATTTGAATTCAATATAAAAAAGAAGTCTGGAATTACGAATCTACTGATGACCATGAAACCAATGTTGATTGTCGGAAAAACCTATCTTGTTCGTTAATGTCCTTTAAGGAAGGATATCTGCTATCCTTACTCAGTCTGGCCTCCATGTGACTCCAGAGCCACAACAATGTGCTTGACTCTTAAATGCCCTTGGGCAACTAGCGATGGGCAATAAATGCTGACCCAGCCAGCAATGCCCATGTCTTATGAACAAATAAAAATTAAATTAGTCACTCAACTATATCAAACTGTTATGACAAATTATAAGAACAAAAATACCAGATAGGCCACCCATCATCAACTAATACATCAGACCTGACAAAAGCAAAACTATCCAAGCCAACATCATCTTTCTCATCTACGAACAACTTTGAGAGGTTTACACAGATTAGTCACATTCACAGAATCATTCCATTCAGCCAACCTCCCAGATTGTAGGTTGTACCTACCCATCAGAGTTAGTGACACAGAAGCATATGATCCATATATATATACCACAGCCTGCAAATTATTCTCGTCTATATTAGCAGATAGATGTTTTAAAACAATCATATATGTTTCTGATCACTATTTTAATATTGGTAAATGGTCATTTATTCACTTTTATTTCTAATAAAATATTGGAAAGAGAAATGTTACATGAATGCATTGATGTTTATGTATTAATATACCAGCAACATGTCCACTAACCATCTATGCACACAATGCAATCATGAGTTTGCCAATATTTTATTATCACTTCATGAGCACACCAAATCTTTTTTAACGTTTAGAACTGCTGAAAGAGCCCAGCACCTTTGCGTATAAAGCGATCTTTCACCTAACTAATTTTATTCAAGGACACACAATTCAGTTTGTTATCATATTTGGTATTTTAGCACTAATTTGCAAAAAAAAAATCCTCAAAATTAAATGCTGTTTGCGTTTCATCTACTCAAAATCTCTTAGATATTTTTTGACTTTTATCTCTTATCTCTTTCCTCAGGAGGATACAATTAATTTTGTAATTATATTTGTTATTTTAATCATATCTACCACATTATATTTTCCAAAATTAAATGTCATTTACATTGCATCTGTTCAGCAGTATCTGGATCCTCATAAATTATCTCCTTTCTTTAAACAATTTATCAATAACTTGATAAAAGTTGCTAATTTGGTGATTATTCTATTTTCAACAGTTCTGCTTAACAATTTATAAATCTGTGAACAGAAGCATTCTGAACATTAATACTTAGTTAATCTTCCACTGTTTGTGTGTAACTATTATTAGCTATTATCTTCACCAATTTTTTAATATTTCAGTTTACTGTCTTCCTTATTCCAAAAGCTATCATTTAACACACAAATGACTTTGCAATCAGTTTAGCATGGTCATTTTATAGTATGCACATAATATCCACTATATCATATAATTAAATAATTTGCATAAGTCCACAGGAGTTTAGAACCAATTGTCCTTTCTTTTAAATTCGTTTGAGGGCTGTGGGTGTCACTGGCTGGACCAGCATTCATTGCCTGTGCCTACCATGAAGGTAAAAGGCATTTGAGAATCAACCACACTACTGTGGATGTGGAGTCATATGTAGGCCAGACCCAATAAGGATGGCAGATTTTCTTCACAAAAGGATTTAAGTGAAACAGCTGGGTTTTTAAACGACAATCGACAATAGTTTCATGGACATCATTGGATATTAAGATCCAGATTTTTACTGAATTCTAATTTCGCCATCCTCCATGGTGGTATTTGAACTCAGGGCCTACACACCTCGCCCTGGGTATCTGGATTACTTGTCTAATGACAATAGCACACCTCCCTTTTAGCTAGTATCCTTCATAACAAATTTCACCTCAAGCACATTTTCAGTTTATTTTTAATTGCCATTGCTACTTTATGTATTCTCATAAATTTACACATCTGTGTTGAATTCCATTAGTCCCTTTTGTCCTATAATCCATCTTATTCAGGTCCTTTGCATTACTGTAAATTGATTGGCTCACAACCTCTAATTTAATGCCATCTGCAAAGACAACTTTGTTCCATCATTTAAGGTAGACTCTTCAAAATGCCTGATGTTTATTTCAGTTTGAGCTTGATCCCTCTTTTGGCTGGTGTAATTTCGGGTGTTTAGATTGATAGTACTGATTGGCACTAATTGTTGAAATAGATGAGCCAATGGAGTAATCAATTATTAAGATCTGGATTTATAATTATAGGGCATCAACTATCCATTTAAGAAAAATATTACTGAATGGAAATGTATTCTATTGAAATGAGATTTCAGTTATGAATATGTTTTGGGATTATTGGTATGGGATTTACATAACATAGTACATAAACCATGTAGTTTTGAATTTCTTTTAAAAAAATGGTTTTAGATTTTATTCCCAGTACTCCGAAACCTGAATCTTTAAGCAGATAAATAAAATGTTACATTTTCTTTCAGCATAGAAAAAAAGGATTTGACAGCATTGTGACTCTTTTCTACTTCAACCGTTTAGACTGCATCAAATTGGGTGAAGGGAAGTGGTCTGGTTACTGAAATGTGGATTTAAAAAAAATCAATATCTCTTAGTTCTGGGTTTGCAATGACTGCAATTTATGATTAATCTATGTCCTGTTCCATTGAGGCATGCAAAAATCGGAACTTTGCACTGCCTCTTCCTTTCAACGATTCTAGCATTCGGTTGACCATAAGCCGTGTTTCTAGCTGGCTGAATGGTCAACTGGAGGATAGCCAGCTGGCCTGCATATCTTAAAGGTGAGCTTCACTCATTAGAAGGAAGTTTGTGCTGACTACTTGTAGTGAAATTGATTGCAAGTAGAAAGTAAACAAAGCAACACCAAAAAGAGGTGATGCAAGTTTCACAGACACAGCACCTGAGGCTTTAGGTGATGGAGATTGACAGGATCTGAAGAGCCACATTTCCACAATGAAAGAGATGGGGCAGGAGACCCAGAAGCACTGCCCTCAAATAGAAATGGGGCAGGTGATCAGGGAGAAGAATTCCTGAATTCTGGTCCTAAGAACTGGTAGCTGTGCCACAAGATGATAAATGATTCTATAGATTGAACTAAGATCAATAAATGCAAGTTGAAAGGCTCTCTCATGTTCAACACCTTCTCACGCTGCTCAATTCACCACATTTCTATCACTCACCCATCAGCACTCCGAGCATGCAGGATCCAAGCCTAATATTCAGATATTCCACCTCATCGTCACACACTTGAATTATGTCAGTCTCACATCTACCTCTCTCAAACTCTACATTAAGCCAGTTTGACAGGAATATCACTGAAACACTGTGGAAAACAATCACTGACATTCTCTCTTGCAGAATAACACACACCTGACTTGAAGTACTGTGCACAGTTCTGGTTGCCTCACTACAGGAAGGATGTGGAAGCAATTGAGAGGATGCAGAAGAAATTTACAAGGGTGTTGCCTGGACTGGGAGGCATGCCTTATGAAGATAGGTTGAGGGAACTAGGTCTCTTCTCCCTGGAGAGATGAAGGTTGAGAGGTACAGATGGGCTGGATTCTCAGAGGGTATTTCCCAGCACTGAAATGGTCACTACGAGAGGACACAAGTTTAAGGTGCCGGGCAGGAAGTGCAGAGGAGAGGTTAGAGGTAAGTTTTTCACTCCTAAAGTGGTGAGTGAGTGGTATCAGCTGCCATCGGTGGTGGTGGAGGCAAACTCACTGGGGTCTTTTAAAAGACTTCTGGATTAGTACATGGGATTGGGAGTTACAGATAGTTCTGTGGCCTAGTAGGTATGGGTGTGATCGGCGCAACTTGTGGGCCAGAGAGCCTGTTTGTGCTGTCATGTTCTATGTTCTATTATCGCAGAACCAGCAAGATGCATCTGCATCTTCTGACCCTACAGAGGCAATTGTTCCCTATATCATAGAATCTGTTGCAATTTACATTGCTGAGAACACTGAAAATTATGATATATTTCTGCCTCATACCCCTTTGCAACTCCCAGTTTACCATGCCATACTATCTGGCATGACGAGCAAACTGCATATGACAATCATCTCTTGCTTTCAACCCAAACCTGTTAACAACTGTCTCAGCATACATTACAGCATGGGTAGAAGCCACCCTACACTTCAGTGTTGCAGTGAAACTCATACTTATGTCATGAGATCCATGCTTGTTACCATACCTTGGCTACAGGTCTCAGTGTTCAATGGTCTCTTTAGACTTCCACTGCAGATCTGCCCTCCACACATGCTCCATGCAACTGGTGCCACCAAATAAGAACGTGCTCTTCTTCTTTAGGATTAAAGCATTTGTGCTCCCATCACAGTCACGTCGCAAATAGCGTTCTTATTGCCATTCAGCCATCCAGCAGAGACTGTTACCACCCATACCAAAGTGAGTTCTCAAGGTCCATAACTGCTTGAATCATCCTGCAAAGCCATCTATAGCTGCCTGTACCCTCCCAATGAAAGGCAGCAATGCTGCAGCCACTGGAGTAGTCTTGCACAGGAACACTATCATGGTAAGACTAAAGGATTGGTCAAGAGAGAATACTTCGTTAATGTCTGTCGAATTGGCCATGACATAGGATAAAGATGTCACAGAAATGCTTTTGTTGTTGGCTTTTATTACAGGACATTGGCCTAGAAAATGCTGTGATGGGATTCTGCAGATATATGAGAAGATGGCAAATAGTGGTGCAACCTTGGCAAAAGAATAATGTCCAAAAGAAAATTGAGTCTGACAACTTACACGGAGTGAAATAGTCCAATTGCCACCTCCCTCTTTCTCCTTCCCCAGAAATGACCTCAGCGTGTCTGGTGTTAGTGGCTCTGCTTTTATAACAGTGATGTTGTGGAGAATGCGCAGGTCACAACAAGCATGGATACACTCTTTGGCAAGTATTGACTAACCATGAGAGATTCAGCTGCAGAACTGTAACATAGGAGCAACCATTGCCAAGCTGCTATATAATGTTTCTGGTGGCAGCATTCCTCGTCTTTGAATAGTGCAGGGGGCAGACAGGGGTCAGCAGCCAGTAGTATGGGAATTATCACTTGTCTTTGAGAAGCCACCTTCTGTTTTTTCGTGGTGGCACAAATTCAGCAGGAATGGCAGGCACACTACCTCAGGATGAAGGCATCATGGTTATGGCATTTTGGTTATTGAAGGAGCAAAACTACAAAAGCTTGTGCTACCAAATAAACCTGTTGGACTTTAACCTGTTGTGAGACTTCTTACTGTGATTATTGCCAGGAGTGTGTGCATTCACTAGTATGATATATTATGCCTGCTTACACACCAACTCTGTACTAATGGATGAAATCCCTTTTCAGTTTCTTTACCTTCCTCCACTGGCATGTGGGGGCCAGCAGAATGAAGCACATGTAACCAATGCCCTGATAAAGTTACATGCCTGTTCATCCTACTTCTCTCTCTGGAAAATGATAGACTAATCTCTTCCTGAATGCAGCATCTCTTATGTGTAACTATGGACAGCTTAGTGTTTAGAATACCAGTAGATCTCTTCCAGAAGGATAGAATCAGTTAAAGGTTTTGAGCAGCATCCTTTGCTTGCTGTGAAGTTACAGATCCTGTTGAAGGAGGCAGCATATTTGGTGACCACCTCCTTGGTGAATCATAGGTGCATGAGGTAGTGGTTCTGTCAGAGGTGGAGATAGGGAAAATGCCTCTTGAAAAAAAGTGGGTATGGATGCAGACACATTCCTTGTTAAATGCGGCACCTCGTTACAACACCTCAAAAAGAAAACAAGCCACACTTCCAGAAATGTTACTACAGCAGAACTAAGTGAAAAGCACCTCACCTGATGGTTGAGGTGGTGCTGGGCAGGGTCTCCTGTGCAAATAAATGCATCATTCAGCGATGCATCCCTCAGACCTGCATATTCTATGCATTTCCTAAGCATGCACTAAATTAGTTGCTGTGGCTGATTGACTTCATAATACACAAAAACTTCCCGGTGCATACCTGGCAGACTCACACAAATTCCTTTGCACCATAGAGTACTGCAAGAGGCTGGAAGTGTTGCATGAACAATTTTCTCACTTTGGGATTTTCCTGTTGCCAACTCCTGTACCCAGCCCAATCTTACAACTTTGGAATTTCTCTGCTACATTATGGCACTATGGCAGAAATTTCAGCAGATCAAAAATCTCCCTTTTCACCCACTAATAAGGATGTACTTATTTTTTTAAAAAAATCCATATTTTAAATGCTGATCCATTTGTACTCATGAGGCTTTTCCATAAGGAATATCCACTGGCATCTTAAAACAAAAATGGTAAGCCTCCGTGTGAAGCAGCACACAGCGTAAAAAGTGCAAATAAATCATTTATGCATGTCCTGTGGCATACTGGCACAAACAGATGATGATGAATATAATGTTCCATTTTTAGAAATGATTTGACATGTTTAATGGAGTAGCCTAAATCAATAAATTATAGGAGTATAAATGTTGCACCATACTGGCTTGCTATCTGAAATATTAGCTAAAGAATGCAATACAATACTTATTTTAGCAGATTCACAGATGAGCCTTATGAAACTGGGCAATATATACTAATAATGCTATCAGTAGGAATGACATTTGTAAGGAATGATTTGTATCAAAATGAAAACAAAGAAAATGCTGTTACACTCTTACAAAAAACAATATACTGTGGATGCTGGAAATTTGAAATTAAAAAAATGTTTTGTTTTGTTAGTCTTGTGTGATTGATGCCACATTCAAGGCTATTTACTGAAGGTTTATTTGAAAAAATGTAACCAATTGATTAAGGAAAACCCTTGCCATAACATGCTCTTCCTCCTCACTGCATCTTCATAATGTTAAGATTTATGGCCTGATTTTGATGCTGTGAAAGTGACTGAATTTTGAATGATGTTTCCCTCCCACCACCCAAATGGATGTATATCAACAGCCATGCAGCCACTACAAACATTGTAAAGCAGATCTTTAGAGTGCTAAAGTAACAGTTCTATTGCCAGGACTATTCAGGGGTAAACCCAAATACGTGCCAGTGCTCGTCTCCAAGTTTGTGGTAAACTGCTTTATCCTCCCCAACATTGCAACTATGAGAACACAGACTATTTGACTCCAAGTGCTTGGATATCACAACCTAAAGGAGAAAGAGGAGACAGGGACACACATATTAAATGGCAGATGCAACCAAGGCAGACACCACAAATTCTTCAATAACCTACCCAGACATCAGTGACTATGGTGAGTCAGAAAATTCTGTTAAAAATGTCTTCCTCATTAACCCTTCATTTTCGAAGACCTAACCTTTGAATTTCCTCAAAGGCCGTTACGATCGGAACTGCCTCAATTAATTTTCTCCTCCTGTCTTCCATGAGATTCACAACACTGCACTCCATCTCTAATTAGCAACACAAATCCAGATCTTTCAGATCAGTAGTTTCCCTTAAACTGCCACTGGGTTTCACTGAACTCCAGTTTTCGATCTTAATCAAGTTGTAAATGGTTCTGAAGGTTTCTTCTGAGTCCTAACTATCTTTAACATGGAACTAGTAATCTTCTACTACCTTCTCAGCTCCCTAGGACTCTGTATGAGCCCTAAATACCAAATTGGTGCCAAGGCTTTTCTGTAAGCTGCAAACCATACTAGGTCTAAACTGTAACGAACACCTGTAGCAAAGGACTCTCAGGACTGTTTTTGAGCACTAATTGCCTATTAACAGTTGGATCTTTTCAATATCCAGCTTCATCCCCGCCCCTACTGTAGAGCACACAGATAAATTGAAATCAGAGCACCTTCTTAAACGTAATCCATCTCCTTTTAAGGTTCCCTGAATGCTTTAAAATTAATTCAGACCTAACTTCCAAAACAAAACATCACTCTGGACTGAATTTATTTTCAAGCACTATAGACATGTCTCCAGATCTCTAGCTAAATAAGCCCATCTACTTTTTCAAGATCTTTCCTTTCTAGCTGCTCCCCCTTCAAGTCAAAGTGGCCCCAAACGTCTTAGTGTGACAGACTCCAAGCTGTTTTAGTTTGCATTAATCTCATTTTCAGTTAAACTTTAGTCTTCCCAGAACTAAAGATTACTTCTATAATATTAACATATATTCACCACAGTACACACAAGGAAACTGTCAGAGTGGCTATGTTGAAAGCACAAGTACAGTCACCCTAAGAGAAGTCACTATGTGCTCCAAGATGCCACTGCCACTCCCATGGCGCAGCACCTTAGCAATCTTTGTGATCTGTTTCAAGACAAATCTCTGGACAATATCAAGAGTCTGCACGCTCCTTGAACGTTGAGACGTATGGCCATGATGACAGCAGTCTGAGTACGATTAGCAACAAGCATGGATGTAATGACTTATTTCTGCGCTGCCACTGCAGCACTGCAAAATGGGCTGGATTCTGCCAGCGTTGTTAAAATGAACCAATGGCCACTAGCTGGGTCCACAACTGCTGTCATGGAGTTGACTTTCACTTCAATACTGAGAATGGTGGGCTTCAAGTTTTGCACAACATTCTCAATCACACTGGCTTCAAATTCCTGGATTGTGAAAGGATGCAGCCTGACAGGCCTGTCAATGCTCCAAGCATCCTAGTGTGCATGTTCACCAACATTCTGCTGAAGGCTGCTCTTTTAGTGTCCTCATTCTTATCTCCATGGGACAACTTACCTGTGACTTCATTCTCCACAAGCTGGTACACAGTCCATATCCTTGCAACTTGCTTCCAGTCCTTTCAGATTATTTTGCTTGATGGACCCGTGGCTACACATGGAAACATAACCTTTAGCCTACTGTTTACCTCTATGATTAAGGCCAATAGGTGTGAGACTGGATGCGCCCCCCCCAAACTTTCTCTCTGCTGTTGCTCCATTTACTTTGTTTCCAATTGCAGTACTCACTGTCAGCAACAAATTTCTGTTTGTCAACTAACCTTCTCTAAGCAGGACAGGATACCATTGACAGCTGGAGGTGAATGTTGTGAATGTCACTAACAAGCAGTGCAATTTGCACTTGCCTGCATGCTACATTCAGGCAGATGAGAAGGCAACACCAGGTTTGTGTGCTGCCTGCCTCAACCAGATGAGGTGTGAGTGGGTTGCAAATCCTTCCTGATGAGTTCAATGCGTTCAATGCATTCTATGCCCGCTTTGAGTAAGAGATCAATGAGAGCACACCCTCAACATTGGAAATCTCGGATGAATATGTATCTGAAGTCACCATTGCATATTTCAGAGCAGCTTTCTCGAAGGTCAACCACCAAAAGTGACTAGCCTGGACAAGCACTCAGATTCTGTGTGAATCAGCTAACAGGGTTATTCACAGACATATTCAGTCTCACTTTACAACAATCTGAGATCCCTATTTGTTTCAAGATGACAACCATCATCCCAGTACCAAAGAAAAACCAAGTAGTGTGCCTTATGATTGTTGTCCAGTGACTCCGACACCCATTATTACGAAGTGCTTCAAAAGACTCGTCACGGCACAAATCAATTTCAACCTCGCGGACTGCCTGGATCTACTATACTTTGCCTGCTCCTGCAACAGGTCCACAGCAGACACTATTTCCCTGGCACTGCATTCAACCCTAGAGCACCTAGATAACAAAGACACCTATATCAGATTCCTATTTATTGACTACAGCTCAGCCTTCAACACCGTTTTTCCTACAAAAGTAATCTGCAAACTCCATGGCCTGGGCCCGGCTCCTCTCTCTGTATTTGGATCCTGAACAGACCACAATCCAGTAAGGATTGGCAACATCAGCTCCTCCACGATCATCCTCAACACTAGTGCCCCACAAGGCTATATTCTCAGCCCCCTACTCTACTTCTTAAACACCTATGACTGTGGCCAAATTCCACTCCAACTTGATTTTCAAGTTTGCTGACAACACCATTGTAGCGGGTCAGATCTCAAACAATGATGAGACTGAGTGCAGGAATAAGATAGGGAATCTAGTGATCGATGCAACAACAATAATCTCTCCCACGAGATCAACATAACGAAGGAGACTTCAGAAAGCATAGAGAAGAACATGCCTCTCTTTACATCAGTGGGGATGAAATACAAAGTGTTGAGAGCTTCAAGTTTTTAGGTGTCAGATCACTAACAACCTGTTCTGGTCCCTCATGCTGACAATGGTTAAGAAAGCCCATCAGTGTCTCTACTTTCTCAGAACACTGAGGAAATTTGGCACGTCACCAACCTTTACAGATACACCATAGAAAACATTCCTTCTGGTTATGCAACAACTTGGTATGGCTCCTGCTCTTTCCAAGACCACAAGAAACTACAAAAGGTCATGAATTAGCCCAATTCATCATGCAAACCAGCCTCCCATTCACTGATTTGGTCTATACTTACCGCTGTTTCAGCAAAGCGGCCAGCATAATTAAGGACCCCATGCATCGCGGACATTCTCTCTTCCACCTTCTTCCATTGGGAAAAACATAACAAAATTTTGAGGTCATGTACCAATTGAATCAAGAATAGCTTCCTCCCTACTGCCATCAGACTTTTGAATGATGCTACTTTTTTTTTTAACATCCTATGATTGTAACACTACATTCTGCACTCTCATTTCCTTCTCTAAGAATGGTATGCTTTATCTGTATAGCGCGCAAAAAACAATACTTTTCACTGTGTATTAATATATGTGACAATAATAAATCAAATCAAAATTCAAAAAAGCTTTCCCATCTCCAAGGGGAACAATCCTAATTTTTGATCAATCTTCATAACTAAAGTTCCTCATCCCTGGAATCATTCTCATGAATCTTCTCTGCACCGTTTCTATGGTTTCACATTGTTTTTAAAGTGCAATGCCCAAATGTGGACACAATACTTCAGCTGAGACTGAACTAGTGTTAAACATGTAAACAAACCACTGCCGTACTTTGCCAAGCATAATCATGGATCAACTCGACACAAGTCCACACTTGCCAACACCCTCTGAGGCATGGAACACCCTCGACACTGTTGGTGTAGTCCTCACCAAAGCCCGGTACAACAATGCTGTTGTAATAAAGGCCAACTTGTCATTTGCCTTCCTATTGCTTGTTGGACCTGTACAATAGGGCAGCACAATGACACAGTGGTAAGCACTGCTACTTCACAGCACCGAGAATCCAGATTCAGTTCCCAGCTTAGATCACTGTCTGTGTGGAGTTTGCACGTTCTCCTTGTGTCTGCATGGATTTTCTCTGGTGCTTCAATTTCCTCCCACAGTCCAAACATGTGCTGGTTAGGTGTATTGGCCATGCCAAAACTCTTCCTCCACGTACCGAACAGGTGCCAGAGTGTGGCGACTAGGGGGCTTTCACAGTAACTCCATTGCAGTGTTAATGTAAATCTACTTGTGACTAATAAATAAACTTTATTTTATGATAACTGTGATTTTTGCATGAATGCACCTAGGTCTCTCTGGACATCTGTATTTCGAAGTTTCATACTTTCTAAAAATATTCTGTTTTGCTATTTTTATACAAATGTGAATAACCTCATTATATTCTGTCATCCTAGTACCCATTCACTTAACCTGTTATAGCTCTTCGCAGCTTCTGTGACCTATGATTCCACTGATCCTTATAACATCAGAAAATGTAGAAACATTACTGTCTCTTCATCCAAATCATTAATATAGATTATAAATACCTGAGACGCCAGCACTGATTTATTTATCTTAGCCTTGAATATACTCAGCAACTGAGTATTGACTTCCCTCTGAAGTAAAGAATCACAACCCTTATGAGAAAAGAAATTCTTCCTTATCTCAGTTTCAGGATAAGGGACTGATCATTAAAGGTTATCTCTCCTAGCTCCAGACTCTCCAGCAAGGGGTAAGCAACCTTTCAGCACCTATTACTCAAGCTTCCTCAGAATCTTACATGTTCCACTGAGATCAACTATAATTTTTGTACACTCCAGTATCTGCATGGGTTTCCTCCAGATGCTCTGTTTCCCAGTGCAAAGATGTGCAAGTTAGGTGGATTAATCATGCTAAATTATCCCTTAGTGTCCCAAGACGAGTATGTTAGATGGATTAGCAATGGGAAATGTATCGGGTTACAGCGATAGTACAGGGGAGAGACCCTTGGTACATTAAAGGGATATTGCAGGGGAGAGGGCTTGGGTAAGATACTTTATTAGAGAGTCAGTGCAGATTTGATGGGTCAAATGGCCTCCTCTGCACTTTAGGGATTCAAATATGAGTTTTTTGTTCTCATACTCCTATCCTCTTGCTATAAAGATCAACATGTTATTTGGTATCCTGAATGCTAAATTTCTCTGTTTTTTTTTAATACCAGCATCCAAAAATTTCTCATGAATTTAAAAAAAAGAGTTTCTATTCTTCCTACCAGAGCAAATAACCTCACATTTCTATTCCATTTGCCAGTATTTTGCACCCTCAATGGAACAATGCAGTAGCACAGTCGTTAACATTGTTGCTTCACAGCTCCAGGGACCTGGGTTCGATTCCTGGCTTGGGTCACTGTCTGTGTGGAGTTTACACATTGCTCTGGTGTCTGCATGGGTTTCCTCCCACAGTCCAAAGATGTGAGGGTTAGGTTGATTGGCCATGCTAAAATTGCCCCTTAGTCTTCTGAGATGTGTAGGTTATTGGAATTAGCAGATAAAGTGTGTAGGGATAGGTGGGTAGAGCCTGGGCACAATTGTGGGCAGTGCAGACTGGATGGGCCAAATGGCTTCTTCATGTAGGGTTATTTGATTTTTTTTTTTTTTATTTTTTTTTTAAGCAACACAGCACGGGAAACAGGCCCTTCGGCCCAACGAGCCCGCGCCACCGTAATACCAAATCATTATCCTATTTTAATAGTCCTATATAATAATATATATATTAATCCTAATTTGGAAAATTTTCACCATAGGGACAATTTGTTACCCAATCAGCCTAAGAGCGAATTTTTGGGTTGTGGGAGGAAACCGGAGTGCCCGGAGAAAACCCACGCAACCACGGGGAGAACGCGCAAACTCCCGCAGACACCGGCCCAATTCCAAGTGTCTGCACAGCCACATCGATAGTCTCTGAGCTGTCATGGTGCCCTTCAGGTGGTCCACATAAAGCACTCATATACGACATGAGGTACCAGGCAACCCATGAATCAACATCCAAGAGCTGTACCCGCACCACCTGCCGAATGCGTGCTCAAATTATGGACCGAATTACCTGTGGAAAAAAGCCGTAGTTAAACAGTCCTAATATATCCCTCTATCTGCATACCGCTCATGTGGCTGTCCAAGAGACCCTTAAACAGCCCCAGCGTGCCTGCTCCCACCACCTTACTCGGCAGTGCATTCCACACCCCCACTACCCTTTGTGTGAAAAACTGCCCTCTAATATTCGTCCTATACATAGCCCCCCTCACCCTATGGCCATGACCTCTCGTCCTATCCATTTCTAAAGGTGGAAAAAGTTTACCTCCATTTACTCTATCTATACCCCTTATAATCTTATACACCTCTATGAGATCCCCTCTAAGCCGACGTCTTTCAAGGGAAAACAACCCCAGTCTATCTAATCGTTCCTCATAGGACAGTCCTTCCATACCAGGCAGCATCCTGGTAAACCTCCTCTGCACTCTCTCCAAGGACTCCACATCCTTCCGATAGTACGGAGACCAGAACTGGGCGCAGTATTCCAAGTGAGGCCTAACCAAAGTTGTATACAACTGCAACATCAAACTCCTACTCTTATATTCTATACCCTTTTCTATGAAAGCTAACATACTATACGCCTTCTTTGTCACCTTCTCCACCTGTGAGGACACCTTCAGAGACTTGTGAACCTGCACCCCCAAGTCTCTCTGCGTCTCTATGCTCCTTATAGTTTTACCTTTTATCCTATAATTCTCTTCTACATTTTTCCGGCCAAAATGCATCACCTCGCATTTTTCCGGATTAAATTCCATTTGCCATCTATCTGCCCAATCTACCAACCTGTCTATGTCCTGTTGTATTGCCTGACACTGCTCTTCTGTACCCGCCAATCCAAGCATCTTGGTGTCATCAGCAAATTTGCTGATCTCACCACCTACCCCTACTTCCAAGTCGTTTATGTAGACCACAAATAGAAGAGGACCTAGTACTGAGCCTTGTGGCACTCCACTAGTGACAGGCTTCCAGCTGGAAAAAGAGCCTTCCACTACTACCCTCTGTCTCCTCCTTCCGAGCCAGTTTTCGACCCATCTACATACCCGACCCTGTATCCCATGCGCCTTCACCTTCTCTATCAGTCTACCATGAGGAACCTTGTCAAACGCCTTACTGAAATCCATGTAGACGACATCAACAGCCTGTCCTTCATCAACTGTTTTTGTCACTTCTTCAAAAAATTCCACTAGATTCGTAAGACAAGACTTCCCCTTGACGAAGCCATGCTGCGTATCCCTGATCAGATCGCAGCGCTCCAGATGCTCATACATCCTGTCCCTAAGGATCCTCTCCATTAGCTTACCTATAACTGAAGTCAAGCTCACCGGCCTATAGTTCCCTGGGTGATCCCTCTGACCTTTTTTAAACAACGGTACTACGTTTGCTATCCTCCAGTCCTCTGGGACCTCACCTGTGTCCAAGGAAGAGACAAAGATTTGCGTCAGAGGCCCAGCCAAGTCTTCCCTCAACTCCCTTAGCAGCCTGGGGTAAATGCCATCAGGCCCCGGAGCTTTATATGTCTTTAAGCTGCCTAACAGCCCCAACACCTCTTTCCTCGTAATCCTTATTTCCCTCAACCAATCTTCAACTTTGTCAACATCAGGCACAGACATCTGTCCAGTCTCCTGCGTGAATACCGACGCAAAGTATTCATTCAGGATCTCCCCCATTCCCTCAGGCTCTAAGCATAGATCCCCTCCACTGTCCCTAAGAGGTCCAATCTTGCCTCTAACCATCCTTTTGCTCCTTACATAGGTGTAAAATGCCTTTGGATTTTCTTTAATCCTACCTGCCAGAGCCACCTCATGGCCCCTTTTTGCCTTTCTAATACCCCTTTTTAGATCCCGTCTACACTCTCTATAAGCTTCCAGCGCTATCTCAGTCCCTAGTTGCCTAGATCTAATGTAAGCCTCTCTCTTTTTCTTGATCAAGTCCTCAATCTCCCTGGTAAGCCAAGGTTCTCTAATCCTACCTTTCCCATCCTTCCTCCTTGGCGGCACATATCTTTCCTGCAGAGAGTTTAGTTTTCCCTTGAAAGACTCCCACAAGTACCTCGTCGACCTGCCCTCAAAAAGCTTATCCCAATCCGTATCTTTAAGATCTTGCCTAATCTGGCCGTATCTAGCCCTCCCCCAGTTAAATACCCTCCCTTTTGGGCCAGTCTCATCCTTTTCCATTAATATCCTAAAGCAGACAGAGTTGTGATCACTATTTGACACCTGCTCTCCTACCTCTTTCAATAATTCTTTCAATAATGGGCTGAATTTTGCATTGTGGATCTCATTTCCCCTATCAAAAGGAAATGCAGGTCAAGAACCCACAAATAACTATAGTTAGCCCAGAGAGCACAAATTTTGATGTTGGCTGTCTCCTGGAGAGCTGTTCAATTAATAGTCCTTAGTGGTGGTGGTCTCCCAAGGCTGGAGGGCAATAGAAGGCCCTCTAGCATTACAGATTTGGAAGTTCCACATCAAATGTAGAGACTGTTGATACAGCTGGAAGAAAAAGAAAATGCCTCAGAATAGCAACCATGGCCAGGGAGATGTTTACAAATTCTAGACAAAAATCTAGCCTCCCCATTTGCTGCAAGGAGGCCACCTCCATTCATCAGATGTGATTTGACCTTAGAGAAGGGGAGGCAGGTACTGCTGCCTAAAGCATTCCAGTTGCCATTTGCACAGTGCCTTAGAGAAATAACTGACTACCTGTGGATGGGTAGCCAAGTTCCCATTAATCAGGCTCTTTAAAAATGACTCCATGTTAAACTATACTGGCTATCCAGCTACTGGCTGATATTGAGAAATTGCAGATTCATCCACCTCCAATCTAGCTCCAAAATTCAGCCCAATCTGTCTATATACTTTTGCAACATCTGTGTCCCCCTCACAACTTACAGTCCCATCTCACATATATGTGGTCAGTAAACATCGATACATTATTTTCAATTCCTTTGTCCAAGTCGTTAATATCAATTGTAAATAGCTGAATCCCTAGTATTGATGATTGCAGAATCCCACTGGTTAATGGCCTGTCAACTTGATAATACCTACTCTCTGCTTCCTTGACTTTTAATCAATCCTCGATCCATGTTAATACATTCCCCCAAAACCCATCAGTCCTTAATTTAGATATTAACTTTTTATATGTCATTTTATTGAATCCCTTTTGGAAACAGATCCTTAGTTTCAAATTCTTAGTTTCATAAACATAATTGCAGTTTGTGAAACGCAGTCAGGCACACAAACATAAATCAAACATGTATCATTGTTCAAGTATCACGTATTGGTTAGAAATCCAGCACGCAAACAACACTAAATTTACTCTTGTTAAATAATTGTGGCCTTCAGATAAATGCTAGAAAGTTTTAGAGTCATGCATTCAGGGAAACTTACAACATGGAAACACACCCTTTGGCCACTCTTGTCCATGCCATCCCTTTCTTTTAAACATCTAAGCTAAGCTAGTGCCAATGCTATCAGAATAGTTGCTAGCATTGACCATATGACATAGGAGCAGAATTAGGCCATTTGCCCCATCTCATCTACTCCGCCATTCAATCATGGCTGATATTTTTCTCATTTCCATTCTCCTGCCTTTTCCCATAACCTCTGGTCCCCTTATTAATAAAGAACTTATCTATCTCTGTATTGAAGATATTCAATGACCGAGCCTTCACGGCCTTCTGCAGCAAAAGAGTTCATCAAATTCACCATTCTCTAGCTGAAGAAATTTCCTCATCATTTCTATTTTAAAGGATCATCCCTTTAGCCTGAGGTTGTGCCCTCTGTTTCTAGCTTTTCCTACTAGAGCAAACATCTTCTCCACATCCACTCTATCCAGGCCTCACAGTCTCCTGCAAGTTTCAATAAGATATCCTCTCATCCTTGTAAATTCCAACGAACACAGACCCAGAGTCCTCAACCATTCCTCATACGACAAGCTCTTCATTCTGGGTCATTCTTGTGAACCTCCTCTGAACCCTTTCTAAGGCCAGCACATCCTTCCTGAGATATGGAGTCCAAAACTGCTCACAATACACCAAATGGGGTCTGACCAAGCTTTATACAGCCTCAGAAGTACATTCCTGCTCTTGTATTCTAGCTTTATCAATATGAATGCTAACATTGAATTTGCCTTCCTCACTGCCGACTGAACCTGCACATTAACTTTAAGAGAACCTTGAACAATGACTCCCAAGGCCTTTTGTGTTTCTGATTTCCTAAGCATTTTCCGATTTAGAAATTAGTCTATGTCTCCATTCCTCCTTCCAAAGTGCATAATCTTACATTTTTCCACATTGTATTCCATCTGCCATTTCTTTGCTCACTCTCCTATCCTGCCCAAGTCCTTCTGCAGCCCCCCTGCTTCCTCAATTTTACATATCCTTGTATCATCTGCAAACTTAGTAACAGTGCTTTCAGTTCCTTCTTTCAAATCATTAATGTATATTGTGAAATGTTGTGGTCCCAGCACTGACCCCTGAAGTACACTAATAGTCACTGGCTGCCTCCTGAAAAAGAGCCCTTTATCCCCACTTTCTGCCTTCTGCCAATCGGCCAATCCTCTATCCATGCCAGGATCTTACCCTTAACATCATAGGTTCTTAACTTATTTAACAGTTTCCTATGCAGCACCTTGTCAAAGGCCTTTTGGAAATCTAAATAAATCACATCCACTGGTTCTCCTTTATCTAACTCAATTGTTACCTCCTCAAAGAACTCTAACAGATTTATCGGACATGACCTTGCCTTGACAAAGTCATGTTGACTCAGTCCTCCTTTCTCATGCACTTCCAAGTATTTTGCGATCTCATCTTTAATAATGGTCTCTAAAATCTTGCCAATGATCAAAGTCAGACTAACTGGCCAATAATTTCTCGTCTGCTGCCTCCTTCTCTTCTTAAACAGTGGTGTTACATTAGCTACTTTCCAATCCTCCGGTACCCTCCCTACTTCCAATGATTCCTGAAAGATCGCCAACAATGCCTCCACAATTTTCTCAGCTATCTCTTTTAGAACCCTGGGATGTAGTCCATCTGGTCCAGGTTATTTATCCACCCTCAGACCTTTCAGTTTCTCTAGAATCTTCTCCTTAGTGATGGCCACTACACACCTATGTCCCCTGACTCTCCTGGAGATCTGGCATCCCATAGCTGTCTTCCAATGTGAAGACAGATGCAAAGTAACTGTTCGGTTCCTCTGCCATTGCTTTGTTTCCTATTATTACTTCTCCAATCTCATTTTCCAGTGGTCCAGTGGCTATTTTTGTCTCTTTCTTACCTTTTATATATTGAAAAACACGCTTTGTATCTTTCATATTGCTGGGGAGCTTACACTCACATTTCATCTTCTCCCCTTATTGCTTTTTCAGTTGTCCTCTGCTCACTTTTAAAGGCTTCCCAATCCTGTAGCTTTCCACTAATTCCCGCCACTTTATATGCTTTTCCTTTTGCTTTTATGCTGTCCTTGACTTCCCTTATCAACCATGGATACCTCGTCCTTCCTTTAGCATGTTTCCCACTCCTTGGGATGAATTTCTGTTGTTCTTCCCAAATAACCCCACAAACCCCTGCCATTGCTGTTCCACGGCCTTCCCTGCTAGGCTTCCTTTCCAATCAACTCTAGCTAGCTCCTTCATATGTCTTTGTAGTTACCCTTACTTAATTGTAATACCATTACATCTGATTTCACCTTCTCCATCTCAAACTGCAGAGTAAATTCTATCATTGCTCTCTAAGGGTTCCTTCACCTTACGTTCCCTAATCAAGTCTGCCTCATTAGGGCTGCACGGTATAACAGTGGTTAGCACTGCTGCATCACAGCTCCAGGGACCTGGGTTCGATTCCCGGCTTGGATCACTATCTGTGTGGAGTTTGCACAATCTCCTTGCGTCTGCATGGGTTTTCTTCAGGTGCTCCAGTTTCCTCCCACAGTCCAAAGATGTGCGGGTTCGGTTGATTGGCCATGTTAAAAATTGATCTTAGTGTCCTGAGATGTGTAGGTTAGAAGGATTAGCGGGTAAACATGTAGGGATATGGGGGCCTGGGTGGGAATGCAGACTGGATGGCCCAGGTGGCCTCTTCCTGCACTGTAGGGTTTCTATGATTACACCATTATCAAATCCAGAATAACCTGTTCCATTGTAGGCTCTGTCACAAGCAGCTCCAAAAAAATCTTAGACATTCCACAAATTCCTTTTCTTTGGATCCACTACCTACATGATTTTCCCAGTCCACCTACATATTGAAGTCCTTCATGATTATTGTAATATTGTTTTTTTTATATGGCTTTTTTTTAAATCTCCTGATTTATTTTTTGCCCCATATCCTGACTCATGCTAAAAGTAAATGTCAATTGATTGCCTTAATCTACTGCTGGATCTCAAAAAACAGTTATCGTATCTGATGATCATTTGGCCGATATCCAAATAGTCCTTGGTTGCTATTTTGAAAGATCAAGCTCGATTTTATGACCAGACCTTATAGCTGTGGGAGTTGGTCATTGACTTGAAAGTTAACAAATAGAAATTGCCACCCATCATTAAAGTATCTAGGGTCAATTTTTTTTTCTGATGATCTACCAGCTAATGATAATCAGCAGGCTTATTCCCAATCACTCCCAAGCCCCCACCCCTGTTTTCAAAGTGAATGAACAGAAAGGAATTGCAATTAAAAAACAGCAATCCCCAGCCATAGCCTTCATGTGGGTTTGGACCAAATAAATCATACTAATGAATATTATATCTTATCACAGGAGCTAATGAGCAGCAGTTCAAAGCACTGGTGTTATGAAAACTTACTAATTTTGATTTTCTTTCCTTTAAAGTATGAACTTTGCTGTGTTGGAGCACTCTCTGCATCTGGGAGCTTGCACATCTCATCAAACACTGTACTGGTGTTATCTTACATTGGGTCCTGGCTGAGCTCAATAATGTAGAAATCCCTGGTGCTGCCATTTCAATCTCTACTTCCAGAATTATCATGTCACGTAAGCAAAAGCTCCATCATTTGTAAGGCTGCCTGGAAATTCCCATGAACAGCTGGTATCCTGTCATGTTCTGTTGATTTTGTCCAATTTCTACTGCAGCTACAGCTAGAATCCAGCTGGATACCTAAAGAAATGTATAGCAACTGGAAACCCGAAACAACAGACAAACATTGGAAATACATAGAGGGACATTCAGCATCTGTAGAGTGATCAATCAACTTTCTCTAGAAGGAAAAGACGTATCTTTTCTCCTCGTGGATATTTATTGATCTGTTTGTCTCCTGCACTGTTTAATGGTGATGAGAAGTTTTATCATCCATCTATGTAAATTCTAGTGAGCCATTGCCAGCTCTAACAGGATGGCTGAGGCATAGATTCATCTTTGGAAGTTTTGGAATCACTGACACCTCAGGAGTATGTCCTTAAGAACATAAGAAATAGGAGCAGGAGTAGGCCATCTAGCTCCTCGAGTCTGCCCCGCCATTCAATAAGATCATAGCTGATCTGAAGTGGATCAGTTCCACTTTCTCGCTTTCTCCCCATAGCCTTTAATTCCTTTGTCTGTCAGAAATCTATCTACCCGTGACTTAAATATATTCAACGAGGTAGCCTCTACCACATCAATGGTCAGCGAATTCCAGAGATTCACCACCCTTTGAGTGAAGAAGTTCCTCCTCAACTCCATTCTAAACTGCCCCTCCCCCCCCCTTATTTTGAAGCTGTGCCCTCTAGTTCTGATATCCTTTCTAAGTGGGAGAATCTCTCTACCTCTAGCCTACCTAGCCCCTTCATTATCTTGTAAGTCTCTATAAGATCCCCCTCTCAGCCTTCTAAACTCCAAGTACAGATCCAGTCTATTCAATCTCTCTTCATAAGCTAACCCCCTCATCTCCAGTATCAGCCTAGTGAACGTTCTCTGTATTCTCTCCAAGGTCAATATGTCCTTTCACAAATACGGGTACCAAAATTGCACATAGTCCTCCAGTTGCAATCTCATCAGTGAGCTTTTATGCTCCCTGCTCCCTGCTTGATGTTCAATCTCAGCAGCCACTTCAACCAACGTTGTGAGCTGTGCATGCTTGGGACTGTCCAATTGCAATTCCAGCTTATTTCTTTTAAAGCACGCCAACAAACCATAAAGGATAATCATTAATTAAGCAAGCTCCTAGCACTAACAAAACACTAAATCAGATATTAACAAGGCACAAAAGAACCAAGCATGAACCTAGGACAATGGAGGCACTAATCAGGCAAAACTCAGATACAAATCAGGAACTAATTGCATCAATGCTATTTGTATTTTCTTTACAAATTGTCCACTTAAAAAATTAAGCACCAGTAAACAAAACACAGTGATCTATTTAATAGAACAAACAGATAAACAAACAAACAAACAACAACATATTAGATAGATATCAAAAGCATATTCTCAACTATAATATATAATTGCAACATTGTCGTTTGTCTTTTCATCTATGATCTTATTGCTCAACTTCAGTTTTTGCTTGACATCGTCTCTTCATTATTTGGTTGATGTTTCACTCTTTTTAAATGACTCACTTTACTCATTTACACACTTCTGTTTTTTTATCCCCAAGAAAGGCCAGGCTATGCAGCAATATGGCAGCAAACCTATCAAAGACATGTACCAGCATCAGACAGAGACATGCTGAGGCCAGAGACAGCTACAACATGCATATGCAAGGAAAACTGGAGGATAGACCAGGAACATCAACTTCAGTGTCAAAGAAAATGGTGCGAAATGATAAAGAGGTTGAACTTAGGAGAATCTGAAGAATCCAGAGGTCAATTGCTGAGATGGTATACATTCAGGATTTTGATGCATGTTAGACAAGTGATAATGGAAGTATTAAATATAATTTTCCAAAGAAGGAATTGTGCCAGGAGTTTGAAGGATATCAAATGTGGCACCTGTGTAAGTAAAAGTGTCCCTATTCTCCATTGTTGCCCCCAAATAGAACTGTCTTGTTTCCATGAAATTTAGGCTAGTTACTTTTATCTTGGTCATAGGTAAACTAAAATGCCCTGACTTTCAACACAAACTACTAGTACCAAGCTTGCCTACTTAGCTGATTGTGTACAGTCTTATAGGATCAATCCATTAGCATAAGCTCCCAGCATGACTTAAGACTGGATATTGGCAAAATGCCTGTGTACCATTCAGAAAATCTGGTTTGGAGTTCAACTCCAAATGGAATGAACTTCTGAAAGTACATGCCTTATACTGGGGGTAAATATTTAGTATTTGTTAAAGTTCAGAATGAATTTTGAATATGTATTAGCTTTCCCAAGTTTGTGTTTGCAGTGGTATAGCCAACATGTGAGTTTGGTCAGTAAAGAAGGAGGAAGTCCTGGACAAAAACAAGTTAAGAGAAAATTCAAGAATGAAGCATAAAATGAAGTCTGTAGGGGAAATAGTAGAAGGGTACAAAGCCTGACATCTAGTTAGATAGCTGACCAAGTGGACATATTGCTGTGAAAAAAAGGAATTACTATGAAGAAGAGTATCACATTTGGCATTCCAAGACACCTTTTCTGGATGACAACAGTGGCAATAATTCGCACAACACGTAAATATCATCTACAATGTTTTGCATGTATGGGAGCCCTGCCACCCAGAAAAAAAGTTCTGTCCCTGTTGAGCTGATATGTAGACAACCAATTGATTACTTTGGCACATGTCACTGATGGCACATTGAAAGGATCTGGCTGCATTTTATATATATTATACATAGAGTGACTGTCAAGCCTGCAAGAAACCCTTTCCTTGTGATGTACATTGTTTGCAGATGAGCCTCCAGGAGAGGGCAGTCACATGACAATCACCTTTCCGAAATCAGAGAGAACAAAAGGAGGATTCCATTGCTAAATCCAGTAAAATAATCCCAGCTGATAAAAGAGGACCCTTGAGTAAATTCAGGTTCTTACATAACTGGTGAGGTAAGCTTGCAACTAGCTTTCTTATTTCTTCAAAAACCGCTAATTTTCCTCCAAATCTAAAGCTCCTATTAGGATCCCAAATGGATTTTCAGTCTTTGCCCCCTTTTATTGATTATGGTCTACACAGGCTCACAGGCATCTCCCTCCGTTAGAGAGAGACAACAGGTTATATACATGGCAAAGAGGCAGGCTTCTGTGAAATACCACAGCCAGTGCAGGAATTGAACCTGCACCATTGACATCATTGTGCATCACAGTCTTAACTATCTAGCCAACTGACTCCCACTGACTTTAATGCTGCAAATGAAATATCAGTGAGAAGAAAGACTATCTCAAGAAATAGAAATGGAAGTAATTTTTGCAATCTATAAAAGGAATTATATGAGCAACAAATGTTAATCGCTAACTTTCTGGGTAACAATTAATGATGATAAATATCTTTGAGAGTCCTATACTTGTGGGCCAGGCATAATATAAACCTGGTCCTCATTTGTAGTCTCAAAAAAATGAAGGTGATAAATGTGCATGCTTCATACCATGACATCAAAGATTCTGTTGCATCAACCGAATGCTGCACAGTTGCATATCCAAATTCCATAATACAAAATGGCCTCAGACAATGCTGAAAAAAAATGACAGTCAACACGGTTTGTACTTGACTGACTCAATTGAATTTTTCAAGGATTCCACAGAGTACACAAAAAAAGGAAATGCATTACATGTTGTTTTTATAGATTTTCAGAAGACATTTTACAAAGTGTCACAACAGAGATTCTCCAAAGATTGAAGCACTTAAAAAGCATGCCTGTGGGACAGAAAGCAAACAGTAGGGTTAAATGAATGTTTTGCTGGCTGGTGGACTATGGAGAGTTATGTGCCCCAGAAACTGTGAGGTGGCACTTGCAATTTTCATTAATATAAATTAACATGAAAAAGATACGAGAGGAACAATGCTGAAGTTTGCAGGGTTGAGGAACATACCTAAGAACATATATGGAGTAAGTTACTAGAAGAATGGTTAGCAATGCAAGCAGAAGTGGCAACTCCTATTTGTTGCAAATATATTTCTAGGAGTTCCAATATACATGTCTACGTAGAACTTCAAAGATGGGCACGCAGGTAGGAAATATCAAAGATTTGTATGTTCGTGGATTTTACGGTAACAGAAACTGAATAGGTAATTTTCAATATTTTCACAACATTGATGGGTTTAGCACAATGTACAGTTGGAATATTTTGTCTAGTTCTGAGTACCTCATTATAGATATGATACAAGAGTCATGGAAAAGGCACAATGAAACTTCAATGGAAAAATATCAAGAATGAAAAGCTGCAGTTACAAAGAATGCTTCAGAAAATTGCCTATTATCAAGAAAAAGAGATAAAAAAGTTAAGAGGTTTCCAAAATTAAGACAGATTTTGAGAAAATAAATAATGAAAAATTGTTTCCACTAGCCAAACAAAGACGTGAAGTTTTCAGAAAAAGAAAATGAAAAAGGAAGATTGAAGAATTTACACATGAAATACTTGCTAGACCTGGCTACCAAGACTGAGACTGTGACAACATTTAAAAATGAATTATTTGTCTTTTTAAAATGAATGTTATACAAGGATATGGAGGAAGAGTTTGGAAATGGAAGAGCCGATAGCATAACTTGAATAATGAACAGTGGCACAGATGCAATGGACCAAATAGTCCATGTGGCAATTTTTATGATTCTTTGAAATCAGTCCCAAATTCTACATCACAGGCTGCCTCTAAAGCCAATGTCCAGCTCACATAAATTCCTGTTCTGTTACTCTTGCTAGTACACATTTCGTTCCTTTTGCTGCTCTTAGCATCTGAAGTTTAGCAAAATGTGTTTTTTTTAATCTAGTTAATTGATTAATAAAATTTTCATTTTGTGGCTAATTATCCAATCATTCCAGCAGCCTTTTATTTTCACCCTGCAAGTGACCAATGCAGCAAAGAGATCTCACTCCACTGCTCCCCGTACCAAGAGACAGTACAATACCAGCATGACAAATCAAAGAAAAGGCAAGAGTTCATTCATACAGTAAAAAGCAGCTGGGAACACAAATCAAATAACAGTAAGAAATAATTTACACAACTTTTATTTCAACACTTTGTAGTCTCCGTAACAAGGCAACGTAAGGCAACGAATAGAATTATGGTGGTCAAGTACCACCACAGTCGATGACGTAAGTAATCTTATCAACAGCTCTGCCCTCAAGCTTACATTGGAGCACCTAGCAAATGGTATAGCACTTTTATCAATATACTGTTGACAAAAAGCTCACAATCAGAGCTTTGTTCTCATCTTTAATTATCTTTGACCTCATCATGCAACTTACAACTCCCGGACTATTTAAATTTAGATTGCTGACTCTGCATTTATATTTTACCACATAGCAATTGTGTTCAAATTATTTTTGTTTCAGACTCTCTTCACACTTCCCAATCTTTGAATGGATTTGGTATCTTCCTAAATTTCCATCCTTCTATTATTTTCTCAACTTACAACAAACAGAACTTCTTTTGTTGCTCAACCCTCTATGTTCCATTCCTTTTCAGCTTTGCAACAAGCACTATGGCTTAGATTTTCACCAAGTAGCATGACTCAGGAATTTTTTAAAAATGCCAGGCAGATCCTGAATCCAGGATGCCCAAACCCATTCCCAGGTTGTCTAATTTTCAGGAGTGTCTTTAAAGGAAGCAGATTAGTTCCTGCCAAAAACCCACATTAAGCATTTCTAATTTAGCTGACTCCATTACGGAGATAAGCATGTCCAACTTCCCTGCAATTTTTCTGGAATCCGGCCAGATTTTTAAAGAGTTGTGATTCACAGGACCTCAGAGGAGTCTAAACACCAGTCTCCATAAGGCAGTTTTTCAACAAGTTCTTCTCATGCCCAGCTTTACCCTTCCACCCACCCAATGACAAATTCCATGCCAAGCTATTGCTTTTCCAAGACCACTGATCCACTGTCTAGAGCCAATGAACCCTATAGTGACTGTAAGTTGAGTAAAAGTACTTTAAAAATGTACTTAATTCACAATTTTCTTCTATATTGAAAAAGATAATTTCACTACAAGCAAATAATTATGTCAATCATCCAGACACTGTAAAGGATCAAAAGAAATGCACAAACGCTTGTAACCAATTAATTTGAATGAACAAGCAAAGTAAAATTGACAGCTCAAGTATGCTGATGTCTGTCAATCAGACAAAATTCCCCTGGGGTGCAGCTGTTTCAAAAAGCAAAATGGTTGATTGGACTCGCAGCTTGAGCCTTATGATGTACTCTACTCTCGGAGTTATATAAAACAGTAGACAAGGGTCAGGATTTTTCACTCGCATAGACTCCACGAAACTTTCAAATGCTGTATGAGAACCAAATGAGATGTCCCAACCCCATTTCTGACAGATCCATTTTTGCTGACAAGGGGAAGTGGCATGGTGTGATTTACTTGATGCTAAGCTTCATTTTCCCTTCTAAGTTCAGATGCAAAATTAGAACTAAAATAAAATAACAGAAGAAGCTGGAAAAACTCTGCAGGTCTGGCAACATCTGTGAAGAGAGAAACAAATTTAATATTTCAAGCCCTAATTTTGATTGTTGCAAGGGCCTGAACCTATAGCATGCGTCACAGTCTCGGACTTGAACCTCAAGATTTGTTATGAAGCCATACCAGACTCCAGAAATTTTTCTATTTTGGCATAAATATAGGAAAGGATGCTTCACTGCAGGAGTAATTCCAATGACAAATGAGTTATCTTTTTATCAAAAAGAGCTTTATTCATGACAGTTTAAGCATAACTCTCACAAGCTGAAATAGTTTAACCAACATCCTTAAAGCAAGAAAAAAAGTCGAATTTCTAACCTTTCACCATTTCAGTTCCAAATAAACAACATTCTTCTCATAAGTGTAAACAAACTCTAAATATTGTCAGCAATCACAAATATACTTGCTACAATGAGTGTGGGCAACTTTGGAGTTTTCAAAGGGATATGACATTTTCAGAAATTTTTTTTTAGAGCAACACAGCACGGGAAACAGGCCCTTCGGCCCAACGAGCCCGCGCCGCTGTCATAACTATATAGTAACAATTCCATTATCATAATATAAAATTAGGTTATTCCTAATATGGAAGACTCTCACTATAGGGACAATTTGTTTCCCAATCAGCCTAAGAGCGAATTTTTGGGTTGTGGGAGGAAACCGGAGCGCCCGGAGAAAACCCACGCAACCACGGGGAGAACGCGCAAACTCCCGCAGACACCGGCCCAATTCCAAGTGTCTGCACAGCCACATCGATAGTCTCTGAGCTGTCATGGTGCCCTTCAGATGGTCCACATAAAGCACTCATTTACGACATGAAGTACCAGGCAACCCATGAATTAACATCCAAGAGCTGTCCTCGCACCACCTGCCGAATGCATGCTCATTGTTGGTCAAGTATGGACCGAATTACCTGTGGGAAAAAAAAGCCGTAGTTAAACAGTCCTACTATATCCCTCTATCTGCATACCGCTCATGTGGCTGTCCAAGAGACCCTTAAACAGCCCCAGCATGCCTGCTCCCACCACCTTACTCGGCAGTGCATTCCACACCCCCCCTACCCTTTGTGTGAAAAACTGCCCTCTAATATTCGTCCTATACATAGCCCCCCTCACCCTATGGCCATGACCCCTCGTCCTATCCATTTCTAAAGGTGGAAAAAGTTTACCTCCATTTACTCTATCTATACCCCTTATAATCTTATACACCTCTATGAGATCCCCTCTAAGCCGACGTCTTTCACGGGAAAACAACCCCAGTCTATCTAATCGTTCCTCATAGGACAGTCCTTCCATACCAGGCAGCATCCTGGTAAACCTCCTCTGCACTCTCTCCAAGGACTCCACATCCTTCCGATAGTACGGCGACCAGAACTGGACGCAGTATTCCAAATCTGCAAAATTTCCCCAACTTCAACTAGAATAGCCAAATCCAACTCTTTTTTTCTTCAAAAGCCTGTTTCCCCTCAAAATCTAAGACTAAAACATGATCCTGTCATCAACACTACTTAACACAATTACTTACAAGGTTGAAATTAATCATTATTCTGCTTTCCAAGCATCTAAGCTGCATTTCTTTAGAAAAAAAAGCTGAACTTTAAAACCTTCTCCTAAATATAAAAAAACATACCAGACATACTTTTTAACACTCTCATCACATATGAGAATGACAAATTTATGGAATAGATGTAAACTCACTTGTGGTGGATAAGGTCTATTTTAATTATCATGATCTTTATTATTTTGAAACCCCTCACTCTTAAAAAGCAAAATAATACTTGTGTGCAATTGTCAATTAAAATAATAGCTCTGCTGGACTGTTTTTGACAGGGCAGCTGGTTTAGCATCAATGCGAGCAGTTTCAATGCTTTGTGGATATTTCTTTAAGGGCTATTCAACATGAATATTTTGCTTAAATTCAAAACTTACAAATATCTTAGCAGAGGGTTCTGAATTCACATTTTGATAGACAGCTCAAAGAGACCAATAAAGAATTTGGGTATGCACAGAGGTTTGTTTTTTTAAATAAGAGCTTTGCCACTTAAAGAGCTCTGATGCTTTCATGAAACGTGAGTTATCACATAGCAGTTAAGACTATGTGATGGGAACTATATAAAATTTTCAAAATTTATTTCATTTCCATATACTGAGGTTTGTCCACGGTGCATACTGGAAGAGTGACTATGGGATTGGCTTGGGGCATCTGGGGGGGAACATGTGAATGGAGCTGTGAGGGGACGTGAAGGGTAAAGACTAGACTGGCACAGAACCTAAAATCCGAAACAGATAGGATAAAGTTCCAGAGAACCGAGTTGAGGATTCTAACCAACATATCTTCGCATTCACTCACCTCATGACCAACAATGCTCTACTTTCAGAGATGGTGGCACAACATCAACCTACCACCATCCCTCTTCCACACCCCAGAATGGAAGTTTTGTCATTTTTTTTGCTAAAGGCAGAGCAGGTGACTTGGGAAATTTCATGACTTGAGTTACCCACCTTAGTAACCAAAATCCAGCCTTAGGTCACTTTCAATTCAGGCTTAGCACCATTCATGGACTATACAAAAGCTGTCTTTCTTTCATTAATTTATGAATACATTATCACTAATCTTTCCATTTATACATTTAATCTAACTAAGGTGAAAAATAGAACACCTGCCATCAACACTAATCTCAGCATCAGCTTGCTAACCCTTTCACATTCACAAAATGGGATTTCATAAATATTAACATCAATTACTAGTGGCTAAAATGCTCACTAAGGCAGGACAATAGTTTAACAAAATATGTTAGGTAGTAGTAGTTTACTGTAAACAAACTGCAATGCAAAATATATATTTTACACACAATGTACCTTTTGCAAATACATCTATTTTGTCTAAAGTATGGTTTCCCTGCTATATCCTGCAAATTACAAAGTACTTACAGCACAGAGATAGCTCATTTGGTTGAATAAGTCTATGCCAGATGTCCAAGATCCAGTCTGTTCACTCTTTCCTGAAGTAAGAGGATAGGAACAGATGTAGCTCATTTAACTTTTTAAGCCTGTTCTGCCACCGTTTACCAAGACCGATCTGTGACCAAACTCAATATACTTCTCTTTGTCCCACATCCTTTAATGCCTTTGATTAGCAAAAACATATTAATCACAGATTTTTTATATCAGTTGCCCTTTCAGAACAGCATTCCAAACTTCGGCCATTTTTTGTTTCCTAATTTCACTCCTGAAAGATCTGGTTCTAACTTTTAGGCTATGTCGCATTATCATGCACTTCTGATCAATAGAAATACACCATCTTTCTTCTACCATGTCTGTTCTCCTTAACATGTTAAAATGTTCAATCAAATCACTCTTTAATCCTCTAAATCCTTCCATGTAATTTAATCCTTGGAGTCCCTGGGCGAGAAATTAATTTGCCTCGATTTCAGGTCCAAGGACTATGTTTTGCAGAATGCCCATTCCAGTGTAGATTGAAGTGGATAAGACAAAACTGGTCTACCTACCCCATTCAATGGCCCTTGAAATGCTGCTGCCAATGGGTCCATCTCACTGCTTCACCCTCCTTTTTCAAATATAGGCAATGCAGCTGTTGCCAAGAAATTTGTTGCCCGTGGCATCACACCAACTAATTGTGCTGTGTGACATCAAGATAATGATCCAGGCATCAGTCTAGTAAATCTGTGCTGAAACCACTCCAATGCCAATATGTCCTGATAAAATGTGGTGTCTAGAACTGTTCACAGTGCTCATAAGGGTTTTGTATAACTGAAATATGACTTCAACCTTCTAAATAACAATGCGAGGATCCTGTGTGGACCATAAACTGACTTGGATCAGTGGGGCTGAACAGACTGTTGCTATGCTGTGAGTTCTACTTAATTCTACATGTCTCATCAATTTAACATATTTTATTTGAAATGAGTATGATGTGCACAGCATGGCCGAAATACTCAATTCCCAATGTGCATGGTGCGTGCATGCATTTTAAGTTCCAATTGTTAATGCTGATGCAATTCTTCCAAATATGTAATGTTTTATATAAATAGATATTCTTGCATCTTTCTTCAGTTGCCAGAGTGCCATCAGGAATTTACTTCAACTCCATAGGGCTTCTCCACATGTGCATACTATAGCACTCCTTCAATTAGCACTGCACTTGTCTTCAGTCCAATTACTACATTCTAAAACTTCAAGAAATATTGAAAACTATCTGCTTCTTGATTTTATTTTATTCAAACGGCATTTTCTTTTCTCTGTTTGCTGTCCAGCACCCAGCCAGACTGATAGTCTGTTTGCCAACAGAAAAGTCAAGAGTGAAAGATCCACTATCAATGTTCCCAAACACCAGAGAGTGGGACATAATAAAGAAACTGGGAGAGTGATAGTGAGCAGTACAGGAAGGAGTTTCAGTTTCAGTGGTGGAAGCTCACAGCAGAAGATTTGTTTGAGGGACTTCAGAAACTTAAGGGATGGTAGTTTCAGGTATGGGGAAGACTGTGGAGAATGACATTGACTCCATGCACAAGGTATCTGCTGTCCTCTCAAGGGATGTCATCTCCCTTGCCACCCACTCCGCCAGTGCCACACAATCACTTCGATTAGATGACCCCACTCATGGTGACCAGAGCTTCAAGACTCAAAACTGCTCAACTTCATCCACTGTCATCATCTGAGGTGTTCTTAATGGAAGTTCAATAGTCTTTCAACTCATAAGCTGTAGCCACTGAGAAAATCCTTTGAAGGAACATAAGGATAGGCAAATAACAAAACAAGTCAAGCTCCAATGATTTACGAGGGTGATTCTAAAATCAAGCAACTAAACAGGTATTGAATTATGAATTGAGCTGCTTTGGTAATGGCTGTTTTTCTGATCAAGTGAGAATAAATGAGGTTGGACTGCAGGAAAGGATTCAGAGGTTGGTTGTGAGAATAGTGGTCATACATATGTGGAACAACTTGTATTTCGGAAGGAATAGTTCAGGCAAAGTGCCCTCCAATTATTTGTTATTTAATTGCTAACTAGACTAATAGCAAATGTTGCTTTTGCTGCTCACTTCCCACTATGACACTTTTTTGTCTTTCACTAGCCTCAAAAGCAAACCTGCCAGGTAAACGTGAAGTACAATATTTTGAAGGAAGATGAATAGTTGAGCTTCAGCAAAAAGATTTTACCAATCAGTAGCAGAACAGGGGCAATAGCAAAAGAGTCGCCCCAGAGACTGACTAGCAACCTGAAAGTACAAATGGGGAACAGTGGGCTATCATTCCTGACCATATGTACCTACATGAAAATACCACAGCAAATCCAGTCTTTATTCGGAATATTTTCCACAAGAAATTCCACAGCAAATGGATTATGTCCAAGCTCTGCAGTTCAGACACACCCAGTTGTGAATTGTGGTGGACAGTTAGACAACTCACTGGAAGGCGAGGCCCCACAAATATCCCAATCCTCAATGACAGAGGAACCCAACACATCAGTGGAAAAGATAAGGCTGAACATTTGTAAAAATCTTCACCCAGACATGCCGAATGGATTATTTACCTCAACCTCCTCTGGAGGTCAACAGCATTGCAGGCATCTTTCTCTAGACAATTTGATTCACTCCATATGATATCAAGAAACAGCTGAAGGCATTGGATATTGAAAAGGCTACATGTTCTGACAATATTCGAGCTATTGTACTGAGGTCTTGTGTCCAGAAGCTTCTGTACTGCATAGCCAAGCTGTTCCAGGACAGCTAATACCTGGCATCTACATGACAATGCCCAAGTATATCTTGTACACAAAAAGGCAGGGCAACGAAAGCTGGCAATTATCACCCCATCATTTTACTCTTGCTCATCTATAACGCTATCAAGCTGCACTCAGCTAGCAATAGCCCGTGTACTAACACTTTGTTTGGGTTCCACTAGGATCATTCTGATCCTGCCCTAATTACTGTCTTGGTTCAAACGCGGACAAAAGAGCAGAATGACAGAGGTTAGGTGAGAATGATTGCCCCTGACATGAAGGCAATATTTGACTGAATATCTCAAGGGCAAGCATTAAATTGTAGTTTTACTAAGAACCCTGAAAAAAACTAGAGTCAAAGGGAACAGGAGGAAATCTCCCTGCTGATTCAGGTCATATTGAACACAAGGAACATAGTATGATATTGTAAGTCAATGACCTCAGTTCCAGGATAGCAATGCAGATGTCCCTCAGCATAGGTGCCAAGGCCCAACCATTTTCCCTCCATTGTAAATCAAAAGTGAGTTGTTGATTGATTATTGCACAATTTTCAGCATTTTTCATGACTTCAAGCAGTCCATGTCCAAATTCAGCAAGACCCTGACAATATCCAGACTTGGGCTGAAAAGTAGTAACATTCTTGCCACACAATCAAGGGGTAATAATCATCTCCAACAACAGAGAATCTAACCCTTGCCCTTGACATTCAAAAACATTACTATTATTGAACTCCTCACTATCAACATCCTGGAGATTACCATTGACCAGAAATTCAGCAGTAGTAGTCATGTAAATGCTATAACAACAAGAACAGGTCAAGGGCTAGGAAACTTGAGGTAAGTAACTCACCTCCTGACATTCCAAAGCCTGTCCACCATCTGCAAGACACAAGTCAGAGGGGTAATGGGATACTCTTCAATTGTCTGGATGGGTGCAGCTCCAAAAATACTCACTGGACATCATCCAGGACAAAGCAGTCAACTCGATTACTACCATTTTCACAAATAGTCAATCCCTCCATCACCATTGAACATTGGTAGTTGTGTGTGCCATCTACAAATGCACTGCAGAAAATCACCAAGGTTCCTTAGACAGCACCTTTCAAACCTACAATCACTACTATCTAGAAGGATAAAGGCAGACATGCCCACCTGGAGGTTCCCCCCCAAGTCACTCATCATCTTCATTGGAAGTACATTGCTGCTCCTTCACTGTAACTGGATCAAAATCCTGGAACACCCTAACAGCACTGGGTGTACCTACACAACATGATTCAAGAAGGTAGCCCATCACCATTTTCTCAAGGGCAACTAAGATTGGCAATACTGGCCTAGACAGTGGCACCCAAATGCCACACATAAATGAAAGAATCAAATTTTATAAAAAATAAGAAAGCACAAATATTCATAGGTTAGAGTTATTTGTACAGCTTTCATAAGCACATTATAAATTAGAATAGGAATAGATCATAGGACATATCCTTCTGATGCTCTGTACGTTGTGGGCTTGTTTCTGTGAACAAATCTAACACATTAATCTGGAACATGAACACACTAAAATGTGCAGTGTTGATTATACTCATTTTGAAGCAGCCTGGAGGAAAGTGAAGTGCAGTAGAGCCACTCCTGGAATTAAGCGATATAAAAATAGGGTTGAAGTTGATGTGAATGATCAGCCATGACCTTGTTCTAATGAGGGAGCAAAATCAAGGCATTGTTCCCCTTTAATCCTGCTTTTATTCACTACATTCTTCAGTCAGAACCTTAATCCACTGGGCACTGGCCCTCACTGCTATTATCTGTAGGGCTTTATTTCGGGTGGGGAAATTAAAAGTACCCTGGTGAACCAGGCAAGAAGGACATTAATAGTCAGACTGTTGAAATTTAAATGTTGAATTTAACTAGCTTTTTTTTAATTCATTTACTAACTTTTGCGAAGACATTCAATATCTTGATGAATGTCTATGTTGAAATCTTCATGGCAAAGTGGTGCTGAAATAAATTATAAATTTTATTCCGCAGCACTTTAAAGGCTTTTTTTCTTTCTAGTAACAATGGTAAAGCAATTTTCTTTACTAGAAAATTATACTTGTTCTGATTTCATAAAACTGTAATTCTTATTCAAACATTTAACTTTTTATTCTCCATTCTCCTCCCTGTTAAACACCATACTCAAGTCCAGACATGACAAAACATGCCCAGTGAGACACTGACTGATTCTTCCTCTATTTTTTCCCTCTTTCTTGTCATGGGCAAGTTCCTTCATCCCCCTCAACAATGCCAACATGAAGAACTTACCATGTGTGGAATGGAAAGAATCTCACCAATCTATAAAGGTACACAAGAATACACCAGTATACCAGACCAACTTGTCAAAGCCTATAATCAAAATGAATATTTCAAAACAGAAGTACGTTTGTACAGAAATAATAAAAAGTGGAAACAAAGAGTTCTGTTGTGCTTCAAGGCAGGAATTCCATCCATATTTGAACTGTCTTGGTTACTATGAACTCAACAGAGCAGGATTTTCGTCTCTGTTTTGGAACCTTGATGTATCAAATTGTGATCCAAAGCTGTACTTCCAACAATGAGATTGATTCTACAGTATTCCTGGAGCTTGCCTCCTAATTGGAGTGCACTGAGTTGTTAAGAATTGGACAGCATCCTGATGCTGCTGATTCAGAGTGGTGTTGCCAAGGCAGGTGAGCAACTTTGAAGCTGCCTCAATATGGACATGCCCTCCGAGATGTAAAATTGCATCAATATTGTAGAGTGATGAAGGCAGGGAGTCCTGTGGAATGGAGGTGAATGTCCTCCAAGGAGTTAACGAGGCCACAGGCACAGCCTATTCTCCTCGTTACCTCCAACATCACCTTTAAGGGTCGGGAAAAATTCCACCTACGAAGTTAGATCATTTATATATTGAATAGCGGATCAGAAAAGTAACTTCTTCATCCAAAAAGATTTCTCTATACTCACTCCAATCAGAGTATTAACACCAGGGATGAAGTTTCATGAGAGAAGTAGTCTGTCAGTTTAATAAGATATTGTGATATTTCCTTCTGATGAAGTGATTAAGAATTGGCTAAACACATTACATGGCTATATAGTTTCCCGGAGTACCAATCCTGACAGCAGCAATCCACAATAACTAATTATCCAATGAGTGCTACGTCTATTGGATTTCATCCATTGCATTTGACCTACTGCATTCAAAAATAGGCTTTTCCGTCTGCCATAACAATTAGAGTTGATTCATGCACCTGAAGTACTGCCACACTTCAGATACAGGAATCCTGCATTATTAACTGAGGATTCTGAGGTTTAAGAAGCACAGATGAATTCAGCTCTTCCTTCTGTGATTAGCCAATGTCTATATGTATACAGCATGAACACAAACTGAGTGCCAAGCTTATCTTTATCTGTTTAAATAGGAAGTTTCTCGTAGATGGCTAGATGTCTGAGCAGAACCTAAAATGCAGAAACATTTTTAAAAGTGGACGTTCCAGAGAAAGCAAATTCCGAACTTTTTTTTTTAGGAAAATAACTCACCTGATGGCCCTTTCCTTCATTCTAATATGCCACTTAATAGACAATAGGCCCGGATTCAGTGGGAATATAATGGTAAGGACTAGGCAGATCCTATGATGAGTACATTAAGGAAATCCAGCCATTTTTGATCTGGAAGAAATCTAGCATGTATTGCAAAATGCCATTATTTGTTGGCCGAATTGCACCTTCACTTGTTACTTTTGCAAACACTGTAGCTTTCCGTCAACCTCCCCTGTTTGATGATCGATTGTTAAATTTGTATTGTAAATTTTCAATGCAAAATGTTAGTGCTTATATTTCACAACACAATGATCATTTTTAGGATGAGATTTGTCTTTGCAATGTCATTTAAACCCTCTGGCCTAAAAAGAGAACTGAAAATGTAGAATTTCAAATTACAAATAGTAGTTTCTACTGTCTTCATTTATATATTTTATAGTCTTTGTTGATTTCCTTTTCTGTCTGTGCCAATCCATTTTTTTCCTTTTTATTTCTCTTTTGGGATCAAATTTGGCTCCAATTTATTCTATATCCTTATATGCTTCTTTTTCTATCATTACACTTTATTAATTAATGAGATAAACTATTGGTTCCATATTCGCCAAGGTCCTAGGCATCTCATGTTATTTGCAATTCACACTTCTAGCAATTTGCAGTACAAAATTAATTGGATTTGAATGGTGATAGGAAAAAATTCTAAACCATGGTGACAAGCGTAAGAAGCCAACATTCCAACAAAGTCTGAGACTTATTGTTAAGGTGGAGGTGAGACTTCCTTTAAAACAAGAAAGTCTTTTTTCTGAAAATAGGAGGATGCATGGTAACTGGCCCAGGACTTTTTAGCACGGAAGTGTTTCTTGGACCGCTACTCAAGGATTAATAAAAAATGAATTTGCCATCGATACTGAATGCCCTGCACCCAGTTAGCACTCCAAGGGGCATTGACAGGGAACAGAACATCTGCCCCTCAGTTGGGAGGAAGTCCTGCCTGAAGACTGCCAGTCAATCAGATTGGCTTGCAGTGCTCCAGTCGCAGTAAGAATGGGACTACAAGCAGTCCCCAAAGATTTTCCAGCCTTGCCATTGGGAATATGGTTGGCCAGCCAAAAGTCCACTGACTTTCAGCAGGACAGAAAATCCTGTTGGCAGGCCTGGCTGGAAAATCCCGGTCTAAGTCTCAGACTCCAAGAGGTGATGATCTCAGGACATGGAGAAGGTCACATTGAGAGTAAAGGTTTGGGGGTAGGCTTGCATGGTGAGCTGACCAAAGTGGGTGTGGCATTTTTGTGGAGAGGGCAGGAGGAAAGTGAATATTTGCAAAGTGCTGATATTGTTGAGTTGCAATTGCTATTGAAAGAAAGCCATTGATGATGACTCTCCACCCTGCCCCATCAGCAGCCTGAGCAAGGCCACTTTCCAAACCTAACTCCTGTCCCTTGAATTCCTCTCACAAGCCTGAAAATTTTAGGAAATAAGGTGGGTCTCAACTGGGACAGGGTGGGCCAGCCGTCTTAGGCCTTATCCAGCCTACTGTAAAATTGCAGAGAGCTCAGGGTGGGAAGGAGCCTGGTAGGAAGGCCATCTGAAGAATGTTATAGTCAGGGCCTGCCATCTGTGAACTTGCTAATGGGAGAACATAAAATTTTGCCTCTCAAGTATTTTAGAAGTTAAGCAGTATCATCCAATCACAGAAATAATTTGCTTCTTCCTTTTCAAATTGTCTTCCATCTTTGGAAAAGTGATGTGAAATATGAGCAATTCAAAGCTTTGATAAATGAGAGAATTACATCTAATTGTTTCTATTTTACAGAGGAGATGTCAGGGGTAAGTTTTTCACTTAGAGGGTGATGAGTGAGTGGAATTGGCTGCCGTCGGTGGTGGTAGAGGCGAACTCGCTGGGTTCTTTAAAGAGACTTCTGGGTGAGTACATGGAATTTAATGGGATTGAGTGTTATAGATAGGCCTGGTAAGAATGGATATGATCGGCACAACTTGTGGGCCGAAAGGGCCTGTTTGTGCTGTAGTATTCTATGTCCTATTTGCTACATCATAAAAACATTTTCAATGCATTTAAAATCTCAGCATATGCAACAAATTCATCTTCCATAAGTAGCCACAAACTAGATCCCATCAAATACAATACAGCCAATCTGTATAAATTTAATAAACATTTAACTTCTATTCAACATATTTTGCAGGCCCAGTGCGAGGTAATTAGAAACAAAAAGTTGTCAATCTTATCCCTTCTCAAGATATGTATCTTGGACATTAAAGTGCAGAAATTAACTTTATAAAGCATTGGCTGCTTTCTATTCTCAAGGCAAAATAATAATGACTACTTAAATGTTCCAAACTTTTCACTTCATTCCCAGGTAACATTGCAATTGTAATTTGTATTAACTTGGAAATAGTTTGTAAAGTGTTACTTAACCTTTCCTAATTACAACATTAATACCATTTTCCTACATTACTACTTCAAAACTACTTCATGATATAAAGTGCTTCATGCATCCTGTCGTCATTAATGGCAGTATGTAAATGCAAGTCTTTCTTTTCTGAATGTAAAAATATGGACTGGAATTTTACTGGCCCGCCTGACACAGGAATCAGAGCAAGCAAAAGGCAGACTATGGAAAGGTCCATTGACCTTGGGTGGGATTTTACGGTTTCTGGATGAGCAAGACCATAAAACCCTGGTCGTGGACATCAACAATGGGGTAAATGTAGCAGTCCTGCACGTCTTCTGAATCATCACAAGATGGATGGAAATTTGTCCAACCATTTAAAAGTCTATTGACTTCAGGCAGGAATTTCCAGTCTTGGGGTGGAAGTGATCTGCCTAGTATCTTCTGTTACTGGGATCTTTTACATGGTGCAAACTTACTTAACATCATTTCAATTACAGAGATACTATTTCTATCACACCAATTAAAATTCACTTAAGATGGTAACAACATTTGTTTTAGGGAACCTTAGATAAAAGTAATTTTTGAAGATTATGCTTAGAAGTCAAATTTAACAATGGCAGGGAAGAATTTTCTGGCTGGCCCTCTATCTGTTTCTCACAGTGGGAGGCAGTGTGCTAATTGCCAGCATCAAGATTTTCTGGTCCCGCCAATGTCAATGAGCTGTGTTTGGAGAATCGAGCATTGATATGTCACACAGTTGGAAACTATGATTGGAACTTTCTGGCTGTTTGGGCCAGCAAAATCTTCTCGTCCCAATGCCAGCAAATCCCCACTGTGGATTTCCCTGCCAAGTGGAAAGAATCAATGAGAAATTCCATTGATAGTGGTGGAACCTGACAAACCCTTCTTTGGCCAATGACACACTGCCTTCTGCCACGAGAAACGCTGCAGGGAGATCAGAGGATCCTGCCCTACATCCTGTGTGTCATCAAACCTTAAGAAATATCCTATACACAAAACTCCAAGCACAGAAATTGGTTGGCTTTGACATAATACAAAATCCTACCCTACAGAGGATAAATGCAGAGAGTTAGCAAATTAAGCCAATTCAAAATCTATATCTGTAGATTTTGTGACATTAGTGCACCTTTAAGAGATTTTAAAACTTATGTTCTTCATGGCTTTCATTGCTGTTGAGTTATTTCTAGGAGTCCTTTTATTGCTACTAAATGGGTTTGTTCATTTTTACTTTGGGATCTTTTATGAATCTGTATAGTTAGAAAGAAGGTCATGATGGACCTGATTTTTTTTCATGATTTCAAATATATATCATAAAAGTTAACAACAATTTTTGATTAAAAAAATCCAGTTTCTAATATCTTTTTGAAGGGATTTGAAAACCCATAGTCGACAGTGGCATAGTGGTTAGCACTGTTGTCCCACAGCACCAGAAGCCTGACTTCGATTCCTGGTTTGAGTTGCTGTCTGTCGAGTGTATATGTTCTCCCCATGTCTGCTTGGGTTTCCACAGAGTAATCCGGTTTCCTTCCACAATCTGAAAGATGTGCTGATTAGGTGCATTAGCCATGCAGTGATCCCTTGGTGTACCTAAATAGGTGCCTGAGTGTGGAGACGAGGAGATTTTCACAGTAGCTTCATTGCAGTGTTAAGATAAGCCTACTTGTGTCACTCATACAAATAAATATAGTTTTAGATTGAATTTGATCTTTTCATCTCTGTCAAAATTTTTAGACAACTCCCGTCAAGATATGTCTATAAATCTTTTTAAAAAGGCATTCAAGCCATTGTAGGATAAAGCCACTTAAATGAATTGGTGGACGTAAGTTTGGGACATTTTCAGATATTATCAAGAAACCTCTCATTCTTTGTCCCAACTGTATACCTTATCGAACCTCCAACATTCCCTGTGTACATAAAATGACAAAAATAATTTGTGGCTTCTAATTAGCATTCAGTGGCTGGAAGGAGCAGTCTTATAGAGTTGACCATCAAATTTTCTGTAAAACATTGAAGCAATGGGAATATAGAAGAAAAGCAAGTACCTACAGGAAAAGTATTGGGCAACATTAGAATCTGGCTGTAATTAACTGACCATATACAAAAGCATCATGTCAGTATTATGCTATGGGAAAATGCAATTTGCACATTCACAATTCAGAAACAATTAAATGGAATGGGTGGGCCACATACAAGTCAATGATAGTCCATACAATTAGTATTGCAAGGAATGAACCTGATGATTAAAATGCCATCTGTGAATAATTTCTTTATGGTTGTGTAATTTCAGCAGTGATAAATGCAAGAGAATTGCCTTATTGAAATGATGGAGTGGATACAAATTTTGTTTCATCCACTGTTTTGGATTTAATCTTTTCATGCAAAATAATGTTGTTCAATTTGTATGCAGATTAGCAAAGTCAACTAAGTAAGAATTCCTATTGTGTTGTAAATGCTGGTTTTTAAGTAGTGAGAGAAAATAACTTAGAATATCCACAGGTATCCCAAAGCTACTTACATCCAATTAATCTTTGAAGTGTGGTCACTTGCATCATCAGCTGAGTGGTTCTATTGTGACAACCCAATGAAAGCATTGTTTAAAACTTTCTTATCTGAAGATAGAAAGTTCGAAGAAGAAATGAAAAAAGAAAAGAAGGCAGCAGAAAAAAAGGAAAGAGAATGGCAGCCAACTTAAAAGAATCCAAAAGTCTTCTGCAGGCTTGGAAATACTAAAAGGGTGATAAAATGAGGGGTGGGATTGATGAGGGATAAAAAGGAGAATTATGAATAGAGGCAGAGGATGTAATTTTCTCATGTATTGCTAATGTGTCAAATTAGATGGGAAAAATGGCATGTAGCACACCTTTTCTAGAAAAGCCAGCTTTTCTAGCCATATTTTTTGACGTATTGTTGGCTCTGAACAAGTATCCTCAGCCCCTGACAGCAAGCCGATCTGAAAACAATAAAAATTAAAAACACAAATTTGCCAGGAAGGGACCTCTCCCACCCCTGTCCCCCCAGGGAACATTGTTCCTTGGTAGTGCCAGGGTATTGCCCAGCTGTAACCCTTTCCCTTGGGGCTTGAATGTTTGCAAGTCTCCATTTGTCAAAAGCTGTTGTAAACCCTATCGACATAGCATCATGTCAGCAGTGAGAGAAACTTTTACGTGGAGTTATTGTACAGTGTGGAAGCCTGCTAATGATATTTAAATGTGCGGGAATGGGGAACCCCGCTACAGCACTGGAGGAGAGGCAGGAACAATCTCAACGAGATATCCTGCTGGTGCAAAAACCACTTGGTTACTTCCAGTGGATCTATGACCTCTCCTGCTTTCCCACCTGCCAAAAACAGGGGTGGAAAATCCACCTCCCAAAAAGTAAGATATTAAATAACTACTTTGCTTTAAGGAGGATGCTGCTGAAGCCATAGTAAAGGAAGCAATAGTTGAGACACTGGATGAGCAAAAAATTGATCAATAGGAATAATAAGATAAGGCTGGCAATATGTAAGGTTGATAAATCACCAGAGCAACATCAGATGCATGCAAGGATTGGCATAAATCCAGGTACACTATATCAACCAGGAGGGAAGTCAGGATGGAAATTGCAGAGGCACTGGCACAAATGCAAATGTTATCCCCTGTTCAAAAAAAAAAGGTGTGAGAATAAATTCAGCCAACTACAGACCAGTCACTTTAATATCAAGAATAAAATATAGCATAGGAACAGGCCCTTCAATCCTTCAAGCTCATGTTGATCATGGTGCCCTAAATAAACTAAATAAAAACTTTCTGCCCTTACTTGGTCTGTATCCCTCTATTCCCTCCCTAATTATATACCCATTCAGATGCCTCTTAAATGTTGCTAATGTGCCTGCTTCCCCCACATCCTCTGGTAGCAAGTTCCAGGCACCCATCATTGTGAAAAACTTCCTTGCACATCTCCCTTAAACTATACCCCTCTCACCTTGAGCCTGTTCCCACTTGTAATTGACATTTTCACCTTGGGAAAAAGTCTCCGACTATCTACCCTGTCTATGCCTCTCTGAATTTTGTACACCTTTCTTAGGTCTCCCTTCAACACCCATTTTTTCAGTGAAAACAATCCTAGTTTATTTAACACAAAAACAGAAAATGCTGGAAAATCTTAGCAAATCTGACAGCATCTGATAAAGCCAACATTGAGCCAAGGTGATCCTTCATCAAGATTTATACAATGAGGGTCAGGGGGGTGGGGCTGTAATTGACAAATGAAATGTAAATGATGATGGAGGCTGCAAAAGGTACTAAGAGCATCAATCAAGTGATCAGAATGTGTGATTGGCACAACAGAGGTACAGATTGTTAAGGGCCTGCACATGTGGCAGTTGCCCTGAAAAGGGGGGAGGGGGCAAGAAGGAGAGCAGGAATAGAGAAGTGGAAAAATGGAAGTGGGAATAAAGGGTGACAGAAATGGATGAATGAGATGAAAAGAAGAGATGGAATGGAACAAAATAAATGGAAATGGGGCAAAAGGTGGAGGGGACATTTCACAGTCTGAAGTTGTTGAATTCAATGTTCAGTCCAGAAAGCTGTAAAGTGCCCAATCAGCAAATGAGGTGCTGTTCCTCCAGTTGGCATTGGGGTTCACTAGGACATTACAAAAGGCCAAGGATGGACATGTAGACAGGAGGGCAGCAAAGTGTGTTGAAGTGGCAAGTGACAGAAAGGTCTGGGTCCTGCTTGCCGTAAACCAAAGGTGTTCTGCAAAGTGATCACCCAATCTGCATTTGGTCTGTCTGATGCAGAGTAGGGCACATTGGAAACAGAAAATGCAATAAACCAGACCAAACTGAAGAGACTAGGCTAGACACACCAACCCCCGCTGACTATGGCAAGGTCTGCAAGACGTAACAGGCCACAAGATGAAAGCACGTAAAATCGCCGGATCCAACGCACACTTCAATGATGAGTTCAATGCATTCTATGCCCACTTTGAGCAAGAGGTCAGAGACAGCATGCCTTCCACCGTGAAAGCCCTGAACATGTATCTGGAGTCACCTTTGTAGATATGAGAGCAACTTTCTTGAATGTTAACCCATGGAAAGCAACTGGACTGGTTGGGATACCCAAACGTGCAATCAAGTCCTGTGCGGATCAGGTGGTAGAGGTATTGACAGATATCTTCAACCTCTCTTTGCAACAATATGAGGTTCCCTATCTGTTTCAAGAAGATGACCAACATACCAGTACCTAAGAAAAACCATACAGCATACCTTAACAACTATCAGCCGGTAGCTCTGACATCCATCATTATGGAGTGCTTCAAAAGGCTGGTCATGGCACAAATCAATTCCAGCTTTCCAGACAACTTGGATCCACTACAATTTGCTTACCATCGCAATAGGTCCACAGCAGACACCATTTCCCTGGCCTTGTACTGAACACCAGAACACCTAGATAACAAGGATACTTATGTCAGACTCCTATTTATTGATTACAGCTCAGCCTTCAACACTATTATTCCCATAAAACTCATCTCCAAACTGTATGGCCGGGGCCTTGGCACTTCCTCTGCAACTGATCCTGAACTTCCTAACTCATAGACCGTAATCAGTAAAGATTGGCAACAACAGCTTTTCCATGATCATCCTCAACACTGATGTCCCACAAGGCTGTGTTCTCAGCCATCTATTATACTCCTTATACACCTATGACTGTGCAACCAAATTCCCTTCCAATTCAATTTTCAAATTTGCTGATGGCACCACCATAGTGGGTCAGATCTCAAACAATGGTGAGACAGAGTACAGGAATGAGAAAGAGAATCTGGTGTGGCAACGATAATCTCTCCCTCAATGTCAACAAAACGAAGAAGATCATCAACTTCAGGAAGCATAAAGGAGAATGTGCTCCTGTCTATACTGATGGGGATGAAGTAGAAAGTTTTTAGGTGTCCAGATCATCAACAACCTGTCCTGGTCCCTCCATGCCAACACTATAGTTAAGAATGCCCACCAATGCCTCTCCTTTCTTGGAAGACTGAGGAAATTTGGCTACAATTCTCACCAACTTTTACAGATGCACCATAGAAAGCATTCTTTCTGATTGTATCATAGCTTGGCACGGCTCCTGCTCAACCCAAAACTGCAATGAACTACAAAAGGTTATGAATTAGTCCAATCCATCATGCAAACTAGCCTCCTATTCATTGACTCTGTCTACATTTCCCGCTGCCTTGGCAAAGCAGCCAACATAATTTAGGATTCTACACATCCCGGACATTCTCTCTTCCACCTTCTTCCTTTAGGAAAAGGATATAAAAGTCATGTACCAATCAATTCAAAAGCAGCTTCTTCCTGCTGCTGTCACACTTTTGCATTAAGTTGATCATTCTCTACATCCTAGCTACGACTGTAACATTACATTATGCACTCTCTCGTTCCCTTCTCAATGAACGATACATTTTTTCTGTATAGCATTAAAAAACAATACTTTTCATTTTGTTAAAATATGTGACAATAATAAATCAAATCAGACCAGATTGAAGGAGCACACATGAATCACTGCCTCATTTGAAAGGAGTGTTTAGATCCTGAGATGGTGAGCAGTGAGAAGGTAAAGTGTTGCACCTTCTACGATCACATGGGAAGGTGCCGAAGGCAGATATTGGATGTGATGGAGGAGTGGAGCAGAGTGTCCCAGCGAGAGCAGTCCCTGCGAATGCTGACAGGGAGAGTGAGAGGGAGACGTGTTGAATAGTGGCAGGAGGATGGTTCTTTGAATATGGAGGCTGGTGGGGTGAAAACAGAAGACAAGGGCACACTATCCTGGTTGTGGGAGGGAGGGAAGAGGGTGAGAGCAGTGGTATGGGGGATGGGTTAGATGCGTTAGAGCCCTATCAATCACAGTTGAGGAAGAAGGAAGTCATGTCAGCAGTGCTATTTTGGAAAGTGTCATCATCAGAACAGATGCAATGGAAACAAAAGAACTAAGAGAATGGGATGGAGAATGTGGGGTGTGATGAGTTGTACTCAAGGCATTTGTGGGAGTTGACTGCTTTGCAATAGATACTGGTGGACAGTTTATCACCAGAAATGGAGACAGAGAGGTCAAGAAAAGGGAAAGTATCAGAGATGGGCTTATTCAATATTATATAGTTTTATACAGATGAGTTTATTCAATACAATATAGTTTATTCAACCCCTCCTCATAATCAATGCCCTCAAGACCAGACAATGCCTTGAAGAACCTTCTTTGCACTCTCTTCAAAGCTTCCATATCCTTCTCGTAGTGTGGCAGCCAGAACTGCATGTAATACTTCAAATGCAGCCTAACCAAGGTTTTATAAACTTAAAACATGATTTGCCAACTTCTGTACTCAATGCACTGACCAATGAAGGCTAGCATGCCATATGCCTTCCTAAATGCTTTGGTCACTCATGTTGTCACTTTCAGGAAACTATGGGCCTACACAATTGGATCCTTCTCAACGTTATTGTTCCTGGTAAAGAGTGTGTAGATAATTTATATCATGCTGAGATCAAGGAGGAGGTGGTGTTGGGATTCATCAGAAACATTAAGACAGACAAGTCTCCAGGGCCTGATACGGTATAACCCAGGATACCGAAAGAAGCATGGGAGGAATTTTCTGGGGTCTTGAGAGAAATCTTTGTATTCTCATAGGTTACAGGAGGCTCCAGAGAATTGGAGAATAATCAATGTTGTTCCTTTGTTTAAGGAGGGTAGCAAGGATAACCCAGACAATTACAGGCCCGTCAGCCTGACATCGGTGAAGGGGAAATTATTGGAGAGGATTCTTCCTGACAGGATTTATGGACGTATTAGCGAGAGGCAACATGGTTTTGTGAAGGGAAGGTCGTGCCTCACTAACTTGATCGAGTTTTTCGAGGAAGTGATGAAGATGATTGATGAGGGTAGAGCAGAGGATGGTGACTGCATGGACTTCAATAAGGCCTTTGACAAAGTCCTTCATGGCAAACTGATGCAGAAAGTGAAGTTGCATGGGATCAGAGGTAAGCTGGCAATGTGGATATAGAACTGACTTGGTCATGTAAGACAAAAGGTAGCAGTGGAAGGGTGCATTTCTGAAAGAAAGGCTGTGACAAGTGGCATTTCTCAGGTATCAGTATTGAGACTTCTGCTGTTAGTAATATATATGTATAATATGTAAATGATTTGGAGGAAAATATAACTGCTTTGATTGGTAAGCTTGTGGCAACACAATGTTTGGTGGATTTGCAGATAGCAATGAGGATCAACAGATGATATAGTAAGATACAGATCAGTTAGAGACTTGGGTGGAGAGGTGGCAGATGGAGTTTAATCTGGACAAATGAGGTAATGCATTTTGGAAGGTCCAATACTGATAAAAAATATACAGTAAATGGCAGAATCCTTCACAGTATTGATAGACAGAGGAATCTGGGTATACTGATACAGAAGTCACTGAAAATGGCAACACAAGTGGAGAAGGTAGTCAAGAAGGCATACAGCATGCTTGCCTTCATCGGCCAGGGATTGAGTTCAAAAATTGGCAAATCATGTTGCAGCTTTATAGAATCTTAGTTAGGCCGCACTTGGAATAAAGTGTTCAATTCTGGTAGCCACACTACTAGAAAGACATGGAGACTTTGGAGAGGGTACGGAAAAGACTCGCCAGGATGTTGCCTCGTACGGAGGGCATTAACATGAGAGGTAGGAGAAACTTGGTTGGTTCTCTCTGGAACGATGGAGGTTGAAGGATGACCTGATAGAAGTCTATAAAGATTACAGAATCAATAGTCAGAAGCTTTCTCCCAGGGTGGAAGAGTCAATTAGTAGAGCGCATAAATTTAAGGTGCAAGGGGTAAGATTTAAACGAGACATTGAGGCAAGATATTTTACACAGTGGGTGGCTGGAACTCGCTGCCAAAGGAGGTAGTGGAAGCAGATACAATAGTGAGTTTTAACAGGTATCTTGACAAATACATTAATAAGATGAGAATAGAGAGATATGGTCTCTGGATGGTTAGAGGGTTTTAGTTCAGTCAGGCAGCATGGTCGGTGCAGGCTTGGAGGGCTAAAGGGCCTATTACTGTGCTGTAATTTTCTTTGTTCAGCCATTTACAGTCTTATTCGATCCACCAAAATGCATCACCTTGCATTTGTTTGGATTAAACTCCATCTATCATTTCTGTGCTCAAGTCCGCGTTATGTCTATATCCTGTTGCAATCTCTGACACGATCAGCAACTCCACTAATCTTCAAGTCATCCAAACTTACTAATCAGATCACCCACATTTTCTTCCAAATCATTAAATACACTACCAACAGGGATCCCAGCACTGATCCCTGCTAAACACCACTAGCTACAGGTCTCCATTCCAAAAAACTTTCTATCATTACTCTCTGTCTTCTGTAACCATGCCAGTTCTGAATCCATATATCCAACCCACCCTGAATCTTATGTGATTTTAGTTTTTGTACCAGTCTGCCCTGTGGGACCTTGTCAAATGTCTTACTGTGGTTGGTACAAAGCAGTGACTATTGATACAGAAGTTAACTGCAGAATAGCAAAGGCAAGTTCTGCTTTCAGTAGACTGCAGTCCACTGTATGGGAACATTGAGGAATTAGCCCAACAATAAAACTGAAGGTCTACAGTGCCGCAGTACTCACTACCCTCCTGTATGCCTGTGAAACATGGACTGTGTATCGAAGGCATACAAGACAGCTCAATAATTTCCACGACTTGTTTTCGCAGAATATTACACATCCGTTGGCAAGACAAAGTACCAGACACTGAAGTTCTCTCTAGAGCAAGTCTATCATCAGTCCACACACTGCTGATGAGAGTGCAGATCCGCTGGACAGGTCATGTCATCCATATGTTAGATGAACGCGTATCCAAGCAGCTCCTTTTTGGGGAACTCTCTGCTGGAACACGCTCGCATGCAGGGCAGAAGAAACGTTTCAAAGACACACTCAAGGCCTCCCTGAACTCGCTTGACTTTGATACGACCACCTAGGAAAAGCTGGCACAAAACCGCCCTACCTGGTGCCGTCTCATCCACAAAGGCTGTCAAACTCACAAAGCAAGGTGTATTGCTGAAGCACAACTTAAGCACGAGCTGCGCAAGTCCAGAGCCACCAGCACAACAACTACAGTGTCTACACAAGTCTGTCCAATATGTGCCAGGACATTCCATACCGAATTGGCCTGATCAGTCATCTTTGGACACACTGCAACCAGTCTCAAAATGACTAATGTTGTTGAGGTCCTCATTGATGACGATGGATGAACAACAAACTTCACTTCAGTCCTTCCCTCATTAATTGTCTTCATCATTGCTTCGAAAAACTCAATCAAGTTGGTGAGACATGATCTTCCCTGCACAAAACAATGCTGTCTGTCACTAACTTGTCCATTTTCTTACAAATGTGCATGTATCCTTTCTTCAGTATCTTCTCCAAAAGCTTCCCCACCATTGACATCAGATTCACTGGCCTATAATTTCCTGGATTATCCCTTCCTTTTTTAAACAAGGAAACAACATTTTCTATTCTCCAGTCCTCTGGAACCTTGCCTGTTGTCAAAGAGAACATGAAGCTCTCTGTTAAGGCCCCAGCTATTTCCTCCCTTAACTCATGCAACAACCTGGCATAGATCCCATCTGGCCCCAGAAACTTGTCTGCCCTAATGCAATTTAGGATGTCCAACACTTTCTTATTTGAGGTATTAACATTCTCCAGCATTCACACAATTATCCCTGACCTCAACATCCATCATGTCCTTCTCCTTGTGAATATCAAAGACAAAGTATTCATAAAGATTTCACCACTTCCTGTGGTTCCATGTACAACTTCCCTCCATTGTCCTTGAGTGTGTCTACTCTTTCTCTTGCTCCTAATATATGCATCAGAAGCTTTGGGATTCTCCTTGACCCTGTTTGCACAAGACATTTCATGGCCCCTTTTAGCCTTCCTAACTCCATGTTTTAAGTTCCTCCCTACTTTCACTGTACTCCTCAAGGGCTAGTTGGTTTTTAGTTGCCTGCACCTATTGTAGGTTTCCTTTTGTCTAAGCTTACAATTTCCCTGGTCATCCATGGTTCCCAAATCCTGTCATTTCTATCCTTCATTTTTGCAGCGACATGCATGTTCTGCAAATCAATCAACTGGCCTTTAAAAGCCTCCCACATGCCGGACATGGATTTACACTCAAATAGTTGCTCCCAATCCACATTCCACAGTTCTTGCCCAAGTTGGATATAGTTGATCCTCAACTAAGGGCCATTCTTTTCCTTTTTTATGACTACCCGAAATCTCATGGAATTATGGTCACTCAACACAAAATACTTTTTCATTGAAACATCAATCACCTGGCTCGGCTTATTCCCAATACCAAGTGTAGTATGGCCTCCTCCCTTGTTGGATTGTCAACATATTGCATCAAAAAGCCTTCCATATCTAACACATCTAACAAATTGCTCTCGACCTGAGCCCCTTCCCTAAAAGAGCCCCAGTCAATATGAGGAAAGTTAAAGTCACCTGCCACAGTTACCCTTCTTTTTCCACATCATTCCAGTATCTGACTACAGACCTATCTCCTGCAGGCTGTTGAAATACTTATAATGTAATCCCAACATCGTGATTTTATCCTTTTTATTCCTGAGTTCCAGCCATGATTTACTGCAAGATCCCTCCAATGTGTTCTCCCTCAACACAGCTCTGATGTGCTCCCTAATCAGCAATGCAACTCCTCCACCCCTTTTGTTCCCCTTCTGTCCCATCTAAATAACAATATCTCAATATGTTAAGCTATTAAACTTTCGGTACTGTGAAAGCTTTTAAAGATAACAACCCAGGACAAAATTAACAAACAACTTGACCAACATGAATTAATTAAGGAAAGCTTGCATGGATTTGGTAAAGCAAATTGTGTTTAACTTATTTGATGACATTACAGAGAAGGTCAATGAGGGCATGTGGTTGATATAATTTACCTGGACATCCAAAAGCAAATTTTTCTTTAAGTATTATAAAACAGCCTGTTTTACAACAAACTTGAAACCCATGGGATGAAAGGATGAGTGACAACATAGATATGAAGTTGCTGAGTGACTAGAAATAGGACTGAATTGTTGCCCCACATGGGATGATTAGGGAGGATGGAATACACAATAATTCATACTGTTGGATGGTATATCAGTTTTCCAGCACCATCCCATCCTCCAGTTTCCTCTCACAATCTGACAGAGAGGAAACTGGAGCACCTGGAGGAATTCCATGCAGAAACAGGGAGACCCTGCAGACTCCACAGAGATAGTGACTCAAGCCACTAATCAACCCTAGGTCCCAGGCACTGAAGCAGCAATGCTAAACACCACGCTATCCAAATAGGCCAGTTGCATTGAGGCAGTCACCCAAAAGCAAACTAGAGTTGGGAAGTTAGTATTCGAGATGCGTTTTGAGATCCTCTCCGCCTGCTTGGCCACAACTGCTGCGATAGCCCAGCCAGACAATTGTGGTGGTTGTTTTCTGATGGCAGGAAGAAATATAGTAGAGGTTTCCCAGGGATCTGTACTTGGACCACTGATGTTGTTGATCCATATTAAATGACCTTGACTTCAATGTACATGTCACAATCTCAAAATGTACAGATGACACAAACCTTAGAAGTTTTAGAATATAGAACATAGAACATTACAGCGCAGTACAAGGCCTCCAGCCCTCAATTTTACGCCGACCAGTGGAACCAATCTAATGACCCTCTAACCTAAACTATTCCAATGTTATCCATATGCCTATCCACTAACCATTTGAACACCCCTAAAATTGGCAAATTCACAACTGTTGTAGGCAGGGCATTCCATGCCCTTACTACCCTCTGAATAAAGAACTTACTCTGACATCCGTCCTATAACTACCACCCCTTACTTTAAAGCTATGTCCCCTCATGTTAGCCATCACCATCCAAGGAAAAAGGCTCTCACTATCCACCCTATCTAACCCTCTGATCATCTTGTATGCTTCAATTAGGTCACCTCTTAACCTTCTTCTCTTTAATGAAAATAACCTCAAGTCCTTTAGCCTTTCTTCATAAGACCTACCCATCATACCAGGCAACATCCTGGTAAACTTCCTCTGCACCCTTTCCAATGCCTCCACATCTTTCTTATAATGCGGTGACCAGAACTATACGCAATACTCCAAGTGCAGCCACACCAGAGTTTTGTACAGTTGCAACATGACCTCACGGCTCCAAAATTCAATCCCTCTACCAATAAAAGCTAATACACCCGTACGCCTTCTTAACAACCTTATCAACTTGGGTGCCAACTTTCAGGGAGCTATGCACATGTACACAGAGATCTCTCTGCTCATTATTGTAACGTATGAGGAGAATAATGGTAAACTTCATGAAGATAAAGATCAGCTGGTTGACGTGGTAGGTGAAATTTAATCCAATGCAGTATGCAATGATGCATTTTAGAACATAGAACATAGAACATTACAGCACAGAACAGGCCCTTCGGCCTTCGATGTTGCGCCGACCAATATAAAAAGCAATGCCCCTCCAAACTAACCATTCCCTTCTCTTCCATATACTTATCAACTAACCTCTTAAACGCCACCAAACTTGGCGCCTCTACAACTGCTGCAGGCAGGGCATTCCACTCCCGAACCACCCTTTGGGTAAAGAACCTACCTCTGATATCCGTCCTATAACTATCACCCCTTAATTTAAAGCTGTGTCCCCTCGTGCTAGCTTTCTCCATCCTAGGAAAAAGGGTGGACAGTGATAGCCTATCTAAACCTCTAATCATCTTATATGCTTCAATAAGATCCCCTCTTAGCCGCCTCCTTTCTAACGAAAACAACCTCAAATTCTTCAGCCTCTCTTCATAGGACCTGCCCTCCATACCATGCAACATCCTGGTAAACCTCCTCTGTACCCTCTCCAATGCCTCCACATCTTTCTTAAAATGCGGGGACCAGAACTGCACACAATACTCCAAGTGCGGCCGCACTAGAGTTTTGTACAGTTGCAACATGACGTTGCGGCTCCGACATTCAATTCCTCTACCAATAAAAGCCAAGACTCCATATGCCTTCTTAACAACCTTCTCGACCTGACTGCCTACTTTCAGGGATCTATGCACGTACACACCAAGATCCCTCTGTTCATCTAGACTACTAAGAATCCTACCATTTGCCCTATACTCTACACACTTATTATTTCTGCTATAGTGCATTACCTCACACTTTTCCACATTAAACTCCATTTGCCACCTCTCGGCCCAGCTCTGCAACTTGTCCAAGTCTCTCTGCAAACTATAACACCCCTCTTCACTATCTACACTCCACCGACTTTAGTGTCATCTGCAAATTTACTAATCCATCCTTCAATACCCTCATCCAGATCATTTATAAAAATTACAACAGCAGGGGCCCCAAAACAGACCCCTGAGGTACACCACTTGTCACCGAACTCCACGCTGAATATCTCCCATCAACCACCACCCTCTGTCTTCTATCTGCTAGCCAATTCCTAACCCAATTAGCTAAATCACCCTCTATCCCATACATCTGCATTTTCTGCAGAAGTCTTCCATGGGTCACCTTATCAAACGTCTTACTAAAGTCCATATATACCACATCAACTGCCTTACCCCCATCCACCTCTTTGGTCACTTTTTCAAAAAACTCAATAAGGTTAGTAAGGCACAACCTACCCTTCACAAAACCATGCTGACTATCCCCAATCAATTCATTTCTCTCTAAATAACTATAAATCCTATCCCTAATAATTCTCTCCTATACTTTGCCCACAACAGAAGTAAGACTCACTGGCCTATAATTCCCTGGAAGGTCTCTCTTCCACTTCTTGAACAATGGGACCACATTCGCTATCCTCCAGTCCTCCGGAACCACACCCGTAACCAACGACGACCTGAAGATCAGAGCCAGAGGCTCTGCAATCGCCTCTCTCGCCTCCCAGAGAATCCTAGGGTAAATCCCGTCCGGCCCAGGGGACTTATCTAACTTCAAACCCTCAAGACTATCTAGCACATCCTCCTTATCTACTTCAATACTTTCCAGTTTGCAACCCTGTATCCCAGTGTTCTCCACAACTACATTTACATCTCCCTGCGTGAATACCGAAGAGAAATATTTGTTCAGTGCCTCTCCAATCTCTTCAGGCTCCACGCACAACCTCCCACTGCTGTCTCTGACTGGCCCTAATCTTGCCCTAACCAATCTTCTATTCTTAACATATCTAAAGAACGCTTTAGGATTCTCCTTAATCCTATCAGCCAAAGTCTTCTCGTGTCCTCTCTTAGCTCTCCTCAATTCACTCTTTAGCTCCCTCCTGGCTAATCTATAGCTATCCATTGCCCTAACCGAGCCTTCAAGCCTCATCCTGACATAAGCCTCCTTTTTCCTTTTAACCAGTGAATCAACTTTTTTCGTACACCAAGGTTCTCTTACTCGACCATTTCCTCCTTGCCTGACAGGGACATACTTATCAAGGACTCGCAGCAGCTGCTCCTTTTGGGTAGAAAAAAACAAGGAAAGGCAATATAAAGAATACAATTGTGAAGAGGATGCAGGCGCAGACACACATCAGGTATATATGCACAAATCACTGAGTGTGGCAGGACTTAAGAAAGTGATTAGTAGGATATGTGGAACTTAAGATATGTGGATTTCTAAATAGTGACAGAGTACAAAGATAAGGAATTTATGATGAACCTTTAATGTTAAAGCAAGATCTGCAGTGGAGATCAATATAAGGTAGGGTAGATAATGATACTGGTCAGAGTTTAAGCGGAATATAAGAATTGATGGTGCCATTTCCAAAAAGTTCAAGGTTCATTCACCTTTTAAACACATTGAGTGAGCAAGCTGATTTACTGAAATATAAGTATTTCCTAATGCAGATACTTCAGGCAGTACTGCCAATGAGTAGTATCTTTGTGCTAATGTACTAAAGTGTTTTCACTAAGTATGTTTCTTTTGTACACAGGAACTAGACAAAAAAAGACAGTTGTTGAGATAGGAAAGAGTAATACAACGTGAGATCTTTGTCTCAAGTTTAGAACAAGATCATGGGCTAGAGGTAAGATTTTCATTAAAGTTGTGCTAGTTCCCTTGCATAACTCTGGGATGACAGATAATTTGTCAGAAGCTGCTTTCTGGCTCACCATTTGCCTTCAGCAGTTCCAGCATTTTTCACCTCAATTGGTTTTGGGTACATAGTATATATGTCAAAGTAAAATGAAATGCAAATAATGTGAATACTGATGATCAGTGCTGATACAGATGGGAGCCTCAGAAACGAATGGACTGGAAAACCTATGTGTATAATCAAACGGAAAAGGATTGCATAAGCTAATGCATTTTTACATATATGTATTTTTTACTTGTTCTAAATTTGTTGGCTACTTTGCACTATGAGAGGTAATCTAGATTTCCCACAGACTTTCTTCAGCCACTCTGGATTATCATGTTATCAGAGAAACCACTGAAATTATACAAAGCAGTCCAACAGAACACTGCTCAATTATTCAGGATCAGAAATGCACCATTATGGCAAATGAAACACCAGTCAGAACAAGTAGCAAATCCCTAGCTATTTGTCCAAATTTTTGGTACTACATAAGCAGATCTGTGTATATTGAAATGAAGGATCAGTATATATTGAAATGAAGAGATCAAATCCTACCAACTAATATTGCACAGACATTTAATTTTTATTGCATGTTTTAAAACATTTTTTTTATTCATTTGTGGGACATAGGCATCACTGACTGACCAGCATTTGTTGCCCATCCTAATTGTCCTTGAGGTGGTGGTGATGAGCTGCTTTCTTAAATCACTGCAGTCCACATGCTGTGGATTGACCCACAATACTGTTAGGGAGGGGATTCCAGGATTTTGACCCAGCAACTGCGAAAGAACAGGGATATGTTTCCAAGTCAGGATGGAGGGAGGCTTGAAGGAGGATTTGCAAGTGGTGATGTTCCTGTATATCTGCTGCTTTTGTTCTTCTAAATCTAAGTAGTTGTGAGTTTGGAAGGTGCTGCCTAAGGCTCTTTGGTGAATTGTTGCAGTGCATCTTGTAAATAGTACATACCACTGCTACTGAGTGTCGGTGGTGGAGGGAATGGGTGTTTGAGAATGTGGTGCCAATTAAACGGATTGCTTTTTCTTAGATGGTGTCAGGCTGTGAGTGTTGTTAGAGCTATACCCATCCAGGCAAGTGGGGAGTACTCCATCACGCTCCTGGCCTGTGCCATGTAAATGGTGGATAAACTTCGAGAAGTCGGGAAGTGAGTTGCTCATTGCAGTATTCCTAGCCTCTGACCTGCTCTTGAAGCCAGTGTGTTTATGTGGTGAGTTCAATTGAGTTTCTTGTCAATGATAACCGCAAGGATGCTGACAGGGAGGGATTCAGTGATAGTACCATCATTGAATATCAAGGGGCGGTGATTAGTGTCTCTTATTGGCGATGGTCATTGCCTGGCATTCGCATGGTGCGAATGCTACTTGCCACTTGTCAGTCCAAGCCTGGATGTTGCCAGATCTTGTTGCATTTGAAATGGACTGTTTCAGTGTAAGGAGTCACAAATTCAATGCTGAACATCCCCACTTTTGACCTTATGGAACTATTGAAACTGAAGGTTGTAATTCATGAAAAAACTACAAGTTGAAGAAAAGTAATCACAAACAGATCAACTCATTGTCTCCAATCAATTGTCAGCTGTAAATTAGACAAAATAGGTTAAATAACTACTGTCTTTTTCTTCTTTTCTTACTCACACACGCACGCGCCCTCACACACACGCACGCTCTCATATACACGTGCGCTATTACACACATGCACTTCAAATGATTAAGCTGCTGGAGGGAGCGGGTGAATCAGAGGCCGTCCCATCAGCAATACATTGTGTGACCTGCCCATTATATTTTCTCAAAGTCTAGCACTACATGGTGGAGAAAGCTGCCAACATGTTGACCATTTCAACGTCACTTTTCCCAACCACCATTGGCCTTCGCTGATTTCTGACAAAAGCTCACCATGGAATTAAGATTAGTAATACAAAAAAACTGTCAGCTTTAGAAATAAAATGCCATATATTCAATTTCATTATTCTAAATTTTTTGAGCCTAACTCCCGATTTGGTAAAGCTTGCTTTCAGGACATCTGCCTGTGAAAGTAATATTTAGCTTCTCTCACAAAGGACATTTTAGTTGTATTTCATTGGAGTTAAATTTTTAACTCTTTTACATACTGATTCTGTTCCTTAACAGTACCAATCTAATTCAGCACACAATTAGTTATATAAAGACAAAAATATTTGTATCTTCAAAAATAATCCACTATTTGGAGTCCATCTCACAAACTTTATTTGTCTCGTTATGCTTAAATACATATAGTCAATCTTTCTGATGTCTACATAGTTTGTTTCACCATTTGTCATTCCAAGTTACCATGAACAAAATTTAACTGAAGTTGTCCAAACATAGATTCACCAACTGTTTGATTCAAAATGAATTTAAAATAGACAGGTATGATTTCAAACAAAATTATCTTTGTGGTGTTCATCTTTGATCTCCTTGTTTCTTCTAAATCACATGGTTGTTCATTTTTTATATCAAAGAGGGCACTGTCACACTCATCTGTGTTACTTTCAATCATTAATAAAAAAAAAAATCAACACTATAAGAACCAATATCACAAATTATACACTAATGGTCTGGTTTATTTACATACATGGCAAATACATTTCACAACCTATAATGTGAAACCTACTAGTGAAGTATACATTTTCAAAATGTCCTTTCAACTCCTATTCAAGAGGATAGTTTCACGTGGAGTTGCTTTACTGCGAGATAGGAGTCTGAACTTGTTACCTGTGTCAAACTCCAGGAAGCTTCTCAATAAAACTGTAAATTGGAACTTTAAGTTTCTAATCCCAACAGTATCATTACAAACCATGAACTATGAACAGATACATTACTATTGGATATTCAGCAACTTTCATCACAATTTTAAAGTTACTTGTGATGAACTACATTTTCTTGCCACAAATATTACTTATTAATTGAATGTATTTAAAGTATTGTTCAGAATGTATCAAAAAGTACCTTATATGTTGCCATTAAGAAATATCCATTTAAAAACAGCAATACAAAAATAGCTATCCAATGTCTCTTTTCACCTATTTTGTTCTTTCATATTTCTATTTTTAATCACTGTGTTCTGCAGTGATTTAATTTTAGTCAACCATTCAACAGGCTAAAAATTACTGTAACTGAATGTACTATTCAGGAGTTAAAAGCTGAGAACAGGCTTATAAGAAGCCTTAACTTCAAATAAATACAACACTTCTTACCTGAACCAGATTCCATTCTTTGAGTGATTCAGCAATAATGGATGTAATAGATGGGCACACTCCACCAAATATCATCAGATGTTTAGGTCCATATTTGATGCCATCAAAGAAGGCTTTGAGCCCTTTAGCATTATCACACTGAAATAAATAGGAAAATATATCTCATTACTTCTCTAGAATGCTAATCTATAGCATTGATAGCATTAAATACTTGCAAAGAGATTAACAAAAATGTAATATGTGCAGCTAGTGTGCTCTATACTAGCCTTATTTTTTTTTTAATTCATTAATGTAATGTCGACATCACTGACTGGGCCAACATTTATTGTCTGTCCTTAAATTGCCCTTGAACTGAGTGGCTTGCTAGGCCATTTCATCGGGCATATAACAGTCAACCACCTTACTACAGATCTGGTATCTAGACCAGGTAAGGACAGCAGATTTCATTCCCTAAAAAGGACATTAGTGAACCAGATGGGTTTTTACAACAGTCAACAATGGTTTTTTTTCCAGGTGTACCTTAATAGACACATAAACAGAAGGCGAACAGAGATAGAAATTGCATATCAGTGCAGGCTGAGTGGGCCAAAGGGCCAGTTCCTGTCCTGCATTGTTCTTTGTTATTAGTTTCTTTGGTAAAAGTCATTAGACTTTTAATTCCAAATTGTTATTGAATTCAAGTTTCACCATCTGCCAGGGGTATTTGAACCAAAGTCCCCAGAATATTATCCTGGGTCACCACTCCAGCAACAATGCCACTATGTCTTTGCCTTTAAAATTTTGAAACTACAATGGCTATAAAAACTAGCAGTAAAATACATATTTGAAAAGTTCCCTTTCAATTTCTGTTTAAGGACTAGTTTCTTAAGTTGCTAACCTATTGTAAATAGATTTTTGGACATAGTAACCATGTCACACGCTGCCCAGAATATGGAGCTTGGGATACAGACATCTGATTTGCTTCATTACTGTCATATGTATAAGTATACAGTGAAAAGTATTGTTCGTTGCTCAGGGATTCAAAAAATGTATCCAAGTGCTGTTCAGATTTAATAGTCAAGATGTATTTAATTAGTAATCTCTATTTCAGCATTAAAGTGTTTTAAAATGTTTAAAAAGGGCTTTAACCAGCCAAGGGATAACCTAAACAGTGAAGGCATGGTGGCATAGTGGTTAGCACTGTTGTCTTACAGCGCCAGGGACCCGTGTTTTATTTACGCTTGGCTCACTGTCTATGTGGAGTTTGCATGTTCTCTATGTCTGCATGGATTTCTAATGGGTGCTCCGGTTTCCTCCCACAATCCAAAAGATGTGCTGGTTAGGTGCATTGGCCAAGCAAAATTCTCCTCGCTGTACACAAAGTGCTGGAGTACGGTGACTAGGGATTTCCACAGTAACTTCATTGCAGTGTTAATGTTACCCCTACTCGTGACTAGTAAATAAAATAAATTAAATAAACTTCTCTGCATTATGCAATACACTTCAGAAGATGTGAAGCACAAGCAATGTAAGGTTTCAGTAATTTTTTTGACACCATAAGATGAAATAAAATTATTATTCACTTTGAAAGACATGGATAATTAAAGCCAGCTGGCATGGATTTGTAAAATCAGTTAAACAGATTTAATATTTAAAACAGATTTGAGGAAATAAAAGGAGTGGGTGTTTAGACTTGCAAAAGACACTTGTTAAGGCATTGCCTAGGAAATCAATTAATAAAGTTCAGGTGCGTGACTGTATGGAGGATATCAGAAATTGGTCCGAGGATAGAAAATATAGAGCAGCAATCAAAAGATAATTTTGAGATCAAAAGAAGGCAAGCGCTGATATTCCTCAGATATTGGACCATTTACTTTTTCAAAGTTATCAGAACTTGGGTGTCGTGAACAAAATATTGACTTTACAGAGCCACACTGCCAATTTCCCCTCAAACAAGCATTGACAGGCCTCAAAGCAAATTACTGCAGATACTGGAGTCTGAAACAAACACAGAAAAAAAATGGAAAAACTTAACAGGTCTAATATCATCTTTGGAGAGAGAAAACAGAGCTAATGTTTGGAGAATATATGACTTTTCTGCAGAGTGAGAGAAATGTGATAGATTACATATTGTTTCAGATGGGGTGGAGCAGCTGAAGCGGAATAGGTGGTTGGTGACTGGTGGCAGTTAAGGGAGATTTCAACCAAAGGACAGAGAAAGCATTAATGGCAGTGTATAGGGTTAAAGAAGGTGCTAATATCTGAATGTATTCACGGGAAAATAAAGGTCAATGCCATGTGAAAGCAAAACATAAGAAATGTGACAGATGGTCTAGTGGGGGAGGGAAGGGTTCTTTCATGCATTGGGACAAAAAAAGTTTTGATTAAAAAAAGGATCTAGATGGAGGAAAAAGGTTACAGGCCAGAATTTTCTAGCTATTCATGCTGGTGGGATTTTTCAGTCCCACCCACAATACCCCACCACAGGTTTCCTGAAAGACAGAGGTGTATTCAGTGAGAAACCCCACTGATAATGACAGGACAAGAAGATCCTGCTGTCAGCCAAGGGCAGACTGCCTCTGTCACAATATGCTGTAGAGAATCCTACCCATTGTCTAGAGTTGTTGAACTCAATGTTGTATCCCTATAGTTACAGAACTGCACTAGGCAGAAGAGATATTGCACAGAGCTGCCAGAGCCTAAGTCTGGGGAATTGGAGGCCCGGGTAACTATCAGGTGTCCCAGAGGGAGAAGGTAGGGAAGACCCGGAGCATTTTAAATTTTGCATGGGTGATGATTGGCAGACAGGCCAGGGGGACAGCGAAGTCCAAAGGTCATTGGGCCTTATAGAGAGGAAAAACCCAATCAGATGTGGGCTTCTGATGGAGACCCATTTTCCACACAAAATAGAACTTCCTTGATTTTTGAGTCAATATCACAATCATTTTTGAAGCAATATCAACAAATCAGCAATAATTGTAAGAAATTACCTATTCTTGATCCTGCATTTTAAATAGGTTGGTATATACTTTGCTTGCAGGTTAGATAACTGTAGTAATTAATTTATGTTTTCACATAGATTATAAAATCAAGTTTAATTATCCATTCACAAGATGTAGGTATTATGATAAGGCTAGCATTTATTGTCTGTCCATAATTGCCCATGAGAAGATGCTGGTGAATTGCTTACTTGACAGCTGTGTGGCTTACTAGACTATTTTAGAGGACAACTATGAATCATCACATTGCTGTGGGTCTCCAGTCACTTAGAGGCCAAAATAAGTAAAGTGATAAATTTTATTACCTAAAATGGCAGTGAACAGATTTTCTGCAGGAAAGCTTGCTTCTGAAGCAAACTGCAGCCAAGGAGATGGAAGGGAGTCATAGGAGAGTTACCCAACCCCCTCTTCCATCAATCCAGTTCTCTAATTCTTCCCTGAAGTTCATGCTGAAGGCAATAAGAACCAGAAGCACAGTCCTCTCCACTATGGATGGTTGGAAGAGACTACCCACCCAAATGTAGCAGGAGTGCCTAGAAGTCATAATGGCAGTGATCAGTGGAAGTATGTTGTCTGGAACCTGGAGTCAGTTTAGCTCATTTGTCTGGACAGCTGGTTCATGGTGCAAAGCAATGCCAACAGCACGTGTTGAATTCCAATACCGACTGAGGTTATTCATGAAAGCTTCACCTTCTCAACCTTGTCCATCGCCTGAGGTGTCGTGATCCTCAGGGTAAATCACCAACACTCAGTTCACCCCTTAAAAGAGAGAGCATCCTATGGTCATCTGGGATTATGTTGACTTTACTGTGTTGAAAATTATTTAATACTGTAACTAGCTTCTAATACAGAATGTTAAAGTATGCATGCATTATTTCATCAATTTTGCTTAATGGTAAAACTTGCAAAATACAAGTTAAATTGTGAGCAAAAAAAAACATTTTTTGACAATGAAAATACCTGAAGTTCCCATTTTAAAATTCTCAAGCTTGATTCCAAGTCATTCTCAAACATAAGGCAACACAATCATAGATGTCACTGAATAAAAACTGTACTCTGAAAATACAGTCCAAACTCTATTGAAGAATGAATGTTCAGATGGAACAAGCAGAGGCAATTTTCTTCAAATGTTCTGAGGAAAAGCACTCGATCAATAGGCTGAGGCTTTGAAATGAACATTTTTCAAAGGTATAGAAAGGCATGTCAAATTGTAAATATAATCACGTGTTTGTAAAATATAATGTTTATATTTCTTAGAAAAGAAAAATCAGGGGAACGTGGTTGAATTGTTGGTGAGTGGATGTGATTGTCTTGTTTTCTTTCTCCATGAGCTGTTCTGACTGGTCATTGCAGGTTTATAGAAATCTTTTCCACTTTACTGGCTTTCATTCTTTCAATTTGCACTCTCCCTTCTGTTCGGTTCTGATTTGTTGTTTTACTTTGAGTCAATGAAGGAAGTGATAAAGTGAATGTGAAAGGAAGATAGAAAAGCACAATAGGAAATGTGTTGTGCCTACATCAAATCTGTTACACAGAAGAATTTTAATATATTAAGTAAGGTAAATAACATGCCTCTCATTTATTGTTAAAATTATATTAGTGGATAATTTTAGAACTGCAAAGACAATAAGGGATATTTATGACCTAGAGTTTCTGTTCAAAGATAAGTTTCTTAATTTTGCACCTTTTTTCTGTTACAGGATATCAGTTTACTTTACTGGTGTTTACTTCAAAAACGTACTTACATTGCTCTCAAGTTTTACAAGGACATGTGACAAGTATTGAACATATTGGTAGGATTTAATTAACTTAAATATTTCTGGAATCCTGATCTGATTATTTCATTGACCCAAAGATGACAGAAGAAATCTTGCAGCAGGGGCCTGGCAACCAATGGGTAAAGGGGATTATCTTGCAGTCTGTTGGGAGGGTCAGGCCATTATTTCTTCTGTAGCGAGAGACCTATAAACTGCCAGAGTTGGTGATTCACTAAAGATCGATAGGGCTGCGCGGTTGGAAAAAGCTGCAGACCCATTGAGGACTCTGGGTTGGCAAGGTGTGTGCAGTTCTGCCTCTCCTGGCTCATATGGAGTTAAAAACCAGGCAAAATCTTACCTGGATCTCTTCCAGTCAATTGGTTTCTCCTATAATCTTTCCGTTGCTGGGCAGTAGACAGCTTGGGATTACCCTGCTTGGACTTTAAAATTACTTCATGACACCAATGGCATAATTGGGCTGCAACCTTTGAATCTCAAGTAGTCCTTAGTCTGCTTTTAGCAGGAGCCTTGTCAAAGGAATGAATCACCAATGTAAATAATATGGCATCTAGGAACGTGATGGCTTCGAGGTGGGCGTCTTGATTTTCTTCTCCAGAATTATACCATTTCACTCAACCCTTTCCTGCCCACTGAGTGTGAAGTTGGGTGTTGCATCAGGGCTATTGTCTCTAAAGTCTATCTAGCAGAATATATGTTATCAAATTCGATTGTGCTGCACCATTGAATAGTTTGAAGCACATTAAATATCACTATTGTGAAGAATTCCCAATTTCACTGATGTCATGAAAATATGTTCAATTTTTAGCATGTGATTGTAGAAACTACGTATTAATACACAGGACCCTGTACTTTCAGGCAGAAAAAACATATACACACATAGTGCCTTTTTCAATTAAACAAAATAGGTGGCACCCATTGCCTGGTTCATTCCCCAGGACAACATCACTACCAATCAGCTTCCTCTTCCCAATCAATCAACAATCACCCTCATGCAGTATAAATTGCTGTTCTCTTTACATCTTGGTATTGCAAATTATCTTGACAAATGCAAAACAAAGGCTAGGATTTTCCACTCCCATTTGCATCAGGTGGGTTCAGTGCCAGCAGCAGAAAATACTCCCCCATTAGAAAACATATCCTCAGCGACATGACAGCAGAACAAATTACAATTGGTCTCCGAATGTGTGCAACAGGTGAGCAGACCTCTCAGGAGAACTCAGGTGAGTGTAGCACACAAGGAGAGAGCGTCATGCCCAGTAATTGGCCTGGCATTGCCCAGGCATCCTCTGACAGCAGTGCGAAGGGTGCACAGGCAATGCCCAGGTTAACATGTTCGGTCTATAAAAATTGTATCCCACTCCTCATGTCTCTAAGTTGCTGGTGAACATTATCTGATTCACCTGCCCCACCAGTGATACATGGGGGACTTGATCCTTCAAGGTTTTTTTTCGAAGTGTTGGACTATATGGTGGAGATAGCTGCCATTGCCATTGCCATTATTCCATGCACCATTGGCCTTAGCCAATTTCTGGGAAAAACTCACCCAAAAGTTTCACAAGCTGTGCCTTTTTTTTAAGCAGTATTCATGTTCTGTATTACCAAATGGCTATTAGGTAGAATTCTCCCATCTGGGACTAGAATCATAGAATCCTTACAGTGCAGAAAAAGACTGTTTGGCCCATCGATTCTGCACCAATTCTCCAACAGAGCATCCTACCCAAGCCCTATCCTTGTAACATCATATACATGTCCCACTAATTTACATATCTGGCCAATCCACCTAACCTGCACATCTTTGGACTATGGGAGGAAACCCATACAGATATGGGAAGAATATGCAAACTCCACACTGATAGTCATCTGGCCAAAATTGAATCCAGGTCCCTGGTGCTGTGAAACAGCCATGCTACTCATTGTGCCACTGTGCCCCCTCCCCCAAATTAGTCTTATGAAAGGGTCAGGGAGTGTTTCCTGTTGCAAAGGTCAACAGGAAACCATGTAATATCTCCCAACCCCAATCTTATTAGCTATGCATCTTAATGCCATATTCCATGACAGGGTGGACTTCATTGTGTGTGTCCATATTTAAAAAATATCCAACGTTACTAATCCATCATTGACGATGGATCTTCTAATAAAGAAGATGAATCTCCAGAAACATTCCGAGACTGGAAAATGGGCTTCTTTGATGACATTGAAACTGGAAGTTCCATATGACAGACGCTCCCCTTCTCACCATTATGGTGCTCCAGGATCCTGAGTTGCTGGTCAACTCCATCCCAAACTCCGGAGGCAGCTTCAGACATCCTTCAGATTAATCTCGACTTCTGCACATCATGTTGCCAGTGTGTTTTCCTGCTGGTGTCATGGAGAATCATGAAAGGATCCCATTAGTGGGATTTCAGATCAGTTTCATACTGGTCATTGAGGCGGGGGGGTTCCCAACCTGCCATCGCAGAAACTAGGGAAAAATCCCATAGGAAATTTACGCTGGTGTAAAACCAAGTTTTGGATCTCCCAATAAATTCTCTGTTCTCACCCCTCCCCCTTTGTCAGTCCCATCCTTTGTTTTTATGTCAGATTTCCAGCAACCACATTGCTTTGATAGATCAGTTATATACATTATGTTAATTCTATAGTGACCAATCGATTAAGATTTATTGCTAAGCATTACAAATTTCTTTGTGTTGATAATTATAGCCCTCATATTTTGTAATTTAAAAGGTCTAGCTGTCATTTAATGGATTCCTACGTAATAGTCTAACCAACCTCTCCTTACAATTTGTTTCAACCACTCATCAGTGTGTAAAAAATACCTTCTTGATGTTTGTCTTAAGCTCACCCTTCCAGGATGCTGAATGTCCTTCTGTTATGGAACATCTGAAAGTAATTGGTGTTTGTTTATTGCAAGTACAGCAATAATAATTGGCTTGTCATTTTTCTTAGTCTGCCTCTAGGGTCTGAACTGTCTCCTTAGGTCAGGAACACTTCAAGTGTAGCTTGACCAGAGCAATGTAGACTTTCAACATAATATATGAGGATTTAACAATCATCGATTTAGCAGTACAAGCCAAAGACTTTGCCGGCATTTTTTAGGATATCAGACCCAGTTCAGTTATAGTAGGATATTGATAGAACCATGTGAAATTTTGGTGGTATAATCCAAAGGTGGCAAGAACAGCAACAAGAGCCATCCACTTGATTTTTACTTCTGCATCCATCAGTGGCACTAATTAAAAGTAGGATTTATTCTGGCCTCGGTAGTAGGATTATTTCCTAACCATCTATCATCTTCAATATGTTTATAACACTCTACCAAAATAACTGGCCACCAGCAAACAGTATTTTTCATCCAAAAGAAGAGTTAAAATATAAAATAAATTCATTTGGAGGTCTTGCTTACACTTTACATTCAATGGGCAGGCAGTCTACAAAAGAACTATTTCAACATGTAACTTGTTGAGCAATCATTTGAAACTTGATCATGCAGTAAGCATGTGGCAAATATACTTATTAAGTCAGACACAGTTTGATTGATTTGTCAGGCAAAGTGCTAATGCAGTATAAAAGCAAAACAGTATGGATGCTGGAAAACTTAAATAAAAATAGGAAAGTCTGGAAAGAAACACTCAGCAGGTTTGGCAACATTTGTGGAGAGAGAAAGACTTAACGTTTCAAGTCCATATGGTTGTTCTTCAAAGCAGAAGAAAGCTAGAAATGTGATGGTTATTATGCTATTCAAAAGACTGGATGGGATACATGGAGCAAAATGGGAGGTCAATGCTCAACTTCTGCTGCCTTAATGCAGTCTTCCACTGCATTGGCGAGATTATTTGCAGACTGGGTAACTACTTTGCAGAATACTTTCACTCAATCCCCAACCATGACCCTGCTCTACCTTGCTCTAGAGCTCACATTTCTATTCTCGGCCTGCTGCAATATTCCAGTGCAGCCCAACACAAACTTGAAGAACAGCAACTTATCTTCCAGCTGGGCACTTTACAAACTTCAGGACTTAACATTATCCTTACCATTCCCCTTGTCTTATAGCTATGCCTTCTCTGTCATTTAATATCACTTCAGGTCCAACCTATTCCTGAACTTATATTTTGCTCCACCCCCTCTCTTCAATACACGCATTTCTTCACTGGAGATGTTTCATACAGATTCTAAACGTCAACTCTGTTTCTGTTTTTAGTATTTTCTGTTTTTTATTACTGACATAGTAATATATTACTTTTGTGAGTTCAGTGACCCCTGCCTTTATTAAATCTTTGAGCAAAAATAACTTGTATTCATATAGCAACTTTAACATAAATAAAAAAAATCAAAGGCAGTTTCAATGAAATAGACACTGTAATTATTATAAATTATCACCTTAATTCACTAGCAGAAAGCTACCAATTGACTCTCATATTTGAACTCACATAAATGTATTTCAAGCAAAAAAATGAAAAGAAAGCAGCTTATCAACTTTTAAAATCACATCAATATTTATGATGTGGATTTCATTCCTTTTAGGAAAAAAAAGTCTGTTTCTTGACAACACAGGTAGTCAACAACACCTTGCACTTTGGAAAATCCAGAGACATCATTCAGGTGCTATGTCTTCAGTTGCTGCTGGATTGTTAAGAAATTCAATCTGATGTGTCAGCAACCTGGGAAGAATGATTTGACAGACTCTGTATACTTACTTTAATTGAGTAACGGCTTTGCAGTTGATCAACTTTCAACCGGTAATGTATGGACAAGGATCAGCAAAAGCATTGTTAAACCTAAGGGTCTTCAAACTCAAAATTTCAGAAACAAACACATCATTTGTTTCTGAAGAAAGGATACTGCTTCTGTATTTTAATTATTGCTGTATAGCTGCTGCTGCCAAAATGATCAATGTTCTTCCAACAGACATTTATTTAATCAGAGTAAGGATTGTGTCTGGGAGCAAGTGGTGCTTAAAACGATTTGAAAAAGCAATGTATACTTCTGCACAGTCTGCACTGGAATTTGTGATGTACATGACCAATTTGGTGGATTTTATGCTGTCCTAGCCTTTAATCATTCATAACAACTTCACTGGTAATCGATCTCTTTCGTCTATGATGCAAATTGTAAAAAGAGAGAACTTTTAAAATAGTTTTATCATTCAACTTTTCCCCAATTAATAGAACTCAGACTAGTTACAAGTCATTCCTTTATTCACTGTTATGTAAAACATAAAACCAGATGGTAGCATACTTATTGCCAGAAACCATAGATTTCTAATTTTGAAAATACAATTTCCAGCTTGCAGAAGAATTCGTTACAGTGCAACAAGAAAGGAACAACAAAATTTAGATAGTGAGTTTCACAACTTTGTGATTTCCCACAACCTAGTTAAGGTTAGTTAAGTTCTTTTGAAATATAGTCACAGTTAGAATGTTGGGAACCAGTTGTCACTTAGTGCAACACAAGGTCTCAGAAACAGCAATCATATAATTCCAAAATACCTTGTTTTAATGATGTGACTTGCAAGATAAATATTTGCCCAGACACAAGAAAACTATTCTGCTTTTAGTTTGTATTGGTTTTTATGGTCAGGATTTTGCACTTGCGAAAGGTGATGTGATCACAAAATCCTGCGAGAGTCAGAAAGCAAGAATCTCACTGGCAAGATCTCTTTTTCAAATTCTCCCCACAACCTGCCAGTAACACAATGAAGTTCCCAAGCAAAAAGGTCAAAGCCATTCAGCACAAAAAGTACCCTTAGGCCCATCAAGTCTGTACCGACAATAACTATCACTAAAGTTGTGCTAATCCCATTTTCTAGCACACGTCTCTTATCTTTGAATGTTATAATATTTCAAATTTTCTCCAAATATTTTCTCAAGGTTGCAAAGTTTCCAGCCTCCATTACCTTCCCAGGCACTGCATTCCAGATTCTCACCACCTTCTGAGTGAATGTGTGCAGTTTTGGTCTCCTTACTTAAGCAAGGTTGTACTTGCCATGGAGCGAGTACAGCAAAGGTTCAGCAGACTGATTATTGGGATGGCAGGATTGTCGTACAAGGAGAGAATTGGTAGTTAAGCCTATATTCACTGAAATTTAGGTGAATGAGGGAGAATCTCACTGAAATATATAAAATTCTGACAAGGTTGGACAAACTGGATGTTGTTGTTTTCTCTGCCTATGGGTTTAGAGTAAGTAAGGGGTTACTGTCTCGGGAAACGATAGACCAGGCCATTTCGGACTGAGGTGAAGAGAAACACTTGCACTCAAGAGGATGGTGATCCAGTGGAATTCTGTATCACAGAAAACTATGAAGGTGAAGTCACTGAATATATTTAAGGAGGAAACAGATAGATTTTAAACTCTAAACGCATCAAGGAGCATGGTGAGAGCCATATGAAATATGAAAGTGTTGAGACAGAAAATCAGCAATCATACCGAATGGAGGAGCAGGCTAATGGGGCTGGTCTTACTCCTATTTTGTACATTTCCATGAACAGAATTTTACATGGATGGAGTGCACCTGACCTGGAAGAACAATGAAGACATCAGGCATGCGCCCAGTGTCATCATCCCCTTGCACAATATTTCAATCGGTGGACCAGTTGGAAGCATGCCCGCCAATAATCGCATAACCAATTCAAATCAATCAAACATCAATTGTCTACACTTTACATTGCCCATCTGCCTTCATGGTTGGCGGAAGGGTGGGGAGGGGGGGTGTCAAATGGCAAAGCAATGTTTACATTAAGCTGTATTTAATCCTGAACCGGGGCAGGATGAAAGATTTTGGCTCAAATATATTTAACAAATGTGCCTGGGGATTGTACTGCCTGTACACTCATGACATAGTTTTAAAATCTCTTTTTTTCCCCCCAAAGGTCAGCAGTTCTCTGAGACAACTGCCCCTAAGGGGGCACTTTGGAAATGCCAGCCCTCTTCCTACTTCCCAACAGCACTCAGACTTTCACAGAATACATTTCACACTAGATAACCATTAATTTGTTATCCAGCATTAAATTGTAGTCCAAGGCCAACCATGGGCAGGAACATATTTCAGACACATTTCTGGGCCTACTGTGTACAGACACATGATGAGCAAAAAAGTCCAGCTATGTTTCTGAACTATCATCCTGCGTTTTCTCACTGAACTACTGCAGCTTTGCATTTGAAGAACTGATTGTCTGCCCATTTCTCTGTTTTCATTAATAACCCTGCTCACAACCAGAAGAGATCAGAGACAATGGCCAAGATTCTCTGATTCCATTTGTTCTGCCACCACCACCAGCAAGAACAAAGAATTTGGCACTCAGCTAAAACTCCATTCACTGTTGGGAAGCTGGAGAATCTCAGGGAAGTTGGAGAATTCCAGATAATGAATATAAGATGTTTATCAATTGTTGATTCAGGCTAATGAGTTGTTTAATACTTATAATCTATGCCAACACATCAATGTTTATTTCATAAAGAAACTACGTAATTGATTTAAAGTCATAACTTCTTTTGGATGAGGAACTGATTCTCAGATGACCTTCTAAAAATACAACAAAAACATCTTACAGATACTAATAGCGCAGGCATGCATAACTTCGGTGAGACAACATGAAAGGTTATTGACAAGGGAGACTTAGTCAAAGCAGCCTGAAAAACATCTATTTTCACAATCAAAGGTCCTATTTACAGGATGAAACCTTCTTCAGGAAAATGGGAAAAGAATGAAGAATTCATCAAAAATTTGAGGCAAATTAATCCACTGCTGCTTTGAGTATTTTCTATTACCAGAAATTAATCTATAGTTCAATTGCTGTAGATCCTTCGTTGACTTTGCGCTGTATATACTCATTGCACTTCTCCATAAGATTGCTGTCGCTGACCAAAATAGTTGCGTTTATGGGTTAGCATCGACACACAATCTCCATTTCCCTGTCAGTCGATATGCACAATCTTAATTCCTGAAATATATCATAGCTCAAATTTGTATACATGTAACAAGTTGAGTGCATAAAACAAAACAAGAAACAAAAAGTATTTTAAGTCAAGCAGATTATGTGATGCATCCTGGAGAATATCTGCACAGTACCAATCTTTAAATAACTGCAAAGGAAATATTCTAACCTGCCCTGACACATTTAGCATATGATGAGTAATTAGCAGCAGTAAATGAATTGCTATTGATGATCTGAGTGTAACATATTAAAGTTTCATTTATTCAAAATCTATTACATTTATTATACTGCAGTGTTATGTAGAAATTATTTTCTCTGCATGTTCCTTAACATGTATAAGACATATATTTGTACCTTGTAATAGGGAAGTACCATTTAATTTTAAAATTAATGAAAATTACACAATATTATTTTATAATTTTTCTCATTAAAGTATCAATAATCAATTATTTCAACATGATGTTGGAGGAAATTCTTCAGCCCATGCTTTCAGAATTGAATTCCACCTGGGATGGAATTTTCCTAAAAAATGCCAACCAATTTTGGTGAGAAAACTGGTGATGCCAGCACAAATCGTGTCGGTCTTTACAGAAGAACATAGAACATAGAACATTACAGCACAGAACAGGCCCTTCGGCCTTCGATGTTGTGCCGACCAATATAAAAAGCAATGCCCCTCCAAACTAAACCATTCCCTTCTCTTCCATATACTTATCAACTAACCTCTTAAACGCCACCAAACTTGGCGCATCTACAACTGCTGCAGGCAGGGCATTCCACTCCCGAACCACCCTTTGGGTAAAGAACCTACCTCTGATATCCGTCCTATAACTATCACCCCTTAATTTAAAGCTGTGTCCCCTCGTGCTAGCTTTCTCCATCCTAGGAAAAAGGCTATCACTGTCCACCCTATCTAAACCTCTAATCATCTTATATGTTTCGATAAGGTCCCCTCTTAGCCTCCTCCTTTCTAACGAAAACAACCTCAAATCCCTCAGCCTCTCCTCATAAGACCTGCCCTCCATACCAGGCAACATCCTGGTAAACCTCCTCTGTACCCTCTCCAATGCCTCCACATCTTTCTTATAATGTGGGGACCAGAACTGCACACAATACTCCAAGTGCGGCCGCACTAGAGTTTTGTACAGTTGCAACATGACGTTGCGGCTCCGAAATTCAATCCCTCTACCAATAAAAGCCAAGACTCCATATGCCTTCTTAACAACCTTCTCGACCTGACTGCCTACTTTCAGGGATCTATACACATACACACCAAGATCCCTCTGTTCATCAAGACTACTAAGAATCCTACCATTAGCCCTATACTCTACACATTTATTATTTCTGCCATAGTGCATTACCTCACACTTTTCCACATTAAACTCCATTTGCCACCTCTCGGCCCAGCTCTGCAACTTGTCCAAGTCCCTCTGCAAACTATAACACCCCTCTTCACTATCTACCACTCCACCGACTTTAGTGTCATCTGCAAATTTACTAATCCATCCTTCAATACCCTCATCCAGATCATTTATAAAAATTACAAACAGCAGGGGCCCCAAAACAGACCCCTGAGGTACACCACTTGTCACCGAACTCCACGATGAATATCTCCCATCAACCACCACCCTCTGTCTTCTATCTGCTAGCCAATTCCTAACCCAATTAGCTAAATCACCCTCTATCCCATACATCTGCATTTTCTGCAGAAGTCTTCCATGGGCCACCTTATCAAACGCCTTACTAAAGTCCATATATACCACATCAACCGCCTTACCCCCATCCACCTCCTTAGTCACTTTTTCAAAAAACTCAATGAGGTTAGTAAGGCACGACCTACCCTTCACAAAACCATGCTGACTATCTCCAATCAATTCATTACTCTCTAAATAACTATAAATCCTATCCCTAATTATTCTCTCCAACACTTTGCCCACCACAGAAGTAAGACTCACTGGCCTATAATTCCCTGGAAGGTCTCTCTTCCCCTTCTCGAACAACGGGACCACATTCACTATCCTCCAGTCCTCCGGAGGAGGATGTAAATAGCTTGCCTGAACTCAAGGATAGAAGGGTGGTAGAAAATGAGGTCCTTGATGAGATTACAGTCACTAGAGAAGTGGTGCTTGATAGGCTAATGGGGCTGAGGGCAGATACGTTCCCAGGACTGGATGGAATGCATCCCAGGGTCCTCAAAGAAATGGCAGAGGTGATAGCGGATGCTCTGGTAATTATCTTTCAAAATTCACTGGACTCCGGAAAAGTGCCGGAAGATTGGAAAACGGCTAATGTTACACCACAGTTTAAAAAGGGTAGCAGACAGAAGGCAGGAAATCATAGGCCGGTTAGTTTAACATCTGTAGTAGGAAAAATACTTGAATCTGTAGTCAAAGCAGAAATAACGAGGCACCTGGATACTAACAGTTTGACCAGGCAGACAGAGCATGGATTTGTTAAGGGGAAGTCACGCTTGACGAATTTATTGGAGTTCTATGAGGAAGCGACTAGTGCGGTAGATAGAGGGGAACCAGTGGATGTGGTGTTTTTGGATTTCCAGAAAGTGTTCGATAAGGTTCCTCACAAAAGATTGCTACAGAAGGTTAAGGTGCAGGGAGTCGGGGGTAGGGCGTTAGACTGGATTGAGGATTTGTTGTCTAATAGGAAGCAGAGAGTAGGAATTAATGGTGCTATTCTGATTGGCAACTGGTGACTAGTGGAGTGCCCCAAGGGTCGGTGCTGGGGCCCCAACTATTTACCATTTACATAGATGATCTGGAGGAAGGGGTAGAGTGAAAGGTGACGAAATTTGTTGATGACACGAAGATGAGTGGAAAAGCAAATTGCGTGGAGGGTGCAGAGGGATCTGGATAGGTTGAGTGAGTGGGCGAGGACCTGGCAGATGGAGTATAATGTTAGCAAGTGTGAGGTTATCCACTTTGGGAAGAATAATGGTAGGAAGGGCTACTATTTAAATGGAGAAAAGCTGCAGCATGCGACGATGCAGAGGGACCTGGGGGTCCTTGTGCACGAATCGCAAAAACACAGTATGCAGGTGCAGCAGGTGATTAAGAAAGCGAATGCAATGTTGGCCTTTATAGCTAGGGGGATAGAATATAAAAGTAGGGAGGTTCTGTTGCAGCTGTATAGGGTGCTAGTGAGGCCGCAGCTGGAGTACTGTGTGCAGTTTTGGTCTCCGCATTCGAGGAAGGATATATTGGCCTTGGAGGGGGTGCAGAGAAGGTTTACTAGGCTGATACTGGAGATAAGGGCATTGGATTATGAGGAAAGACTAAATAGGCTAGGTCTGTACTCTTTGGAGTTTAGAAAGCTGAGAGGGGATCTTATAGAAACGTATGAGATAATGAAGGGGATAAGGTAGAAGTTGAGAGACTCTTCCCGCTTAACAAAGATAGCGGGACTAGAGGGCACAGCCTCAAGATTGGGGGGGGCGGGGCAGTTCAGATCAGAGTTGCAGAGGGGTTTCTTCACGCAGAGGGTGGTGAATCTTTGGAATTTTCTGCCTGATGATGTGGTGGAGGCTTCCTCGCTGAATATTTTCAAGTCAAGAGTGGATAGGTTTTTAATTGATAAAGGGAATTAAGGGTTATGGGGAGAAAGCAGGAAAGTGGTACTGAACCACTACAGATCAGCCATGATCTTATTGAATGGCGGGGCAGGCTCAAGGGGCTGTATGGCCTACTCCTGCTCCTATTTCTTAGGTTATGTTCTAATCTGATGGCAATTTCCCAAAGTTGTTATTTTTTGGGAGCGTGTTGAGTTTTGGGGTAATTCTGAGAGGGGCGGGGCCTAAACATGCTGTAAAGCCTGGCTTCATAGAGATTGGATGTTGTTTTTAAAGACACCTGAGATCTGAAAGCGAAATTGAATTCCCCCTGCCTCCACTCCTTCCTATGGAAATTGTGGATATCCTCTCCCCTTATTGAAGAGATGTTTCCCCTACAAAAATTGCCAGCATCGGGGCACTCCCAATGGGTGTCCCTTCGTGACACCTCCTCCTCATCTCTCCTTCATGCCCCCTCAATTCATGATGCCCCCTTCATGTCCAACCACCTGCTCAAGCTCTATTCCCTTGGCACCAGCCCTGGCAGTACCAATCTGGCAATGCCAATCCACCACAGCCAGAGTCTCAGTTAGCAATGTCAGGCTGACACTACCAGGTGGAATTGTCCAGCCATGTCCCTGGCACCCAGGGGCTTCATTGATTTAAACATGCTAATCTTGTAAAAATCATGTCGAGGAGCAGTGGCTGGGATGACTGCAGTGGGGTTTGCACCAGTGCTGAACATGCCAAACCCCTCATCTGTGATTCTCTGGCCTTGCCCCACTCTAAAACAATCTTCACTTAACTCAACATGGCCAAAAATAAATTATTTTACGCGGCTGCAATTTAACACACTTTTGTTCAAAGTAATAAAGACAAATAAGGGAAAATGTAATTGTCCATCATCTTAATTATAATGACTTGTGCTAATCTCACATAGTCCAATATAAAATCAACACCTCATGAATAGTTTTCCCCATTTCCATTTATTTGTAGTGTTATACTATTCATGTTGTACAGTAATATCGATTTCTGAGGTAAGGAATGACTGTCTGCTTCAAAAACAGATTAACAGGATAATTATTCAATGGGTGATTAAAGTTTTATGCAGAAGAAAGAAATCCATAAAGTTACTTCATGATGATGTATGGAATGACAATGCATCTTCTCTTAATTCAAATTATTGAATGGAATCATTCCAAAATGCCATACTATTTGGCGATTTTTCAACCTTACTATCAATGTTAAATACCAGCAGTTGATAAATGGTTTTGTTTCACTGGATGCTCATCCAGGAAGCAGAGATAGCAGAACTTTCTGGGACTGGGAGCCCATTTTGAAGACTGAGCTCCACTAACATGCCACTGACTGACTACCTAACCAGTATGGCCTCAAAGTGAAACAACCAAGTAAAGGTATACGCTGGGATGAGGAATGAGTAGTCATCAGTTTAGGAATGGGGGAAAAAGAGTCCAGAAAGGAGCATGGGGCTCACAAAGAAAATATTATACACTTTCCTTACAATTCTTTTTCTGTTGTTTGACAAGGTTCTTGCTGTCAATTTGGCTATTGGCAGAACTACTTTTGACATGGCAGTATTTTTTTTTAAAAAATTCATGGAATTTGGATAGCATTTATTGTCCATCTCTAATTGACCTCAAGAAGATGGTAGTGAGTCATTTTCTTCATCTGCTGAGGTCCACGTGGTGGTGGATATACCTACAGTTCTGTTTGGAGGAGGGGGGAGGATATATTTACAAATCAGTAAGAATAGTGAGTGGCTTAGAGGGGATCTTGCAGGCAGTGGTGTATCCATGCATCTGCTGCCCTTGTTCTTCTTGCAGATTTGAAAGTGCTGTCAAAGGAGCACTGGTGAATTGTTATTATGCACCTTGTAGATTGTGTACACTGGTGAAAGGAGTGAGTGTTTATTGTAGTGGACTGGGTGTCAATGTACCAGATCATATTATCCTGCATGATATTAAGCTTCTCGAGTGTCACTAGAGCTGCAATCATTAGCAAATTAAGAATATTCTATCATACTCCTGACATGCACTTTGTAATCATGGACATGCTTTAGGAAGTCAGGAGGTGAAGTACTTCCCATAGAATTCCCAGCCTCTGACTTGCACACACAATATTTAAGTTGCTCATCTATTCAGTTTTTGGTCAATAGTAACTTCTGGGATGTTCAATAGTGGGAATTCAACAATAGTAATGCCACTGAATGTCAAGAGGATCACACCAACCCCTCACCAAAAAGGCATCCTTCCCTCTACCCATAAATAATAGGTAATCTCACACCCATGTAACATACAGGTATGAGGGTGAACCAACTTGATCTCCTTCCCACCCCCTCCCCCCACAGCACCTCCACTCAGGTCCCCTTTCCCCCAGATCCCCACTCAGCCACCTTTCTTGTCAGACACTCCCTCCCAATCCCCCACCTCCACTCAGCCACCTTCCCATCAGACCTGCCCCACTCAGCCACATTCCCATCAGACCTGCCCCACTCAGCCACATTCCCATCAGACCTATTCCTCCACCTCTCCTATCCAGCCATCTTCCCCATCAGACCACCACCCCTACAATCAGCATCCCTTCAAGCCACAAATTATGATAGTGCCAATGGTGCACTGCCCCTTGGCACTGACACTCTGGACTGGCATCTTGAGCCCAGAGGAGGGGCCATTTGCCCCTCTACTGAAGATCAGGCTGCACAGGATGGGCTCAAGGCAAGGGGTTGACCTCACCATGCTCTGTCAGAGTAGGAGTGCCATAGCTCAACAGCCTCCTCTAGCCCCAGCAGACCCTGAAGATCATCCCTAGCATGATGATTTCATGATGTAGAGATGCCGGCGTTGGACTGGGGTAAACTCAGTAAAGTTTTGCAACATCAATTTTAAATCCAACCAATTTATTTGATAGTAAATCCGCGAGCTTTCGACTCTATGTTGTGCCTTCGTCAGGCAAATGCAGTGTTCTGATCTGCAGAGGCACTCATATCCACACAGACAGTTACAGATTGCTGATTAGAATGCGAATCCTTACATCTAACCTGCTATTCAAGTGTTAAAGTGGCTAACAATGTGTGTGAAGGAATCCTGAGCATTGGTTAGAGAATTGTGTATTTTCTCCAGACAGCACAGTAAGTGAGGTTTTTTGCTAATCCAGGCAAGTTACGGGGTTACAGATAGTGTGACATGAAGCCAAGATCCCTGTTAAGACCGTCCTCATGTGTGCGGAACTTGGCTATCAGTCTCTGCTCAGCAACTCTGCGCTGTCGTGTGTCACGAAGGCCCCCTTGAAGAACATTTACCCGCAGGTCGGAGGCCGAATGCCCATGACTGCTGAAGTGTTCGCCCACAGGAAGGGAACTGTTTTGCCTGGTGAATGATTTCAGGTAGTCCTGCAATCAGTTTCTGCATCCCTGCATATCAGCTGTATAAATGCTGAAGTGGCCTGGTAACTTTAACATCCAGGTCACCTGGCAGGAGTTTAAAATCACTGCAGCACTCCATTCTGATAGAACAGTGACGTCATTCCGTCAATGAACAATTCTAATGTTAAATCAAGCAACTACTCATAATGTATATGTTCTTCCATATGCACTACACAGCAGCTTGTAATGTAATAGTGTCTGCTTCCAAGAGCTCAGCAACTGGAATTATATTCTATATTGCTTTTTCACATCCTTGTCTGGCACTTTACTATAGGAGTCTGTTTGAAATGGTATCAAGATAATTGTATTTTAAATAGCTACTAATTAAAACTGTATTTAATTTTTACCCAGCATAACTCAGTATATTAAGAATCATATGCCTTGAACGTGACGGTGACATTCTTTCCACTTCTGATTTCTTGATCTATAAAATGATAATCTCTGGAAGTATTTCTTGACTGGCAAAAGGTACGATGTAATTTTATTAGCAGCTAATGGAATTTCACACCAATTCAAGTTGTAATTTGAGAGCAAGTGTGAAGTTTGCTTTGCCACTTTCTTGATGTTCCTTGCTCATTTTGTATCTGCACCTCTCTCCATTATTATGCTGTGGCTCACTATGGAATATTAATAAATTTAATACAGGAAAACACCAGAAAACATGCCAACTTCTGCACTGTCAGACAAGCTCATTTTATAATTCTTATTTGCAAGTGCTTTAAATCTTCAATTAACTTCTGTGCCAAAAGCCAATAATTGGTACCAAAATCTAAGAACAGTAACATTATTACTCTTAAGAATTGTGCACAATATTTTTCATTTAAAAGCACCTTTCTATTTTAAATGAAAATCTCAACAATATATTCCTGCTTTTTTTCTTATCATCGGGTTTATAAAAATAATACTCAATTATCTTGTGAATACTGCAGACTAATGGCCTGATTACAACATTTTTATTCTTAATCCACCCTTGTAAAGAAGGGGCAGAAAATTTAAGCAGCAATAACGGGATAAATAGACTGGTTAAAAAGTGAGCAGAAAACATTTCAATTTGGATCAAGCATTGCCAGTCTGCATCATTTTCCTCTCAGTTGGATGAGCTAAGCCAAAGTGGCAGCATGTCTGATTCTCTGGTATTTAACAGTATGAACCACAGCTATAGGGAGCAAGGAAGATGAACTCCTCTTTGAAAAAGGAAGTGTTGATAAAAATTGAGTGGAATACATCAGAGAATTAGATGACAATGAAGTCAAGTTTTTTTTAAATTCATTCAAGGGATGTGGCTTTCCTGGCCAAGCCAGAATTTATAGTCCATTGCTGACTGCCCTCAAGAAGGTGATGGGCAATAAGTGCTGACCAAGAAAAAAAGCACCAGAGATAATAGAGACAAGAGTCAGTGTAGAGATCAAAAAGATGAAAGCAAGGAGAACATCTTGATTCAATGAGACACCAAATGCCTGAAAGCCCTGAATGATGTTATCACTGGGATACTTGCAGACTTCTGCAACAAGATTTATGAACGGTGTTCATATAAGAGAACCTAATGCAATTAATGCTCATTCAGTTTCTTTACAAAATAAAAGCCCTAAAGTATTTACTCTACAGGACAATCAGCCTCATGAACTGTGTGATGACAATGATTCTAATACTTAGAAAGAAATAACCTCTATAAAAGCAGAAATAAATGATAGCCAGTTGCATTTAGGCTAAAGAAAGGAAGAAAGGGTACTTTTTAACTCAAACATAGTCATTGTAAGATATCTGGAAGTGCAAAAACCTGTGCAAGTATGTGCCATTGTTTTGACAAAACATTTGATAGCATTTACTGTCAAAAAATAATGGGGTTCTTCAACAAACTCAAAATTTACACAACTTCACAGAATTGTTGTTGTTCGTCCATCATCATCGATGAGGACCTCAACACCATTAGTCATTTTGAGGGTGGTTGCGGTGTGTCTGAAGATGACTGATCAGGCTAATTTAGGCACAGAATGTCCTAGCACATATTGGACAAACTTGTGTACATAGAACATAGAACGCTACAGCACAAAGAGGCTCTTCGGCCCACAAACTGCGCCGATCACATCCATACCTAGGAACCAGGCCACAGAACTCCCAATCCCATTAAATCCCATATACTCATCCAGAAGTCTTTTAAAAGATCCCAGCAAGTTTGCCTCTACCACCACCAATGGCAGACAATTCCACTCATTCACCACCTTCTGAGTGAAAAACTTACCCCGACATCTCCTCCGTACCAAGTCACCAGCACCTTACACCAGTGTCCTCTCGTAACGACTATTTCAGCCCTGGGAAATAGCCTCCGAGAATCCACTCTATCTATACCTCTCAACATTTTATAAACCTCTATCAGGTCACCTCTCAACCTTGTTTCTCAGGGAGAAGAGACCTAGCTCCCTCAACCCATCTTCATAAGGCATGCCTCCCAATCCAGGCAACATCCTTGTAAATCTCCTCTGCACCCTCTCAATAGCTTCCACATCCTTCCTGCAGCGAGGCAACCAGAACTGCACACAGTACTCCAAGTGGGGTCTGACAAGGCTCTTATAAAGTTACAGCATTACCTCCTGACCCCTAAACTCAATCCCTCAATTAATGAAGGCCAGTACACCATACACCTTGACCACATCCTCCACCTGCGAGGCCGATTAAAGATTCCTATGGACCAGGACCCCGAGGTCCTTCTGCTCCTCAACACTGCTAAGAGTCCTACCCTTGATATTGTACTCCCTCATCCCATTGGTCCTGCCGAAATGAACCACCACACATTTATCTGTGTTGAAGTCCATCTGCCACTTCTCTGCCCAGTCTTGCATCCTATTTATGTTATGCTGCAACTTTGACTTCCCTCCAGACTATCCACAATACCACCAACCTTCAGGTCATTAGCGAACTTACTAACCCATCCCTCCACTTCCTCATCCAAGTCATTTACGAAAATGACAAACAGCAAGGGTCCTAGAACAGATCCTTGGGGCACTCCACTGGTGACTGACCTCCATGCAGAAAAAGATCCATCCACAACCATTCTCTGCCATCTGCAGGCAAGGCAGTTTTGGATCCACAAGGCCAAAGCCTCTTGGATCCCATGCCCTCTCACATTCTCAAGTCTTGCATGGGGGACCTTATCAAATGCCTTGCTGAAGTCCATGTAGACCACATCCACTGCTCTTCCTTCGTCAATGTGTTCAGTCACATTTTCAAAGAACTTAACTAGGATCATAAGGCACTAACCGCCCTTGACAAATCTGTGCTGACTATTTTTGATCATACTAAACTTCTCTAAAAACTCATAAATTCTGTCCTTCAGAATTCTCTCCATCAACTTATTAACCACTGAGGTCAGACTCACCAGTCAGTGCTTTCCCGGGCTATCTCTGTTCCCTTTCTTGAAAATAGGAACCACATCCGCAATCCTCCAATCCTCTGGAAGCTCTCTCATCTCCATCAACAATGCAAAGATCATTGCCGGTGCTCTGCAATCACTTCCCTCACCTTCTACAGTAACCTGGGGTATACCGCATCTGGTTCTGCCAACGTATCTATGTTGATAGAATTCAAAAGTTCCAATGCATCCTCTTTCTTTATGTCCACATACTTAAATCTTTTTAGTCCACCACGAACCTGTAGTACAGCCTCCCAGATCACTTTCCACAGTGAATACTGAGGCAAAGTACTTATTAAGCACCTCTGCCATTTCTTCCGGTTCCACACAGACTTTTCCCCCTTCATCTTTTATAGGTTCTATCCCTTCACTTCTCATCCTTTTACTCTTCAATATTTGTCGAATGCCTTGGGATTCTCCTTAATCTTACCCACCAAGGCCTTCTTGTGACTCCTTCTGGCTCTCCTAATTTCCTTTTTAATCTCCCTTCTACAAGCCTTATACTCCTTAAGATCCTTAACATCTCCTAGCTCTCTGAATCTTTTGTATACCTTTCTTTTCTTCCTGACTAGATTCATCACAACCTTTGTGCAACTCTGTTTCCATGACCTACCAAAACTTCCCTGTCTCATCAGAACGTTGTCATGCAGAGGTCCAGACAAACATTCCTTGAAAATCCTCCACCTTCCTTCAATACTTTTCCCCAAGAACACCTTCTTCCAGTTTACTAGTCCAATTTTCTGCCTGATGCCTTCATATTTTCCCTTACTACAGTGTAGACACTGTAGCTGTTGCACTGGTGGCTCTGGACTTGTGCAACTCACGCTTAAGTTGTGCTTCAGCAATACACCTTGCTTCATGAGTTTGACAGCCTATGTAGATGAGGCAGCACCCGGTAGGGACGGTTTTGTGCCAGCATTTCCCAGGTGGTTGTGTCAATGTTAAGTGACTTCAGGGAGGCTTTGAGTGTGTCTTTGAAACATTTCTTCTGCCCTCCATGTGAGCGTTTTCCAGCAGAGATTTCCCAAAAGGAGCTGCTTGAGTATGCACTTGTCTGACATACGGATGACATGCCCTGCCCACTGGGGCTGCGCTCTTATCAGCAGTGTGTGGACTGATGGTAGACTTGCTCTACAGAGAAGTTCAGTGTCTGGTACTTTGTCTTACCATCAGAATGTAATATTCTGCGAAGACAAGTCATGTGGAAACGATTAAGCTGTCTTGCATGCCTTCAATACACAGTCCACGTTTCACAGGCACACAGGAGGGTAGTGAGTACCACGGTGCTGTAGACCTTCAGTTTTGTTGCTGGACTGATTCCTTGATGTCTCCATACAATGGAACGCTTCTACCAAAAGCAGAACTTGCCTTTGCTATTCTGCAGATCACTTCTGCATCAATAGCCACTGCTTGGGAGAGGGTGCTGCCAAGATAAGTGAACTGGTCCACTGCCTGTAGTTTCTGCCCTTTGATTGTGACTATGGATTCTGTGTACAGTGCATGAAAAACAGGCTGGTGCATGACTTCAGTCTTTTTAATATTGATGATGAGTCCAAAGTTGTCATAAACTGTGGAAAATCTGTCCGAATTGACTTGCATCTTTGGCTCTGAGCCAGCATACAGGGTGCAGTCATCGGCAAAGGAGGAATCACTTAGAACAGTCTCTCTCACTTTTCTAATAGCTTGAAGTCTCCTCAGAGTCACAGTGTGGCTTCTGCAAAGGTTGTAGGACTACTGATATGATTTTTGCTGCACACCAATTTCAGGAGAAGTATCACAAGCTCTACACAGCCTTTGTTAACTCGCGAAAACCTTCATTACTGTAAATGACAAGGCCTGTGGAGGATCATGTCAAAGTTCAGCTACCCTCCCAAACTCATTCAGATGGTATGCTAGTTCCATGATGGCCAGAGTACTGGATGGCAGAGAATCTCAGGCATTCCCAGTCATCAGAACCATCAAATAGGGATGTTTACTGCCATGCTGAATGATGCCTTACAGGATAATGTTGTTGGAATCAGCCTCAAGTACAGAATGGATGGGAAGTTCTTCAACCTGAGGAGACTTCAAGCTATTACCGAAGTGAAGGAGACTGTTGAGAGATTTCCTCTTTGTCGATGACTGCGCCCTGTATACTTTACAGAAAGGATGATTCAGAAGCACAAAAGGATTAGGACTTGGGGGATGCAGTTTAAGAATAAGAGATCTATCATTTAAGTGGAGATAAGGAGAATTTATTTCTCTCAACAAGTTGTTAGTGTATGGAATTCTCTTCCCCAAAAAGCAATGGAGACTGGGTCATTGAACTTTTACAAGACAGAATCAGACAGGTTTTTAATACACAAAAGAATCAAGAGTTTTGAGGGTGAGGGGATTGCAAATAGAGTTGAGACCACAATCAGCTCAGTCATGATTTTACTAAATAGCAGGACAGGCTCGTATAGTCTACTCCCACTTCTATGGCGGAAGTTCCTATGTTTCTACTTCACTCTGGAATAAATTAGTAGTGAATAGCCTTGATAATGGCTCGTCAGATAACTTCCCAAATAAAAGAGAAGTGCATCAGGGATGTGTTCTTTCCCCAGATCTTGATAACAGACTTTAGTAACTTCCCTAGTACCAACATTAGTCTCACTGGTCTATTGTTCCCTATTTTCTCTCTACTTCTCTTTTGAATAATGAGCTTACATTGGCTACCCTCCAGTCTGTAGGAACCATTCCAAAGTTCAAAGAATTTTGCCAAATAACCACCAATGAATCTATATTTCCAGGGCCATTTCCTTAAGCACTCTGGGATGAAGATCATCAGAACCTAGAGATCTAGCTTCAATTCCATCAATTTTCCCAAAAATATTTCTTCATTAATGCTGATTTCCTCACTTAAACATGTTTCTCTCAGCACTTCTGGTACATTGCTTCAGTCTTCACAAAGGAAGACATGAATTAAGTACAAGTTTAACCCCTCATCCATTTCTTTATTCCATGTTATGAATTCTCCCATTTCTAACTGTAAGGGCGTTCATTTGATTTTGTTCATCTTTTTCTCTTTACATATCTATAGAAACTTCTGCAGTCAGTTTTTACGTTCCCTGCTAGCTTTCTTTCATACTCCATTTTTCCCTTCAATCCCCTAATGCTCAATTTGCTGAATTTTAAACTGCTCCCAATCCTCAGGACCATTGCTTTTTCTTGCCAATTTGTGTGCTTCTTCCTTGAATCTGATACTATCTTTAATTTCCCTTGTAAGCTATGGTTTGGCCACAATTCCCCTACCACTTTTGCGCAAATAGAAATAAACAACTTCTGGATTTCAGTCTTTAAATGCCTGCCATTGCCTGTCCACTGTCATTCCTTTCAATAACATTTCCTAGTCCATCATGGCCAATTCACGTCTCATACCATCACAGTTACCTTTATTGAGATTCAGGACCTCGGCCTCAGAATCAACTACATCCTTATCCATCTTGACAAAGAATTTTACCATATTATGGTCACTCGTCCCCAAGACTCTCTTACCTCAATTGTCAACTAGCCTTTCTCATTGCACAACATCCAGTCCAATATGGCCTGATCTTTTGTTGGTTCCTCAATGCATTGCTCCAGAAAACCATTCTATATGCACTCCAGAAATTCCTCCTCTATTGTACTGTGAATTCAAATTGGAGATGTTCAGAATTAAAGGCCCTCACATATCTAGGAGAGTTTTGGGGTTGGAGGAGATGTAGTGATAGGGAGGCACAGAGCCATGAAGGGACTTGAAAACACGGATGACAATTTTAAAATCTCAGCTCTGGTTGGCTGAGAGCCAATGTAGCTTAGCCAACACAGGAGTGATGACTAATTGTAATTTACTGACACTAAAAATAATGGCAGAAAAGATTTGAATGAGTTCAAGTATGGAGGTTAGGATGCCAACCAGGATTGCATTTGAATTGTCATATCTAGGGTTAATAATGGCCTGGATAAGGGATTCAACAGGGATGTGCTAAAATAAGTGGAATCAGGCAATGTTAGACAGGTGGAAATCGGCAGTCTTTGTGATGTCATTGATATGGGCTCCAAAGCTCATCTTGGAGTCATACATGGCAGCAAATAATTCATTCTTCTCCCTGGCAATTATTATTTAATTGAGAGAAATTTTTGCTCATCCAAACTGATGTTGGACAAACTATTTGCCAATTTAGCAATGGTGAAGTAGTTGAACGAGGTTGTATTGAGTGAGATAGAGCTGGGTGTTGTCACCTTACATATGAAAAGCTGATGAGAAGCAGGACAGCCAAGGATAGATCTTTATTTCAGAATGAATGCATACAAATTTTACTTACATTAGTTGAATATCACTATATTATTGTTGCACCAAAAAAGGCTACATCTTCTAACATGAGTTACCAGCCTCCTCCCTCTTCATTTGAGCAGTCTAGTTGAGTGCTAATCTGGAATGGTGTTTGAGATTAGGATGACAGTGTACTAGATATGAATGTTTTTTGTCATGAACTTTTTTGTGAACTTAGTTATGTGGGACTTTTATCCCGATAATAAGTGCCAACACTTCAAACGAACAGTGCTTGCTCTCAAAAGTCAAATTTATTACTATGTTTTTAATAATTAAAAAAATTATAGCTAATATCTATTTGTAGCCTTCTTGGTTTCATCTTGCTTGAAATGATACTGTCTTAAACTCTGTTAGAAATTTGCACTTAACTTCCCTGAACCCATATGGAAAGGACTGAACTATACAGATTAGCTGGACCACTTTCTCATGAACATTCAAATTGGTTTCAATAACTGTGAGCAAGGGGGAAAAAAAAAAAAAATCAGTAAAGTTTTACCAGTTCTCCTTCTGGAAAGGTGCGAGAATGTTGAGTGAGGACAGAATAGGATTTAGTTTTAATGGCCTCATTTATCAAACAGTTAACCATCATTAATTGTCTGAAATCATAATTGAATTAGTTTCACTTGGGATAAAATGTATGTGTCAGCTGCCCTACACCAGGAAGAGCTGTTGCTTTCACAAGGAGAAAGATGGAAAATTGGTGAAGAAATAATTTCAAAGAAGAAACTGTGCCCTTTATAATTGAAATCATGTCATAACTCATAGTTCTATTACTACTATTTCACTTCTAATTGTAACCAATGATTCTCTTCCTTGACTTTTCGTTAGTTTGGCTTCACTTTATATCTCCTGCCTACTTATTCACTACAGTCTTATTCCATTTTCTGTTACAATTCCAGAATAATGAACACTTCATTTTTCTAGGATTACATCTTCTTGGCTTTGCCATTTGGGCCAAGAGATTCTGAAAAGTCAAGATTAACGCTTCAAAGAAAATCTTTCAAAATATTCCCAAAACCAAACTCTTAAGTCACTCCAGTCCCAATAATGTTTCTGCCCCAGATTTGAAATGCAAACCCTGGCTGGAATTTTCTGGTCATTCATGCCAGCAGAGGTTTTCTGGTCCTGTTGCAATGAATGGAGATTTGACAGAGCGCCAAATTCTGCATCTTCATTTACAGTAGCAATAGCCATGAACAGCTGGAAAATTCTACTCCCAGTTTATTAATCCTAGAAATTTGGCTAGATCAAAGCATTGCTCACTGGTTAGCATTAGCTTTCAAGGCTGTATGAAGCTCCATGAGCTTCATACAGGCAAGCTAATAGGCAAGTAGCAACTTAATCCTGATTCTCCGGAATCTTTTCCGAGCCCAGTAGTCAAGTATTCACAAAAGATTTCACTGTTGCTGTGGCTATAAACATGGTTGAGAGAAGAGAAAGACTATAACTTTCAAACAGTCAATTCTCATTAGATTACATGAATAATTAAATCTTGAAAATTAATTCACAATTTTTCAAAAAGCCCTTTTCTTTTGAAAATAACCTCTTAATTTTTCCTGCTAATACTTTTCTTCCTGTTGTCCCCAGGCCACATATTAACTGCTGCCTATAGTAGCCAATTCTTTTGTGCAGTGGTCTGAAGAAATTGCACAAGTTCAGTTCAGGGATCCAATTTGCACTCATTCCCTTGAGTGCAATACTGCTACATTGTCATTATCCTGTGATTACCCTTTAGACAAATTAAAACAGCAAAAGCAAATCTGCATACCAGATCTGGTCATGGTCACACTGGAACTGTTAGCATTCATGATTCACTCGTCATAACATTGAAGGACTGTCTGCTGGAAAGCATTTGAAATGGAGTACCTCACAGCATTTCATCAAGTTGATGTTAACTTTTTCCAAGATGTGAATTTTGGATAATGGAGTTTTGCTTTCTGCCATCCACAGGGTTGATGGGAAACACTTGCATGCTGACCCCAATGCCCTGCACTCAATTTATGTTCAAATGAACTTTAAGTAGCTGCATTTGTGTTCCGCTTCTCAGTCGGGAAGAAGTCTTACTTTACAGAGCGGCTGGTCAATTAGATTAATTGGCAGCCCTCCAGTCCCTGCAATGACAGCGGAAGAGGAAGAAATGCAGGAGGATACCTCAGACCAAATCTAAGAGGACCAGGAGGGAGGGGGATGGGAATTGAGGCAATCACAGTCTCAAAAGAGAAGACAGAAGTTTGGAGGCCGTCAGACCTTAATGAAGGGTTGCGCACACCACCCCATCGACCCCAACTTCTTGACCATGATGAAACATAACGGCCTTTCCCCAGTGAGGTTCAACCTTCCTGCTTGTCTAATAATGCTGATGGACAAGAAATGGTGCTTAAATAGTCATTAATTTGTTGCTTAAAAGTCGCAATTGAAGCAAAGGAGGCTTCCTATTTGAGGTCTTGTCTGTCCCAGTGTAAAATTGCTGTGTGGTTGGGCCACATGGGCAAGCACTCAGAGGAAATCCCATCCCTTCAATTTCGCAGTCTCTCCAGCCCTGCCTAAAATCCCACCAATGGGTGAGAATAGAATTCTGGCACTAGAAACAGGTGGAATCCCCTTTCTTGCCAGTGTTTGTTCAATAAGAAATTGCAGTTAGTTGCAATCTTCATTGTAGATATATAGTAAATATACTAAAATAAAATTCAATATTTTGATGTGGCAAGAGTACAAATTGTTTTGTCTCACTGTGATATTGTAAGAATCAGATAATTAAAAGTTCCAGATGTCAATAAATTGTCTGATCAAGAATGGAATCTTCACCTTTACCAAAATTTCAAAATTCTTCCATGTTGGAGACTTAATAGTCGCCATATCTCATTCTGCTTATCTGCTGCTCTACCAGTCTTGTTACATGAGTTATTACGGGGATACTGTCTCCGACCGGAGTAAGAATGGGGCAATATTACTAGGAATCAAGGCTAGAATTTTAAAGATGGCAAGCACTGATTATTCAACATACTGAGAGTTAGCGCATATCAGGTGGCCGCAACTATTGAACTCCCACTGTCATTTATTGCTCACTTATGTTACTCGGCAGTGGGTGGGATTTCTGATCACCCCTGGAAGAAAGTCCCATTTGCAAAGGCTGACAGCTAATCTGCTTGGCTGATATTCCTTCAATCCAGCGCTTCAGTGGCCAGAATTGGTACTCCAGCACTCAACCTGGGACCAAGTCTGGGGAGCAGAAGGAAGGGGACACCTGTTGCATGGGGGGGGGGGGGGGGGGGGGGGGGGAACAATTGTGGCCTACTGATATCACTTTCCCCAGCCCACCTGTCTTCAGGAAATCCTGCAACATGTCAGAACCCAAAGACAAAAGTTGAGCAGCCTTGAAAAGGTGGCAGTACTAGCTTTCAGTGCTAGGACCAATATCAAGGAATCAGGGCCCATCAACAAGTCCCCTACCCAATCAGTGGCTCAAAAAAGCAAATCAACTTCACCTCTCCATTATCCAGGAGATTAACGTGGTTGCTCCCTGCCCACGAAACACCATCCAACGCAGGAAGCAGAAGAATGATGACATCCACTCCACCAGGGTAAGTCCCCTCTCAGTTCCCTTCACTATCAAAAACTCATATTCAGAAGGACACACATCAACACTTACCATCTATTGACATCCCATCTGTCTTATTGCTGACACTTCAATCTGTGTCCCTTCTAAGTAAGAAACACCACATACAGAAGACATGCATTTCTGTTCCATTTCCTCTCATCACATCTCTTTTTTTTTGCTCACATAGAGGCCAGATTTTCACACAAGAAAGTGTCCAGACCAGGGGACAAGTGGCAGAGATAATTGGCCTCAGAGTTTGAGAAGGCTGCTGCAGAGCTTGCCAGTGAGGAAAGGAATCACTGCTGTGATGATGCAGAGCTTGTAAACTGCAACAACCTCGTACAGATCTCAGCCCCATCACTTCACCCAGTCCTACAATTCAGAAGTTAATGTACTTGAATTAGTTTCCGCCCATCTAATAAAACAGCCTTTTCTGTATTCCTGGTACCAATATACAGCTAGCCAGCCTAACAGCTCACCAAGCCCCCAAAGCATGTCTGAGAATGAGGAAGTTCAGTAAGATCCATCACAGTGCTTAACCGCACCCTCTACCAGCAACGAGAGACACTGAGTATAACTGAAATCTGCTGTTTTAAATATTGTCGGAAATAAAATATCTAGAGATAGAATTCTGTGCCTGTAATAATTTTCATTACTCTGAAGCACAAACCATAAACTTGAGCAATAGATTGAGCTTGAGGAGTAGGTTCTCACATTTGAAACCTGATGCCATTGATCAAGAAAATATTGCAAAAGTTTTAAATTTCAAACCATGTAAAAGTGACTATGAAATTTGGAGACAAAAGGAATTTGAACCATTGCTCTGTGAACTTTAGTGGATAGAAAATGGCAAATTTGACAACCAATTTGCTTTGAACTCAATTCATGCTGCTGTTATAGAACTATTTCACCCCACAATATCATCAGATACATTTTTATAAGTTTCTCCAGTCAAATCACTGAAATATATTAAAAACTATAATTTGATGCTGAGATAAGCTTTCTCTTCTCTGTATGATCATAGGCACTCAATTCCAAATAAATATTTTAATATGCAATTATATTCATGTGTGAACCTAATGATAAGAAAGTTATTGCAGTTCTAAAATAATGCAGCTGTGACTTAAAGTTATATTAAAAACATAATGTGCATGACTTCTCCTAATGTATAGACTCTCAGCGAGTATTCATGTGACTAGAACATTACAGCAGTATAGGCCCTTCGGCCCTCGATGTTGTGCCGACCAGTGGAACAAATCTAATGATCCTCTAACCTAAACTATTCCAATGTTATCCATATGTCTGTACACTGACTATTTGAATGCCCTTAAAGTTGGCGAGTCCACAACTGCTGCAGGCAGGGGATTCACACCCTTACTATTCCCCGAGTAAAGAGCCTACCTCTGACATCTGTCCTATAATTATCACCCCTTAATTTAAAGTTATGTCCCCTCGTGTTAGCCATCATCATCCGAGGAAAAAGGCTCTCACTGTCCACCCTATCTAACCCTCTGATCATCTTGTATGCCTCAATTAGGTTATCTCTTAACCTTCTTCTCTCTAACGAAAATAACCTCAAGTCCCTCAGCCTTTCCTCATAAAGCCTTCCCACCATACCAAGCAACATGCTGGTAAACTTCCTCTGCACCCTTTCCATGTTTCAACATCTTTCTTATAATGCAGCAACTAGACCTGTACGAATATTCCAAGTGCGGCTGCACTAGAATTTTGTACAGTTGCTACATGATCTCACAGCTCTGAAAATCAATCCCTCTACCAATAAAAGCTAAAATACCATATGCCTTCTTAACAAACTTATCAACCTAGGTGCCAACTTTGAGATCCACGCACATGTACATCGAGATCTCTCTGCTCATTGACATCACTAAGAATCCTTCCATTAGCCCTATATTCTGTACTTCTGTTACTCTTACCAAAGTGAATCACTTCAAATTTTTCCATATTAAACTCCATTTGCGACCTCTCAGTCCAATTCTGCAGCTTATCTATATCCCTCTGCAAACTGTAACATCCATCCTCACCGTCTACAACTCCTCCAACTTTAGTGTCATCCGCAAATTTACTAACTCATCCTTCTACATCCTCATTTAGGTCATTTATAAAAATGACAAACAGCAGTGGCCCCAAAACAGATCCCTGAGGCACACAACTTGTAACTGAACTCCAGGTTGAATATTTCCCATCAACCACCACCCTCTGTCTTCTATCAGCTAGCCAATTCCTGATCCAAACTGCTAAATCACCCGCAATCCCATGCATCTGCATTTTCTGCGGTAGCCTATCATGGGGAACCTTATCAAATGCTTTGCTAAAATCCATATATACCATGTCAACTGCCTTACCCTTATCCACTTCTTTGGTCACCTCCTCAAAGAACTCAATAAGGTTTGTGAGGCACGACCTACTCTTCACAAAACCGTGTTGACTATCCCTAATCAATTTATTTCTCTCTAGATGATTATAAATCCTATCTCTTATAATTCTTTCCAAAACTTTGCCCACAACAGAAGTAAGGCTCCCTGGTCTATAATTCCCAGGATGGTCTGTACTCCCCTTCTTGAATAAGAGGACATTTGCTATCCTCCAGTTTTCCGGCACCATACTTGTAGCCAATGATGACATGAAGATCAAAGCCAAAGGCTCTGCAATCTCCTCCCTAGCCTCCCAGGAAATCCTGGGATAAATCCCGTTCGGCCCAGGGGATTTATCTATTTTCATACTCTCAAGAATTGCTAACACCTCCTCAAACCTATCTAGTCTATAAGCCTGTATCTCAGTATTCTCTTCGACTACATTGACTTTATCCTTTGTGAATACTGACAAAAAATATTTATTTAGTGCCTCTCCTATCTCTTCAGGCTCCACATACAACTTCCCACTACTGTCCCTGACTAACCCTAATCTTGCCCTAACCAATCTTTTACTCTTGGCATACCTATAGAAAGCTTTAGAGTTCTCCTTGATCCTACCTGTCAAAGTCATCTCATGTCCTCTTCTAGCTCTTCTTAACTCTCTCTTTAGCTCCTTCCTGGCTAATTTCTAACTCTCCAGTGCCCTAACTGAGCCTTCATGTCTCATCTTTATATAAAGCCTCCTTCTTCCTCTTCACCAGAGATTCAACTTCCTTGACACCACAGTTCCCTCACTCGACCACTTCTTCCCTGCCTGACAGGTACACATTTATCAAGGACTTGCAGTAGCTGCTCCTTGAACAAACTCCACATTTCAGTTGTTCCGAGCTCCTGCAATTTCCTACACCAACCTACATATCCTAAATCTTGCTGAATAGCCTCATAATTACTTTTCCCCCAGCTACAACTTCTGCCCTTCGGTAGATACCTATTCCTTTCTATCACTATAGTAAACGTAACCGCATTGTAATCACTATCATCAAAGTGCTCAACTACCTCCAAGTCTAACACCTGGTCTGGTTCATTACCCAGTACCAAATCCAATGTGGCCTCACCTCTTGTTGGCCTATCTACATACTGTGTCAGGAAACCTTCCTGCACACATTGGACAAAAACTGACCCCCTTTAACATGCTTGAACTATAGCTTTTCCAATTGATATTTGTAAAGTCCCCCATAACAACTACCCTGTTACTTTCGCTCCTATCCAGGATCATCCTTGCAATCTTTTCCTCTACATCTCTGGGACTTTTTGGAGGCCTATAAAAAACTTCCAGCAAGATGACCTCTCCTTTCCTGTTTCTAATTTCAGCCCATACTACCTCAATAGACAAGTCCACATCAAACTTCCTTCCTGCCACCGTAATACTGTCCTTGACTAAATATGCCACACCTCCCCATCTTCTACCACCTTCTCTGCTCTGACTGAAACATCTGAACCCTGGAACTTGCAATAACCATTCCTGTTCCTGTTCTATCCATGTCTCTGAAATGGCCACAACATTGAAGGCCCAGGCTGCAAGTTCATCCACCTTATTGTGTATGCTCCTCGCATTAAAGTATACACACTACAAACCACCCTCCCACCTGCCAATACACTGCTGCGACCTAGAAACCTTATCCATGGCCTCCTTATTCTCATCCTCCTGTACATTGGAGCTACAATTCAGGTTCCCATCCTCCCTCTGAATCAGTTTAAACCACCCCCCCACCCAACATCGAATACATTGGCAAATTTTCCCCCCAAAATATTTGTACCCCTCTGGTTCAGGTGCAGGCCATCCTTTTTGTAGAGGTCCCACCTACCCCAGAATGAGTTGCGATTGTCCAAGTATCTGAAACCCTCCCTCTTGCACCATCCCTTTAGCCACGAGTTCAAATGTTCTCTCTCTCTATTCTTCTCCACGCTATCCCGTGGCACAGGTAACAAACCAGAGATGATAACTCTATTTGTTTTAGCCTTAAGCTTCCACCCTAACTCCTTGAATTTCTGTCTTACATCCCCATCCTCTTTCCTACCTGTGTCATGGGTGCCTACATGAACCACGACTTGGGGTTGGTTCCCCTCCCCATTAAGGATCTCGAACACTTGATCAGAGACATCACAGATCCTAGCACCTGGGAGGCAACATTCCAACCGAGAGTCTCGCTTGTTCCCACAGACTCTCCTATCTGTCCCCTTAACTATGGAATCCCCAATATCTAATCCTGTTCTTTTCTTCTCCCTTCCCACCTGAGCATCAAGGACAGCCTCTACTCCCAAGACCTGTACCCCATGGCATACCCCCATTGAGTTTTCCTCCCCAACAGCATCCAAAACAGAGTACTCATTTTGGAGAGGAACAGCCACAGGGGATTGCTGCTCTGACTGCTTCTTATCCCTTCTAGCAGTCACCCAAGTATCACTTTTAGGAGTAACTATCTCCCTGTAACTTTTATCAATAGCTGCCACTGCTTCCTGAATAATCATTAGTTCCTCCAGTTCCAGCTCCCGGTCCCTAACAAGGAGCTGGAATTGGATGCACTTCCTGCAGGTGTACTCAGCCAGGACATTACCAGTGTCCCTCACCTCAAACATCTCACAGGAGGAACATCACACTGCCTGCACTACCATCCATATTACTTCCCTTACCAAGAAACAAAGAGGAAAAAAAGGGGTGGATTGAAATTCCATCCATTTCAGGTGGCATCATTTTTTGGCCCATGTATAACAGGCTGCACACTCACCTGTGCCTGAATTTAATTTTTCTATTCAGAGAATTGCAAAAGATAATTTACAATACCCAAACAATTACTAATTTAATTTTAGCACACCTTTCAAATGGATTTGCTGGAATTCCAGAGCAATCTCTGATGAAATGGTTCCACCTGATGCAATACAAACTTTATGAACACTTAGTGTTTTCACTGGATATTAAAGATATCATCATTTTAACACTTAATCATTATGGTCAGGTAATGATTTAATGTTTAATCTTTTGCCCCAACTGAAACTATGAAAACGCATTCGAAGGCACATCACAACTGTGTGCACATCAGACAATGGCTTAATTGGATTTTAATAGATGCGCTAACAATATTTCAAGGAGAAGCGAAATATTGTATAGGACAGCAGCAGATGTGCTAACTTCATTGTAATTAAAACAGGTGTGGGAATTCGGAGTGCCTATGCATAGTACATCAAACCAGAAGGAGTTGCCCTCTTCCCCCACCTGTCCCCTCCAACCTTGCTCCATATCCCTAACCCTACACAATAAAAATAATGTACTGTGGCAAACAGATAGGAAAAGTATGTCAATTATTCAAATTCTGACAAAACATTTGTAGGTCATAAAATGTGACTGAAATGCAAAAGTGTACGTGAAATAAAAAGTAAGTGAGATTTGCTCTGGATCTGAAATGGAATAACAAGTCCTATAATTTCCCCCTATTAAAAAAGTTGATAGTTTGCCTTTTTAGATCATATTACATGGTATCATGCAATTACCATATTCAGGAACAGTAGAAAGGAACATTTTAATGCATTCATGCATTAATTATTTTGTGTGGGCAAGTTCAAGGCGAGGAGATTACAACAATATATTGAAGATATGGAAATGTCCCTGACACAATTATATCAAATTACAGAGCTGACAATATTTGTCATTTTACAATCACATTTCCCCTGAACTTTGCCCCACTTACTTTTGGATTTAAACCATTCTGCTGCTTCCCTGTCTATCTGGTGGGAACTTAAAACAATTTTTAAAAATTTAATGGTAAGTTAAATTGTGACATACTATCGAAAAGAGCTGATAATGACACGGTGTATCCAGACTATTAAATAAATCTAATTATCGAGCAATTATCAGATTTCAAGTTATGTAACTATCATATTTTGTCCTGATTTCTTTTTAAATTCAGATTAAAAATGATAAGTAAATATCACCTCTGCATATAAATGTAACTAAAAACAGTTGTGAAAAACCATGATGTTTTTCATAATTGCTTCTTTATATTTACATCGGAGGAAATATATCTGAATGTTCCTGACCAGAAAATTTCAGACTTAATCAGAAAACTAAAGAATAAAATTATAAATTACTGCAGATGCTGAGAATTAGAAATAAAAACAGAAAATGCTGGGTAAACTCAACAGGTCTGACAGCATCTGCAGAAAGAGAGAGAAAGAAACAGTTGACATTTTGAGTCTGTATGATTTTTTTTTTATTTCTGAAGAGTCGAAAGGACTCAAAACATTGTTTCTTTGTCCAAAGATGCTGCCAGACCTAAGTTTACCTAGCATTTTCTGTTTTTATATAAAATTTTAAATATGTAAAATCATTTTTCTAAGTTTAATGCTTAAAGGAACTGATGCACATCATTAGCTCACTTTCAAAGCTTCCCTATGGAATTTACTTCAGCCATCTGCACATGTTGCAGATGATTGAAGACATACTCTATCAATGCTGTCCAGTGATACAAAAATGGAACAAAAGTGCTCCCAGTACAAAACAAGAAAAGCAGCTGCTGGCATAATTGTGCTAATGTTGACATTTCCTTGCTTCATGAGGCTTAACTATCATTTTCAAACGCACCTTCAATGAGAAATTTTGAGCGAGTAGGGTGGGGTAATAAAGGAAAAGGGAGGCTTTGTTAATACTGCCAGTACATGGATAGTCCTGAAACTGACCTTCATAGTAAACCAAGATTATCTCCCAAAAGCTGTATGCTAAATAAGAAGGAACTTGCTGTGTGCTTTAAATGTCATTTCTCTCCAGTTCTGATTGAAAACAGAAAATTGCCAAAGCTCGAGTATGGAGTTAGCATAACTCCTGGCTGCATGAAACAAAAGTAGAAGAAAATTGAGGCAGGCACAGTCTCAATCACAAAGATAAGTAAGTGTAGCATTCACTTGAATATCTTCAGCTTGTGCTGTGTCTATTCTCCTTGCATGCCCTATCAGCTAAATTTATTGATGTATATTGTCAATGCAAATTAATAATAGAAGTAACCATTGATACCACAGGGTAAACAAAAACAGCTTGCACACATAAAACTCCTTTAACATAATGAAACCTCTCAAGGCCTTTCACAGGAAAGTTAACAGAATTTGATGCCAATTCATATGAGGAAGTATTAGGACAGGTGAAATAAACATTCTCGGATAGTGGGAAATGAATCTTTAGGGCAGAGTAAGATAGTCTCAAAAGGAACATTAAGAACTATATATGGGTTGTTTGAACATGTAAGAATACTCCATGGTCACATATTGTTACCTTTTTGCAGAATTCTCTCTATGGTTTCTGGTACTATTTTTTTTAAATCTCATTTTATAAACAGACAGCCATATCTCTTCAGTCAGACAGAAATATGAAAGACCTATTTGCATGCTATGAATGATGTGATACTTGTGGGACTCTTTCTGATAGTGTTGATCTGTCAGAATAGCAGAGATCAAAGATTAATCGACCATTACCAAAGAGAGTGAGTAATTTTCTAATGTGCTTTTGTATTTGCATTCTCATTGGTAAATGCAATGCAATGAATGGGGTCAACATTTTGATGCTATTGCTTCCATTTCCTCAGGTGCTGCAATATATTCCCAATGTCAACATTTGTTAAAAGTCTGTTCTAATGTGCATTTAAATAGATATGACAGAACCAGAAGAGTGTTTATGGATTTCTGTTGTTTCATAGCCTAATTGAGTGCTATGTTTGAATATATGGAAATAAAAGCAGGAGCTGGTCATAGAGCTGGTTTTGGGGAAGTGGATGGGAGCATTCATTCACAGTATTTGTTATTTTGGGCTGAACACTGTTTTGGTTCTAGGTCCTAATGGTTTTAGGATTTTCTTTGGTTGAAAAGCACAAATACTGGAAACACAAAGCATGCTGGTGAAGCACGAACTAATCACAATTGGACAAAGATGAGATTGTCGGATATAATTAGTCTTGGATAAAGGCTACGCTGGCGAATCCATTATTCTGGCAGAGAAAAGAACTATAAAAATGGAATCTACCACTCTAATCCTTGCTTTACATATATGCACATATTTAAAATATCTCAAATGCACACAATGTGATTTAGGCATGGTACTACGGAAAGCTTGTTTATTCGTGACAAGCTTTCATTGATGTGTGTTTACAGAAATCCTATATTTAGTCATTACGCTGCAATGCAGCACTGATGCTATTGCAGCCACAGTCGGCTGACTTTCTTATATATGCTGCAGAAATGGTAAACCCAGTAAAGACAGAACTAATAAAAGCTATTCATCAAGTTGCCTTTTTGACAGATTCTTGCTCAGCAGCAGATTAACCCATTTCAGCTTTTTTGTTAAACTATGGGATATGTCATCCCAGTCTCCAGAATAAAAAAAAATGCAGTATCTTATTTGCTGCAGTTTTATATCCCGCTCTGGTATAAAAATGTACAGGTAACTCCTTCCCCAAATACATTACTAGCTTGATCTTTATTTTATCAAATTACTGTGAAGAGTGTTCTTCCGAACACCCACTACCTTTCTTAATAAGCTGCAAATATGCAGTCTGACATATTCTTTCTCCACCTTATATATCCACTGAAAACAAAAAGTCACACAGTGTGTTGCATTAGTTAATTTTTTCGAATGACCTCAAAACTATAGAACCCCATAGTTTCCTCAGTTTTCTCAATTTCCTACATTCTTCAGATCTTCAAAATCCAAGAGTGGTCTTACCTAATCAATTATTTCCTAATGTTTTTCACCTCTCACTCTGGACAATTTTGTTGGTACCCTAGCATATAGATCTGGTCCTTTAGCCAATAAAAAAGAACTTTTTGTGGATTAACTTAGAAATGTTAACATTTCCATGATATATTTCATTAACAAATAATGGAAGGATTTTTCATTCCCGTTTCCATGGGCATAAAAGGCAGCAGGCAGAGATTTCAATGGGAGTACTCAAACAGCTTTTATACCATTGGCAATTTACATTCTGATTATCTCTGCCTCAATCAGTGGCATAGCAGCATTCCTGCCATGAATGGTCAGGAACCCAATTACCATGCATTTGAATATCACTGATGGGCTTCCCCACTCTTAGTTGGCAGGGATTACAACAAATTTTGACAAACAGAGACCTGCTAGGGGGCAGTTCCAGGGAGGATGGGCTTCTGGTGGGGGAGATCTATGGGCGGTGGGGGGTTGCATTGTTGGCAGAGTGGGTTCATTCAGAACCTGCACCACCAGCATGACATTGTGGGAGCAGCCTCCACAATTACTTTTGACCAAGTGTCAAAAAAAAAAGACAAAGGCAGCAGTAGAGCTGACAGGCAATACACTGTTTTCCCTACCCAAACTGACTCCTCACCAATAAAAAATGGAAAGTTCTGTCCGATGAATGATTTAGTACTGAATTTACATGAAGATCTGCAGCTCACAGTGCTGATATTGGGAATTAACTGTGGCACTGAATGGTGCACTAGCCAAACAGTAGCCTCAATGCAGCTTCACAATAAAAACAGAAGTTTCTACTCATAATAAGACATAATAATTTTTTTACACCATTCTTAAAGTTAGAAAGCCAATGCTCAGAATGGACTGTGCAAACCTAAATCTATTCCTTACTTGCTCCAAAAACTAAATTCAAAATCCAACTGAATCCAATTCAAGGAAGACAAACAAGATTCAAGCTCTCAAGATGAAGCATTGCACTCCATCTAGGGTTTGAACTTAACCAAAAGGCCAAGAAGCTCTGACCTGTTTTTCTATCTTACCTTAGGGAAACCATGATCAGTAGTTGAACACAAGGGGTGGGGTTTTCACACTCGTCCCAGGACCAAGAGTTCCTGTCTGAAGTCAACAGACTCTTAGACCACTGCATGGTCTGCCCCTACTCATCAAGATTCCCATAAGATTGAAGGACTTTTAAAGAGTACGTGCTGACAGTGTGTTTCTACAAAGGGGAGAGGGGTAGGAGTGTGGAATCTAGAACTAGAAAAACTGTTTAAAAGTAGTAACCTGAATTCTCTGGTCTCACATGCCCCACTGCCAGTGAGAATGGAGAACTTGTAAGTAGCCAAATCTCCATTTACTGCAGCAGGATCACAGAACTCTTAACTTCAGGGATGGAGCGGTTGTGGGGAGGGGGAGCAGGTTAAAGAGAAAAAAATCCCATACCGTGTGGAAAGTCTACAGCTTTAACTGTGCAGGTTGGTTTTGGTCAAGGGAGGGTGCTTCTTGAACCTGCCTTACCAACTCCCTTGCCGAGACCTCCAACTGTGGACTTACCTAGGTTTCTCAACATAGGGACTACCTGTAGTAATACTACTCTCTAAAGTAGGGCTCCCTATCAAAATGGAGTGGAAATCAATCTCACCTTAAATCAATTAATGCTGATCCTGGTATTAAATTGCTGCAGAGTTGCCATGATCTGATTGAATGGTAGAACGAGTTCAAAAGGCTGAGTTTGCTTACTTCTGCTCCTAATTCCAATGTGCTATGTTCTTAAGCTCTATCAAGGTAGTGGACAGGCTTGTCCCCATGTCTAACATTTGCAGCTTGGAGTGGGGTTGGGGCAGGGGTTGCAGCATCCCGTAAAATAAGAATCTTTTCAGCTTTTGCAATGACCAAACATGGATCACATATAAATATAAAAAATTGACAGACAGAAGACCAATGATTGTGCCATGCAAAAGTATTAAAACAGCAAGCAATCTAGATACACAAAAAAACGTCTACATCAAATTGAGTGTAGTTTATTAACTACCTTTAATGGTGGGCAAAACGCACGTGCTACTCAGAACCAAGTACAGCAAGGACAGTTGAGAGTTTGACACTTTCTGGCACACTCCCTAAATGACCGCAGTGACAGGAGATAGGCAAACTCAACCAGCTGAGCAACATAGGATGTCATCTATGATAAACAGCACTCTTGTAACACCGGCACCAAGGATTTGTTCATTACCCTGTCATGTTGTAACGGGAGCCTCTAGCAGGCATTAGACTCTTTAATGGTATGTGTAAAGGGCCGAACATTTGTTTTAGATAAAACACTCTGGAGACCTGTAATGGGATTTTAACAATTTAGTGAGAGGCGTGGTTCCAACAATTAGACAGCTGCATGCAGCCTTCCACATTGGTCCTCCAGGCAAACACTTTATGCCTCAAAAATGGCCACCTCCTCTCACTAGAATATTTCTTACCAGGAGCTTGTAATCCTACTTACTTAATACTTGCTCAGTGAGGGAAGTGAGCCTTCACTTACAGTTCCAAAAAAGCCCAGAACTCAAAGCCATCAGGCACGTAAATGAGATGATTAGGGGAAAAAAGATCAGTGTCTCATTAAATTAATCTGTTATATAAATAGTTTAAGCTTGTCATAGACATCAAGGGATTGGCAACCAATTTGTACCAAGAGAACAACAATTAGAATAATAAGGGCTACCAAGTTTTACATTCAGGTTAACATAACTATAAAAATGAAATACCGCCAGTTATTCAACTTTTAAATACACCACAACATTTTTTTTTTGGAAGTTGATATTAGTAAGAAATCTTTATTGTACAAATTGCATTTGAGAATGAATTTTCAAAAAGAATATATTTAGGCATGTCAATGGTTACTTGCTGTTTAAAGCGAGGTTTTCAGTCGTACAGAACAAATGTGGAAACAATGGTTTTAGCCCCAGGGGTTAAAATTTTATAGCCCCAGAAAGCAACACTGATGGGCAGGCTGTAAGCCAACATCTGTTGTCCCCAATGCAGACAAGCACACCAAATTCAACCTGTTTCCTAATTAACATAATTATAACATGTAAGAAGATCTAATCTAACACCTTAGCAGCAGAATCTGAACTAGAATTAATATTTTGGGATATTTGACATTTTAGAACGATAGGCAGAAAGTAAAAGGTGATGGGAGCTAGTTCTTATTAAACTATGAGATCAATACATTGGTGAGAAATGACCTTGGCTCAGAGGTTTAAGTGGATATAAGAAATAGTAAGGGAAATAAGTAATTTACAGCACCACCCTCCCCCCCTACCCCGGCAGTAGCTACATTGTAAGGTGCATTATGAATCAAGAAATAATGAGGCTTTAGAAATGGTATTATAATAATAGTGGGTGGTTTTAATCTTCATGTAAATTGGGTAATCAAATTGACAAAACCAGCCTTGACGAAAAGTTTGTAGAGTATATTCAGGACAGTTTTTTGGTGTAATATGCTGCAGAACCGGTCTGAGGAACAGGTTATTTTAGATCTGGTAGTGTTTAATAAGACAGGATTAATAAATAATCTCCTAGTCAAGGACCTTTATGAGAGAGTGATTATATAGAATTATACATTCAGTTTGAGAGCCTTTAGTAGTGCCTTAAACTTAAAGAACAGCAATTAGAAAGATATGAAGTCAGAATTGGCTGTAGTAGAATGGGGAAAATGATTAGAAAATAGTAACATAGTGGATAGGAAATTCTAGACACTTAAGGCGATATTTCATAATTCTCAATAATAGTATATTCCACTGAGAAGCTTGATGCACTGAGCTATTGTTATATAAAGTTATAATGTTATGTTGTTATCTATTGAAAGACAGGTAGTAGAATAGAACAAAACAACTCCAAACCAAGTCAGAAAGAGAGATGGGGGGTAATTGGAGGTGTTTTATTCATGGTGATAAAACTTCTTTCAAAAAGGTGGCAAGAATTGTAGTGGGTAATTTAACTTTACTCATTTGTTCAATGTCTATATAGAAAGGGAAGCTTACAAAATTAGCAATGGTTAAATTAATAGAATCATAGAAATCTACAGCACAGAAGAGGGCCATTTGGTTCACTGTATCTGTGCCAAATATTGGAAGGAGCAGTCATGCTTCCTGTCTGTAATACTGTTAGCTTCTCATCATCAGGTCCAATTCTGAGAAATAATATTTTCACAGTATCTTGGAACACTATTATTAATGCAAGCTGTATGTAGAATTGTTATGATATAAAAAGGTGAGTAGCCAGTGATAGTTTAAAAAGCAGCATCTATATATTGAAACAAGTACAAAGAAAAAGAGACAAATCTCTACCTTGACCAACTTCGGAGCAAATAAACAGCTGTATTTTTGTTGCTCAGTTTGTTCATTTATATTTAATGATAGCATCAGGCACGTAACTTACAAAAGTAAATGATTAGCCTCAAAAATTCTTAGAAGTAACTAAAGCTTCTAAACTAAACTCAAGCCTGAATGAGTTTAATTCATTTTTTGGATTTTTTAAATTTTTAACAAATGCTAGGCTAGCATTTATTATCCACCCTTAAGTTGTTCTTGGGAAGGTGGTGTGCTGCTTTCTCAAATCATTGCAGTCCATATGATGCAGGTACATCCACAGAGCTGTTTCACAATTTTGGACCAGCAGTAGGAAAGAAACATAATATATTTCCAAGTCAGATAGTGTGTGGTTTGAAGGGGAATTTGGAAATAGTGGTGTTCCCATGCATGTACTGCCCTTGTCCGTCTTGGTGGTAGAGATTGCAAGTTTGGGAGGAATCTTGGTGAGTTGCTGCAATGTATTTTGTAGATTATACAACACTACTGTCTGTATATAGGTGGAGAGAATAGATATTGAAGGTGATGGATGGATTACCGATCAATTGGACCACTTTATCCTGGACAGTGGCTGTCTTCCTGAATGTTGTGGGGAGCTGCAGTCATCCAGAACAGTGGAAGGTTTTCCATTACACACTGCTGACTTGTGCCTTATAATTGATGGATTGAGTTTGGAGAGTCTAGTGGTGTGTTCCTCATCACAGAATTTTAAGCCTCTAATCTGCTCTTGTAACCATAGTATTTATACGGCTGGTCCACTTCATCTTCTGGTCAATGGCAAACCCCCAAAATATTGATAGAATGGAATTGTAGAATATTTACCAGTGTCTTACAGTCACATTTTGCAATTCAGCTCAATTGCTTTTGTGGAAAATGAAATTTTTGTCTTTGATGAAAATAAAAAAGTTACATGGAGAGCGCAATGGAATAGAATCTTTAGCTTGCTTTTCCCTTGCAGTTTGGAAATTTTCCCATTGTTTGAGCAGTTTGGGGAATTAAAGGAGTGAATCTTAATATTTCATGCATTAATAATTTTAACCTATGGTAAAACATCATTATTCCTTCAGTTTCTAGATATCCAGTGGGTAAGGCTCTGCATTAAGTCCATATATTTACTAAATCAATCTTCACATTTCATCAATTCTTGTGTAAGGAGAAGCTAAAAGTATAAAAAAATTGATTTTTTTACAGCAATGAATGTATAAGAGCCTAAAGGGAAATATGATGTGCAAAAGCCACCGTTGGAATGGGTGGGCACAGTAAGAAGTCTTATAAGACCAGGTTAAAGTCCAAAAGGGTTATTTGGCATCACAAGCTTTTGGCAGGCTGCTCCTTTATCAAGTGAGTCTCACCTGAGGAAGGAGCAGTGCTTTGACAAGCTCATAATTCTAAATAAACCTAATGACTTTAACCTGGTATTGTGAGACTTCTTAAAAGGGAGAAATGAGTACTAAAAATAACAGCTTGATTTCCTAAAAGGATTGTAGGCACATACCCCTTACCCTCTAATCTCAAGTCTGCTGTAATTCTCTCTTTGAAGCCAAATGTATTATTTTCTAGAACACTTACAAATATTTAAAACATTAATGTAATTACTTATTACAAGGCTATGTTCATTTATTTTTAGAAATATTTTAACTTTCAACTGACTGAAACTTTTGCAAATTGAGCTGAGGCAGAACAAACTATTTAAAAATTCGAAGCCATGTTCCAAGGTGAAGGTGTGAAATAAACAAATCACCGTCAGGGAAGTGTGAAGAGAGAGTCATCAATCCAGACACCCACTGGAACTTGTACATTTTTAATATCCCTTTGAATGTTTAAAGTACCAGATAGTGAAACAATGGTTGCCACAGACAAAGCCATCAAAATCCCTTGGAAATACACAATGATCTGGAATTTCCAGGAATTAAAGATCAATCCTGGAAAAAAAATCATTGCGACATTAAAATATGTTTTTGAACATTTCTCTCTATCACATTGAATAATATTAAAAATAGGAAAAAGAACCGTTTGGCAGAAAGTTAAGCACCATCCAATTGAGTAAGTTTTTTTGCCTCAGCGTAGGAAGGCAATATGTCACAAGAATAGATGTGTTGCCAATTTAATGGCTCCACTGTATGGCCAACCCCCAAGAATACATTTAATCACAGTTGGCAACTCTAATCTTGTTCCTTTTTTGAAAGGCAGAGAATTGTTAGTTCCCTTTCTATTTTCACATAGATATGCACAACAATGCCGAGATCTAAGGAAAAAAATAGACATTTGGCTATACATTCTCATGGTCTTCAACTTTTCTCATCAGAGTTACCTGAGGGAATTGAACTCCTTAGAAGAATCAATGAAAGCATTGCAAGTGGGGTTACCCTAAGCTTTATCACATTCTGACCTCATAAAACTACAACTATTCTATGTTAGAACGTAACTGGTGATAACGTTGAATCAGTTGAAATGAGGCCAATGGTAACAAGCTGCAAGGACCAATTGTCCTAGTAAATCATATAACCAATGACAGAATGATGTTATGATCAGCTGACTCAGTATAAATTAGAACATGTTGGGAATTGTGAAGAGCTTGGAATAGCCCAGGGTGAAGCCTCAAGTTTGAGATAATGAAGTCTTTTTTACTAACCCTTTCCCTTGATTTATCAGTTGGAGTAAATTTTGTTATTTTTTTGTCTACATTTGAAGAGTTCCTTCTAGATTAACATTCTGCACATTCTTAAACTAAAATGTCATTTTTCCTTTCTCATCAGATTTCCAGAGTATCTAACATGCACACCAGCATAACCTAACTGGAAAACAATCTTATTCTAAAATAGGTTTCTGGAAGTTGTGACTATTATTCAATTGACATGGTGAGAGAAAACATGTTCCTACAAATATCCTAAAAGAATGTGTATTCCCTATCAGTTGAGAAGTATTAAAATGTTAGAGAGAGTAATAGTGTCGTTATGGCACAGAAGGCCACAATGACATAATTTCAGTCCATTTAGTGCAGGCCACTCTCTGTGGAGAAATTCAGTCAGACCCCTTCTCTCATCTGTAAGTTTATTTCCTTCAAGCGCCCATCTAATTTTCTTCTGAAATCATTCATTATCTCTACTAATGAGTTAGTTTTGATGTTGTTTTCTTCATAGATTGAAAGTAAGAAATCTTTACGACTGTGTGTTTTTTGGAAAAGTGCTGACCTACGTAATTAAAATGGTCAGTTATGTAGGCAGGATTAGTAGATTTCCAGACAGGAAATCCAGACATCTGGATTCCTGTCATGCTGTGACTTGAACACAATAGTGCGTCTCTTTTGACCCAGAAATCAGCCCTGATTGACAGGCTTGGCTTCCAATTGTGTTGAAAGATCTCTAGAGCAGGCTGCAGAACTAGGTAGGTCTGAAACCATGACCCCAATAACCAGATCCAATTCATTACACACAACTAGATCCCAATGGATCCAATCTATAGAAACTTGTGGGGTGTGAAATTCAATCAGGAGAGCTCCAATTCCCAATTTCCTATACCGACACTAAGACATTTGTTTGAAGAAGAGGGATTCCTGAATCCATTGCTGGAGACACCAGAGCATGAGTGGGGAAACGGTCCTGCTTCTCTTGGTCCATAAGCAGTCTATAAAATCACTTACTTTCTCCACAAAATTTCATTTTGCTTCAGCTGCGAAGTTCCTGGAAGCCTGGGAAATCCAATCATCCACTGTAATAGTCAGCCGCTGCCAGCTTCACTAAAATAATTAATTGATCTATCGGCCTTCCGGGAGTGGCAACTGCTGACAATTTGTTCCATTTCTGTAAAGGTGAGAAAGCGGATTCCATGTGGGGTTTGCTATTTCAAATTTTCACTCTCAATCCCACCCCCTCCGAAGCCAGTTTTATATGCTGAAATTAATCCCAATGTCTTGGGCAATGTTCTAATTTATGTCTGTGAAAGGGTGACAAAGCAAGCATAAAGGGCTGCGTTTTCAAAGCAGAGATGGGAAACAGGAGCTGTTCCTGTTTTTGTGGCAGAGATCTCCAGTGGGAAATTCACAAAGTTTTGGATTTTCCTGGGGGCAGAGCCAGTAATTGATAAGGGGACAGGTTTCTCTCCTAATTAAAGCTAGTGCTGGCAGGAATGGAAGTTCATTTAGATGCATTTTACAGAGCTATCATTGTGTCAAACACACTGCACCCAGAGGGGAAGATGATTTCAGACAGGAGTTGGAAGCATGGAAATCATGAAGGAAAGAAGAATGGTTCTCTTCCTGGAGGATGGCAGAGGAGGTACTTGTCATGGATCTGGGACATCTCTCTATTCAGTGTCATCCTCCAGTGTCTCCAATCCTCCTGCTCCAAGTTTTAGTCCTCAAGGTCAACATCCCTCTAGAGAGCCACATTACATAGAACGCAACCGATCTTTACCCAAAGGGTGGTTCGGGAGTGGAATGCCCTGTCTGCAGCAGTTGTAGATGCGCCAAGTTTGGTGGCGTTTAAGAGGTTAGTTGATAAGTATATGGAAGAGAAAGGAATGGTTTAGTTTGGAGGGGCATTGCTTTTTATATTGGTCGGCGCAACATTGAAGGCCGAAGGGCTTGTTCTGTGCTGTAATGTTCTATGTTCTATGATCTCACAATGACTGAGTCCCTGGCAGGAAGATATTGCATGGCAACACTCCACAACAGTTGGCACAGGATCCAGCACCCTCTGAGCTTGTAATGCCCCATTAGTTGTGAACCTAATGTGTTGTCCAGCCTTGGCAAATAGGGTATATACCACCTAACTGATGGCCTCCCTGAAAAGCACAATTCTTAATTCTGATTCCTTTTCTGACCTGTGAAGGGATGCTGTGATTTTAATTTCAAAGAGGTAAGCCTCTTTGCATGTGATAAGCATTTACAATTAACTTTTGAAACTTCTCTAGCCTCTGACTTGCTCAACATGGTTGACCCCATCTTCAACTGGGGAAATTACAAAACATAAGCAAGGGTGGGCTTTTAAGAAACCCTCAACTATCTTAATTGACCTGTTTAGGATTATTTTGCATCTCTCCCACCCCAGCTCTTGGAATATCCTATGGCTCTGGAAAAAGAGGTGGGATATTCAGGCCCACAACACTGTTGCCACCTGTTTCCGGATGCTGGCCTTCATTCCATGTTCCAAAAATCTGATCCCAAGGATTCAAAGGGAAGAACTTTTGCAACAAAATGACAGCAAAATAATTCAATTTTCTTTGTAAAGAGTTAAGTTGTGAAAATCTTCTCTGATACAAACTCACAAATACAAGGAGATAACTAGGAAACCCCTTTTAAGTCAAGTAGGATAAAAGAAAGCTTGATACATCCGTCTGTATCATATAAATTTTATGCTGTCCAAATTGATTCAATTTAGTAATGATCAACTGTAACACCTTACCAAGTAAAGCTCTTGGAGAATAGCCAGAACTTGCCTCATCTAGTGTTAATGCAGTTTGTTGTTGAAATAATTAAATAAAGCACACACAAAAGATAAGAGTGCTTCGCTGTTACTGCTGAGTCAGGATTATGTAGGACAACAATAGTCAATCTCCTTAAAAAAAGCATTCAAACCATTTATGAGAGTATCTGGACCCAAAAAGTTGATTTACAGCAGACCAATATTAGAACAAAATGCCTGCCCCAGAATCTTATTCAGCAGCCACTGTGCACCATTCTCCAGGCACATGAGTGCTCCCTCTGCCATCAAGTAGTATTTCTATAATAAAGATAAAATACCACAGATGCCAGAATCTGAAACAAAAACAGAAAATGTTGGAGAAACTCAGCAGGTCAGATAGTATCTCTGGAGAGAGAATAGGGTCTGGATGAGCAATGAAGAAGTGTCATCCAGACTCAAAACGTTGCCATCAGACTAGTTGAGTTTCTCCAGCATTTTCTGTTTTGGAGTAGTATTTTTACTACTTATTTTTATATCAAAAACAGTAGTTGGTATGTACATACCATCTTATTTTTCCACTACATTTTGCAATGCATCTCTAATTAATAGTTATCTCTAGATCTGTCCAGCACAAGTTACTATTTTTGCACTGCATCACCCCTGAAGAATTGAAGCGCTTGCATATCATTGAACTCCACCTGATCATGAACCATGAACCATGGGTAACACATTTTTGACAGAAACAGTTAACACAACTGTCAGCATAAAGCACTGATGACATGTATAAGATCAACAGCTAAACGCAGAAAGTAAGGTTTTATTTTCCTACCTACAAGAATGCTGTTCATGAAGTAACGTGATTCTTTAATCACATATGCAGACCTTTCTAGTCATTTGCCGAAGAGATGAGTGAACCTTTGACTTTTACCAGCAAACATCAAACATGTAGACATCTGAGAAAATGATGTGAATGTAAACCTAAAAATTGCTGCTCGCGCAGTCCAATGGTTGTTTCTGGAAATTTTGTGGCCTAATTGGCTCAACTAAATAGCGTTTATTCAGACACAGATACCCTTGGGGTAGAATTTAGCACATGACATACATAATCAGTGGGCAGAACAGGAAGCAGCTGCAAATCCTGGTTCTGCCCAGAAGTAATTAAACATCACAACTTTACATTGGCTGCCACTTTGCAAACCGTGTCCGCATTAGTGGAGAGGAGAGGGAAATCGGGGGGTGTGGCCATGCAGCAGGTGCCACGTCAATGAAATTAAAAAGCAGTTTCCACAGACCACAAAGAATGCAGTTGCAGCCATAGCAACAGAAGAATGCCACACCAGACGGTAGGGATGTTACACTGGCCGTCAGGCAAATGACTGCCTCCAAGCCTCGGTGGGCTATGCTAATTCCCAGGAATAGGAAGAGGAAATCACACCACCTAGCTTGTTGAGAAAGGTACCCAACTGATGCCCTGATGGCCACATGAGTACAATCAATGGCTCTCTAGATGTGAGAGAACCCTGCAAATGGCCCTCTCCCACCCTCTCAGTCTGGCTGACCTGGTCTATCCTGAAGTGGATCAATCTACACACACACCTAAACAATGCATCAGTGGTTGGTGTGACACAGATATGTGTAGCAGACTGACAGACTCTGCAGAGAGGGCTCTGAAAGTATGGAAATTTAGTGCCACTGTGACCTTGACAGCCACAAGCATTGGGTGTTCCCTCATATGATTGGAGGTTATCTCAGGCCTAATCATGTGGCAGATGCTCATCACTGCTTCCCTAGAGAGCTGGAGCTCAATCAGGTTGAGGTAGTTTGACCACTACATGAAAGCTGGGTAGTTGCATCTTTTCCAGGGTCGGTCTCCTTGCCCTCTGATAGCCTTGATCATGGGCTTCTGGAGCCACCTGATCTCTTCAATCTTTGCACTATCTTTCCCCTTCTCAAATGGGAGTGTTTCTGCCAAGTATACAATAGTAGATTAGTCAATGGGGCACACACAACAGGTGGCATAGCAATCAAAACCTCTGATGCCAGCCAACAGAAATCTTGTCTGAGTTCCACACACTGATGGACCAAACATATAAATCATTATCAGCTCTTCAGAACACTACCTCATCTCATTCCCACAAATGCCTAACTCCTCAGCCTTTGTTGCCAGCAGGGGCCTTTTATCTCATACCTTACTTAAACACAGTTACGGATTGGTGCTTTCTGGTTTTACCCATGCAGCAAGCTTAAAATCACATGAACAACATAAAATTCTGGTCACTTGGAGATTTAATCCCTTTATCAACTTTTTAATTGCCAGTGGGCACATACCTGATAGAGAGTGTACAATTCTATTCTGTATCACTTACCAGGGCTAACAAGATGAAATAAGCCATTAAGATTGAAAGGTTCAAAAAAATGACCACCATTAAGAATAAGACCACCAATTCTGGTTATTTAATAAAAATTTATTTGTGCAGTAATTCTGGCCCTAACATTCCACAGGGATTTGCTTTCAAAGCTCAGGTAAAACACTTCAGAGTCCCCAATGAAACAACAAAAATGACTTTTTCAGTCATTATGACATAGTTGCCTGGAGAGTGCTATTGTTAGACAGGAGATCAATGAATTCCAGCAGGAATTCAGTGACCAGGATTTTCTACCTTCCCTGCAGCATGTTCTCCAATTGTGGAAACAGGCCACCATCAGCCAGTGACAAGATTCTCACAGGGCTGGTTGCCATTAGTAGGATCTACTAGTCCTGCCAGTAGAAGTGGTCAGAAAACCCTGACCAGTGCTGAAATCTCTTTAGATTCTAACCAAATTTGGTGAGTCTGATCACCAGAATCAGAGATCACTGGGCTGCAGGTCATCAGTATTCCCCGTGTTCAAGGAAAGAAATGTTAATTCTGAGATCCAGGGACTATATATGAATTTTCTTAATAATTTGATTTAAATACCAAACATGAACCAGTTTGGGATCCTGCGTTTGTCTATTTACCAAAGAGCATAACTTTACAAAAGGTGGAAAAACAATTTTTAATGCATAACAGGGTAGTTTTTCAAGAAGTAATAAAAAGAGACAAAAAGAAATGCTGATTTTCATCAGTGAATGTTGGTGCTGTCAGGAAAACCAAGAATTAGACATGAATTAGAGCAACAAACAGCTCCAGTAGTGCCAGAATGGTGAGATTCTGCGTCATATTCAGTGTTTGGAATCTCTTCGATTATGCACGGTCAAGTTCCCCTCCAACTCTTCTGGCAGGCCACCAAATGGTTTGTCCACCTGCCCTAGGCTGACAGGGTCAATGCTCCCAATGCCATCTTTAAACACAATTCCAGTACACTCATATCACTCTTTCCAGCCCACCTGTCTTCACTAGGCTACATAGGATGTCAGTAACCCAAAGGAAAAAGGCTAGCAGAACCAAGAGGAAATGTGTTCCTCAATTACACCACCTACCCTCCAAGTCCATCTACATCAAGGCACCCATGCCCCACCTAGACCTCTATCTACTGCCTTGGGAGTCTTCATTCATCCTCTTCCAGTAAACAACATGGAAACTCTTTGATGCCGTTGTTTGACAGTGTTTCAAACAGCTTGTTGCAATTTCTCTCTCCTTAGTCTTGCCTCTGCCCTTCATTGCTCAACTTCTTCATCTATCTCTATGTCCTTATGAATCCTTGTTCTATTCCCCTTCTACATTGCCCACCTGTCTTCATTAGGCCGCAACCCCTTCACCCTTTTGTGGAAAAAACAGCCCCATCATTGGAAGATTTGCAACATAATTTTACTATGGTGGGTTTCCAACTTTCTGGCTCCTACCAGAAAAATGCACTTCATCTGTTCCACACCAAACCCACCACAGGTTGGTTGGGAGAACTCTGCCCATAATATTTTTCTCGTGTACTGTAAAACAGGTTAGTGGTGATATGATTATTGTAATTGAATTAAGAGACAGAGCAGCTGCAAGAGTCCAAGACATCAGTAAGAAGTGGTTTTGGTATGTTTCTGAACCATGAGCAATTTAATGAGAATTTACACAAGGTAATAAAATAAGTAGTTTTAAAATGGATTGAGGTCAAATGGGGACATTTATAAGTTGTAAAGTTGTAAGGGAGACAGAGATGAGGAAAATCTATTTTTTGAAATATAAGAGCTAAAGTGAAGAAAATAATTGAATCGGGTCTGAGAAAAGAGCATTTCTGAAAGATGGAATGGAACAATAAAGGATAGAAAGATCCAAGGGAATGAACGCATTTAAGGAAACACTGAAAGCCTGTGATGGGGTTATTGTTCATATCTCCCTGGAGACAATGAGGTAGCTGGTCAGATCGCCCAGGTGAATGTGGACAAGGCCAAACTTGGAAAACCAGCTGCTGTCAGCCTCAGATGACACCCCAAGGATAAAATGATAAAATTATTGGCACTCTATAGATCTAAAATCTATTTCTTTAATATATCATCACAGCTAATCAGGGGCGTTATTTCCTGATAGCTCAGAATATCTCAATTTGTCTTATTATATATTTCCAGATGTGAGCATTGCTGGCTAGATTAGCATTTGTTGCCTTCCCTAAATGCCCTCCATTTCAGACAGCATTTGAGAGTCAAATAAGTTGCAGTGGACCTGAGTTGCATGTAGGCCAGATTAGGTAAGGATGGCACATTTCCTTCCATAAAGGACAGAACCAGATGGGTTTTTAAGACGATTGACAATAATTCCATGATCATCATTAGGTGTTGAATTCCAGATTTTTATTGAATTAAAATTGAATTGCTGTGGTGGGATTTGAAACAAGTCCTCTGATCTTGCCTTAGATATCTGGATTACTAGTTCCACTGACAATACCACTACACCATTGCCTCCCAAATATAAAGTTGTAAAAACCATTTTGGCAGCCGTTTCCAGTTTGCCTTTGGGATTTGAGCAGCTCGGCATTTGCCATTAGCTATGCCTTAACAAAATGTTGACACAACTTTGTAAATGCCGATCTTCGGCGTGAAATACTGCTGTAGGGAACATATTAAATAACTTACTTAAAATCCTATTGCCAAGGGAAAGAAACAGATGTAAGAACATAAACGTATTCTGTTTGGAATATACTCAGAATCCCTACAGTGCAAAAGGAGGGCATTTAATCCATCAAAACTGCATGGACTGCAACCCCACCCAGGCCCTATTCCCATAACCCCACATATTTACCCTACTATTCCCCCAATACTAGCATCAAGTTAGCATGGCCAATCAACTTAACCCGCGCATCTTTGGACTGTAAAGGGCAAGCAGTGAAAGGCATCTAGGTGTATGTAGGTGTCCAGGTCACCAACAATATGTCCTCGTTCCCCCATGTCAACACAATAGTTAAGAAAGCCCACCAAGGAGAACAATATTTGACAGGAGGGAAAAACAGGCCTGGAAAATGTGGGGGAAAAAAATCGTCAGATAATAAGCTTAAAGATCATCATGGTCTAAATTAGGCATATTCCTGAAAGGCTCAAGTGCAATTTCTTGGATGTGTAAAGAAATTAAAATTGAAATGAAAGTTTAAAAGATACCAAGATCTAACATACAAAAGAATAACCCAAGAAAACTTAAGAGGTGAAGTAAAAATAAAGTATTGGAAAGGTTAGTTATGAAGAAAGGCAGATGTCATGAAGGAAAGTGATGAAGGAGTTTGGTAACTCAAGATAAAAGATAGTAACAAAAGGAAGCACTTGATTTGTAAACTGTCTGTCATGACCTTGGGACATCGTAATCACAGCAAATAATTTGAAATATTCTTTGAAGTGCAATCAACATTGTAAAATGGGGAAATACAACACAATAAGATTCCCCCAAACAGCAAAAAGATAAATAACACAATCATTTAATTCTGATGTTGTTGATTGAAGAATGGACTTTGAACAAGTCCCTTGAAAACTCCTCTGTCCTTCTTCAACCTGAGGCCTCAGCTTAACATCTCATCAAGAAGATAGTGACCAGAATTCTCCAACCTTATCCGCAGCTGGGATTCTCCAGTCCTGATGTTTTGAATGGAGATTTAGCTGAGCACCAAATTCTCCTTCCTTGTTGGCAGCAGTACGAGATCAGAGAATTCCAGCAAGTGCCTCTGAAATAGCAACCTGGCTTATACGCACAAGTCCTTGGAGTGAGGCTTGAACCTTCTAACAAAGAGGCAAGCATGCTACCGACAAGCCCAGACTGGGAGCTTGTCACAAGTTAGTAGACCCCAGCAGCCCTCTGTAGCTCACTGTGATTCTGATTCATTTGTTGTATGCAAGTTTAAACAGTAGCTTTTGACAAACTATTTGACTATAGAAGTAATCACAGCTGTATGTGATCCTGTCAATTCCCAATATCCAAACACCTGGACTTGTTAGCAAGAGCCACTATTGGTTAACTAGAGCAAAAATAGTTGACATTTACCCATTGTGCCATAAATAGGTCAGGTAACATTTTGTATCTTCTTCGTTTTTATTTTTAATATGTACTGTCAGCTTATTTGAACACCCTAAATGTTCAAGTTTTTGTTCTTAATTTTTTATACATTCTATTTATTATTTATTCTCCAAGACTTTGCTGCAAACCAGGTCTTATATAAGTGGTGGTGAGCTGTCAATTCTACACAGTGTTTATTGTGTGATGCTAGATTACGTAACATTATGTGCCTGCAGCCTATAAACTAAGGTCTAGAATTTTCTGAAAGACTTTGATGCAACTATAACATAAGAACAGAGCTGCTTCCATTCTTTAAGTTAAGAAATTTACACTAAAACATTGATATATATGCAAATGTCTTGATCATTTGCTGCTAAATGAAATCTGCCAAAACCTAGTTAGCTCTTAAGCATGGCTTCAAACTCCTGTAGAAGATCAAAGAAAATGAGATTTCTGCATTTACAACAGTTCTAAGCACTTGTAAATTGACACTCAAAATCTGATGAACAGCAGGGTCCAAAGTCACCGGCCTAATTTTTCATTCTGCGCTCTGATCCTACCATGGGAAGGAAACATAGATTAGGAAATCCAATGTGTTAGTGCCAGGCATGATTTTCAAGGAGGCAAACTGATGAAATAGCTGCTTCCAGGAGAGTCATCCAATCAAGGACAGAGGATAGACTTGTAAAATTGGAGCCAAAAGGAAGTTTTCCATCATTGAAAGATTGGCAACACCACCTCCCTCCCCACCTCATTAAGAGTGGGAGTGTCAATGTGAGTATGACAACAAGAGGATGCTTCAAGATGGAACTGCACCCTCTGAAAAGCTATCAAAAATCCAATTTGGCCACACTGCTGGAAGAATATTATGGGTGGAGTTAAAAGAAAAGAGGCATTGATCTGCTACTGGAGGAATCTTAATTCATTAGCTGGGCTCTGGCCTCAGGGAGAGTCCTGCTACTATCTGGGATATTCCCAATGGCTTCTGGCAAGTGTCTTCAGTAGGCAATTCCATTGGCCTAATTGATTACAAGCTTAGGTGGGTGGGTAGCCTCAACCGCCAACTATCACCTCCCACCACTCCACCCTTTCCCCAATCTGTCTCAATGACTTATTGGCCAGAAAAGGGACTAGCACGCTGGCTTTAGTGGGAAAATATAGGCTCACCCCTGTTGTGCTCCTGCCTCCACAAAATCCCTACAGTACAGGAGACGCCATTCAATCCATCGAGCCTGCACCTACAAAATCCCACCCAAGTCTTATCCCGTAATTCCATCTACTTACCCTGTTAATTCCCCTGACATTAAGCAGCAACTTAGCATGGCCCATCAAACTAACCTGCACACCTTTGGAGAGAGAGAGGAAACTGAAGAATCCAGACACAGACAGTCACTCAAGGCCGGGACTGAACCCGGGTCCCTGGCGCTGTGAGGTATTGCTAACATTGTGATGCACATCCCATTGGGAATTCAGCCTACTATACTCGGAGCTTTTGGTTGATTGTAGAAAAGCTCTTTCAGACAGGTCTTCCGATCAGCATCGAGACAATGCACCTTAACACTGCTTGTGAAAGTTACCATAATCAGCATCCACAGTAATTTGCTTTTTACCAAAACCGGTCCCTTTTGAAATGTTTCCATTTGAACTGAAGCATTGATGTGTAATCAATTAAGGTTGAAAGGTCTCAAGTCTTGCAGAATGCGTGAGTTAGCAAATAGGTGAGTTGGTGAATGGATGGCCTGCACTCGCAACGCCTCTTTCAGAAGACATGTTAGTCCCAAGCCAATTGACATTAAACGAGGCTCCCCACAGCCATAAAGCAGTCCAGGCAAGCTTAAGTGAAAGTGTGACTTCTATCCCTTGATTGGGGGAAGGCCCTGTCGTAAAAGGGTCTGGCATATTTAGGATTAACACGAGACTGATGACAGTACTGACCACACAGTGATGCAAAAGGACGCATGACCTGAACCTGGGAATCGGTCACGTGTTGGACAAATCTTTTGTGTGAACATATACACAAGAAGCAGGAGTAGTCCATTCGGCCCCTTGAGTCTGTTCCACCCAATATAGTAAAGATCTTGGCTAACCTGATAATAACCTCAAATCTACACCCCATCTACCCCCAATAACTTTAAACCCCTTTGCTTATCTACTTCTGCTGCAAAAATATTCAAAATGCTGTTTCCACTACCTCTTCAGCAAGTGAGTTGTCAAGATACATGACCTTCATGCCTCAGCTCTGTTTTAAATGCATGATGTCACCTATGGGTGACCCATTATTTGTAAATAGTGACCGCAGGTTCTAGATTCACCCATAAGAAGAAACATCCTTTCTGCATATAACATGTTAAGACCCCTCAAGATCCAAAATGTTTCAATCAAGTTGCCTGTTACTCAGCGGACACAAGTCTAACCTTACCTCACAAGGCAATCAGTACATTCAAGGTTATTACTCGATTTAACCTCTCTGAATTACTTCCAACATACTTAACTGCCTTCCTAAAATAAGGAGACCAATACTGTACACAGTACTCCAGATATCACCTCAGCAATGCCCTGCATAAGTAAAGCATAATCTCCCTATTTATGTATTTAATTCTGCTCAAGAAATTAAAGCATTCTATTAGCTTTCCTAATTATTTGCTGTACCTGTATATATGCCTTTTGTGATTCCTCCACAAAGACCCGGAACACACTCCATCACAAGACTCTGCAATCTCTCACCACTTACGTAACATACTTCACTTTTATTTTTCCTGCCAAAATTGACAATTTCACATTTTCCCCAAATTATATTCCATTTGCCAGACCTTTGTCCATTCATATAACCTAACTATATCTTTTTGTAGTCTTTTTATGCAGCCTTCATAACTTATTTTCCTACCTTTGTGCTATTAGCAAATTTGGCAACCATCCCATTTATCAAATTCATTGACATTAAGTTGAAAGAGTTGAGATCCCAATGCACACCACTTGTTACATTTTGCCAAACTGAAAAGACTCTTATGTTCACTCTCTGCTTCCTGTTAGCCAGCCAAACTTCTAACCATGCCAAAATGTTATCCACATTTATGAGCTTTTATTTCCCGCAATAACCTTTGATGTGGCACTTTATCAAATGCCTTCTGAAAATCTAAGTATGCTGCATCTACCAGTTCTTCTTTATCCACAGTACATGTTACTTCCACAAATAATTCCAATAAGTTGGCTAAACTTAATTTCTCTTTCACAAATCTATGCTGATTCTGCATGATTACCTTGAACTTATCCAAGATCCTGCTATAGCTTCTTTAGTAATGGCTTTTAACATTTTCCCCAAGACAGATGTTAAGCTAACTGGCCGGTAGTTTCCCACTTTTTGTCTCCCTGCCTTCTTGAATAATAGAATTATATTTGTTATCTTCCAATCTAATGCGACCTTAGGAGCTTTGAGAAACAAAAACCAACGCATTACCCATCTCACCAGTCATATCTTTTGAGATCATTAGATGAAGTCATTAAGGACCTAGAGACTTGTCAACCTGCAGCCTCAGTACCACTTCCCTGGTGATTGTATTTTGCTGACTTCCTCTCTCTTTTCAATGTCCTGATTTACAGCTATTTCTGGGATGTTACTTATATCCTCTAGAGCAAGGACTAATGCAAAATTCCCATTCAATTCATCTGCTATCTCCTTATTTTCCATTACCAATTCTCCAGACTCACTCACAGGACCAACACTCACTTTGTTAACACATTTCTGTTTAAATATTTATGGAAAAATCTTACTATCTATTTTTACACTTCTGGCCAACTTTCTCTTATAATTTTATTTTTTCCTTTATTACTCTTTTTGTCATCCTTTGCCATTACTTAAATTCTAACAAATCTTTTGACTTCTGCTCATCTATGCACAATTATATGCCTTTTCTTTATGTCTGATGTCATTTTAAACCTTTCTAGTTAACCAGTAGATCTAGCTAACTAGTAATCTAGTTAAGTAATCTAGTTAACTAGAAGACAGCTCCCTAACTTGAACCCATGACTGTAGATGTGTACATAATTCTTGTAGTTAATAAATGCAGTTAACTTCCTAAGATTATGAGGGCTTCACTAATATATTCAGAATGCTCTCCAATGCTCCACAATACGAGGGTAGGGAATGAAAAACCCAAACTTCAAAAACTTGAGCGAGAAACTAAAATCTGGCAAGCCTTTCAGGCAGTGAACTGCAGACTCTCACCACACTTTGGGTGAAAATGCATTCCTCATATCCCCTCTAAATTTCCTGCCTCTTGTCTTAAACTATTATCCTGGTCGTTGATCACTCCATCTTTCTGTCTCCGGCTTCTGTGTTCCAAGGAAAACAACCCAATCTCTGTTCATAGTTAAAACTCTCCACCCAGGCAACATTCTGAAAAATCCAGAAAATGCTAGAAAATCTCAGGTCTGACAGCATCTGGGGAGAGATTGTAGAGCCAACATTTCAAGCCTGGATGAAGAATCATCTGCTGAGATTTTTAGCACTTTCTGTTTTTGTTTCAGATTCCAGCATCTGCAGTATTTTGCTTTCGTCCTAGTAAATCCCCTCTGCACCATTTCCAGTACTATCTCTCCTATAATATAGAATCCAGAACTGCACAGTACACTCAAGCTGTAATCAATGTTTTATATAGTTTCAACATAACCTCCATGCTCTTAAATTCTATAGCTCAGCTAATAAAGGTAAGTACATCATATGCCTTTTTAACCAATTTATCCACCAGTTCTGATACTTTAAGAGACCAGTGTTCATGCACAACAAGGTCCTTCTGATCCTTGTTGCTTCCCAGAGTCCTGCTGATAATCACAAATGCCCTGTTTGTTTATCCTGGCCAGGTGCATAACTTCACACTTATTTGGACCGAACTCCATTTGTCACTGATCAGACCCTCTAACCTACTTATCTGTAATCCAAGGCTATCCACCTCATTATTTACCACCTTATGAATTTTCATATCACTTACTGATCAACCCTCCTATGTTCAAGTCTAAAACATTTATATCAACCAATGACAGCAAGGCCCACAGCACTAAGCCCTGTGAGACCCTGGTGTACACAGTCTTCCCGTCTAAAAAACACTCCTTGACATCACGGTCTGTTTTCTACTACTCAGCCAATTCTGTATTCAATTTGCCAAATTTCCTTGGATCTCACGGGCTTTGACTTTTTCTATCAGTTTCCCACGTGGAGCCTCATCAAAAGCTTTGCTGAAGTCCAAGAAGACTATGTCAAATGCATTGTCCTCATCAACGTACCTGGTCACTTTTTTGAAAAGGGTCAATCAAGTTTATCAGGCATGACTTTCCCTTAACAAAACCATGATGTTCTTGTTTAGTGCCTGTATCTCCAAACACATTCTGTTCCTCAGAACTACTCCCAATAGTTTCCCAAATACTGCAGTTAGATGGATTGGCCCATGGTTTCCTGGTTTATTTCTTCCTTCCTTCCTTCTTAAATAATGATACCTCATTAGCTGTTCTCCAGCACCTCCCCTAAAGCCAGAAAGGAACTGAAAATTACTGCCAGCGTCCATGCTATCTCTTCCATTGCTTCACTCAAAAGTCTGGGATAGATTTCTTCCAGCCCTGGAGATGCATCTACTTTTAAGTCTACCAAATCACTCTCTATGTTAATTTATTAATTGCTTAATTTTTAATTCTCTCTGATTTATGTACCCTCATCATCTATTCTCCTTATGTACTCTATGAACAGTGAATAAAAGCAAATTACTGAGGATGCTGGAATTTGAAACCAGCTTTGACAAAGGGTCATCTGGACTCAACACCTCAGCTCTTTTCTCTCCTTACAGATGCTGGCAGACCTGCTGAGATTTCCCAGCATTTTCTGTTTTGGTACTCTATGAACAGAATGCTTTGTCTGTATAGCATCCACAAAACAATATTTTCCACTGTATTCCAATACGTGACAATAAATTCAATCAATAATAAATTGAATCAAATCAAAATCAAATTACAGAATATGAGCTTAAATGATAGCGGAGAGGATTGGCATTCTGCCACGGAAATTCTGATCAATATGGAGAATCAACTTTCACAAACAAAAGATATGGTTCACAAGGAAATACACGAACTAATGAGAATACTGGAATGCTGCTCAATGTGAGTACAATACTTGGAAAAAGATTTGAAATGTTGAATGGTGAACTTGTAGAAACAAATTCAACAAAAATGGATCTTCAATTAAAACTTGATGAACTTTGAGCATCAAAAGTATCTCGTAGGCATTGCATGAAATGTTGGAAACAGGAGAATGAATTGCATCAGAATGGTTGCTCGACAGCAAAAACTGATGAGCTTCGGTCCAACCTGAACAACATGAAGGATGTGATACACAGCATGGAAAAATAAAGTCAGACATTGAAAGCAGAAATGGTATATCCTATGGAATAGATTGACGATTTATGAGTGAATTGAAAAAAAAATCCAAAAAGCAGCCAGTGACCACGGAAGTAAGATAACTGAATGTCCAGATGAAGTTGTTAAACTCATCTATTAGAGTTCTGCAGATAACTATGAAAAAGCAAGTTGTGACAGAGTTGAATGAAAAGATTCATAAGCTCTCAAAAAGCTGGAAAAGAATCAAACATTTGGCTGAATTGTGAAACAAGTGGGAATGAAGGTTCAACTATTGAAATGTGAACTTCCATGTGTGTCTCAGATAGCTGTACAACAAAAAGGGAAAAGATGCTATGGGGGTTGAACACAGCATTTGGTCATCTCAGAACAAAGGCAAAAATCAACAACTACCGAACAAACTACCAAGTGGTCCAAGACAAGGAATGAAAAAAATAGGATGAAAGCTAATCCAGATGCCAGAATAACATCCAGATCAATAGACAGAGTGACAGAGCTTACTACTCCTCCAACAGTAGAGCAAACATGCCTCCAGACTGCCAGAACTTCTGAACGCAAGGCAATTAAAAGGAACAGATGGGTTGGCAGCAACAATGTAAATACATGGGGTAAACTAGAATAACATGAAATATATTGGATACAACTTAATGAGAGTCTGGCACATATAGCGTTAAAATGGGAGACTCCTGACCCCTTTCTAATAGCTCGAACCGGATTGTGCAAGGCAGATTAGCATATTTAAATAGTATTTGACTTTGCATGACACATTCAAATCCCAGTGCATGAAATTCTCCAGCCTAAGAGCACAACATGATAACCATTGGTCTCCACTTGCAGACCTGGTGCAATAGTCACATCGCGGGGCTTAGGGGCCATTAAAGCCCTCAAATGGCTGAGGGAATGGCTGGGCAGTGCTCACCTGGCATACTAACAGTGCTCACTCAGCCCAGCAGGACACCATGTGCGTCAGTTCAAAAGTGCAAAAGAAATGGAGCCAGAGCGGTGGCAATGCAAAGAGGGGTCATATAGGGTGGATCATGTCAGGGATCAGGATGGTGGGCATGTTGGGGATCAGTCAGAGGAACCAATTGAAAGGGCCCAGATGCTCCAATGCTATATCAGGGAGCAGGTGGGGGAACATGCAACAGTTGAGTGGAAGTAGGTCCGAATGTTCCTGGGGGTAGGTGGGTGTGGAGGAATTGCACTGTAAGATCAAGGTGCTCTTGCACAACAGTACCCAAGTGCTGTGAAAACAGATTTATTGGCATGATTACCACCTGCCCCCCCCCCCAACCCCCTCCATTTCCTCTCCTGTACCAGCACAAGATTCCCAGCTGATTGTGGGAGGATTGCAATGCAGAGCACATAAGAGATACCGATGTGAACCACTCCATTATTCTTGCCACTATGGCATTTACTTTAGAGAGTGGCATGGACTGGGGTACAGGTTTTGGTGGCAAACCCATCAGAATGTATCCACCCCCAACCCCTTCCCCACCTTTTAGTCAGCCTGTTTAAAAAAATGCACTTGTACCTACCTGTCCACACCAACAGCCTTGTGGCATGGGCAGAGTAATATTCAGGTTAATTGGCTTGTTTTTAACAAAATGGAAAATGCTTGACAAATCTATTGAAATTATTTGAGTATGTAATTAGTAGAGCTGACAAGAAAAACCAGAAGATGTGGTTTATTTAGACTTTCCACAAGTCTCACACAACAGACTATTATGTAAATTAAAGTGCGTAGGATTAAAGATAATGTCACGAGATGAATAGAAAACTAGTTAACAGATAGGAAGCAAAGAGTTGGCATAAATGGGTCTTTTTCTGATTGATAAGCAGTGACTAATGGGGTACCACAGGAATCTGTGCTAGGACCCCAACTATTCATATTATATATTAATGATTTGGAAGGAACCAAATATATTATCTCCAAATTTGCGCATGATACAAAGTGGGAGAGTGAGCTCTGAGGAGGATGCAGAGATGTTTCAGTGTGATTTGGACAGGTTGAGTGTGGGGGCAGACACATTGCAATAACACTTTGATGTGGATAAATGTGAGATTATCCGCTTTGGGTGTAAATTGAGAGAGGTGGATACTCAGGCAGACTTTAGTTTCCTTGTTCATCAGTTGCTGAAAGTAAATGTGCGGGTGTAGCAGGCTCTAAAGAAAGCAAATGTTGTGTTGGGCTTTATAGCAAAAGGATTTGAGTACAGGAACAGGAAGCTTTACTGTAATAACATAGAGCGTTAGTGAGGACACACCTGGAATTTTATGCACAGTTTTGGTGTTTTTAATTGGAGGAAGAATATCCTCGCTTTAAAGAAGTACAGTGAAGGTTTACCAGGCCGATTCCCAAGATGATCTGTCATGTGAGGAGAAGCTAAGTCAGTTAAGATTACGTGCACTTGAGTTTATAAAAGTGAGAGGGGATCGCATAGAAACCTTGAAAATTTTAACAGGGTTAGATAGCTAAATTCAAAAAGAATGTTCCTGATGATGGGGGAGCCCAGAACTAGGGGGTCTTAGTTGAGGATAAGGAGTAAGCCTTTTCAAACTGAGGTGAGGAGAAATTTCTTCCCCCAGAAAATGGTGAACGTGTGGCATTCACTACCACAGAAAGTAGGTGAGGTGAATATGTTGTCGGATTTCAAGAAGAAATTAGATATAGCTCTTAGGGATCCACTCAGTAGAGGGGCAAGGAGTCAAGTGGTAGTGGGAGAAAGAAAGGGCAGAAGAAAGAAAGGGAGGGATGAATGATAGGGGAAGGGAAATATTGGGAGGAGTGTGAAAGAGAAATGATGAATAGGGATCAGGCACTGGGGAAGGAATTTGGTAACTACATCAGCAGATGGGGAAAGGGTTGTGTTCCAAACTCCAATCAGTAGAGGTGGGGGTAAGAATTTAAGAAAGGGATTAGTGGATATGGGGACAATTGGGGGGGATCACTATATTGAATTTGACAATCAGCCATAATCGTAATAAATAGTGAAGTAAGCTTGTAGCAGCCAAAAGACCTACTCCTGCTTCTAGTTTCTATGTTTCTATCAATAAGATGGAGATGGTATATCGCCCTATAGGCTCTTCATTGTACCAATGAGGCAACTTTGATATTCTGCGTATGGCAGTGTCAAGAAACTTTGTGACAAACGATAACTTGGATTATGGCACTTTTGCATTTTGAACTGATAATTGAAATTAATCTTTTTTCAGATGTTTTTACAGCCAACCCGATTTTCATTCGGAATTCTGCACTGACTCCTACATCACAGCTCACTCCCAATCTGCTCTTGTTAATCTCTGTTTTACTAGTGATCTGTTTAAGCTTTTGTAACAGCTGCTGCCAATAATCCACGTTATGTCCATCAATCACCTTATCAAAATAACGTTCAAGGCTTTAGCTTCCTCTCTGCAGTAATAATTCCAGATAAAGTGAATGCAAAGTAACAGCAAACCCATCACACCACCCCCCTCTCCCCCAAACCTAGCTGAAATGAGTGTCTCATACTGGCAAAAGGAGCTGAACAAGCTGAGTGACACATCACATCATTTCTTAAATTCTTCCCCCCACCCTCACTGATTAGAGTTTGCAATCCAACCTCTTCCTCACTAGCTGATGTAGTTACCAAATTCCTTCCCCAATGTCGGATTCCCATGTGTCATTTCTCCTGTCTCTTCTCTTTCTCGCTCCTTTCCATTCTTTCATACCCTACCCTCTCTCCTTTCTCTTTCTTTCCTTCTCCCACTATCACTTGACTCCTTGCCCCTCTACAGTATGGAGACAGGTAATCCCCAGGACCCATTTTTAAGCCTTCATTTGATCTCAATTTTCTGTGTAAGCACAATGGTAGATAAAGTGCTTGTAATAAAATGCTTTCATCATTTAGGGCCCACCAAAACCCTCACATTGAGAAATATAAAACTTGCTGCCAACATAGGTTAGCTGACTTATTAAAATGCTTATTCATATTTTAGGCATCTTTTTGCTCCCAAAGTGAATCTTTAAAGTTTTGGCTAATTGATAGCATAGAATTATAGAATAATATCGTACAGAATTGGATCATTTATCCTTCTGTATCCATGTTATTTAATTACTTCTACTTCTCTACTCTTTCCCTATAGCCTTGGAAATGTCTCCTTTTCAAGTATTTATCCAATTTCCTGTTGAAAGATACTATCCAGTCTGCCTCAACCACCCTTGCAGGCAGCGTATTCAAGATCTTCAACGATTCGCTGCATTGTTTTTATTTTCATTCCTTATGTCGCTTCTTGTTCCATAGCTAGTTATCCTGATTCCTGCATATTGACTTTCCTGATGCGGAGATGCCAGCGTTGGACTGGGGTAAACGCAGTAAGAAGTTTCACAACACCAAGTTAAAGTCCAACAGGTTTATTTGGTACCAAAAGCCATTAGCTTTCAGAGTGCTGCTGCTTCATCAGGTAAGTGGGAGTTCTGTTCACGACACAGCACATAAAAACACAAATTCAATTTATAAAATAATAGCTGGAAAGCAAGTCTTTACAGGTAATCAAGTTTTAAAGGTACAGACAATGTGAGTGAAGAGAGGTTAAGCACAGGTTAAAGAGACGAGTATTGTTTCCAGCCAGGACAGTTAGTGAGATTTTGCAAGCTCAGGCAAGTCATGGGGTTTACTGATAGCGTTTCATGAACCCAAGATTCTGGTTGAGGCCGTCCTCATGTGTGCAGAATTTGGCTATCAGTTTCTGCTCAGCAATTCTGCTGTCCCCCATTACACTGAACAGAGACTGATAGCCAAGTTCCACACACAAGGACGGCCTCAACCAGGATCTTTGGTTCATGTCACACCATCAATAAATCCCATGACTTGCCTGGGCTTGCAAAATCTCACCAATTGTCCTGACTGGAGACTGCACACATCTCTTTAACCTGTGCTTAATCCTCTCTCCACTCATGTTATCTGTACCTTTAAGACTTGATTATCTGTAAAGACTTGCATTCCAACATTATTTTGTAAATTGAGTTTGCGTCTTTATATGCCCTGTTTGTGAACAGAACTCCCGCTTTTACCTGATGAAGGAGCAGCACTCCAAAAGCTAGTGGCTTATGCTACCAAATAAACCTGTTGGACTTTAACTTGGTGTTGAGAGAGTTTCTACTGTATTGACTCTGTTGTCAGTGGAAACAACTATCCCTTATTCACTCAAAATCTTTTCGGGATTTGGAACATTTTTATCAAATCTCCCCATAATCATCTCTGCTTGGAGGAGATCAAGACTAATTTCTCCAGTCCCTCTATAGTCTTTCATCCCTGGCACCATTCTAGTAAACCTCCTCTGTGCCCCTTTTAAACACAGTAAGAAGTCTGACAACCAGTTTAAATCCAACCGATTTATTTGATAGTAAACTTGCAAGCTTTCGACTCTATGGCTTTCGCCAAAGCCATGACATCCTTCCTAAAATTCAGTGCCCAGAATTTGCCACAATACCCCAACTGCGAGCTAATCAGTGTTTAATAAACTTTTAGCATAACTTATCTGCTTTTGTATTCTCTGCAGCTGTTTAGAAAGCCTGTAATCTTTTTTAACCAATCTACCAAATTCACTATGCCACCTTTGAAGTCCATACACGCAGGTATCTGTTCCTGCACTTCCTTCAAAATTCCAGCTTTCCTCATTTTCCCAACCAAAATGAATCATTTCATGTGGAGGACACAGTGGCACAGTGGTCAACATTGCTGTCTTAGTGCCAGAGACCTAGGTTTGATTCCAGTGTTGGGAGTTTGAACGTTCTCTCAGTGTTTGCACAGGTTTCTTCTTGCTGGTCTGATTTCCTCCTAGATGTACAGGTTAGATGGATTGGCCATGCTAAATTACCTCTTGATGCCCCAAAATATGTACATTAGGAGGATTAGTGGGGTAACAAGGATAAGGTTGGGGGTTGGGCCTGGTGTGAGCATGGTTGGGCCAAATGGCCTCCTGCACTAAAGGGATTCTACAATTCTATTTACTCTATTAAATATCATTTGCTATGTATCCACCCATTTCACCAATTGCTTTATGCCATTGTGAACTCTATTATCCTCTTCACTGTTTGCTACATTTTGGAGTTTCATGTCATTTACAAACTTCAAAATCATGCCTGTATGCCAAAATTCAGGTAATTAATATATATCAGAGAGCGGTTATCCTAACACTGACCCCTGGTGGATGGCACTACATACAAGTTATATCTAAAAAATAACCATTCTCTGCTACACTTTACTTTCTGTTCCTAAGCCAATATTGTATCCATACAGTAAGTGGTTCCGTCTAAAGAAAAGCAGTGGACTTACTGGTATGTTCTGGTCAATACTTACCCCTCAATATTTACCAATATTTATGATCTGGTCAAAGAACAAACAAAGAACAAAGAGCAACACAGCATGGGAAACAGGCCCTTCGGCCCAACAAGCCCACGCCGCCGTCCTAACGTCTTAATGACATATCCTTGACTTTAGGCTATGCCTATTGTGGAAGATTCCCATATAGGGACCAATATAGGGACAATTTGTTACCCAATCAGCCTAAGAGCACATTTTTGGGATGTGGGACGAAACCGGAGCACCCGGAGAAAACCCACGCAACCACGGGGAGAACGCGCAAACTCCCGCAGACACAGGCCCAAATCCATGTGTCAGCACAGCAACAGCGATAGTCTCTGAGCTGTCATGTTGCCCATCAGATGGTCCAGTTTAAGCATACACTGACGACGTGAAGCACTAGGCAACTCCTGAAGCAACCTCCAAGAGCAGCTCTCGCACGACATGCCGCATGCATGCCCCTTGTTGGTCAACAAGGTGGACCGAATTGCCTGCGGAAACAAATAAGACTTAATTAAACATGCTAAAAAAACTAAGACATTCCCAAGACGAAACTAAAAGATAGTCTACTACTATTTGGTCCTCCCAATATTCAAACAGTCCTGCTATATCCCTCTATCTGCAGACCGCTCATGTGGCTGTCCAAGAGACCCTTAAACAACCCTAGCGTGCCTACTCCCACCACCTTACTCAGCAGTGCATTCCACACCCCCACTACCCTTTGTGTGAAAAACTGGCCTCTAATATTCGTCTTATACATAGCCCCCCTCACCCTGAGCCCGTGACCCCTCGTTCTATCCATTTCTAATGGTGGAAAAAGCTTACCACCATTTACTCTATCTATACCCCTCATAATCTTATATATCTCTAAAAGATCCCCTCTCAGCCGACGTCTTTCAAGGGAAAACAACCCCAGTGTTTTCAATCTTTCCTCGTAAGACAGCCCTTCCATACCAGGCAGCATCCTGGTAAATCTCCTCTGCACTCTCTCCAGGGCCTCTACATCCTTCCTGTAGTACGGCGACCAGAACTGGACGCAGTACTCCAGATGAGGCCTAACCAACGTTCTATACACCTGCAACATCAGACTCCTACTCTTGTATTCTATACCCCTTCCTATGAAGGCTAACATACCATACGCTTTTTTTTAAAACCACATTCTCCACCTGTACTGACACCTTCAGAGACTTGTGAACTTGCACCCCCAGGTCTCTCTGCATCTCTATACTCCAGATAGTTTTACCTTTTATCCTCTAACTCCCCTCTACATTATTCCGGCCAAAATGCATCACCTCGCATTTCTCCGGATTAAATTCCATTTGCCATCTATCTGCTATCTATCTATGTCATCTATGTCTACTGCTCCTCAGTACCCACCAATCCAATCATCTTAGTGTCATCAGCAAATTTGCTGATCACACCACCTACCCCCTCTTCCAAGTCATTTACATACACCACAAATAGAAGGGGTCCTAGTACAGAGCCCTGTGGCACACCACTAGTGACAGACCTCCAGTTGGAAAAAGAGCCTTCCACTACTACACGCTGTGTCCTCCTCCCAAGCCAGTTCTCAACCCATCTACATACCTGGCCCTGTATACCATGCGCCTTCACCTTTTCTATCAGTCTACCATGAGGGACCTTATCAAACGCCTCACTGAAATCCATGTAGACGACATCAACGGCTTGTCCTTCATCAACCGTTTTTGTCACCTCTTCAAAAAATTCCACTAGATTCATAAGGCACGACCTCCCCTTAACGAAGCCATGCTGCGTATCCCTGATCAGATCGCAGCGCTCCAGATGCTCATACATCCTGTCCCTGAGAATCCTCTCCATTAGCTTACCTATAACTGAAGTCAAGCTCACCGGCCTATAGTTCCCTGGGTTATCCCTCTGACCCTTTTTAAACAACGGTACTACATTTGCAATCCTCCAGTCCTCTGGGACCTCCCCTGTGTCCAAAGAAGAGACAAAGATTTGCGTCAGAGGCCCAGCAATGTCATCTCTCACCTCCCTTAGCAGCCTGGGATAAATACCATCAGGCCCCGGAGCTTTATAAGTCTTTATGCTACCTAAAAGCCCCAACACTTCATCCCTCGTAATGATTATTTCCTTTAACAGGTCCTCAAATTCCTCAAAGTCGGTCATTATTATATTGTTGTTTGTGGAAGCTTCTTATGTGCACACTAACTGCTGCATTTCCTAAATAATGTGATTAGATTTTGAAAGTGCTTTTAAAAAATTCATTTATGGGATATGGGTTTCATTGGCTAAGAACAGCATTTATTGCCCATCCCTAGTTGCCTTCGAGGTGGTGGTGATGAGCTGCCTTCTTGAAGTGCTGCAATGCCTGACTATAATGCATTGAGAGGGGCTCAGCATTCTTGGAAGCTGCAATGTATACACAAGTCCTTCTTTCAAGTAGTCAAGCCCTGATAACCTGGGTGCAGTGCTGGAAAAAGAGTTCAGTATTTCCACAGGGAATGGACCACTTCATTGTTCATGAATTCTCTCAAGCCCCCCCCACCCCCCGGCAGCTTTGATGAGGGACACGGAAGTCCAGAAATCGGTTTCAAGCCAGCATGAATTTACAGTGGGATCTTCATTAATGGAATGCAAATGAAGACCCTGCCCCACTACTCCAGATTCTCAATAGCACTAGCAGAAAAAAAATGTTGATGTGAAAGACATGAGGAGCAACGTGGTATGCAGGTCTCACTGCTCACCTAAATGATGCTAGAGTTCAGGATGGAGGCCACCCACTACCCTGGACCCCAGAAAGCCACAACAGTGGATTGAGGATGTATTAGGTGAGACTATATTTGAGTGTTCCTGGAGATCCAGCTTCATTCTCAAGAGGTCACAGGGTCTCAGGGAAATCTATCTTCATTTTCAGGAGGTCCACCTTCCTTCTTCAAAAATGCATCAGTGATGATAGGCAACTTTCCAATATGGCACTCAGACACTATAGCAGACTATGCACTATGTAGGCTGCAACACCACAGAATATAGCAAAAAACATCCAGATACATAATTAAGGGCAGAAAGATTTGGCATTTTTCCCACCAGTCCCCACAGTGAGAAATACTCCACATTCCCACCTCTACAATGGTACTTAGGGTCAGATTCTCCAATCTCATCCATTGCTGCTCCTTGCCAATGAAAACGGAAAAATTGGCCCCCAGCCAGAACTCCATTCCTCACAATGGCACTGGAGGATCGTAGTTGTGGGCAAGGCTGGAGGTTTTTGGCATTAACCAATAGGAGAATTCCACCTTTTGTTTTTAATGTTGGAATAATTTCCAACAAACATAGATTGGCTGGGAGATCTGGAGTAAGGTGAGTGGTCATTACATTTACGGTGACGTGATACTTTGCTTCAAGAACTTTAGGCTGAGGATAAGTGTCAGCTGAGGGTTGGTCGAGGTTCTACTAATAATTGAGTGGCCTGCTCATATTTACCACCTGAACTTAAAACACATGAGATACCAGAGGGCCTTTGACATCTTTGGAACTATAACTAGCTGGTGTCCAGTTCTGGTAAAGATTATTTTATTTGAACCAATGCCAACAGAACAAAATGTAGATCACAAATACCATTCCCAAAAGGAGGGCAGCACTCAATTGATAGGTTCAAAGAAAAAAGTTAAATAACCTTTAAAAAAAAATTGGGAAACATCATGGCAAAAAATGCATCTGAGCAACCATGTATTTTGAACCAAAAATAAATAGGAAGTGTGTTCAGGAAAATAGTCCCAGAAAGAATAAAGTTAAATAAATATGCAAATCATATTTGACAACCTAAATTTATGAATTGTCACAAATTGAGAAGTATTCAATTTAAGGTTTTGTTTCTTTGAATTTTCTGCTGGCTGTCCTAAATATTGGCCACAAATTTGTGAAAGGGAAATTGTGTTTGACTAACCATATTGGGGCCTTTGATGAAGTAATGGAGAGGTGGATAAAGGCATTTGATAAAGCACCATATAAAACCTACTTGCATACATAGATGTCATCAAAACAGAACTTTCAAACATTGATTGAGAAACTGGTCTTTCCATTCTCAATGCCAGAACTTTCAATTTGGCTTTGAACAAGATTTGTTCAGGGAGGTATTAACCTAGAGTGCCATTTGTGCATGTTCTTTAAACAAGCAAAAGGATTATACACTGTGCACCATTTTCTGAATAGAATGGATTACGATGAAACAAGATGAGGAGTTTTTTAATAATCAGTTTCTTATACGGCCATAGTAGAAAGCATCTATTTAAATTCCAATAGCTTTTCTTATGTTTCTTTGTTACAGAAAAACCCAATGTATTGAAAGAAAAAGCTGACATTTACATGTTACATCTATAATGTCCTCTGGACATCCAAAGCATTTCACAATAGAAATGTAACCACTGCTGTTAGCATGGGAAATGGACTATCTATTTGTGGATAGCAAAATGCCACAGATGACGAAGAGACAAATGATTCAGTAATTTGTTCAGAGGTGTTGTTTTAGGATTGAATGTTGACCAAAAGTGGTTGAAGTCCTTTGTTGTTCTCTGACTACTACCTTTTGGAGGAAAGATTCACTCAGGCCCTTTCTCCAAATCCATGATGATCCTGAAGCCAGTCCTGTACAGACAAACAGTCAACTTTGGGTAGGATTTTCCAGTAATCTCCCAACCCTCACCCCCACCCCAGAGTGAATTTTCAGGTGATGGAGACAGCTCATCATTGGCCACTGGCGGGATCTTTAAGTTGCAAGTCAATGGCCATTTGCGTTGTTCACTGACCGCACTGCCAGGGAACCTGTTACAGAGAGTCGCCTTCAGCAGGACTGCTAGATTCCACTAGCGGTAGGACAGGAAAAGCCCACGTATTGTGTTGTTTGCTCATTTCAGCAATTTGATAGCATCCCAGGTAAAATATGCTGCTGACTGGTTGCGGGTTCAGCTTAAATGCAGCCTACCTCTTTTACGGAATAACAAACCAGAGAAAGATTTCCCAAGATATTGGATACAGAACTGGAGGCCTTAATGCTGGAAATGAAAACGCAATGCCATGTTTCCAGACGTAGGCAGGAGACCCTCAGAGCACACAAATTAAAATGGAGGCAAGTGTCCAGAGAAGTCAGTTCCTGAAGGCTGGTCCTATGTCCTGGCTGTCACGCTGGAAAAAAATTCAATGATCTCTCATATGTGATCAAGGTCAGTGAGCATATCTTCCATGATCATCTCCTACCCACCATATAAGAAATTTCTCAGGCTGCTCAATGCATCACACCCCCGGTTAGGCCTAACATTTGTATATCCCAAACACTGATCAATGCTGTCAGCCTTTCACCCACTTTTCACAAACTCCAAATACCCAATCATGTCATAACACAGTCACTGACATTGTTCTCACTCCATGTTGTGAATCTTCTGGATTCTCTACTCCATGGAGTTGTGGTTGCTCCATTGTTCTGTTCGAGGCTGGGATAGATTTTTTTTTTGGTTTCTCTCAAAATCAGGGGATATTGAAACTGGGCAGAAAAATTGAAGTCACGAATGTATTGAATTCCAGATGCTCCTGTTCTAAATGGTTTTGTGTTCTTGGGAGCATGAAATGAGCCAAAGGCATCTGCAAAACAGGTGCTAAGTCATTACCAAAGTAATGGACATATAGCAAGAGGTTCTTATAGGCACAGCTGGACATCAACTGGGCATTAATAAATTGGGAGCCCTTGCATATATTCTCACATATGCACCTCCTGGCTAATTTGATCTGATTTATTATTGTCAACCGTATCCATACACAGTGAAAAGTATTATTTCTTGTGCACTGTACAGACAAAACAAAGGTCACCGAATATATAGGAGAGAAGGAAAGGAGAGAGGAGACAATGCAGAATATGGTGTTGCAGTTATAGGGAGGGTGAAGAGAAAGATCAGCTTAATATATAATAGGTCCTCTCAAAAGTTTGGTAACGGCTGTTCTTGAGTTGATTGGTATGTGTTCTCAGACTTGTCATTTTTCTGACAGAACAAAGTGGAAGAGAGAGTGTGCCCAGGGCGCATGGGGTATTTGATTATACTGGCTGCTTTTCCAAGGTAGCAGGAAGACTGGTTTGCGTGATAGACTTGAGTGGAAATAGGAAAAGTGCCTAAAGATTTTTTGATGGATACATCTATTAAAAGCTCCTTCATTTACAATGCACTGCCCGCCATTTCTGCCTTTTCTCCATTCCCAAATCATGCTGCAACTATTGCTTGTTACTGAAACCGATGTTCTTCCTGACGAACCAACCAACTCCTCGAACCTTCTCAACAAAATCCAGCAGCACTTCCTTGTTAGTGAAAAAAGTTTGCTCCTCCAATTACAGTAAATATAATACTTCCACCAACTGTGCACATCAAAAGAAAGTGAAATTACCTTTAACTGCAAGTTGGACAGTTAGCGATTTAACAAACACAAGTATAGTTTTCCATACACAGAAACAGAAAATGCTGAAAATCTTGAGTGGGGTAAGACAGCATGTATTGAGAGTGAATAGAGATAACATTTCGAGTCTGGATGGGAGAAACTTTAGCTTTGTTCTCTCTCCTCAGATGCTATGAGACCTGTTGAGATTTTCCAGCATGGAAAGTTTTTGTTTCAGATTCTAGCATCCACAGTTATTTGCTTTTATTTTAGAGATTCTCCCAACCAGTTGAGACATGCTCAGTAGGGACTGACAAAGGGATCTGCCTACTCCAAAACAGTGGATGATGTGATGAGTATTAGAATGTGATTGACGTCACAGTGCCCACTCTGCATGCCTCTGACACACTCGCCTACATGAAAATTCTTACAGAAGAATGTACCATACAGGCTATACTGGAAGGTTCCAAATTCAATTTTCCATGGTACCAGCACCAGAGACACAGCATCCAATTTTCACAGCTCTGGTGTAAGTACAGTAAGTTCATTTCATGTCTCATTGAAATTCCACACTTCCAACAATGCAGCATACATTCAGCACAGTCCTGAAGTGTAACAGGAGACCTTAACCCCCTCTCCTCTCCACTAACCTTTCTGACTATTGGACTGGACCACAGCTATTAAATTCAGTTCTTTTTGTGTCTTACAGAAGCACTTGTCCAATTTTGGACAATCACAAACAAATAATGCAACAATAGTGATGCCATACATCTCATTTTCTGTTATGTCTACACATTCATATCCACAACAGCATAAACTGAGTATTCGAGTTGTGGGAAATGCCAAAAAAAAAAACTTGGCAGTACAGATGCAGTCAGTTGCAAATCCTAATCTGCAACACCCACCACCCCCTCTCTCCCATTTCAGAAAGGACACTATCGCATTAGGAATGTTTCTCTAGTTTCGCTTCTTGGGGAGAAAATGGACACATACTAAATTCATGAAATTTAATAATAAATATTGTCTAATACCACACCCCCATACGTAAGCTAATGTGCTTCTACCAACATGGGACTGAGTAATAATGCCTGCAAAGTCTTAATTTTCCAAAGATAGCCATCGAGTCATGCTGCATGTGGTCATCAGATCTAGAATGCCTAACTCCAAATAAATCACTTTCAGGCCAATCCAGTTTAATATTGTACACATATCTGTAGCATTTGCCAAAGAACAGTACAAGAATGTTGATGTTTTAAAACGTGCAGATTGATTGGCCATATAAAATTGCCCCTTAGGGAGACTAGAAAGGTAAATATATGGAGTTGCGGGAATTGAGTCCAGGTAGGATTGATGTTGATGCAGGTTGATGGGCTGAATGGTTTCCTTCTGCATTGTAGGGATTCTATGATTCTAATAAGTCACAGCTGAATTTTTCTCAAACTTTCCCTATTTTAACAATCAACCAACAGCAATGTAACAAGGAATCACAATTTTACAGATGGAAGCATTCCCCCAAGGCAACTTCAATTGCACCCATGTGGCCATTAAGTGCTCCTTGCTCAATACCTTTACCTACGTCAACAAAAAAGGATTCCACTCTTGCAATACGCAACTCCTTTGTGGCCAGCAATGCATCATCATGCAAATGAATGCATACTGCCTTGGCAGCTGTTATGACGTCTTTGACCCACTGATCTACAAGAAAGAGAATGAATACACCAGTGAGATTATTGAAGCCAAGTACGATTGCTCTCTGTAATTCAACTCTGAACAATTTGAAGGCAAAGATATAGACCTCACCAAACAACCACTTATGCCTCTACAGCAAGCAGAAGCTCTGACTGTCTGTGCTGATGTGTGCTATTGCAGACCTGCATTTGCCTGAGGAAGACACAGTGTTGAAAGCTCGCGTTTTTACTATCAAATAAATCGGTTGGATTATAAATTGGTGTTGCTAAATTCTTACTGAGTCTCTACAGCAGAAGCACAGAAGAATCTTCTGTTATGGGAGCTGTTGCTGCACGAGTCCTTGGAACTGCCACTTTCTTAAGCCTGATGAATAGTTAACCTCTCTACTCAATCTGGCATCTGCAGCCCAGCATCTCGCCATGGCTGCATGTTTCTGTACATATTTCTTATACAGCCTTCTTTTCAACAGGATTCAAATGACCTGGATTCACAGGTTTTTCACTTTGTGGTGAGCAATATTTTTCTCTTCTTGTTGCATTACCAGCTATTTCAGCTTGTTCTTGCTGTTTCTAGCTCAACCCCTAGTTCCTCTGAGATGTCCGTCTACATTACGGTAACTACATTTTAGTACAGAATTGTCAAAAGTACTTTGAAGCATTTTGATATATTGAAGGACTCTATATAAATAGAGGTCTTCTGATTTGTTTTCCTCTTCCCCAGAAATTCATCACTAATGGCAAACGTGATGAAGTTTTTACGACTGCAGGCACTGTTCCATTTACAGAGGAGCAAAAGAGAAAGAAAGGAGTTAGAATAGATTGCTAAAGAACAAGAGTTCACATATCATTGGGAATAAGAGTTTTGTTTCAGTTTGCTGAAGGCATTGTGGACTACTGTTGGACAAAGAGAGAAGTAGAACACTTCACAAACCTACAAAAGATACCTGTCATCATTATTCCCCATCGTCAGAAGCCTACATCTCTTCCCTCTGCAGAATTGTGAGAGCTCCTCCTGGGCAGTGAGGATGAAAGAGTTAAGGGATTTGTAATGATTGAGAACACTGGCCTAACAATACTCAGCTACTTCATCAATGACTTTCCTTCCATCATAAATGTCAGAAATGGGGATGTTTGTTGATGAGTGCACAACATTCAGTGCCATTCATAACTCCTCAAATAAGTTAAAGTTTATTTATTAGTCACAAGCAATGCTTACATTAACACTGCAATGAAGTTACTGTGGAAGTCCACTAGTCACCACAGTCCGCCGCCTGTTCAGGTAAATCTACTAACCAGCACGTCTTTCAGAGTATGGCAGGAAACTGAAGCACCCGGAGGCAACCCACACAGACACAGGGAGAATGTGCTGACTCTACACAGACAGTGACCCACGTCAGGAATTGAACCCAGGTCCCTGACGCTATGAAGCAACAGTGCTAACCACTGTGCTACTATGCTGTCCCCTACAGAAGCAGTTCACGTCCAAATGCAACAAGATCTGGAAAATATCCAGGCTTGTGCTGACAAGTATCATTCATGCCACACAAGTGCCAGGCAATGACCATCTCCAACAATGGAGAACCTAACCATTATCCCATGACATTCAACAGCATTGCCATTGTTGGACCCTACACTACCGATATCCTAGGAAGTACCATTGATCAGAAACACAGCTGAACTAGCTATATAAATACTGTGACTGCAAGAGCAGGTCAGAGGCTAGAAATCCTACAATAGTAACTCACCTCCTGATTCCCCAAAGCCTGTCCACAATCTACAAAAGCATAAGTCAGGAGTGTGATTAACTACTCTCCCCACGCCTGGATAAATGCACTTCCAACAACAGTCAAGAAGCTTGATATCAAGTTTTCCTGAATGATTGGCATCTCAGTCAGTCATTCCTTCCATCACCACCAATTAGTCGTGGCAGCAGAATGTATCGTCTACAAGGTACACTGCAGAAACTCACCAATGCTTCTTACACAACACCTTTCAAAACCCCAACCTTACCATCTAAAAGAACAGGGGTAGCAGATATCTGGGAACACCAGTATCTGGAAGTGCCCCTCTAAGCCACTCATCATCCCGACATGGAAATATATCATGTTCCTTTACTGGATTAAAATCCAAGAATTCCCTTCCTAACAGTATTGTGGATCACCAACTCCACATGAATGCACTAGTTCAAGAAGGTCGCTGACTGCCACCTTTTCAAGGGCAATTAGTAATGTGCAATAAATGTTGGTCTAGCCAATGATGCCCAAATCCTAGGAATGAATAAAAAAAAAATCAATTGGATTCCATGCAAGGCTTGAATAAGATATTTTTAAAGTGCATTTCTGGAGCCTGCAGCTTGTTGTATTAATTATTCATACACTTGGATAGTAAGGGCAGGCCCATTGAAGTGGCAAAAATGCTTAGTTTACATTCTTGTAAGGGTTGGTTATCTCTTATAGCCACCTCCTTGAGTAGCCCCTCCTGGGAGCTGAATTTCTCTGGCCCAAACACTGCCTCCCTCCACTACCTGAAGCAGTACTTTCACAGTTGCATTGATGAATGTAAAATTACTTAATCTATCAGCAGATTCTGTAGATATGACCATTAAAAGTATTGTTGCTTTTCTCTCTAATTACTTTTCTTCATTACCACCTAATTTAAGCTTTGAAAGTGTCTAAAAGTTGCAGTAACACATAAATTCACATTTGTTGAAGTGACTGACTCATAACTTTACTCAGAATACTTATATTAGTTTTGTTCAGCCCAAAAATCATGGGGTTATCCCATTTCACTTTGAACAGGCACCAATTGTGTTTCACTTGATTTCTCTGTGGTATTTTTGCCAACAAAAACATTGAGGCAGTTGTATCACGAGAAGGTCATAAATTGCTTCAAAACAATGGCAAAATCAACTGTTTTCAAAACTGCCTGGGTACTTTGGCTACAACAATTTTAACTGTCGATTGTGAAAAACGACAGATACAGTAAAGACGGCACAATTCACAGCTTCATGAACAGCCATACTGGAAATCGAAAATTTCACTGAAATTTACTGAAGGAAATCTAATCCAGCAGATGTTCAGACGACATCATCTCAATAAAGCTTCTCACAAGTAGAAGGATGTCTCGGAGCTTTTTACAGGTCAAGTAAAAACCAGTACACACAGAACCTAGAAGGAAACTGAAAGAGGGCTAGGGAAGAAATTATCCTTGAATAAGATCCTCAGAAGCAGTTTCAAAACAACAAGTGACAATGTAAATGTGTTAATGGAGAAAGCACAAGAGGGATAGGGACATAGTATTTGTCGAGCAATTATAAGATGGACAGAAAAAAGAACAGAGCAAGAAGCAAGGTGACATCACTGACTAAGTGAACTAAGTTTCTGTCAAGCCCATGACAATCATCCACAAGTTATGGATAGCAAGAAACATAGAACCGTAGAATCCCTACAGTACAGAAGGAGGGCATTTTGGACCATCAAATCTGCACTGATTCTCTGAAAGAGCATCAAACTCAGGCTCACCCCATTGGCCCTATCCCCATAATCCCACACATTTACCGCAGCTAATCCACATAACCTACACATGTTTGGACACTAAAGGGCAATTTAACATGGCCAGTCCAAAGTGAACAGATAGTCAGGAGGACAAATTCAAAATAAAAAAGGTATGGATTGACATTTCAGCAGTAAGGGGGCAGAAAGAGGTAACAATTGTCATATGATACGAAAGGTTGCCATCAGTAATTGATATAGCAGAGATAAACCTGGGGGTCAAGAAGTAGGCCAAGGTTTCTTAGCTTACCCTGAGCTGGCAGTCAGGGAGGCTGATGGAATTGATGTTGTGTCATTTGGCACGAGTGGAAATTTTATGTGAGTTATTGCCGTGTGAGCCCAGAAATTGGATTGCAGCGTCAGACTTGTTCCCTGGTGTCTGTTTTTTTATATAATAGATATGCTTTCATTTGTTCATTGGCATGTTGCCAAAGATAAGTGACATTGCAAAAAGGGTACTGCTGCCTCGGGATTTGAACAAACAAAGGACTATAAACTATATTTAATCTACTGTGGATTGATTGCCAGGATTTCCCAAAGTCACTATGCTTCTTAATTGGAATAGTAATGGAAATAATGGATGCATGTAATTTGTCAGATTCTGACAATGCTACACATTTTACAAAATACAATGATGGCTATAAAAACATCTCATTAATATTACTACATATTTTCTTTCTTTTGCTTGCTCCAACACATTTCCTTTAAGGCTATATTTTGATAAACTACAATATACATGGAAGACTTACATTTTCATTTATTTCTGAGCACATTGCAATCTTAAAATGGCATTTAATCTTCAACCCAGAAGGTTATTTTTCATGCACAATTTCATAAGCTAATTCACATAGAAATTGTTATAACAGAGCTGGGATAAAGGCACAACTTTACCCAAGGGCGTCATTAAAACAATTTACATGTCTTGATGAGAGTTTTACAGAGGAAGTCAGTAAATAGTAAATGTGACTTGGATAATTACTTGCCTCTAAAAGTAAAGCAAGACTTCAGCTGGACCATACAAACCCACTTAAATTTATAAGCAGAAAATAAAAGCAAAAGGTTGTTTGAAAGAAAAGGATAATGCATTGAAAATCTAAGCATGGATTTATAAACTGCAGGTCATCTCAAACAAATCTTTAAGGAAATAACAGAAAGGATAGACATGAGTAATACAAAAGATGCACTACATATCTTTCAAAAGGCTAGATAAGAAATTCAAGAAAACGCAGGTTTCAGGTTGTAGCTGGATTAAAAAGTGGCTATAAACAGAAAAATGATAGGAACGTTTCCCAAATTGACCAAAAGCTAAAAGAGATAACCTGCGGGAATGTATGCTAGGGCTGCTGTTGTTTGACATATATATGTTATAAAATACTGGATGTATGGTGCCACAATTTTCAGGTGATACCAAACCAATGGATATAACTAATAATTATGAGGGCTTATACTAAAAATACATAGGCCTAAAATTTTGCCAAATGGGGCAAATGGTCCGACATAAACAGAAAACGCATGTAAGTGGCATATGTAGATGGGTAGCAAGAATTCCCTCAGAACTGTATTGGCAGCAGTCAGTCAATCAGGAGACTTAGGCCGGGTTTCCTGTCCTAATCCATTTAGCTGACAAACTCCATGCTGAATAAGGAATTTATCTCCTTTTAGAAAAATGCTGATGACATAATCAAATGACCCCGAAAAGAGCCTTTCCATATTTAAATTGGCTGAACACTTCCTGCTTCCCCAATTCCAGTCCACTGTCAGTCAAATTTTGTTTGCATCTTTAAGACCTGAATAGCAGGTTAGCTATAAGGACTTGCATTCTAATCAGTATTCTGTAAACTGTGTGTGACTTTATTTGCTCTTCTCTGATCAAAACCTTCCACACACTTGAAGAAGGAACAGCAATTCCGAAAGCTTGTGGGATTACTATCAAATAAACTGGTTGGACCTTAACGTGGTGTTGAGAGACTTCTTACTGAATCAAATTTTCCAACAGTGGGACACGACTGGGGAATTGAGCTGATGCATTTCCCTGTTGTTATACTGCTTCACCACCATCTTCCTCACCTTGCCCCCAACCTTACCATTTTCCATGTGCTAGTAAAATTATGCCCATTGAGGCTTACAAAGTGGGGGAATGAATGACAGATGAAATTTAATACAGTGAAGTGAGGTGATTTGTTTTTAAAAGGAATAAGGCAGAACATATATTAGTTTGAAGATTAGAGCTAAATGAGGTGGAGGGAAAATAGGATGTGCGAATACAGATGCATGAATTGCAAAGCAGCCACAAGGCACAGACAAAGTGCTGGAGTAATGGAATATAAAAGCAAAGTTGGGCAATAATTGTCAAATTTGTTGAATTCTAGTTAGTTCATACTGAAGAACTGTGTGTTCTTCTGGTTTTCATAGAAGAAAACGTTAAAGCATTGGAAAAAAGTTAAAAGATTTATTTGCATGGTATCAGAATTGAGTGAAAAATAGAGTAAGCTCAGATATATTTATCTGGAAAGGGGAAGATTAAAGGAGGCCTTAATCATGCTGATTGGGTTCGATATAGTAAGTAACCGTGAAAAATGGTTTCCATTGGTGAGCAAGTCCAGAAGAAAGAGCCTTTTATTTGTTTGTGAGATGTATGCCTTACCTGCAAGGCCAGCATTTGTTATTCATCCCCAGCTGCCCTTGCAATCATGGTGGTAGATGGTCTTGTTGAACTGCTGCAGTGCATGTGCTGTTGAGAATGGAATTCCTGGATTTTGATTCAATGATAACGAAGAAACGGCAATATTGTTCCAAGTCAGGATATATGTGACTTGGAAGGAAACTTGCAAGAGGTGGCATTCTATAAATCTGCTCTCCCTTTCCTGCTAAGTGGTAGAGGTCGGGTAATATAAGACACCTATTAATGGATTAAATATAGAATTTAGCAGGCATTATTTATAGTGTGTGGTGACAATGTAGAAATCCTTGTACATGGAGTGTTTAAAGCAGATAGCATTGACACATTTAACAGGAGATTTGATGTGTACATAAGGTGAAAGGGAATAGGAGAATAAAGGGTGCAGCAAGAGGAAGGATATTGTATGTCATTTAAACATTGAAATAAACCATATAGCTTGATTCAGTTCTGTAAAAATATAATTGTAAATATATACAAATGAAATACAATTAGGTCAGATAACTTCAGTAAGAGAGCCAGTACCAGCACAGACATAAGAAACTTACTGCAACTTCCAAGGTTTTATGAAGAATCATTTCTATTACTTGTAGTGTACAAGCCTGAAACAAACCTGTAACTGCAGCACCCTTCAATTCTTCCTCACTTAAGCATAAGAATTACTGTCAATTATGTTATCATACAATACTTAATGGCCTCATGTCAAATCCCTTTCCCATCTGTTTTAATTTATTCATTTAAAATGGATTAATGGCTCCATCAAGATATTGGAGAGAAAACTGATGAGTGTATTCAGCGATCATATAATAGCACTGTCGACAGTGATTTCTTGCCTTTCAAGTATTAGTGAATGAGGAATTTTGTTTTCTGAGTTATCTTCTACATGATTTTAAATCATCAAAAAAAGATATGAGAAGCACAAATTATGCCAATTTAAAATGTTTCCTGAAAATGTAAATCCATGTTTGTTAATTAATTAGATGCAAATCATGGTTATGATAATAAGTAAATCCACATGGTTCACGTATTTCTCCAATATCAATGATTTGGCCGTTGTAGCTTTTGAAACTAAAGGCTAAGTGCAGAGTCAGCAAATACAAAATCTTTACTATTCACCAAATACAGTTGTCGGCACACATCCAACTCAGGATAGAGCTTCAAAATCTGATTATCAATCCTTTTTCCTCAAAAGAACAAAAGGAGTCCATTATCGATACAACAAAAGTTGGCATGAAGTAATGTGAATGAAAAGGTAATGGAAGGCAGCTGCATATTTGTATAATCAGGGTGGTAGGCAATTGATTTTACAATGCTATGACAGATCACCTACATACTTACTAAATTAAACCATTATGGGTAAGTGGCTGGAAAATTATTTGCCATGAAAAATTTTGGTAGAGTTATTTTACTATAATATAGCTGAAAAAAAAACATGCTAACAAGCTTTTCATCTTGCCCTCATTAGATAGCTTTCAAGAAATTACCAACGATAACTGGGATACAACAATTTATGTTGCATAAGAAGAGTATTACAGCAGAATAGTAGAATAGCAGTATAAAGAGCAACAGCAGTATATCTAGCAGTATAGAGAGTAACAACAGTAAAAAGAGCAAACAACAACATATATAAAAAACAGCAATACAGTGAGGAACAGCAGTAGAGTCGTAACAGTGCATAATATAGCAGCATAGAGAGTAACAGCAATGTATACTAACAATTGTAGTATATAGTAGTGTGACGGCAGAATAGATTGTAGTGACTGTATAGAGAGTAACAGCTGTAAATAGTTACAGTAATAGTTGTATATAGTTACAATAGAAGTCTGGAGACTTGTTCTGTTGTAGAACACTCCTGGAATGTTGCACTTTTCCTTTTATCCAGTCATGATGTCATTTAATTAGCAATGTAGCTGTGTAGTGTTTTCCTTTTGACTATTTAATAGTAACTGGATTCAGCACATTCCAAGAAGAGCCATATGGACTTGAAATGTGAACTCTTGTTTCTCTCTCTACATATGCTGCCAGACTTGAGTTTTACCAGCACTTGAGCTTATTTCAGATTTCCAGCTTCAAAATATTTTTTTTAATTCAATAACGGGATTCTTTTCCATTTGCTGATTTATGAATTCTCAGAGCTTTGTGCACATAAATCTGCAGTTACACTTCCCCTAAATGGTCAATTAAATCCATTTATTGCAAGTACAACTGCTAACAAAAAGGCCCCCAAATAGGCTAGAACGACAAATTTATAATAACTTTGAATATTGGACCCAGTACAATCAGTGGGCAACACCACAGCCAGAGCCAAATGCATACAATGGAGCTGAACACTGAAACATGTACAAAAATTGATGAGTGAATAGATGATGCACAACAACCATTAACTAGCAGGTACTCTGAGTTCTAGCCTCAGACCTATATCTTGTATACAATAAGGTCAATCTAGCACATCCAAATAGCACTGCCATCTACTGAGTCATTCTTGCCCAAGCGGAATGGAACTTTCACATTTGCTTTAACTTAATATTCAGAATGTAATCTACATGCATTTTCTGACCTGGCTATGCACTGATGCTTTCAGCTAAGCTTATTATGAGAAAAGATTGTGAATGACAGAGTTAAAATTGTCTCATTGCATTTCCATTTTCTTTCAATTCTGCAGTTTTAAAATTACACTTTACCTCTAGAAACTTTTTTTCCCAAACTCTCCTACCCTACACCTTAATGCCCAGGCAATGGCCAAATTCACCTATAGTCATAAACTAAACATAAGACCTACAGACTCAGGATACGTCTTGCATTCAATGCAAAAGAACTAAAGTCAACATTGACCAAATGCTACTTCGGAGCCAACTAATATATTAAACTATAGAAAAGGTATTCCCTAATGACTTAATAAAACAAAAACCCTACGCCACATTTATACCTTATAACATGCTCTCTGTAAGCATGTGATTAAAAGTTCAAAGCTCCTCCAGGATGTCCTCTCTCTACTTCACCAGAATAAATCTTCTAATGTCCTTTGAAACAAAATTCACTCAATCATTTTCAGTGTAATTGAATAGACTTCCCATTGTAAGGCTCTGTATGGCAATTCAATGGGTTTTTACATCTCACCATCACTATTTTCTTGATATTGGTTCTGTTCTCATCAGCCCTCTATTTGGTGGTTACCTCCAAAACAGTCCTTTTCCCCTAGCTTATATAGCAGCAGTGGTTATAACCACCCTTAGTTCTCAAGATACTTCGCTTGGATCCAGCGCTGCCACAGTTCCTATGCTCTGTCTCCATGCTGCTGAATGCATTCACTCTCCACTATCACTGAGTCAGATCACTATTGGACCTGATATTGGGGAGTACAGGGATCTACTTCCCCCTGGTGCCACACACCATTGTCTATCAGGACAGAACTACGCTGGAGGACTCATGATGCCACCAACGCAAAGGCCCAAAATTCAACAGGGACTGATGGAATGTGAAGTGAGACTGGGAAGGGAAGGGGGTGGTGTGTGTCTGTGTATTCTGCTGAAAACAAGGGAGGCAATGTTCAAAGAGAGCTGTGCACAAAGTGGGGAGGGGGGGGGGCGAGGTGAGAAGGGATGGGGGCAGGGGCTCACAGTGACAGGCAGAAGGGCAAGAAAGTGGAACAATGGGAGGGAAATTAGACGCTGATAAAAAAGCTCACAAACAACGGTCAAATGGGTACCCAATTTCTTTACTGAAAGAGGATGCACAAAGATTCCGGATGTGGTGGGTAGAGGTCCAATGTGACAATGGTGCAAAGTGTGTTAGGGGGAGGGTGGCTGAATCGAGGAAAAGACTTCTTTTAGCTAGCCTTTTTCCTCTGGGTTGCTGACATCCTGCATGGTTTGGTGAAAGCAGGTGGGCTAGAAAATGATGAGTGTGCAGGACAGGTATTTAAAAATGGTGCCAGTACCTCTGAATTTGCCAGCTGATAGTGGATGGATGAATAAGACTTGGGGGGGGGGGGGGGGGGGGAATATGCTTGTGCATAATTAATTAGATTCCTAGCACAGAATCTGATGCAGGATCCCACTATTCTGGCCAGCAGGAAACATGTCGCTAGCCACCACCGCATTTAGTTTCAAAATCAGAGAATTCAGTCCCGAGAGATTGTGACTGGAATTCTCCCAAAAAATTCTAACTGTCAAATTCACATAAATCCAGTTGGTTTGTCTCAGTGGGATTTTCTAAATGAGTCTTCCACACTCTATGCACCGCAGAATGCACTAGCATGAACCTCATGAGGAATCAGCAGGCACAGCCTAATCCCTTTGGTGAGACCAGCAGCATAGCACTGAGTGGGCCACTGCACATGCACCAATCTGTCACACCAAGATCTGCTATTGCACAGTAGCCCACTTGCAGCCTCCCAATTGCTGGTCAGCACAGCAACCCGTCATCCCATGATCATTGGTCCTCTGGATGCATTTGGGCCAGCCTCGAGCCCATCCCTTCTGCTCTCACTTCCCATCTTCCCTTCTCTCCCCACCCTAGCCTGCCTCAATTCTCCATCTGCCTCCTCCCCTCCCCCCGTAGTTCTGATCACTGGCCTCCTTCCTTCACCGCCGATTGCAGAGGCGCAGCAGAAACCCCCACCTCACCATTAGGTCCTGCCTCATTAGGCCCACTCAATCTCAGTGGGCAGTGATAAGATGTCCTCTGGGTATTGTCACTTTGCCCCTTGGATAGTGCCAGGGCACAAGTGTCCACTGCCAGACTGAAAATGCCCAGGGGCACCTCCCTCATATCCCCAACATCCTAGGAGGGTCTCCATGGCCTCCCTTCACTCCAGCAGAGTTGGGCCAGCAGCTCCCCATTAACAGGGAGCTATTGTGAACCCTGCCAGAGTGAATCATTCCTGCAGGGATGGAAATTCTAGCATGCTGGGGACTTTAGTCCTGGGCTAATTAGATTGGAATGAATATTTAAATATTATACAACCACTTCCAAATCGGTGCTTCCAAAAATCCCTTTAACTTGCAACTTTTCTCTTCACCTTCAATAGTCCCCTTAACAAACCTTTCACCACTTCCTTTAACATCCACTATTCCTGCTGTGCATAGGCTGTTTCTCAGATTCTTACTATTGCGGAAAAGATTCTTACCTTGGGATGTGGGGTTCATTGTCAAGGCCAGAAAATACCACCCATTCTCATTCACTCCAAGCAGAGATGGTGAATCTTCTTCTATAGCGTTGTAATATCACTCTGCATTCAGGTGGAACTGCTGGGTTAGATGCCAGTACAAAGAGGCAGATGTTTAAAATTCCCTAGTTGACTGCCTTGCCTGACATGTCCCAAATTTTATGGGGAGCAGTGAGGCATTGCACATCCTGCCCACCCTATCCCCAACTGAGGTCCTTAAGTGGCCACTTGAGGGCTACTTCCTGCCCAACCTCTGATTTGAAGCTGGTAAAAGGAGTTCAAGGGCAGGGGGAAATCAGACAGTTCTAGACGTACAAGTAGAGAACATAAAAAAAAACTACAGCACAAATAGGCCCTTTGGCCCACAAGTTGCACCAATCATATCACTACCTACTAGGCTTACCTATAGCCCTCAATTCTATTAAGTTCCATCTACTCATCCAGAAGTCTTTTAAAAGACCCTATTGAAGTAATCCCCAGCTTCCTGAAGTCCAGAACTGGATAAATGCAAGGGGCCTTTTAAAGCCCATAATCAAAGCCAGGTTTCCCTCTACCCTTAACTCCTTCTACCTGCTTCAAATCAGAGGTTGGGCAGGAAGCAGCCCTCAAGTGGCCATTTAAGGGTCTCAGTTGGGGATAGGGTGGATAGGATGTGCAATGCCTCATTGCTCCCCATAAAATTTGAGACATGTCAGGCAAGGCAGTCAACTAGGGAATTTTAAACATCCCCTTCCTTGCAAAACCGTCGGTGGGGTATTGTTAATTTCTGTCCCATGTTGCTTTAGAACTGGAATCACATCACCAGCCAAGCTAGGGAAGGACAACGTATTTTCCTTACCAAAAGATGAGACTGAACCTGTTGGTTTATGAAAAATCCAACAGATTCACAAACACTTTTCCTGTTGTAAACTTTTCATTCCAAGATTTTTGAAATTAAATTCAAATTCTCATACCACAGCTGGACCTTAACATATGCACACTCGATCAATAGTTGAGGCCTCTGACCTATTAATTCAGTAATAGCCGGATTTGTGTAATGCTGTGTATAAATCAATGCAGCTATTAAAACAAATGCACCATAACAGCAACTTAAAGATTTAAAATTAATTTTAAATCAGTACAAACATTATCAAATTATCCAAGAAGTTAAGAATTCAATAGACCCTCAATGCTGGTGGTTCCATTTCACACAACAAGGAACCAATATTAAGGAATAAAGTAACCTAAAAATCAGCTTTATTACTGCAATAAAATGCAAAAATAATGAAAGTGATTCTATCAGGAAATAAAAGAAATGTAAATACTAATTATGTTTGTCCATGCTTTCATTTCCCCCACATCAACTTCTAAACAAATAGGATTGCTCTGGGGTTCTCCAGAACTCCCACTGTAATGCAGAAGATTGGCAGAAACCTTAGGGAGGTGGTGACAATAGCTGCTCTTGCAAACTTTCTGTGGTGGGAGAGTTAATAATAGGAGATCAAAAGAAATCCTGTTAAAGTGCTGCTTTCTCCAATCTTGCCTGTTGTGCAAAGCTTTCCTAGAAGTCCAGAAAACAAATGCTCATCTGGATGTGCACTGGACTGTATTAGATATTTTGTAGATTTGAAAGGGACTTGCAGTTATATAATGCAATTTGGGATTTTCCATACATTCAATGCCTTTTTGGTCACCTGCTTTAGGTCGTTCCTTAGATCTTTAACACCCAGCTGAACTATTGCAGCAGGCAGAGAAAGTCTGAAATTAGTGTCCCATCTTAGAGACAGCTGAAAATGTAGCATTTGTTCAACCTTGCACTGATGTATCAGTGTAGGTTATGGGTGGAATTTAATGCCCTCCCCCATGGCAAGTTTGGTAGCAAGGGCATTTAATTGGAAAGAATGCTGGTTCATAGGATCCTGGCCACTTGCAGTCACTACCCCAATTAAATCCATAGCAGAAGGCCCATGAACAGCCTTCCTGTCCCACTGATAACAGAAACTTGCAAGTGGGCAGTTAATCCCACTTGAGGGTCTCAAAGTATACTACTGAAATTAACCCAGTGGTGGGTGGGCAGCTGCTATATCAGAAGTCTATAAAGCAAACTCTGGCATGCTCAATTCTGGACTTCCAGGAGCGATCCCTCATTGTCAGACATTCAGTACCTGATGTTCAAAATCATTCAAAACTGAAATATTCCAGACATACTGTGAGAAATTCAGCATACCAATCAAAATCGATTGACTTTTGACGGAATTCTGAAGACTGCAGGTGAACAGAGGGATCTGGGAATATGGTACAGAATTCCCTAAAAGTGATGCCACAGATGGATAGGGTCGTAAAGTGTGCTTGTGGTACATTGGCCTTTATAAATCGGAGTATCAAGTATAAAAGTTGGAGTGTTATGGTAAGGTTATATAAGGCATTGGTGAGGCTGAATTTAGAGTATTGTGTACAGTTTTGGTCATCTAGTTACAGGAAGGATGTAAATAAGGTAAAAGGATGCAGAGAAGGTTCATGTGGATGTTGTTGGGACTTGAGAAGCTGAATTACAGAGCAAGATTGAATAGGTTAGGACTTTATTCCCTGGAGCGTAGAAGAATGAGGGAGATTTGATAGTGGTGTCCAGGATTGCGATGGGTGTAGATAGAGTGAATGCAAGCAGGCTTTTTCCACTGAGGCTAGGGAGGAAAAAAACCAGAGGGCATGGGTTAAGGGTGAAAGGAGAAAAGTTTAAAGGGAATATTAGGGGTGGTTTCTTCACGCAGAGAGTGGTGGGAGTATGGAATGAGTTGCCATATAAAGTGGTAAATGCGGGGTCACTTCTAACATTTAAGAGAAACTTCAACAGGATGAGAGGGGTGTGGAGGGATATGGTCCAAATGCAGGTCAGTGGGACTAGGCAAAATAATGGTTCAGCACAGACAAAAAGGGCCAAATGGCCTGTTTTTGGGCTGTAATTTTCTATAGTTCTACGGTTTTCCATGGCTAGATGATCCCACCAATGCTCTTGCCCCAAGTCTATTTAGGTGGATGTAAAAGATCTCACTAAATTATTTCAGAATGCTGAGGAAATGGTTGACATGAACATTCCTTCCTCAATCAACATTAAATGACTGGCTATGTATTCATACTTGCTGTCTGTGGTACCATTTTGTGCGCAAGCTGACTTACAACATTTGTACGTCAACATTCTGGGGGATGGAGTTTGGTTCGCATTGACTAGAAATTGAACTGCACCAGCCATAGAAAAACTGTGACTACAAGACCAGGTCAAAGGCTGGGAATTCTGTGGCAAATAACTTATCTTGTGATTCGCTAAAGCCTGTTTGAAATCTTGAAGGCACTAGTCAAGATTGTGATGTAATATTCTCCACTTGCCTGGATGACTCTTGTTCTTCAGCAGTCCACTGGGGCCAAGAATAGCTTTCTTCTAGTCAGGGTTTGTGGGTTCTGAGGTGACTGGAAACTTTAATATTGGGTCTGCACACTCTGCCATACGTGAGGCATGTAGTATTGGACCAGGTGCTCAGATTTTCATCTGGCCATCCCACTGTTTGCATCTGGATGAGTGCAGCTACAATAATAATCAAGAAGCTTGACACCATCCAGTACAAAACTGCAAGCTTGCTTGGCACTGATCTATCACTCTAAACATTCACCATTCATTCCCACCACCACTGGTACACAATGGCAGCAGTGTGTCCCATCTCTAAAATGCACTGCAGGAAGTCACCAAAGCTCATTAAACAGCATCTTTTAAGCCACTGTTCTCTCTCAACTGGAAGGACAAGGCCAGCAGGTACATAGGATCACTACCAACTGGAAATTTCCCTCCAAGCCACATACCATCCTGATTTTTAACTATAAATCGCTGTCCCTTTTCTGTCACTGGGTCAAAACCATCCCCAACACGACTGTGGGTGTACCTACACCGCATGGACTATAGAGGTTCAAGGTAGCTGCTCACCATCACATTCAAAGGCAATTAGGAATGGGCAAAAAGTGCTGACCAGGCAGTGACATCAGATGAGCAAACAAAACATTTGTGCAGCATCTTTAGCATAGTAAAATATGCCAAGTCACCTAACAGCAATGTTATCAGATAAAATTCAACACCAAGGTTAATCATAAAGATAGGTTTTAAGGAGCATTTGAAAAAGGAAAGAGTGAAGTGGATGCAGAGGGCTTTTAGGATTGAATTCCAATACACTTCAGATCAAGACAGCTGAAGAAACAGCCGTAAATGGACAAACAATGGAAATTAGTGACTGCATGAGATCAAAGTGAAGACAGATGGAGTTTTCAGTAACTTGTATGATTGTAGGAGCTTATAGAGACAGAGAGGGATAAGGCAATAAAGAGGTTTAAAAATAAGACAGGAATTTCAGACTTGAGGCATTCCTGGACCAGGAGCCAACATAGGTCAGTGGCCACTGGGATGAAGAGTGGACAGAACTTGATACGATCCAAGATTTAGGCAATAGATCTTAGGATAAATTGGAGTTTAAGAATAGACGATGGAAGGCCAGCCAGGAATGCGTTGAAATAGTTGAGTCTGTTGATGACAAAATTATATATCAAAAATTATAAATCAAAATAACTCAGCCTTGAATATATTCAGTGACCTAGTTTCCACTGTTGTCTTGAGAAGACAATTCCAAACATTCACAACCTAATGAGAAAATAAATTCTTCCTCACCTGATCTAAATGGGAGACCCCATGCTGAATATTTGGAGAGACTCTACAGAACTTCCAAAAAGGCAGGCATAACCTGCCTTAATATGGAATTGTGCTCCCATTTCCAACAAATTTAACTTTTGCCAGCAGGGAAAAGGGGCAGGGTATGGTTCTCACAGGAGGATAATCCAAATTCAGCACTGAGTTTGTGACTGTTGGAGTTGAATCATCTCAGTTCCAGGATTTTGCTGTAGGAATTCTTCAGGGTAGTGTTTTAGTCTCATTGTCTTCAGCTGCTTCACCAATTAACTTCCTTTCATCATAAGGTCAGAAATCAGGATGTTCGCTGATGATTGTTCAGTGTTTAGCACCATTCATAATTCCTTAGATACTGAAGCAGTTCATGTTAACATGCAGAAATGCCTGGACAATATCCAAGCTTAAGATAATAAATTGGAAGTAACATTTGCACCAGATAAGTACCAGACAATGACCGTCTCCAACAAGAGAAAATTTAGCTATTGTCCCTTGACATTCAATGGCATTACCATCATTGAATTCCCCACTATCAACATCCTGGGGAGTTACCATTGACCAGAAAGTCAAATTGACTAACCATATAAATACTGTGACTACAGCACTATGTCAGAGGCTCAAAATTATATGGTAAGTAACTCACTACCCGATTCCCCAAAGCTTGTCCACAATCCATGAGTCCCAAGTCCGCAGTATGATGGAATAATTTTCACTTGACTTGAATGATTGCAACTTCAACAATATTTAAGCAGTTTTAAATCGTCCAAGAAAAAGCAGCCCTTGATTAGCACCTCTTCTACAAATATTCATATTCTCCATTATTGACACACAGTAGCAGCCTGTTTTCCATCCACAAGATAAATTGTAGGAATTCATCAAGGATCCTTAGACAACAACTGACAAACTCATGAACACGGCCATCTAGGATGGGGGAGCAAATACATGGAAAAGTCACTACATGGAAACTCCCTGACTTGGAAATATATTGCCATTCCTTCATCTTCTCTGGTTAAAAGCCTGGAGCTCTCTCAGTAGCAGCACTGTGGACGTACCTACACCAGATGGACTGCAGTGGTTCAAACACTTGACGGCAATTGGGAATGGCCAATACGTGCTAGCCTAGCCAATGACACCCACATCCCAAAAATGAATGAAAATAAAACAAGTGACTAATAATATGCAACATTCATAGTTGGACAATATTTGCGCTGATAATATGGAACATCTTTTAAATAGACTTCAGATTTCCAAAATAATTATACTGTTTCCCAATTTAGAAATAACACAGCTGCAACAGAATTTCAAAGAAGTTGTACTGCAGTGAAGTTACAGGTAAAAATAGCAAGAGGATGACATTGCAGTCAAATCAATCAAAGAACATTCGAGAGGAATCAGACACTAATAATGCACAATGGGTTTAATGACATTTCAAACTGTGCACCACAGCCCACCAACATTTTTAAGAAGAGAGTTTGACAGTCTGAAGCATACCTGCTTGTGCTGTACCACACAGGATTCAATGACATTGCCATCTCTGAATCCCTCACTACTAACATCCTGGGGTTTACCATTAACCAGAAACTGAACTGCACTAGCCATACAAGTACTCTAGCTACAAGAACAGGTCAAATGCCAGAAATTCTAATGCAAGTAACTCACCTCCTGACACCTCAAATCCTGTTCACAGAGCCCAAGTCAGGAGTGCAATGGAATATTCTTCACTTGCCTGGATGAGTGCAGATCCAACATCAACACCAACCAGGACAAAGCAGTCGCTTGAGTGGCAGCCTTTCAATAAACATTCACTTCCTCCTCCACCAAATAATAGTAGCATTGTGTTTCTTTGACAGCACTTTTCAAATTCATGATCTCTACCACCAAGAAGGACAACGGCAGCAAATGCAAGAGAACAGTACGAAAAGATGCAGATTCTGCTCAAAGTTATGCACCATTCCAGACTTGGAAATATGCTGCTATTCCTTCATTTTTTGCTGTTAAGATCTGAAATTCCATTATTAACAGCAATGTGGATGCATTTAGACCACAAGGTTAAAAAAAAACATTTCTTCCCAAGGGCAACTAAGGATGGGCAATAAATGTTTGCCTAGTCAGCAATGCCACATCCCACAAAAAAATATTAAAAGGAAATCTACTGTTTAGGTTAGAATATCCTGCCTTAACAGACATTTGAAGAAAGCAGTAAAGTTAAGAAAGAGTGTTCATCTTTGGAATACTGATGCTTGGCAAAAAACGAGATCTGCTTAATTTAGATAATCAGGAGTAACTCAAATTCTCAGGCACTGACAATTTTTAAGTACTATGCAGCTGCTTCCACAGTTTCACAGGAAGAGGACAGAATACTAGAAATAAAAAGAATCCTAAAAATAGTGAAAGGACTTTGAGCATCTAACATACGTTAAAAAAAGATAATGGAAAAAATAATAGATTTTAAGATAGCCAAACCTCAAGGGCTTGATAGTCTTTAAATTCAGAATATTAAAAAAGTGAGGAAATTTCAGATACATTCATTATCATTTCACAAAGCACACAAGGTTCAGGAATTGATGTGATCAATTCTAACTGTCACTCAATTAATTAAAAAAAAAGGGAGAGTGAAATGATGCTGTGAATGTTGCAACCCTTAAGTTTTAAATGGTAGGTAGCTTACTCTCTGATCCATACTGCAGAGGCAAGAATGGCACAACTTCAGGAAGGTGTCCAATTAAGAACCTGCCTCCAGGACCCACTGTCCAATTAGGGATAGCCAGCAGGTTGAGAAGAGGGAGGTTAAATCACTCCATGCAATTTAAAGGTCAACTAACAGCCTTTGATGTTGGTGCAATGTGAATGCTGTTGAAGGCTGCCACACAAGGCAGAGAAGAAAGGCAAGGACAAAGCATCCATCAGGCATTTCTTCACCACCAGCACTAACTGTGACAGCAATTGCAATGAGACACTCCTGTAATGGTAAGCCTATGCCTTTGAAGGCCTCAGGTTTGCTGTTATCCCAATTTAAAGGTCACATTTTCACGTAACTTTCAAATTGTTCTGTCATCTTGCTGTGCAGTCACCTCCTGTGAATTGATGAGTTATAGCCAGTACCTGAGTCCTGTGCCCTTCTGGCAAAATCCATTCCCTGGGAAAATGTCATTTAATTACATAGAATGCCCACAGTGTAGAAGGAAACCATTTGGCCCATTGAGTCCACATTGTCTCTCCAAAACAGCATCCTATATACACAAGCCCACATTCTCTCCTCTGCTCCCACCCACCTCCGCTCTCACCGTATTTACCATAGCTAATCCACAACTACACATTTTTGAACATTAAAGGGGAATTTTAGCAAGGGCGACATAACATTGCAATCCACGGCCACCAGGATTGTCCAATATTGCTGAAAGTCAATGGACCTTTGTCTGTCCTGCAGCATCTCCTTCCACAGGACAGGAAACTCCTGGCCTCAGCTATTCACCATATTAATGATTTGAATAGAGAGTTCTAGATCCACTTTTATAGGTGGAATTAAGCTAAGATGTACAGTAAATTGTGTAGAGGGAAGCAGGAAGTAAGAAAGGCTCAAAGATAGACTATGTAAAGTCAGGAAAACAATAGCAAATGGAGCTGAATGTGGTGAAGGACATCTACTTCGGCATTTTTCATTATCCAATGTTTTCTCAAAATGATGAGAGACCATTGGATGCGGTGTTACAGAGGGTGTCTTTGCACAATAAAGTCACTAAAAGCTAATACACAGGCACAAAGCGTAATCAAAAATTAATTGATAACATATGCCTGTGTGGGGGATGAGCAGACCTGGTGGAGAAAGAAAGAGAAAATCGGAGTGCCCTATAAAATTGGCTCTCCAATCTCTGAGGAGCCTGTCTTGCCAGCATCTTTTAGTCTCTCATGTTTCTTTGCTCATAGGAATCTCCCCCAATGATGGCTAAGTTTGAGAATTGTGATCTGAATCACACCAATCCGTCTGGTGAATTCTTCACTTTTTCTGCCGAAGAGGACAGAGTCATTTTTGGGAGAACCTGGTGCACGGTATAAATTTGAATAAGGAATAGACCATATTATCCCTCAAGCCTCCTCTGCCATTCAATGGGATCATAACTGATCTTTGATCTCAACTTCATTTTCCCATCCAGTCTCCATATCCCTGGACTCCAAAAGGGTAAAGCTACAGATCAGGTATTATTTAATTAAACGGCAGAATAGAGTTGAAGGACCAAATGGCATAATTTGAAAACTAGATTTCAGATTAGTTACGTAAAAGCCAATGTTGTTGACAAAGTGATATCTTATGCTAGCCTCCTCTCAAGGGCATGTATTTAATAAAAGGCTAATCTTTTCAGCAAATAACTCACTCAGAAAAGCAAATCAATACTGAAGATAAGGAAAACATCATGTACCTTTTTATAATCTATACATCAACACTCAAGGCTAATATTGGCTTTAATTAGAGCTCAATGTTGTGCATGTGTGCGCTTGATTAAATTTTAATAAAATATTAGTGCAAATTGAAAACATTTTCCATCTATCCTAGCTTTTCTCAAACCATCTGCTATACATACACACAGAAAGGCATGGACACAAATTCATTAGGTTTCTACTTCGCACCTGAATTAGAAGTCCTAAGACCTGCAAGAAAATGAGCCTTCGCCCTTACTGTATAAATTGGGCTGAGTTACTAACATTGGTGGCCTGCCTCCAAGAGTGTGGTCACTGATTTAAGGCTGCCTTTGTTGCCAACATTGATTTGCAGGTAACAGAGGATTGGGGGATGGTTGGGGGTGGGGGTTGGTGAATAGGGGGGTGTAGGGTGAGGAAAGAGGAATGCAAGGGGGAAACTGGGCTATCCAGGATTTAGTGGAGCCAAGAGAACTATTCCTGCTTCACTTGCTTCCACAAGAAAATTATTTTTAAAAATTGTGAACAACCACTGCTTAGGCCTCAGCACTCACTGGGAAACGTTAGGGAGGCAAGTCCAGCACCTGTCTTGCCCAATTTCCTTCCATAGTGCTAAAACAGTTTTAATGAAGTTTAAATTTCATGTTCAGGCAGCCTACTACCTGTTTCAAATGGACCTTATCAGATCCTGGGCAGTGTATATCAATACGTCAGTGCCCATTCCCATGCTGTAAATCACAGGCAGGACATTGATCTAAATTCTAACTCCCAGCCTCCTCTGAATTGTACTGCAGAATCAGCCTTACAAATAGCACAGGCTAACCAACAACGGAGGTAGGTTACTTCCAATTAGTAATTAAGAATTCATCAGAAATCTTGAAATTACCAAACTGCAGCAAATAGCAGTTCCCAACAGCAATATCTTGTCCTTCAAGTAATATCTTTGCATATTAAATAAAATTTATCTCAAGAGAAAATATTTTCACCAAATAAATGAGGAACCCCGTGAATGCTTTTTCAGTGACTAGCAAGTCACTAAGAAAAAATATATTTTCAGAACAGTGCTTTATGATCAATAGTCAAAATATGAATGCTATTTGATTTTGATATACTAACAGTGGATTCATTTTACCAGTTCTTCCCTAGATATTTGCTCAAATTTAAATATTTTTGATCTTTCAAATGGAAAACAATATTCTGTAGACATACTTTAGAGAGCGATAGCTTTCTTACACATAAATCTATGTCAAGGTATACAAAAGAAGCAATGTATTATAAGTCTTTCAGTAATACTAATAAATCAGACAGCAAAGCTAGGAGCTTTTTCAATAAGTCTGTGACTCATTGGACAGATGTCACTGATATTCAAGTCATACGGGGCGATAGATTCGCAACGTGGAAAGTCCAAAAACAACAAACCCCTTCAGGTTTCCTTATTGTTACAATATCTCATTTTAATAAACAAAACTAAGGAGATAAACTTTCCTTTCAAAGTATATTCAACAATCAAAAATAACTTGTTCAGAAGTATTCCGGTGAAGCTATCGAAAGCCACACTACTTCTCTAAGCCATGTTGAACATCCCTATAAGCAAATCTGTGTCATTAAACATCTTGATTGTTCCTTAAAAATGGAAAATTCTCATTTCTCTTTTGTGTTTAATTTTAATGTACATATACTTTATTATCCAGAAACTTAGTTGAAGGATCAAGGCATACACTGCTGGACAACGCCAAGGTTGTGTCAACCAGGGCTCAGTTGGCAGCACTCTTGCTTTTTGAGTCACAGAAGTTGAGGCTAATAGTGCAGTGTCAGCAGCGTTGTTTTTTTGGATGTTACATTAATTCGAGTCCTCATCTGCCTGCTTGGGTGATTGTAAAAGATCTCTTGCCACTATTTTGAAGAAGAGCAGAGTTTCCCTAGTGTTCTAACTGATATTTATTCCTCAACAACACAAAACGAGCAGCTTATTTGACCGTTGCTGGTTGTGGAGGTTTGCTATGAGAAAACTGGCTGCTGCATTTCTTACATTATAAGAGTAAACTGCTACTCAGCTGTATTTCATTGATTAGACAGTGCTTCAAGACATCCAGTGGTCATGAATAGTGATGCATAAATATGAGGTTTTGTTTAAATTAGAAGAGTAGTTGATGTACATCATGGTGTACTGATGCACTGTTGCTAAACTTATAAATTAATATCCTCAAGTAAATAGAAGGAAAGGAAGATGCTGGGAGGCATCAGCTCCATAATTTTCAGAGACTAGATATGAATGACTGCATCAAATTGTTCTCAAACACACGTTAGATTATAAATAGCAACTTTTTCTTCTGATCTAGGAGGGAATAACTTGCAATGATTCTGTAAAACCTTTTTCTATGGTGTGCAAGAAGGCAGATGCCTGACCTGAAAGCTGAGAAGCTGGAAGATACAATTTTTTTACTATAAACTCTAATATAGAATGATTCTCTGATATCCCCATGATGTTTCTTGGGGCAGGAGCTAGCCCGTCAGTGGCCTGCAGTGGGATCTTCTGGAACTGCCGCAGTCAATGGGATGTGATTCAATCCTATGTCACTAAGAAACCCTTGGCAGGGGTGTGCTGTTGGTAGGTCCAGAAGTATCCATCAGCGCGAACAGCCAGAAAGTTCCAGCCATCATTAAACTGCCTTAACAAAAACTAATAAATTTGACAAGCAGTACATGCTGCAAGCCGGTACTGTGAATATTTTTGAACTACTTTTTAAACATCTTCAGTTGTTTTGAGATGCATAGGGTCTATACTTTAGGTTTGTGTTGCCATTAGGAGTCTCATCATCATTGGCATGTCAGAAATTTAAGGGTGCGATAATATTCTTACTAATATCCATTTCAAATGGTGTACAAGACTCCTTAATTTCTAGTAGGCACCGTCAGTGAAAGAATCTCGGGGCAACAGTGAAACATCAGATATGACCACATTGTTCTTTGTCTCGTTTATCCTGCCCAAGTGCATCATCTCACACTTATCCGGATTGAAGTCCATTTGCCACTGATAGCCCATCCGAGGTGTCCATCTATATCCTCCTATAATTTAACCTCATTATCTACCACTCTACTGGTATTATCCCAGCAGTTTACTGGATCTATACCAATTCCTAGTGCACCATCACCTTAGCGTGACTAAATCTTTATCAGTCAGAAATTCAATAATTTCCTCTGTACAGTTTTGCAACTAAATTATCAGAAAAATACACAGTTCATGCATTCTGCATCATACACTCAAATCAAAAAATTATCACCTGATAAATCAGTTCATCTGGACAAATCATATTTTGACTTCTTAATTGCTTATTCTACAGTCTCTATTAAGCAAATAATGTAGCTGATAAAACAGCAAAAGGTAACAGTAATACAGATTCAGTGCATATGTTTTCAATTGCATGGGACTAGGAATAACACTTCTTTTAAAACAGAGGATCAAAGAGGAGTGGGGGGAATCGTAGTGGTGGTGGTAGAGGTGCAGGGCGAGATCAGGGGAAGGGAGGGGTCTCCCAGCACAAGGCGAGATCAGGGGACAGAGGTCTCCCAGTGCAAGGCTAGATTAGGGTAATGAGTTCTTTCATTGCAGAGCAAAATCAGGGGAAGACAGTCTCCCAGCACAGGGCAAGATCAGGGGAAGGAGGTCTCCCAGTGTAAGGTGAGATCAGGGGAAGGGGGTCTCCCAATGCAGAGTGAAATCAGGGTATCCTTGTGCAATACTGCCCGAGTACTCTGAAGCTCACCTCACTGATGTGTTTAGGCCCCTCCCCACCCCAGTACCAGTGCAAAATACCCAACCCTCTGTAAAGTAATTAAGTCTGGGAAGATTGCAATGCTGAGCACACCTAAGACACCTGCGTGGATCACTTCATTAATGCTGTCATTAATACATTTAGAAATCTTCTGGGAGATTAGCACCCACATATACAATTGAAACTTTGTTCTAAATCTCTCCAACTCTTGGTCAAGATGTTGGAATGATTATAATACTGTAACATCATTGAGCAATGAATTCAGTTTTATTCACAAAGATAACTGGGCATGATTGGAGGTGTATCTTCAATCAACTCTGGGTAATGGCACAATTTCACAGACATTAATTTCCTTATGTGAATGGGTTACTTCATTGTCAATTTCCCTGGTCTACTTAAATTTATTATAGTGATGAGAAGTACTCAGCTTGTCTTAAGACATCGCTCAGATGTTTTTGCCATTTCCTTCCAGGGAACTTTTTTTTGCTGATTCAAGTAAAATATGCATCAGGTACTTGGAAGTTAATTAAATTCTATAATACATGCAAAATCTTAATAGGGAATAAAAGTGCAATGGCTAATCCAAGTTGCTGAGTTGATTTACTGTTACTTCAGCAGTTTGACACGGGTAAAATCTAATACAGGCTGAGAGGATGAGAATCATTTTATATAGACTGTAAAGGAACCACATGAAACATATGTCAACCTTGTTCCAGTGGCTGTAAGTCTACAACATAAAACTGTCCATATTTCACCATAAATTAGTAATCTCATCCATAGAGGTTAAAGCTTAGCTAATTTGCAAAATAAAAATGTCACATTAGTGTTGCTCTTCTAACCTTTTAAGTTGATACATTGCTGGCAGAAAGTAGAAAAAAAACTTTATTTTTCATTTTATGTGGTCTCAGGGGACTTGGCACAGTGATAGGCTGTCAGCAGTGAAAAATAACAGGCATTCCTCACCCTGACAAATATCAAATATATTAATGGAAATACAAAATTTTAAGGATCAAAACAGGCATTAAAAACAGAAAATAATGGAAATGCGCAGAAGAGTCAGACAGCTTATGTAGAGAGAGAGATAGAATCATAGGTTTTCAGAATCCCCACAGTGCAGAAGCAGGCCATTTGGTCTCCAAAACCTCTCTGAAAAAGCATCCAACCCAGACCTCATCCCAGGCATTTACTCCATTAATCCTTTTAATCTATATATACATCTTGCGATACTAAGAGTTAACTTAGCATAACCAATCCACCTAACCTACACACTTTGGACACTGAGTGGAAACCAGAGCACCCAGGGGAAACACATCCAAACACTGGGAAAACGTGCAAGCTCCACATAGTCACCCAAGGCCAGAACTGAACCCAGATCCCCAGTGCTAGAGGCTGTAGCGCTAACAACTGTGCATTGCGTTACCCAAAGTTAATGTTTCAGGTTGATGACCTTTCATTAAAATAGAAAGAGTTAAGACGTGTACCAGGTTTTAAACTAGTCAAGAGTGTGGGGAAGTGGGGTAGAGACAAGGGAGTAGGGAAGGGAAAACCAAAGAGAGAATAGCCGTTTTAATCTGAAATTGTAGAAGGTACCTCATCAAAAGATGAAGTGCTCTTACTTGAACTGTTATTGAGCTTCATTGGAACAGTATCAGAGGTCAAGAATAAAGAAATCGGAGTGGGAGTGGAGCAGAGAATTAGAAAGACCTGGAAGTTCAAGTAACACTTGCAAATTAAATTGATGAGAGGTCACATGACACCAAGTTATCGTCCAACAGGTTTATTTCAAATCACAACCTTTCGGAGCACTGCTCCTTCGTCAGATTAAATCATGAGGTATTCCTCAAAACAGTTAGTTAAACTATGTTTGGGCCTCCCAGGTTGAGAAGACTGCATCTTTATAGTATATTTAATTGAAAGTGCTAAATCAACTTTTCACTTGGAAGGAGTGTTTGGGACTGGAATGGTGGGAATAGAAGGGGTAAAGAACAATTGTTCACGTGGATAGATGCAGCGGGAAGTGGAGTGAGTGACTGAAGAGTGAACCAGAGTATCACAGATATAGTGGCACCTTTCGAATGCTGAAAGGAGAATGAGGAGATTGTTTGATGTCACAGTATTGCTAATGGAAACGGCACAAGTGGATTTGTTGAATACAGAAGCTGGTGGATTGGAAGCTAGGACAAGAGGAACCTGAGTGTGATTCTGGGTGGTTGGAGCAGGGTAGGGGTAGAAACAGAAATAAGGGAAATGAGGACACAGTAAAGGGCCATGTTAATCAGGAAATGAAAGTATATCAAAAGTGTTGGTATAAAAAGCAACGTTGTCAGAATAGATGTGAAGGGGACCAGAAACTAGGTGAATGGATCAGAATCTTTTTGGAACACAGAATCAGACTGAGTGTAATCAAAAGTCAGTGCACTAAAAATAGCCACTGGATTTCCAGATGACAAAGATAGATAGAAAAGTCTGCTGTGAAGGGGAAATAAGGAGTTTGCAGATGGCTTAGGTGAGTGGGCAAAAATCTGGAGCATGTTAATTTTGGCAATATAAACAAAAAAGTCATGAGTATTACCTAAATGGAGGTGCAGAGTTATCCAGGTGTTTTAGTACAAGTCACACAAAGTTGCTGTACAGATTCAATACACAATGAAGGCTAATAGAATACTATCCTTTATTACTACAGGAATTAAACGTAAGAGTAAGGGCATTATGCTTCTATTATGGGGGGGGGGGGGGGGGGTGAGATCACATTTCAAGTACCATGTGTAGTTTAAGTCTTGTTATTTAAGAGAGAACGTAAGTGTACTGGAAGCAGTTCAGAGGAAGTTTCCTAGATTGATATCGGGAATGAATGGGTTGTCATCTGGGGAGCTTGTTTCCACTGGTGTTTAGAAGTGTGAGGGGTGACTTGATTGAAATATGTAAGATTCTGAACAGTCTTGATAAGGTGAACATGGAAAAGGTGTTTCCTCTTGTGGGGTGAGTTCAGAACTCAGTTTTAAAATCAGGGACTGCCCTTTTTGGGCAGAGATTAGAATTCTTTTCACTCAGATGACTTTGCAATTTTAGAACTCCTGCCCTCAGAAGGCAGGTGTCATTGAATATTTTAAAAGCAGAGGTGGATAAAATCTTATCAGATGAGGATATTAAAGCTTATTTTGAGTCAATGGGAGTTTGAAACAAACAAATCAGCTATGATCTTATTGAGTAGTAGAAAAAGCTTGCGGGGCTGAATGGCCTACTTCTGTTCCTATTTCCTATGCTCATTTGTAACTACGCATTCTCAGAAATGGAGGTGGGGAAGTCAAGGAATGGAAAAGGAAAGTTGGAAGTAATGGACAAGTAACCAGAGACCTAGAGGATCTCTGGAGATCAGGGTTCAAATCTATAAATGGTGAAATTTGAACTCAATGAAAAAACCCAGAATTAAAAGTTAACGATGATCATAAAATTGTCAATTTTTGTAAAAACAAACCTGGTTCACTAATATCCACTGCTTATGATAACATATCCTCTATACTGGCCAGATGAATTCATTGCCCACTGCTGTATTGACCTATTTTCAGCCTCAATAGTCTTCTAATGAAGTTCAACAGAAACTCAACAAACGACACCTCACCTTTCAATTGGGCACTATACAGACTTTCAAATTCAACACCAAGTTCAATGATTACTGCTGCATCCAACTTTTTCAGACAGCAGTGCTTGATAATGATTCTTCAATTCCCATTTACACCATCCTGCATTTATTAATTTGTCCCATTATAACTTTTTGCCTTGTACCATTATCCCTGCTGTCATATAATCTCATATGTTTTCCACTCTAACCCAGATCTTCCAGTTTATTCTTTCCTCTGCTTTTGTCTAAAACCTGCTACATCTCTAACTGTTTTGAAACTGGAAGAAAAGGTCATCAATTTGAAAAATTAAGCTGGATGATCTAATGAACATCAGGACAGAAACGACAGATCTGCATTTATTGGCAGCACACCTGCCAGCATAATCATCTGGGAGGCTGTCTCCTAATTGGCCACCTGTGCTCTTGCTATCCTTTGAAGGACAGTAGGTAAGCTCCTGAAGCTATACACATACAAACACAAGACCAACAGCAATGTCAGGGTGGCAGCCCCATAGGAAGAGGTGAGCACTGTCAAACAAGCAAACAGACGTGGGAGTGCATTAACACAAGAGGAATTGGGGCAATCTACATGGGAGTCCTCGGCCCAACCACCTGAAACTGTTTCATGGAGTCTAGAGATTTATGGCATGAAAACAGGCCCTTCAGCCCAACTAGTCCACACCCCCTTTTTTTTTTTTAAAATCCCCTAAGCTAATCCCAATTGCCCACATTTGGTCCATATCCCTCTATAACATGTAACTATCTAAATGCTTTTTAAAAAAACAAACTTGCACCCACCTCTACCACTACCTCTGGCAGCTTGTTCTAGACACTCACCACCCTGTATGTGAAAAAAATTGCCCCTGTGGAAAGTTTTGTATCTCTCCCCTTAAGTATTGCCCTCTAGTTTTAGACTCCTTACCTTTGGAAAAAGATACCACGTATCTGGCTGATCTGTGGCCCTCATTATTTTATAGATCTTTACAGGATCACCTCTCAGCCTCCTACGCTCCAGAGAAAAAAATCCCAATCTATCCAGCCTCTTCTCATAATTCAATCCATCAAGTCCCGGTAGCATTCTAGTAAATCTTTTCTGCACTCTTTCTAGTTTAATAATATTCCTTCTATAATAGGGTGACCAGAATTGCACACAGTATTCCAAGTGTGGCCTTACCGTGTCTTATACAACTTCAACAAGACGTCCCAATTCCTGTATTCAACGTTCTGACCGATGAAACCAAATATGCCAAATGCTTCTTCACCACTCTGTCCACCTGTGACTCCATTTTCAAGGAGCTATGAACACGTACTCCAAGATCTCTTTTTTCTATAACTCTCCCCGGCACCCTGAATAAGTTCTGTCCTGGTTCAGTGTACCAAAATGTATCACCTCGCATTTGTCTAAACTCCATTTGCCATTTGTCAACCTACTGGTCCAGTTGATTAAGATTCTATTGCAATTGGAGATAACTTTCTTCACTGTCCACTATGCCACCAATCTTAGTGTCACCTGCAAACTTACTAGCTATGTGTCCTATATTCTCATCCAAATCATTAATATAAATGACTCTGATCCTGAGACACACCATGGCCTCTAGTTTGAAAAACAGTTCTCAACAACCACTCTCTGGCTTCTGTGAAGAAGCCAATTTTGTATCCATTTAGATACCTCACCCTGGATCCCGTGAGATTTAACCTTGTGCAACAATTTACCATGTGGTACCTTGTCAAAGGCCTTGCTAAAGTACACGTAGGCAACATCAACTGTACTGCCCTCATCTACCTTTCTGGTTACCCTTTCAAAAAACTCAATCAAATTTGTGAGACATGATTTCATCAATGACCTTCCTGCATCAGAATGTCAGGAGTCAGATTGATTGCACAATGTTCATCAGTATTTGTGACTCCTCACATATCAAAGCAGTCTGTGACAATGTGCAGCAAGACCAGGGTAATGTTCAGCACTGGATTGATAATGTGAGTAATATTAGTGCCACAAAGTCCATCTCCAACAAGAATCTAGCCATCTCCCTTTGATTTTCAATGACATTCACTTTACTGAATCTCTACTATAAACATCCTGAAGGCTACCATTAACCAGAAACTAAACTGGGCCAGCCATATAGATAATGTGACTACAAGAACAGGTCTTAAACTGGGAAATTCTGCTGATTGTAAATCACTTCCGTACTCCCCAAACCTGTCCACTATCTACTAGGCACAAGTCAGGAGTGTGATGTAAATCTCTCCGGATGAGGGCAGCTCCAACAACACTCAACATGTTCAACATCATCCAGAACAATGCAGCCTGCTTGACTGATACTCTTTCCATCATCTTCACCATTCGCTTCCTCAATTACCTATGAACAGTTATAGCAGTGTGCACCATAGGAATACAGCAAGGCTCATGTGAAATTTGAAGTTTATTTATTGGTGTCATAAGTAGGCTTACATCAACACTGCAAAGAAGTGACTGTGAAAATCACCCAATCGCCACACTCTGGTTTCTGTTCAGGTATTGAGGGAGATGGCCAAGATATCTAACCAGTATATCTTTTGGACTGTGGGAGGAAACCAGAGCACTTACAGACACAGGGAGAACATGCAAACTTCACACAGTCAGTGACCCAAATTGGAATTGAATCTGGGTCCTTGGTGCTGTGAGGCAGCAGTACTAACCACTGCACTGTCATGCTACTCCACATTATCTTCCAAACCTGTGATCCCTGCCACACAAAAGAACAAGGGCAGTAGATGCATGGGAACACCATCACCTGCAATGCTCCTGTAGCCATTCAACAATGTGGCTCACATCAATCTTCTCAGAGTAATTAGGGCTGGATAATAAATACTGGCTTTACCAGCAATGCTCTTCTTTATATGATTTTTTTAAATTGCTTTATTTTTGTTTACTTAACAGCAGTTAAGTTGTTCCTTACAAACTTATTTTGCTGATTTAACATGAAATGTTTGGATTAAGGTTTGCCTTCAATTGAATTTTAGCTTGCATTCAGAAAGTGAAAACCCAAAATCAGAGGGGAATTATATACAGTGGTAAAACTTACTGTAGTCTACAGAGGCTAATAGCATCAAGGTAGCTTTAAGCAACAAAGCACACACTAATTATTTGCTTAACAGTAGATTATTATGAGGTATTGCCGAAATGGTTGTGGCTGTCCTCATTCCTGTTTAGCATTTGAATGTGTTAATGCCATACTCAGTGAAGTCAAGCATATTCAGATCCTATTCTTTACTCACCACATATCAATTGCCAAATGATAAACCACAGACCTATAATGCATGTGAGCATTTACTTTGTTACTATAGAAGTAACATCAGTCTTTGGAATTGAACCAAGAAGAGCAAATCAAGTGGACATGTTATACCTCTGCCAGCTGCATCAATAGCACAACCATCAATCAATTATCCTTCTGTGATTAAAATCATTATAACTGTTGATTGGAAACAACCTAATTGATGCAAATGTACTTTGGATAATCTGCTAAATATGCTAAGCCTGCAAAAGGTTTAATTTGATATACAACTATATCACAATAAAAGTGGAACGATTTTTCATACTGTATATCAACATAAACCAATAAAGAATATACAATTTGTACGTGATGGCAAACTGTGATAACAAAAAGCAGCGAAGTTGGGTCTGAGCAAGCAACGTAACAGGCAAGAAGGGAACTTTCTTTTTATAGGGCAAATCTGACAGAAATAAAGCTAAACTACTTTCCTCCAAACTTATTGTAGAGCTGCTAACTACATTAATGATTAGTTTCATATCAGTCCATCTGTTCTTCTTTTGTATGTTTGGTACAATAATGCAGTTTAAAAAAAAAGACTTGTCTCTTTCATTTCATTATAAATGCATTTATAAATAATTAAGGCTAATTTTAACTGCAGGTGCTTTCAGTAGGGTTGCAGGATGGGAAGGATAATCCTCCCGGACGGGCTGAGCGTGAGGTATAAGCTATACTATATTTATCTGAATTAAACAATAAAAGACTTACGTGGAACCTGAACAGGACATCAGTGAGCAGGTTTTGATTAAGGACAGCCTTTTTGGAAAAAAAAAGTGAATTAAGTTTATTTACAAAATTATTTGCAAAATGTTGTAAACAAAACTTGTACAAACACCAGTGACAAATATCGTTACAAAGCAGAATATTATCACCTTGCTCCTCTTTACCCCACTCCCTCCATCACCAACTGCTACTTTAAAAATTTGATTCTGGTATCAACATCAACGGGGAAGCTATCTAAAAGAACAAATTAAGGGGCATTACTTCCTCTCCAGCTGCCCAGGTGCTCTGTTCTTTAATGGCATCTTCACAGCTTTTGGGTGAGTAATTATTACTGACACCCACACCTGTGCTAACTCCCTTTTCCCACGCACATTCCATTCCTCAGCTCAATAGCCACAATCTCCTAGAGCAACTTCATTTAAAACTCCACCTGCTTCCTGGTGGTGGCGGATGACCACCCCTTCCATCACCTTGCAAATGATTGACAGATGATGCTATTAATTGCCCAGGCTGGGTTTATTTTTAGGGCTGGACATACCTAAAGTGCAGTAATGGGAAGAGACTCTTGCAAGGAGTGAAAATATGAGTGTACATATTATATATAATAAATTATGTACTTGATTCCCAAATCAATAGTGGCAATTGAGAAATCTCTCAGACACGTACAGGAATCCTGCAGCCAAGTGTCGTTTCATTTCAGTTTCATGTTTTGCATTCAAAAAACAAGGTGTGCATACATCACAGTGGCTGACAAACAAATTATATTGTGAGATGGGTATGAAAGAACTGCAGACATGGGATAAATTAATTGCACTGGGGAATTATGCCTGAGTAACATGTGAAAATACCAGCATAGGCAGTGGTGTGATTTGTGTATATTTTTAAACCAAAGCAGTAGATAAGTATTCAGGGAATTATAAATGCTCCATTATATAACATGAAAATAAAGTATGCTTTGTTGCTTTGCTGGATTTGGAAATGTTGTATGTTGCATGGAGCCTCACTTGCTTTAAGATGTAGGGAAGACTCCGCACAAACAGCAATCAACGGCTTACCTATCTTCCAATCTTCTCTGCATTTGGGAATTTGAAATAAACAACTCTATGAAAAATAAAAAACAAATTCTAGGAAGATTCAGCAGGTCAGGCAGGTAGCCAGCCACCTTTTGCTCTGCTTTTGCTGGCAGCATTGGGAGCTGGCCCAAAGTGAGCACGGAGGAGACCAATTAGGAAGCTACCTGAGGGACATTTACTGAGCTGAGGACAAAGAGAATTAACAGGCTGGATTTTTCCACTGCTTTCAGGACCAAATGCAATTCCCAAACTTGCATTTGCTGGCAGTGACACCAACCTAGCATGTCTTTCCTGACGTTGCTTCCCAGTTGGTTACCTGTGTGCTCATCATCCTATTAAGGATGGTGGGTGGGCTCTCAATGTTGCCTTCAAAATCAGAGGGATAAATAGATGCCACTGAAGCAAAGCAGGATCTACAAAAACTTGTGGACACAATTGCGTGCAGACCTCTGGCCACCCAAGAAGCAGACCCCTCTGCCCCACCCCCAAATGATTTGGCTGTGCCATAAGAGTGACGTTTCCTGCCTGGAACTCCCGGTTCTGATAACTCCTGGACTGCCACAGGAAGGCTGCCTTTATTAGCTAGTGGCCTATAATAGCAGCTAGCCGTTGGAATAGGGCAATGGGTGGTGATGTCACACCACTGGTGACAAAATGCTCGTGAGCTTCAAAATCGTAGAATCCCTACAATGCAGAAGGAGTCCATTTGGTCCATTATGTCTGCATTGACTCTCTGGTAGAGTGTCTTACCCTATCCCTGTAACCCCATGTATTTACTTTACTAATCCTCCTAATCTACACATCTTGGGACATTAAAGGGCAATTTAGCACAGCAATCAATCTAACCTGCACATCTTTGGACTGTGTTAAGAAACCAGAACACCTAGAGGAAACCCACACCAGCACTGGGAGAACATGCAAACTCCACACAGTCACCCAATGCCAGAATTCAACACAGGTTGCTGGTGCTGAGAATTAGTGGTTAACATTGCTATGCGTGTGCCACCTTGATTGAGGATAATTGGCAACCTACCTCAATGAAGTGCACAGCCAATTCTATCCCAAGATTATCCCAGTGATAGTAATGCATCTGGAACTGTCCTAATGCAGTTACCCACTGTTATTTTTGGGCCTCATACCTCTAAGCCCATCACAGTGCACCAAGGCAGGGACAATTCAGGCCAACCTATCTGGTCAATGACCTTTCATCAAAACTGCATAAAGTTAGAGACATAGCACATTTTAAGTAATTATCAATGCACGACAAAAGGAGAAAAGGAAAGATTAGAAGGACAGGTGTGGAGGGTGGTGGGGACTATGGAAGATAGAAGAGATTAAATGGCAAAATAAATGATGATGCAAGGCAAGAGAAGTTGAAGTAAGGCAATAGCAGGATCATTGGTAAGAGGTGTTGTCCAAACAAAAGGAGAGCAGAGATTACAATCTAAAATTATTGAACTTGATGTTGAGTCCACAAGGCTGTACAGTGCCTAATTGAAAGATGAATTGCTGTTTCTTTCAATTCTGTTGAACTTCATTAGAAGAAATAGGAGACCAAGGACAGAGAGAACAGAATTGGCTTGGAGCAAGCAGTGAAAATGATAGGTGATTGTACATTTAATGGAGGCACTCCACAAGGCAATCACCCAATCACGAGTCAACAGCACAGCTGAATTTGAACAGGCCCTAAAATTGGCCACTGGGATTGTAATGCATGATTAACCTAGGGCCTTTGCTTTCTGTGCAAACTGAGTACCAACTTTGTACTCACAGCTAAAATGCATGATTGCTATTTTGGGGAACAACATCCTACGGTATCACTATTTTTGTGGTCAAAGAAAGAAAACTTTAAATTTTGCTACTTGGAGTGTGAGAGTACTCATGGATAACCTGAAGAGCAACCATCCAGAAAGAACTACAATTGAATCACGTGAGTAATCAAGACTTGGAATTGACATTAGTGCCCACATAAAAAGCTCATGACAATTCACCTACAGCTTAGCTGTAGCCAATACGCCATCATCAGTGGTCATGTCCCAACTCTCTGCTCCAATGAAGAAGAAAAGATAATCCTTGGGGGATTTTGATGCCAGGGTTGGTCATGACTTTGTTGTCTGGAGAGGATCCGCTGGGAAAAATGGGGTGAAAAAAGCCAATGAAAATAGCATTCTGATAAATTACAATTCACCAGAAAGATAAATACAAAGCTGCTTGGAGACATTCTAGATGAAAGCACTGGCCCCTCTTGGATTATGTCATTGTTTGTTCAGGTTGAAGATCTAAATGATATCTGCATCACTCAATCCATGCCTGGTGCCTGTAGACAGATCATAGATGAATGTTCATTATTGATTTAACAAGTCTAACTGCAAGACATCGCAAGGTCCAAAAGTCCAAGAGGAAGATGGTCAATATTTCAGCCCTAAAGCAGCCAAACTGAAGAGAGGAATTCCAAGTGCAGTGTACAGCTGATCTGGAAAATTATCATATCCAACTTAATTACAAACATTGGGATCAAATAAAGTAATCCATATGAGACCTTGTGCCCAGACAACTGGGTTCAAGCATTGTTACTGGGACTGGTTCGGTGAAAATGCTGCTGAAGCATATAACCTTCTAAAACAATTTTCGTTGTCTGGCGATACAATCCAAGATTGTATTTCAAGAAGTCAGCATTCCAACTGCTCAAGTCTGATACCCAAAGAAAAATCTGAGATAAAGGGCACAGAGTAGGAAAGGAAAACCAAAATACGTGAACCATTGTGTTGCATAAAGATTTTTGGAAGCTCCCAATGGTACCTATAGACGAAATGGATGAAAGGCTGAGAAAGATACCATAAAGTGTCCATTAAGTGAGATAGTGATTCACTCATTCTGATCAGTTAATGAACTTTTTCAGTCTTCTTCATCCTCATTTACATTCCCTTTGTCTAATCACAATCTCCCACACTATCATAGTATAAATTTCTTCCGATTTTCTTTGCTGTTAGCTGTAACATAGAGTTATCCCGATTCAAAACTTTGGCTCCATTCTTTCTCAACAGATGCTGTCAGACTTGTTGAGATTTTCCAGCATTTTCTGTTTTTCTTTTAACATTTCAGGCACATGATATTTTATCAGTGTATTCAATGTGATGGATAGAATGCCAGTCAAGTCAGCTGCTTTATTCTGGATGGTATCAAGCCCCTTGAATGTTGTTGAAGCTGCACTCATCCAGGCAAGTGATGAGTATTCCATCACACCCCCAACTTGTACCTTGTATGATGGACTGGCTTTGTGCAGTCAGGTGAGTTATCCTTTATAGAATTCCTAGTCTATGACCCTCTCTTGTGGCTATATATTTGATACAGTTCAGTTTCAGATCAGTAGTAACCTTCTGGATGTTGATGGTAAGGATTTGATGATGTGAATACTGTTGACCAAAGAAAGGTGCAAAAAAGAGCTAATGTTTTGAGATGGATGTTTCTTCATCAGAGCTATGTTGAATTTTGACAAATTCTGTCAGATCTGCTGAGATTTTCCAGCATTTTCTGTTTTTGTTTCAGATTCCAGCATCAAAGAAAGATAGTTAATTTCTCTCTTGTTAGGGATATTACTGCCTGTCACTTGTTTATGCAATGTTACTTACCCCCTATCAGTCTTATCTTAAAATGTCCAGGTCTCGATACACTCAGACTGTTTCAGAATTTGAGCAGTTACGAATAGAACTATGCAATTATCAATGAACATCCACACCTTATGTTAGTGAGAATATCTTTGGTAAAATCTGAAGGTGGTTGGGCCTGCAGTGGTGTCTTGGGACTGAGATAATTCTTCAACAACAGTCACAACTATCATCTTTATTGCTAAGTATGACTCCAACCAGTGGAGAAATTCCTCCATTTTTTCTGGATTTCTTTGGAGCCACATTCCATCAAATATTATCTTGATATCAAAGGCAGTAATTCTCACCTCATCCATGGATTTTTTCTCTTTTATTCCTGTTTGGACCAATGTTGTAATGAAGTCAGGAGTTAAGTGGCCTTTGCAGAACCCAAACTGAGGATTGGTGAGTAGGATACTGATGAGTAAATGAAGTTTGATAGCACAGTCGATGTCACCTTTCATACCTTATCGACGCTCAAGAGTAGATTTATGGGATATTAATGGCTGCATTGGATGTGGTCTTTTTTGGAAAGACTTTTCCTGGTTTATTTTCCATATTATCAGATAATTGCCAGGATGGGTATCAGTATTGTAATGGAACAGCTTGTCTTAGGGTACATCTGGTTCTGAAGCTCAAGTCTTCAGTATTACAGCGAGGATATTTTATCCAGAGTCTGCAGTGGTTCTCTATCACCTGGAGTGAACCACATTGGCTGAAGATCACAAGAGGAGGTCACAATAGGTTGCAAGAGATCCTGACAGATTTTAGCTTGTGCCCTCTGAATACTACAGGGCTCCTCTAAAGTATTTCAGGCAGCAGAAGTATAATTTCTGCACCCCAAAGTTCTGCTATACTGTATTGTGTGACAGCAAACTTTCTGTTGTAAGCACATTGCCCCTCTGTGTATAGGAATTGTGTACTTGGAATCATGAGCCAAGTAGCCAGCAGGTAGCTCTTGTAGACCAGTAGCCACCCTTTTGTTTCTCATTGTGTCTAAAATAATGATACCTGACTTCTGTTAAAAGAAGAAATCATTACTGGGTATCAGTTGTTGGCTTGCTTGATACAGAGCATGTTCTCACATGAGGTGAACTTGGAGCAAATGGAATTCCCTCCACTTACGTTATATTTTGAAGTTCATGTAAATCACCAACCAAATGATACATATGAAGACATTGGGGCACTTTGCACAATGGAGAAACCTCCATTACTCATGAAGCCACATATTCAATCTGCCTTTTTCTGGAAAGAGAAATGTCTTCAACTCTCATTGAATACAAAGAGTGCAGAGGGGATTTCCCAAACTGGTTTCAGTATGAGGATTTTAGTACAAAGTTAGGTTGCATAAGCTGGAGTTGTTCATCTTGGAACAAAATATATTGAGGACAGATTCGATAGAGGTGTTCAAGATTATATACTACATTACTGTTATGACCTGGAACTTGCTGCCTAAAAGGGTAGTAGAAGCAGAGTTGATAAAATTAGATGGACACTTGAAGGAAATAAACTTGCAGGGCTATGGGGAAATAGAACTAGTTGGATTATTCTATAGAGAGCAGGCACGGCTAATTGGACCAAATGGCCTTCTTTAGTGACATAATAATATGACATGATATCCTCCATGAAGCACAAATATCTGATACGCATCACTGAATTTCAGGCAAGAACATTGTTCCCTGAACACAGAGACCAGGTATGGATTTCTACTGAGAGTATTTCTCCATCCCCTCTTAGTCTCTCTCTCTTAACAGCTTTTTTCATTCTGCTCACAATCCTCCTGCTCCAACGGAAATGTATACAATTGAATGTATGCCTAGGAGCAAGTGGTTTATGTAGAATCCCTGAAGTCAAGAGCAGGTCTTTCATAATGTGTTGCACGGCTGCCTGGCCTTTGACAACTTTAACATATTCTGGAAAAGTAAGCATTTCTACAAAGATAGCAACAACCAGGAAAATCAATCAGCAACTAACCTGAAAATTAGGAATGATAATCCCTCAAAATGACACTGAGCATGGGGTTAAGGGAAGGCAGTGGCAGAGAGGGTGCTCCTCTTCATCCTGCTGCTGAAGGTTTGGTGGCTTTGTGTGTTTTAATACACTGTTTAGCTGGACCATTCAGCTCCAAATGGGAGCGCCAGAATCTTACTAACGTTACATATTAATTGACATCATGATCTACATACTTTGCAAATTTTTGTTGGGTGTTCCTTGTGCATGCTAATACTTTCATCAAAATGGAGCAGAACAGGCTTGTACCAGAAGTGCGCATATGCACCATAGTGCTATTTTGAAGCAATGGCACTTGCAGTATGGATGCTAAGGAGCTGGCTTTTGCATCAATAATTTAATGGAGGAAAGTATAAGTAAATTAGTGGGTTGCTAGAAGGAATATTTGGGGCCCTGGACAATTGGAAGGGAGGAGTTAAAAAGTTGTTCCATCACTTGCATTTTCTCAAGAAAGTTTCATCGTAAGACTTTCAAAACAGTCATCAAGTATGAATGCTTTTCTTCTCGACATTAGTCAAATCTTAATGTTCTTAGATAGCAGACCAATTGATACCTCTGTGACCAATTATAAAAATATACATTCAGCAGTTAACAGAATCCATTACTGAACTGATTTGTGATTATCGTTTGCAATATCTTACACTATTAATGAAAATATTTACATAAACATTACAGCGCAGTACAGGTCCTTCAGCCCTTCATGTTGTGCCGAGCTATGTCCAAACCCAAGATCAAGCTATCCCACTCTCTATCATTTTGGTGTGCTCCATGTGCCTATCCAATAACCACTTGAAAGTTCCTAAACTGTCCAACTTCATTATCACAGCAAGCATTGTATTCCATACCCCAATTACACTCTGAGTAAAGAACCTACTTTGGACATCCCTCCTATATCTCCCACCACGAACTCCTTTGGTTCAAAGCTAATTATTTGACAATGAATAAGTTACTTCAAACATATTGCAAGGGTTTTAAATTTTGGCCCAACAATCATTGGATCTTTAGACATTTTTTGTGTTTTCTTTTTGAAGGCACAGCTATTTTACAGATGATGATATTGTCTCTTATTAAAGCATAAACTAATGTAGCTGTGGTAAAGTGCTTACTAATTTTTTGAATTGAAGGGAAACAACCTATGGAATATACACATTATTTTCATATTAATGGTATTATGGACAAACAATAAAGTGGAACATTAACAATTGTAATTTTGTAACATAAATCTACAGATTAATAATCATATTATATTAATTACATCAATTACAAACACATTCTGATATGTGAATCAGCCCACATAATTTCAACATCAGAAATGCAGTAGAAATGTAATTTCAACTACATCCATGAGTAAAAGTAAAAAAAAATTAAAAATCATATTATTTTATAGATGAACAAAGTATAGTTTGTCAAGAACTTCTTGTGAAAGTGAGGCCCTAATGCTTGCCATCAGGATAGCTGGCAAGTATTCACTAGAGTCTCACCAACAGTATAACTTTGTGGATTGCTCAGCTAAGACTTGTTCCCATTTACAACAACTGACTACAGCATCTCTATAAAATGCATAACAACATGCAAATCATAGAGCACATAGATTAAAAATCTTGAAATTTGATTGGGGAGTGTTAGAAGTTAGATCTCTCATTTGATTACTGAAGTTTGGTTCAGTTAATCTAAGAAGCTGTATAATATATATGTTCACACACAAACTGTCGGATTTTGGTTCCCACATTGTTGATATCGTTTCCGCCTGTTTGCGCTGAAAGCTGGGTCCTCAAACCAGTCTCTAGTATTATGGCTGAACAGCTGTGCCACCAACTGCTAGTAGATAATGCTCAGAATGAAATTCTCCAATTGTGTCCCCAATGAGCAACTATATCTGTTCATGGATCAGAGGCCCCTGTCAGAATTAATATACTAACATCAGCTCCAATCAATTTGATACGCTTTTTTCAAGGACAAAGATGAGCAAGTTGCACAAGCCAATAGAGGGGAAACATTTCACAGGCAGGCCAAGGGATTTGAACCATTATGAACACAGGCTAACCTGAGAATCCAAATCGTGTTGAGCAGAAGCAGTGATAGGGAGTGAAACCAAATCAAATGCAGCAGTACATCTAGATATCCATAATGTGTTGAAAACAGTGTATAGAAGGATCTGAATCACACTGAATGATCAAGGTATCCTACCCATGCTGAGTAAAAGAGCTGACATAAAAATCCAAAGTGTACTGAACAAAAAAAAAAATTAGAGAATTGTTCCACTCTGAGTTTGGTGTTCTGCCATCTGTTTGGAGGCTCTAGCTGATCAGTATTTGAAGTCACTCCAACGTGTTCTGCTCTTTTCTGGCGTGGATTTCATTGTTACCATTGAACAGACTGTGTGTCTGCCTTCTGTAGCTATTCCACGAGGGTCTGCACATTATGGGACAGCTAGATCTGGCCTGATCATAGTGTTTCCATCCTGGTGCAGGTAAAGCTGAGTCAGGCTGTCCATGACTCAGACTGATTATACATCTGTTAGAATCCTACTTCATGTTTAAGCAGATAGAGTTCCCTTAGAATAGAAAATTATCTGAAACTTGGAGGGATGTAAATTTGATTAAAGGTGAATCTGCTGCACTGAGTGGAGAGTTAATAATAGAAACACAAAAAGATTCTTAACATAATACAGAGAAATAGTGTTATAGTGATACATTCAAATGTATGCATGGGCTTAATACTATAACTTGATTTCTTGAGTTTCTCAACGAAATTCAAAGAGACTCAAACTCATCCTTTGATTTCTGTACTACACTATGGGGACAGCAGGCTGGATGTTCATCCTCATGATGGGTGAGAGACATTGGGAAAATTCCTGGTTGGCTCGGCTCAGCTGCTTTTGGAGGGAGTGCCTGCAAGGGTAGCATTTTCATTGCGGAAGGCATGGGGAATGGAGTGGATATTTGGATGAGCTACAGGGGTTGCTGGGTATGAAGATGGACTGTGTTAATGGTCCACCTTGGTGTTATGGGACTTCATCATTACGAAAGCTATTATAATAAAAGCAGAAAGGCCCTTCTGCCTTCATATCTTCTCACTTCCTGCAGACTCCACATGCCCATTCATGCCATCTACATCAGGGCATGCCTTGAAACAACTCCTGTGGCCCTCCCTGCCAATTGCTTATTCCACACATCCCTCACAGCCCATGTCATGGTGTGCTCCCAAACAACCCCAACGGCCCATCATTCCCAAGCTACAGCACTTCCAGGTCCATTCACAAAGTATACATTTATAGAAGCAATGAACATTGGCAATAAGATGTGTTTAAAAAAAAAAATCATAATTTTCTATTTCACAGTCCAATAAAATAAATATCCAGACCCTTTAAATAATCAATAGCAGAAACTGCAAGGAACTTGAAACCTTTTAATCTTGTGTAAATAAAATTTATGAATAAGATGCTCCGGGGGCAATGCCATTTTGCCCCTTGAGCAGTGCAAGGAGGGCCAGGCTGGCATTGTCAAGCTAGAAATGCTCAAGGCCACCTCTCATACTCTGACCCCTGGGGGGCCTCCATGCCCCCCCCCCCTTCACTCCAGCAGGATTGGATGCTAGTGAGAAGCTGTTATAAACCGCATTGGGCTTCTGGCAAGGGAAAGGCGTGGGGGAAAATGCTAGTGGGCCCAGAGATTTTAATTCCGCACTCGCTAATAAGTTGTAAATTAACATTAGCATGATGTGTTCAGCTCTGTGCTGATTTCTGGCACAGAGTTGGTGACAGCAGAACTCCTGCCACCAGAGATGCACAGAGATCATGGTGCCCGGTGGGAACCCTGCTACGCAGCCTGTGCTTGAGTCTTCCAGCTGGGAGAAGCACCCCGATATATTTCTAAGTCAAGATGGTTTGTGATTTGAAGGTGAGGTTCCAACTGACTGTATTCTCATCCATCTGCTAGCCTTTTCCTTCTAGCCGGTGGGAACATTTAATGAAAACTTTGTCAACTGTTACACTCAATGGTAAATTTGTAGCCAGGATGTGCCATTGGTAGTTGGAGTGAATATTTAAGTTGGTTGATAAGAGGCTGAAGAAGGCTGCTTTGTCCTGGATGGTGTTGAACTACTTAAATGTTGTTGGAGCTGCACTCAGCCAGGCAAATGTGGAGTATTCTATTGGACCACTGCTTTGTAGATGCTGGACATGTTTTTGAGAATCAGATGAGTTAGTCACTTTGGCATTCCTAGCTCCTGAGCTATTCTTGTGACAATATTTACATGCCCCAAGTTTCCAGTCAATGATAACACCTGAGCGGGGATGGGGGATACAGGTAGGAAGTGGTTGGACAATAGTAGTATGGTTGAATGTTAAGGGAAGGTGGTTAGGCTTTGGTTAGAGTTGGTTCATTTCCTTTCATTTGTGTGATGTGAATATCATAGAAGATAGATAAATTTTTAGTTAGTAGCGGAATGAAGGCAGGAAACTAGAGATGAGGGTGAGATATCAGCCTGAACATACTGAATAGCGGAGAAGGTTTAGGAGACTGAATTTCCTACTCCTGCTCCTATTTCTGATTAGTCCATATCTTCATTTTATAGATCATACTGCAAGCAGGCATGGACAGTTTTTATTATCTGCAGAATTGAGATGGGAAACCAAGACACTGAGGTGAATAGATGACATTTGTGTACGGGATGTTATAATTCCATTTTGGTGTAGAATATTCATTTTCTGGTGGTTTTTAGTTTTGCATTGGGGTAAGGTACAAACTGGACTGGTTAGTAAGTGAGGGAAGGCAAGATGTGAGACTGTTGGTGAATGGGAAATTGGGTTGCATTTTCTTTTACCCCCAAATGAATGAGGTAATCACAGATAACCTGGCCAGAAAAGGATTGTTTTGGATGTTTCCCCCCTTCTTTGTCCTTCTGTTCCTCAGTTGTTCCTCATATACCTGCTGGTAAAGATTGTGATCTCTGTCTTTTACCTACTGCATTGTTCCAAAGTATACTTCAGGAACAATGTTTCATCTTTCATTCGCACTCTATTTAGCCTTCTGGGTTCAAAACTGAGATCAACAATTTTAATCCAAAATCTCTGCACCCATTTTGTTTCTTCCTTTTGAATTTTTGGCCTTGTGCTTATTATTCTTTTGTGGTTGTTTTTCAATGTCAGTTATTCATCATTGTGCCATTTGCACCTCCTCTATAAATATCTCTCATTTCTTTACTTGCTCCCAGTACAACTACCTTTGGTCCTGCACTTTCAACCTTTTGGTACTGGTTCACTCCTATCCTTTTCACTATCACAGATCTTCCTTTTTCTTCTTTTTCCACCCTCCCCACTTTACTTGTTTAAAACCTATTACATTACATTTTTCTAACTTTTTCCAATTCTGGTGAATTATTGAGCTGAGACATTGGACAGAATTCAATGCATCCCGACCCCAATCAAAATGTGGACTGAGAGGTGAGCGGATACCTACGATCGGGTAGGAAAGTGCAGAGTAAAAATTCAGCTATCTTCTTGCCCACCTTCCAATTTAGTCCAAATGGAAACACTCACAGACTGCCTTCCTGCACAAAGGCCAATTTAGGCAGTGAAGTGGCTACTCAAGAGTCATTGATTCTGCTGCTTTTTTTTTTTATTCATTTATGGGACACTGGCTAGCCAGCATTTATTTCCCTTTCCTAGTTGCCCAAGAGCAGTTGTGAGTTAACCACATATAGGCCAGACCACAAAGATTTCCTTCCCTAAAGGACATTAGTGAACTAGACGGGTTTTGCCAACAATCGGCAATATATTTCATGGTCATCAGTAGATTCTTAATTCCAGATTTTTTTTTTATGGAATACAAATTCTACCATCTGCTGTGGTCAAATTTGAACCTGGGGCTCTAAAACATTGGCTGAGTTTATGGATTAATAGTCTAGCAATTATACCACCAGGTCATTGCCTCTCTATAACCAGTGGAGGGCAGTGGCCTTCCCACATAGGCCTACCGCTGCAAATACCCTGTTGGGTAAGGCTGAGAATAAGTCTTTTCTTGTTGGATACTATGTGCCTGACAGAGGCGCTTGCCAGTGATAACAGTAGGTTGCCCCCCCACCTCCCCCTCTTATTCTTTCCCTCACTGCCTCCTTGCCTATCAGTGGTGAACCCATCCCACTCATTTTTGAGTGATGGTCCATTGTGTGGACTGCAGTACAGTATCAGCAGTAGCCACTGCTCTGAATAGTAGTGGTAACGTTGGAGCCAGCCTCTGACTGGCTACAGGCTGTTGGAAGCAGCATACCTACCCTCCCACAGGAAATTCTCTCTCGGGAGTTGGGAAGTCTGACACTGACCAGTAAGGTGTACAATTGGGATAAAATATTACTGAGTCTCCAGGAAATGGCTGCCACCAGTTTTCCAGCTGCTGAACCACCCCCAACCATAACCATTAAATTCTGTCTCTGCATCAGTTGTCAGACAATTTTGAACAGTTTCTTTTTTTAAACTTATCTGCCGTATTTTGCTTCTGTGCCCAAACTATACCACTGTAATATGAAATGAAATACAAGACCAATTGTTTCAAATATGTAATATAGCAATAGATTAATATAAAATTGAAATTATACATATTCAATACTGATAATAATTGGATCTCTGTCCAACTGTTACAGATACTCCGAAATAATGATATACATTTAAAACTCCCGTGCAGATTGCCTCCCAGGAATTAAATGGATAACTGTAATGGATTTTAGCTGAAAAGACATCTTAAGGCATTGCATTGTTATTTTGTGAAAGGACAGCATAGTGTTCTGTCAATGTCACCTATTCTGACACTTCAATTTGAATGGTAATATATTAAGCAAGCTGTTCAATCTATCCAATTTGTTTTCCCAGCCAACCAACCGGTCATATAGTTTGCCAACCATTAATGAAAGTTCTAATGACCTCATCTCTGAGAGAAATCCAATGAGGCCAGAACTTTTCGTTACTGCCATTGTCTCACTCGGGGAGAAAAAGTATTATTAAACTTTCAGATAGAACATTGTCTGATGCAGCACTGAAATACCCCTGCATAATGCTTTATTCATAATGCTGCTCATTCATCTCTACAAACTCAAAGGGCCATAGGCTGGTGGTGATTAAACCTGAGGGTCATTACACTTCAGGCAAAGGGCAAGGTTGAGAAGGCGGGACCTTCATAAATAACCTCAGCTGATACAGGAATTGAACCCAGGCTGCTGGCATCTCGAACCAGCCATACGGCCAACTGAGCTAAAGTGACCCTCTCGTAACACATGAAATCTGTGACAAACTGCTTCCTTCCAAGTTATCTAGATGTTATTAACCAAACAACCAGAAACATCAGAAAAATAAAATATAAAGTATTAACTAAAAGAAATATAAAGCATATTAACTGAAAACTATTGCATATTTTCAATATCAGTTTGTGAATTGTGAATTCTGATAAAATGACAGACTGTTGCAATTATTATACATAGCAGATGCTTTAAAGCAACACTCTAATTCATTGAATGATATTGTCAAATAGTGGCGTTTAAGAGTGTTTTGACTACACTGATTCAATTACTAACAATATCAAATCTGGTTAACCATGGCAGCTATTTTCTCTAACCATATTTGGGTATGTGCTCGTTTGAAAATATTGTATAATGAAAGATATGCAGTGAAGGAATTCAGAAGAGAATCTATTAGGGAACAAGCAAATGTTAATACTGCATTTGCTGCTCTGTAGGTGGATTCATGTGGGTGACTATGTTGGTTAGCTGTGAAGTGCACAATAGCTGCAATGTTATGTCTTATTTAGCTTTTTAAAGAACAAATTTCAATGCTGTATCTTAATTTTCTTATTTTCCCAATTCAATGAAAGGATGGGGGGAAATTTTTTATGAAATGTTTGTCTTTTTCAACAAAGCTTGCACCTTTCTTTATGATTCCCTTCCTACAATTCAAGTTTTATACCACATCTTCATGTGTTAGACCATGTTACACGCCATCACAGAAACAGAAAATAGGAGCAGGAGTAAGCTATTTGGCCCCTTGAACCTGCTCCGCCATTTATTATCATCATGCTGCTCATTCAACTCAGTAGCCAATTCCCGCTTTCCAATCCCAAGAGCTACAAAACAAAATTGTTCTTGAAAACATACAACATTTTGACCTTAACTACTTCCAGTGGTAGAGAATTTCACAGGCTCACTGAGTGAAGGAATTTCTCCTCATCTCAGTCCTAAATGGTTTACCCTGTATCCTCAGACTATAATCCCTAGTTCTGGACTCCCCCCTGCCATCAAGAACATCCCTCCTGCATTTCATCTGTCAAGCTCTTAGAATTGTATAAGTTTCTCGAAGATTCCCTCCTTTTCTTTTAAACTCTACTGAATGTAATCTTAAATGACTTAATCTCTCCTTCTAAGTTGTCCCAGGAATTAGTATTCATTATATTTCCTCCATGATAAAAACATCCTTCTTCAGATAAGGAGACAAAAACTGTACACAATATTCCAGACATGGTCTTACAAAGCCCAGTATAATTGCAAATTTATTTTTCAGTTTTCAGAATTTATCATGGTTTCAATAATTTGACGAATTTTCTGGTCCAACATTAGGACCTACTACCATGTCCTTGAGTCTGTAATTACCTTTCGACAGTGCTTCAAAGAACATTACAAAGTTTCACACCAAATCATTAGTTGGTTGGGATTTTGATTTATCTTTAAATTCCCAGTGTTCCATTCACTTTTTGTTCATCAGTCCCAAATGCACTAACTCATGGGTGTCTCGATTCCATTCAGGTGCTAACAGTCAACAGCTGCTGAACCACTGACAGCGATAGAGAAGCCTCGTATGTTCTAAATCTGTCTGAACAACAGACTGTCCAGCACTGGCTCCAATAAAGCAAGAGAAATTTCATGTTTTCTGCTTCCACAACCTAAAACACTCAAGTCAATCGTCACAATACCCCAGCTGAGATGAACAAACTCAACATGGATCAAGAATTAAATCCGATATTTTTAATAGTCAAACAATATTGTTACAGCAGATTAAAAGAAATATAATTAAATACATTTGTATTTTCAAGCAGAGCTGAAGAAAAAGGTTTGCTGCTTTTTCTGATTCAGATTTTTCTTCTTGATGAGGTACTTTGTTTTTCTTTTATAATTTCTTTCCCCCTCCCTTCCCTTTATAATCACAAGAAAAGTTTGGAAACAATTAAATTGTTATGATTCTTTGTTAAATTATATGGGGAACACAATAGTTATACCTGGTGGAGATGAGTATATCATATTCACCCACAAATGTCACTTCCACAATGGGCCTCATGTGTTGAAAATTGCAGGTTCAATGATGCTTTATTGTACCTCTGGATGATACATTCATCCCACCAGCTCTATTTCATACAGTCTTGAAAAATCACTACAAACCTATTAATTGCACACCAAGATTCATTCTCACTCTTCAGATTAACAGTCTTCCTCATTCTCCTTGTTTTATTTGATAATGGCATTTTCTTCTTGTAATCTGTGGATATTGCAATGTTGGGATATAGGATTCTATAGGAGGATAAGTTACAGGGGCCAATTAGCCTCTTATATCTCCATTTATCTTTGCTATCTTACAGAAATGCAGACTGTACGCTGGGATTCCATATGGTTTGTAAAAGCTGAAATTGATATACATATAACGATTAATAACTAACAGCCCGGAATTCCTGAAGCCATTTCAGAACTACTTCCTGCCCATGAGAAGTCTCACATTACAGTGATGCACTTGTCTTATTAACTGACATGCTGATGTTCACTGCACGAAATGGTAGCGTTGCTTCTCATTCCACTCATCAAGGCTTGACAACTTTACTGTTGCACATATCTGAAGTCCACATCTTTAAAACATCAACTCTGGACTTACAATAGCCATCAGCAAGAAATACCAAAAAATGATGTTTCTGACCAATATATATACATATAAAAAATCAGATTGGAGATGTGTGACTGTGTCAGCTCACAGCTAGACATGAATAATTGCTGTTTTTAGAGGTAGCTATAATTTGTTTGTTGGTGTGATATCTAAAAATATAAGAAAGCCATCTCTCAACCTACCAGTTTCCATTAGTCAATGAGATAGGAACTGCATTCAAAATGGTCATCAGGCAAGGGTAATCCATTAAAGTTAGCTTATTTATGCCAAAATTAATTATCTTCACGAGTTAGAGATTCTAAAATTAGGGGGCATAGTCTAAAAGTTAGGGCCAGACCATTCAGGAGAGATAATAAATAAGCACTTCTACATAGACAGGATAGTGGGGGTTTGGTACTCTCTTCTACAAATAGCAGTTAATGCTAGATCAGTTGCTATTTTTAAATCTGAGATAGTTAATTTTTTGTTAAGCAAAAGTATTAAGGAATACAGGCCAAAGGCAGGTATATGGAGTTAGGCCACATTTAGGGTGGCACAGTGGTTAGCACTGCTGCCTTACAGTGTCAGGGTCCCAGCTTCAATTCCTAACTTGGGAATTGAAGTTTGCATGTTCTCTCTGTGCCCCCATTTTCTCCGGGTGCTCCGGTTTCCTCCCACAGTCTGAAAGACCTGGTGGTTAGGTGCATTTGACTTGAACAGGTGCTGTAGTGTTATGACCAGGGGAACTTCACAATAACTTCAGTGCAGTGTTAATGTAAGCCTTACTTGGTGACAAATAATAAATAAACTTTAAACATTTCAGCCATGATCTCATTAAATGGTGGAACAGGCACGATGGGCTGAATGGTCTACTCATGTTCCTATGATCTTTGAGTGTAAATTCATAAATCATTGAAAGCAGCAAGACAGTTGAACATGATGATAAAAAAATGCAAGCTCGAGGGTTCATTTCTGGAGGAATAGAATTTAAAATTTGACAAGCTGTACTAAACTTGTGCAGAAACTTGGTTAGGGAACATATTAGTGTACTATATTATTCTAGTTTTCACATTATAAAAAAGAATATAGGACACTTTACAAGTATGATAGCAGAATTGAAATGTTATACTTAACAGAGAACACTGAATATACTAGGGCTTTTTGTTTTACTTTGAAGAGCAGACTGAAGGGTGAGATCTTTAAAAATATGAAGGGGTTTAACAGAGTAAAGAAGATGTTTCTATGTCTGGGATGGGGGGAAATTGTTAATAATAGTTAATAATAAATCCAATTCAGGAGTAATTTCTTTACTTGGACTTGGCAGGAATGCAGGAGGTCATACTGCAACCTACAGTGGAGGTCAATAGCATAGATACATTTAAGAAGTTGGAAAAGTATAAACTAGAGAAAGGAATAAAAGGTTATGCTTACTGATGAGATTGAAAAAGTTGGGAGGGATCTCGAGCGGGACATAAATACTGGGAAGGATGAGTTGGATGAAATGGTCTGCTTCAGTGCTGTAATTTTGATGCAGTTCAACATAAGATGGATGAAACTGTACGAATGCTGCCAGTTCATAGAATCCCTAGATTTTGATACTTTGTCACATGGATAATGTAGCCATCACACAAGTTCATGCATTAAATACAGGATATGTGGAAAGCAGTAGTTAAAAAATTATCCACTAGGGACAAATATAATTGGGGGACATATGGATCCCCCCATTCTTCAGCTACATTCACAAAGTTGTGGTGGAGTGGACCTACTCCATTCTAGTCCACTCCAAAGGTAAAATCATACTGTGGGCGGGATAAGCAGAGTGGGACTTCCACTTCTCAATGGGGAGGAATTCCTGCTCTCCAATTGGCTAGCCACTCCATCAGTCCCAGTGCTACCCATTAGTGGTCAGTGTTGGGACTACAAGAGGGGGAGAAAGGAGGTCCTGGAAACAGGTCAGTCCCTTCAAGGAGGGGATGAGTAGGAAAAAAGTGGGTGTCCAATAATATAATTCTGTGAAGAGCAGTCCCTGAAGCTAAAATACTCCCTTCACATATACCCCATTCTTATGAGAGATTATTTAAAGAAACAGGTTGCCCTCTCTCACCTGACTACCCACATGAAAGACTTTATGGCATGGTAAATATATTAGGGCTCATTGTTTGGTAACAAGCCTAATGGACCCTTGCTTGGACAACAATTGAACAGAGTTCCACATCATTCCAATAATGATGGGGCCTTCTCCATTTCTACGTGCAAGGTCTCATCCCTATCACTTGTAAGATCTTGTCAAAGGCATGTAACGGATAGGTGTCTAGAATCTAAAATCTCTACAGTACAGAAAGAGGTCATTTGGTCCCTTCAGCCTGCATCAACCACATTCCCACACAGGCTCTATCGCCATATCTTTACATATTTATCCACTCATTCCTCTAACCTACACATCTCAGAACATTAAGGGCAACTTTAACATGGCCAATCAACCTAACCCGCACATCTTTGTACTGAGGGAAGAAACTACAGCACTCAGAAGAAACCCATGCAGACACGAGGAGAATGTGCAAAATCCACACAGACAAGCCGAGACTCAAACACAGGTCTTTGGAACTGTGAAGCAGCCATACTCACCACTGTGCTGCCCTGAGAATGCCTCTTCTGTGAAGTACATCGAAGAGCCACTGAGGAGTACTTGTCCTTGGTGGTGACCTCTGTCCACCCCCTCTGTCTGCATTTTCAAGCCAGAATCTTCATCATGCAGATGATTAGCTCTTGAATTTTTAGAGGGTGGAATTTCCCATCTATAGGCTGGCGTGAAGGACACAATGGTGGTGCGTCCATAGAATGAGTTACCTCTGCGAATGACTCCCTGCAATAGAGGTAATCTATGTGCTTCTTTAAGGTCTTGTCCATGGTTTCTACCCTGTACAACACAGGTCCTGTTTTCGCGAGAATAATTCCTGGAATCCACAGACAGCCGTATCCAAAATTCCTCATGTAGACCATATTTCCCAGTTTAAAGTCTCTATCCAGTTCTGACCATCCAGGTACTTTTCTAGGTTTTTTGTTATAATTCAGTAATTCTGGCCAAATATGGCAATATCAATCTAAAGCTGTCCAAAAACATCAGGCAATTAATAGCTCTGCTATTCCTGCTGTCATATCCAGCATAATCCTCTAGTTAAAAAGAAAACGTGTGGTTTGTTTCATCGTGGCATTTTTGAATGTTTGGACCACATGCTTAGCCAGGCCATTTCAGGATGGGTGGTAAAGTGCTGTGTAGATATGCCATACTCCATTCATACTAATGAAATTAAGAAACTCCCCACTGGCAAATGGGGTCCTGTTTCATGTCACAAAAACATCAGGTATACAATGCTTACTATAAGATTTAAGGAGTTTCTCTATGGGAACGTGACAGGCAGTAGAGGCTATCTGGTACACATCAATCCATTTTTAATGGGTGCCAATGGGAATTAAAAACATGGAGCCTACAGATGGCCCTGTGAAGGCTCCATACACTTTCACCCAGACTCTCCCTAGCCATTTCCAAGGATGCAAAGAGGCTGCTGGTGGGGCTTCTGGTTTGCCTGACAAGTTTTGCACCATTTGCCCAGGTTTTTGATAACAGTTTATGCCAAGCCACCAGGCATAAATCCCTGCAAGCATTTTCATTTTAGAAATTCCTGGGTGGCCATTGTGCAATTCTTAAATTATTGGTTACTGGCCTGGACATAGGACAACCACCCAGGTTTCGTACAAGATAGTGGCATCTTTACTCTGCACTCAAAACCTTATATTTAATAAGGTTTCAATCCTCCATAGAACTCCCATATAGTCTATCACTTAGAATGACATGATGTAGTTTTGCCAATACAAGATTGTTTTGGGTCTATGCCTGGATTTGCATGGCAGATACTGGCAGAGTGTCCATGAAGTTTAGAGTCATAATGACGTCACCCGTCTTCAGAGGGCAAGGTAGACTGGTGAGTACTCACAGGCAGCTCAAGACATCCGCATTGGTTGTATATCTATTGGCTATGGACAATGTTCTAAGATGTGTTCATAAGCACCAGTCCTGGGCCTGCCTTATATAAGGCTCAGGTAATGAGTTCCCACTAGGCCAGCCAGTGCATGTTGTTATCAGGGAAACTCATACTCAACGAGCCCCCAGAGAGATCAATCAAATATTCTCCATGGACATCATGGGGGTGAGCTTGGATGTGAGTGGGAAGGCAATGAGTTGATATGATCTGAAATACACTGACTGAAAGGATGGTGGAAAGAAAGGCAATAGTAGCATTCATAAAAAATTTGGACATGTACTTCAAGAAAGAAAACTGACAGGGTTTTGTGAAAGGGCACAGTTGTGGGATTAAGTTCTAGTTATAGCAAAGATAGGTAACCAGGGCCAAATGGCCTCCAATGCCGAATCATCTAGAAATGTTTACTGACACTGAAAGCAATATAAAAATAAAAGCACAGCTTTAAGTAAACATACACAATTTTCTCAGGACTGGTATTTTTATGGGTTTATACATAGACATTTTTGATGTACACTTTTTCAGCTTGAGAAAAACTAATTATGGTTGCTCATGATATCTTCACAAACATTTTTCAGTAATTTAGTTGGTTCAGCTTTTGCTTTTTCTTTGTAGCCTTTCCCCATTGTATTTTCTTATTTGCCACTTTGACATCATATTTGTACTTCCTCACTGCTGGAATCTCAGCCAATTTCCTTGCTTTCAATTCATGCATTTCCTAAGTTCCGATTTGTTCCTGTTTTGAAAATAGCTAATTTAGGCTAAGCTGAAACTGTGACCCCCTCAAAGTGGGACACAGAAAATGGGATAGTGATAGAAAATGCGTACATCAGTTTTAAATATTACATACAATAAATAACCAAAAGAACATGGACTTCATTATTTTTCTCAATCCATCCTCCCACATAAATCTTAAACTAGATGTCACAAAATCATTATTTTTCATCATACCTCATCTTCTTTCCGACTGTTTTTCAATGTTGATAATGTCCTATACCTAATTTACTCAATAAAAGAAAACACACAGGGCCATTCACAAAAGCCTCTTAGTTCTGCTTTTTTAGGTCATTGTGATGAATGTCAGAAGCTATGGTCACAATCAACAAATTGGCTTGTTGGATCTTGGCTTCACGTCACACTAATCTGTAACCCCCATGACTTGCCTGGATTAGCAAAAAACCTCACTTACTGTGCTGTCTGGAGACAATACACATTTCTCTAACCTCTGCTGTTAGCCACTTTAAAACTTGAATAGCAGGTTAGGTGTAAGGATTCGCATTCTAATCTGCAATCTGTAAACTGTCTGTGCTGATATGTGTGCTTTTGGAGACCAGAACACCTCATTCACCTGACGAAGGCCACAAAGGCCGAAAGCTCGTGGATTTACTTTCAAATAAATCGGTTGGATTTAAAATCGGTGTTGTCAAACTTTACTGAGTTTACCCCAGTCCAACGCCGGCGTCTCTACATCATCACAATCAACATGCCATGTCACTGACGCACAACATCCACATGAAGAATTGACTATCACACAGTCATCAGAGCAAGCCTGTGAAGTGACAATTTGTGATGTTCTAATCTAATTATAAATTAATGCAACCATATATATACTTCATTAAAATTTAAATAAATTACCAAATATATGAATTTAAAATGAAGACTCAATTGAACAAATCAATTCAATGAAGTTGTATTTCCTAATAGGTGAAATTAGTAACTATGCTAAACACCAAGATAAAGACAATCAATTAAAAGCCTATGTGCAATGGTCATTCCCCAGTCAGACCTCCCAGACAGACACAGTTTGAAACCCATTAGGAAATTAATACAATTTGATTGGAAAAGTGGCTATTAAATACAATAGATGTGACAATGAGTAGAGGACTTCAGTTCAGAAGATGGGCATGTTTCTTTTAACAGAAAAATATTCCCCATGATAAATGTGTACATTTTGCCAAGAATGCACTAGACCACACTATAGATCATTAAAGTCAAAACTTTCTTGGAAAGCCATATCAAATTATATTAAATGCCATTTTCTCTAGACAAAGATTTATTACAAGCAGATTGAAATACTGATCTTCTGTCAAACATAGGATTTCAATTTAGAGTTCCACTGCTTTGAACAATATTGCATTGATAAATGGATTAAGGCAGTTTAGAAAAGGGGAAGGAATTATTTGGAAGGAAGTGTGTTCTGAACTTGTTATTTATTGAAATATTGTTGGTTATTATCAAATACAAGTTGCCTTAATTGCTTCCATCAAAGTTTAATCTTACCACTTTTCTCAACTAATTTTGCACTGAGCTATAAAGTCTGCACAGATATTCATATGCCCATAGCAAAAATTCATTATAGTGTCAGTAATTAAGAATCTCATTCCAATAATTCTCATCCACTTAGCTTTTGCTGTGCTACTTAAACTGTGGAAGAAACAAGTTGGTATCAGGAGGCGTTCAACAAATTTAATGCAAAGAACTTTACAAAGTGAAAAAAATAGCTTTCAAATTTATCATGCTTGGGTAGAGTCCTTTACTCACATTAGAAAATATTTGCTATTGGCTTCCTAACTGAATGGTTAATTATAACTTCTGGACAAGGCAGTCTTTCACAATACTTTTTGCTTCAACTAGAATGAGCTATTTTAATTTTCTTTTGTCTATAAAAGAAAGAAATAAAATGTTATTATGGAATGCAATTTGAAGTTAACCTATTGAATTGTAAGTTGCCCCAAAGAGAGTGCTAAGTGTCAGACATGCACATTTATTTATTTATTTAGAGGAAGAACTCATATATTGGGCTTGATCTAGAGTGCTGCCATTAGAAATCCCGAATTCTTCTGGTGGAAGAAAAGAAAAATTAGAGAGAGAGAAAAAAAAACATAATCAGCAAGACTGTGAAAGAAGGAAAACAAGAGAAGTAGAAGCAAACCAGACTAAAGAAAGATCAAGAAAACAATCTCTGGCAGCAGATCTGCAGAACCTCTGAAAATATTAAATAATTGGAAACAACCTTTGTTTTTCAGAAGATCTGCCAACTTTGGCAAGTAATGGCATGATTCCAGGACAACCCTGGTGAACCATATCTCTACTCTGTATATGAAAAATAGTGTTTCTTGAAGTTAGTTTAGTAGATCTGGATGGCAGCTGCCACCTTACTAACCATTCTTGTTAAAGTTTAGAGTTGTCTGGTAGATAAAACAGCTCCTGGGACCTTTCAAAAGTCCTATGCCATTGAAGGAAAATTGTGTGGCTTTGGTGATAGACCTAGAAAGTTGATCAAACATGTTATGATTTTTTTTATGTAGACAATTCAAAAGAAAAATATAGCTTAAATTCAAGCCACACTGTGGGGGTTCAACAAATAAAAAGGCAATTTTAGAACTGATACCAGGAAGTTCTTCTCCACACAGAATGATCAATACTTGGAATGGATTTCTGGACAGAGTAGTGGAGTCACTGGAATCATTTAAGAAAGAAATAGCTGCAGCATTGAAGGTAGTATGGAATTCATCTGAATGGATTAATTTGGGCCAAATGATATTCTTCATCCAACAATACCTTTTAAACTTGCATTTATAAATTACTTTGTGTCTGTCAAAATGCTTCACCAGGGATAAATTATACTGTGCAGATAAACATTAAAGTGTGTTAAATTGAATTAAAAGAAACAAAATATTGCACTCTTCCACAGGATTACTATCCTTCAGGTATGTTATTCATTTGAAAGGTACCATGTTTGAATAAAGAGGATTTTTTTAAGCAGCTTGGTGGTTTGAAGTAAGTTGTAATGCATCAAAATGCGATGGTAATCCATTTGCTGATCATGCTATTCTGTATTGTAAGAGTCATGCACCTTTTTCATAGCTTCCATTTTCTGTAAATTTTATTTCCCCAGATTATGATGAGCACAAATAATCATATTATTGTGGTCAACATTAATGTTAGGAAATGGGAGATCATACTCATCACAAATCTGAATTGCATTAAATGCCAAGTACATCTTCCTCAAGAAAGAGTCTTGTATTTTATATTAGCTGTGATACTTAAATTATATCCTAAGCTATTTAACGCACTGAATGAACACAATTTTTTTCAGTGTTTTATACTTGGAATGGATTTCAAGGCAGAGCCCTGGAGGGTTCTGTTAGAAGGTCATCAACCTGAAAATATTAACCCAGCCCCTCTCCCTACAGATGCTGCCTGACCAGCCGTGTATTAACAGAATTTACTGTTTTCATTTTAGACATCCAGCATCCACAGGATTGTTTTTTTTTTAATGTGTGAATTTCTGTTGCAGTCTGTCTTTGGCATTTTTATTTCCAATCATGTGTGCTGGCAGACAGAATCAAAGTGAATTCTTAATGTTTCACAGCCATTATATTTAACAGGTGAAAGTTAATTTCATGACTCTAAATAGAGGTCAGCTCCTAGCTACAAATCACTGCCACTTTAACATCATGACCAGTCACCACATTTCAAAACCAATATGAACATGTCAGGGAAATGCTGTCACACAGTCCAGGACCAACAATTTAATATCTAAACATCAATCCTCCCAATCACATTCACAGCTAAATCTCAAAATCTGCTAGTCATTTTCCAAATATAATGCTCATTTATCACCACTCTTCAATCCACGTTAACTTTTTAAAGTCTTTTTAATTGTATTAATTGTCATTGAGTAAATAAAATTCAAGATTTTTGAATTGCATGTCCACCAAATGCTTGAGTTTATTTTGAAAAGAAAACTAGCCAATAGTTATTTCTAAACAAACAAGCACAAATATCTTTTTTTGTGAATTACAGTGAAGTTGGCAGACTTCAACCCTCAGTCTGAATGTCTTTGCAAAATAATTTTTCATTATCAAACTGCCGAAATATCTCTCAAATATTATGTATTCCTGGGACCGATTTCACCATGAACTTTCTAGCAATATTACAATCTCATGTGAAAAGGCATACATTTCAGAATGCCCAGAATAGATGGATGTTGCCTTTATAATTGCATAGAATTTATCCTTCAATGTAGATATCAAATAAGAGGAATGACAGTCGATAAATTTGGAAACAGTGCTAAGCATCACTGAACTTGTGGCCACTAGCAATGCAGGAGGTGCATTGATGGTGGTATCCACAAATCTAACCCTCCTCCATTTCACATTTCTCCCTCATTCCACAATATCTTCTGATACACACCACCCCCAAATAGTATGAAACTTGCTGCCCTGTCATATCAGACTCAATCTTCCCACAAGCTGATCAACAAAAAACAACTGCATGCACCCTAGATCTAAACATTGGCACATGTTGGACTACATTATTGCACAACAGAGAGATCAAGGATGTGCACCATATGATGTCTTAGAGATGCTGAATGTTCGTCAAAGCACTAGCTTGTCAGGGCATCAGGAAAGTGTCCTTGAAGATAACACAAAGCACCATGACAGAGTCAAACCACAAAGGAATTTTGATGTAACTATCCTAAAAGAATCGGCCTGGTAACATGAACTAGAACGGAGATCAGCTATAGAGTCTGCTGGCACCACAGAAAAAGACTAAAATATATTAGAAATTGAAGATTTTTAGAAGGAATTCAGAACTGTCACTTACAGCATCTGAGGTGCATGGAATCATCTGATGGAAGTACCAAGATCAGAGAAATATCTTTGATTGTCAAAGATGTAGCTAAGCTATGAGGAGTTGTACATTATGCTTACACATCCTTCATAAATAATCAGCAAAGAAAGCTAAATGCCATCAAGCAAAACACATGCTGCAAACCAAATTAAGATTGAAGATGACCCAGTGGTGGGAGAAAAAGGTTGTAGAGCTTCAGAAAGCACAACCTGGAGGCTGTCCATAAAGGGCAGCATGGTGGCACAGTGCTTAGCATTGTTGCTAAGTAGGGCGCAGGAGAGTGACTGGGTAAAACGCTCAGAATCAGTGCAGACTTGATGGGCCAAATGGACTGTTCAGCTCTATAGGGATTCTATGATTTCTGATCTGTCTACCAACAACACTAAGGATACCTCACCCAAACTCTTAGCAGATGGAGATCCAGTCCCAATAGACATGAGACTCTCTCTCTCATCGGTCAGAGCAAGCACAGTGCGATAATGGCCTTTTTTTCCCCAAGAATCCAATTTCCGATGACACCACTGAATCACTTTCATAACATTATATCCTAGGTGAGGTTGCCCTTGATCTATTGCAAGCTGAAGTCACTGAAGCCATTAGGAAAGTCACCCAAAGCCAATGGCATTCAACCTGAAGTATTCAGGTATGGTGAGGTTCAAATGGTGAGGAACTCATGAGCCTTGTTCTGCTTAATTTAGAATCAGGCCAATGTGCCCCAAGACTACAAGGATGTTTTCATAATCAGGAGAGAAGCAAATCCATCTGTGACAAGCATCGTGATATTTCACTTCTGTTGTATTGTTCATAATTCAAAGAGCTAGGGACTAATTGGCATGAGAACACACATCCAGGATACCACATTTATTGCTGCATTGCAGTTAGGTACTGAACAAGAATGTACCAGGTTACTGGAGAGAAAAAGGAAATACAATATTGAAGCCTAAACACATCGGTGAGCCTGATTTCACAGCACTCAGGCGCCATAAGCTCAGATTCCCTCCCTCACTCAACAGATATTGGGGCTCCCCTATCGGCACATTTCTCCCCCACCCTCTTGTCAACACGTGTCTCAGCATTGAGGTCTTGCCAATAGCACTACCCATGGTATGCTGGCACATCTAGATTGCCCTGTGGTCACAAGCAGCTGTCCAATGGCCATTGCCAGGCACTGTTAGTGTGACAGTTGGGTACCAATGTGCCAGGTGAACCCCACCACTGGGCACTGCTGATGGCACCAACCAACCTTGCCCCTGACCACCCGACAGCTTCAATGGTCTCCGGGCCACCTGGTGTGACCATCACCAAGTATTTTGGCTAGCTGATAGAAGACAGAGGGTGGTGGTTGATGGGAAATATTCAACCTGGAGTGCAGTTACAAGTGGTGTACCTCAAGGATCTGTTTTAGGGCCACTGCTGTTTGTCATTTTTATAAATGACCTAGATGAGGGTGTAGAGGTTGGATTAGTAAATTTGCTGACGATACCAAAGTGGGGGGAGTTGTAGACAGCGAGGATGGATGTTACAGTTTGCAGAGGGACATAGATAGGTTGCAGAGCTGGGCCGTGAGATGGCAAATGGAATTCAATACGGATAAGTGTGAGGTGATTCACTTTGGTAGGAATAACAGCATATGAAATATAGGGCTAATGGAAGGACCCTTAATAGTGTTGTCGAGCAGAGGGATCTTGGGGTACAAGTACATAGCTCTTTGAAAGTTGGCACCCAGGTTGATAAAGTTGTTAAGAAGGCGTACGGTGTGTTAGCTTTTATTGGTAGAGGGATTGAATTTAGGAGCGTGAGGTTATGTTACAACTGTACAAAACTCTGGTGCGGCCGCACTTGGAGTATTGCGTACAGTTCTGGTCGCCGCATTATAAGAAAGATGTGGAAGCATTGGAAAGGGTGCAGAGGACGTTTACCAGGATGTTGCCTGGTACGGTGGGAAGGCCTTATGAGGAAAGGCTGAGGGACCTGAGGTTATTTTCATTAGAGAGAAGGTTACGCGGTGACCTAATTGAGGCGTATAAGATGATCAAAGGACTGGATAGGGTGGATAGTGAGAGCCTTTTTCCTCGGATGGGGATGACCAACACGAGGGGACATAACTTTAAATTAAGAGGGGGTAGTTATAGGACGGATGTCAGAGGCAGGTTCTTTACACAGAGGGTGGTGAGAGCGTGGAATGCCCTGCCTGCAGCAGTTGTGGACTCACCTACTTTGGGGGCATTCAAATGTTCGGTGGATAGGCATATGGATGATATTGGAATAATTTAGGTTAGAGGGTCCACTGGCCGGCACAACATCGAGGGCTGAAGGGCCTGTACTGCGCTGTAATGTTCTATGTTCTAAGTCTCTGCTAGTGGAGACCAGTAGTGATTCATGCCATTGTGCCCAAAAGCCACTGAATTCCATGCGCTGGAATTTGAACAGGCCACGCATATTTAAATATGTTAATCTACCTCGCACCCAAGAAGCCGAGAGAATTGCAAACTGCTTGACATCGAGTGCAAAATGGATTTTTAGGTCCGCGCATTGTTCTCCGGGACTGGTGCAATCTAATAATGGCACGGTGAAGTTGGAGAATCCATCCCAGTATTTTGAACTCCTGCGAACTAGAAGATACAACAACTTCTCTCTACATTGGGAAAAGATCTTGCAAGGGTTATTCTCAAAAGGACTGCATTATGATCAGGTGATTGCAGCAAGAAGTTATGAAGGCAAATGTTGTGTTGGTCTTCATTGCAAGAGGATTTGAGTAGAGAAGTAAAGAAGTCTTTCAGCAATATGGGGCCTTGGAGTATTGTGTACAATTTGATCTCCTTACCCCAGGAAGGATATAATTGCCATAAAGGGAGTGCAATGAACATTCTTCAGACTGATCCCTGGAATGATGGAATTGTCCTATAAGGAAAGATTGAGGAGATCGGACATTTATCCTGTAGAGTTCAGAAGAACGAGAGATGATTTCATTGAAACACAAATGTCTTGCTTGGCTCAACAGGGTAGCTGCTGGAAGGATGTTTCCCTGACTGAGTGGTCTAGAAACAAGGGAAAAAGTCTCAGAATAAGAGCTAGACATTTAGGACTAAGATGAAGTAAAACTTCTTCACTCAGAGGGTGATGAATCTTTGGAATTTTCTATTGCAGAGGGATGTGGAAACTCAAGTCCTTAAGCATATTCAGAAATTGATAGATTTCTAGATGTTGAACATATTGAGGATTGAGGGGATAGTGCAGAGAAATGTCATTAAGGTAGAAGACCAACCATAAGATTAATAAAGACAAACCGAATTGATTTAATCAAGATTTGGAGAAGTAAATAATGCTTGCGTCATTAAGTATTTTAATTGATATGATATCATTTGACTCAATATAAACACATTGTTGGATCAAATTGTGTAAGTAATGATCATTGTATCCGTATAGTGCAGACAGAGGCCATTCAGCCCATCGAACCAGCACCAACAATCAACCCAGCTCGGCCCTATCCCTATAATCCCACATATTTACCTTGCCAGTCCCCCTGACGCTAAGGAACAATTTAGCATGGCTCACCAACCTAACCCACACATCTTTAGTGTGGGAGGAAACTGGAGCACCCAGTGGAAACCCACACAGACACAGGAAGAACATACAAACTACACACAGACAGTGATCCAAGGTCAAAATTGAACCCAGGTCCCTGGCACAGTGAAGCAGCAATGCTAACCACTGTGCCAATGTGCTGCCCATGTTAATTTCCATTATGTTACATCACTTGCTTACAGCATAACTACAAAGGATTTAAGATAGTACATCGCTCTCAACCTGCTGGTAACCGAATGTAATTTTTAGGGGTTGCCGGTTAGAAAGAGAGAATTTATCCATATACTGCACAAACATGCCTAAGCCCTTTGATATTTCATAAGGATAGCTATCTTCTACAAGGCCTAGGAATGATAAGTTACTATCTGGGAGAGAGAGTAGTGGTTGAAGAAGGAATTCTGAGGTACACTGTAATGAGACAGGAAATCTGTTCCTCTTAGAAATTAGTTTATTTCTAATGGGACCTAGAGTGTAAATCAGAATTCCAGTTTATCACCCATTGATTAATGCAATTCATTTGTACATATTGTAACCTAGTTATGCCAATGACTGAGGAAAATAGACTGACAAATCATCAAACACATGCACATCGTGCACTTACACTTTGCTTTACCTCATTGTACTCACTTTCTCTCTATTGTATATCTAGAGCACTGAAAACAACCATCAGCACAAGTCAGAGAAACTGAAGAAGTTTGTAAACAGATTCTAGCAGCAGTTGGGAAATGGCTGGTGTTCATTCAACATTGGAGTTTTGATTGGATTCTACATATCCCTCATTCTTCACTGGATTTTCAGGAAGATTTGTTAAAGTTCAGAACTTGCTACCCTAAATTGCTGAGTATTACATATATGATTAAAATTTTCAATAGGTACAACTTTGCTTTTGGTCTTACAAATGAGTTATCACTTCCCTATTTAAGTAACTCACACATCTGGGCTCGTACCTGTTTCCAGCAATTATAATTCATCTCTCTTCATCCATTAGCACAACTTTGACATACTGTGAAAAGGCACACTGGTTCCTAGGTATACTATGTAAAACCATGCTGATTAAGTACTAGTCACCATTCCCACCTTCCCTCTTATTCTCCCACTCCTGTTTAAATGTCAGTTGGAAGTGTATGAGTATTATGTGTGACAATGTGGGCTACATGGCTTCTTTCTCCTTGTTAAAAGCTACAACAGTGGCAAAATGTTATGAAAAACAGCATTGAGTATAACCCACTTCTACCACACTAATTCAATTAGTTTTTACAGTTTAGAACTACTTATTTAATAATGTTTAACAAAAATAATGGGATTCATTTTTAAAAACAGAAAAGACTGCCAGTTTTAATATGGCAAGTGTGAAATTATATAATGGTTCCTCAAAGTACATTTATTTTTACTGTTAAATTGTAATTCACAACTGAGAATATACAAGTAACTAACACTTAAAAACAATATGAATATGCAAGACAAGTGGGGGAGTCTCAAAACATTTCCAGTTAAATAGCTGGATGTGACTTGGGTATTAAAGTTAAATAGAAATTCACCAGGGAGTTAACTAGATGTTAAAAGTTCACAGGAATCCCACATCCATGACACCCAAAGATTATCCAAACATGCAAACATAAAGCAACACAATCAAGATATTAAGAAAGGAAAATCAGCACTGTTTTAATAAGCTGACACATTCCCAATATTCAAATTCTGGCCCAAGTTAGAACACTTCAAAAATACTTGCTCTATCACATCCCAGATAGGCCACATTTCTGCCATCACAGGCCATAACCAGAGGCATTCTACTCTTGCATTCTTACGGCTAATAGAGATGCAGAATAACAACTATAATTTTACATTCAGGTGATTAAGTTAAATACTTGCTGTAGTAGGATAGTCTGCAACTGTGATATTTCCTTTAGATTTGTGAATCCGGCATGGAATCCTTATATATTCCAAGATCCCACTTCAGCCTCAGCACATCTGCTGTTGTAACCTTCATTCATGCCTTTGTTGCATCGAGACTCAACATTCCCAACATGTTTCTCATCATCTACCACTGCTGCATCATCTACCACTGCTTTGAATGGACCCACTCATATTAAGTTGATCTTTCTTGACACGCTAGCTGTGACTGTAATACTACATTCTACACACTCTCCTTTCCTTCTGTACGTACGGTATGCTTTGTCTATACAGCACACAAAAAAAATATTTTTCATTGTATACTAACACATATGACTATAATAAATCAAACTAAATGAGGTCATTCAAAACTCTGTGGCCTATGTTTTAGCTTGCTGCAAGTCCCAACTCTACCATTCCTGTGCTCACTTATCTACATTAGCTCCCATCAAGCAACAACTTGATTTTAAAATACTCATCCTTGTTATCAAATCTTATCCTTTTCTCTGTAATCTCCTCCAGTTCCATACGCACATATCTGTGGTCCTCTAATTCTGGCCTCTTGGCATCCCTGATTATTAATCACTGGCTCTGTATTCAGTTGCCTTGGATCCGTGAGCTCAGGAATAGTTTCTCAAAACCTTGCTGCTTGTCTCCCTCACTTCTCTTCTTTAAAACACTCCTCAAATCCTAGCACTTTGACCAAATGAGTGGAATATAATGCCCTTCCCCAGATGGGTTTGGAGGCAAGAAAGAAATCAGGGGGAAAGAGTGGGTGAGGACGCCATTAGTTTTCCTGTCTCTACTCCATTAAGTCCAGAAAAGAAGGGCTTGTGGATGGACTACCCACTTTGGTGCCAATCAAGGCTCTCAGTGGGTAATTAATGTCCACTTAATGGCCTCATTCCCTCACTAATGATATTCAATAGCAGTGGACACTTATGAACAGTTAGGGTCCTGAGGTGGTGGTATCGACAAGGGGTGGGATGATTCACTCGAAGGCATTTAGTGCCTGATCAAAGACGTGGAATTGGGTGGAGTGGCGTGGGGAAGACCCCCTAAGAGCTAACCCCTCATCATTGCTGCCTTTCCTTTCTCCCCAAAACCCTCATTGCATGAGCCCCATCCTGCCCTTACTCCCTCAGTAATTCTGATCCACTGGTAAATGCATTGCTGACAACCACCAACGATCCCATTGACACTGCCTGCAATGCACAGCTGTCACCTCCTGGGGTAGGGACAATCCTTTGCTGGGGTCCTTGATCCCAGAGAAGGTCTACCACTTTCCATTTAAACGTGGTGGGCATTCCTGAAAGCAGGCAAGGCATGACTCTCACTAGCTTTCCAGCTGGTGGGTGGGATTCCAATTTCCTGTGTTCAATTCCACTCAATATTTTCTTGTGTATCTCGGTGTCATATTTTCTCTTACAATACTCTGAAGTGCCTTGGAATGTTCTTTCCATTAACGGTACTATATAAACTGTTGTTATCTACTCTTCATGACCACGGCCACACTTGGAATAGTTTGTAATTTTATATTTATGCATCAATTAACATATCTCCCATAGCTTGGGTGAGTGTGGTTTCGGTTTCCCTACGAACATGGAAGACTGAAGCCAGGGACTTTCTGTGACAGATCATTCACAAAGTAGTTGCTTGCATCTTTTGTGAACTCCATTCAGTTTTCCAAACTTCACCAGAGTTAAAGTCATATTGTTAAAGTTTAACTGCATAGGTTGAAGGGCTTGTGTATTTTTAATTGGTGATGAGGAATATTGTTGACTTCCTTGTGAATCAGGGGCATTAATTTTTCTCAGTATGTTGGATGTCCCAGACGGTTAATGGCATTGTAATAAATAGGATAGTTGACAGTTCCAGTGATATACCTCATTGGAATGATTAGTTGGACATCAGCACATCTCACGTGACTGCTTCTGGATTGCACAAGTTCACTGCTGATATCCAAAGCACCGATAATGACATTACCCAACTTTTGCATGCCAGGTTCTGGAACAGGTTTAGCTTTGATTCTTGACAGCAGTCTTCCCCAGATGTCTGTGGGACATTACATAGTACAGCTCCATTTCAAGATAAGTTACAATGGGGTCATATCACATGGCACGACTGCAAACGATCAGTTCTGAGGTACACTAAGTATTCCTATCTCAAGATAGAATTAAGTGATTGTTGTTTTGTGGGGGTTTAACTTCAGCTTCTATTTCTGGAAATATTCCTTCTTGCCATTTAGATTCCCACTCAGAGTCATTGGAGGGAGTTGCCTACATTGGGGTAGATCATTCGCATATGTAAATTTGTGACTTAATTGGTAACGTCATTTGTGTAAACATTGAAGAACACTATCATGAGCACTGAGCTTTTTGGCAATGTGTTTTGAGGAACTAGTGTGAGCTGATTTTCTCAGTTATATAGCTGCCTATTTTGCAACAATATCCATTTTGGGGTAGTGCTTTGAAGCAGGCTTAAGCATAGTCCCTTATTTCAGACCATACTGTGTACCAATGGGAGGTCAAAAAAGACTGTACCACTTTTAGCTTCCTTCTGAAATGTGGTCTCTGTGTTACACGGGCCGAAGCTTAATCACTGCATTTAAGTTGGAATCCCTCTTGTTTCTTGGGGATCCTGACTTGACAGCAGTGCTAATTCTCTGAGAATGTTACATTTCTGGAGCTCATTAGGTGATACACAGGAATGACACTGGCCTATAGCTGTAGGTCACTGGCTGGCTTGCATGATGTGAGTATGACATTAACAATTGCCTCCCACCTCATTTTTGAGATGCATCCAGATTCTAAGGTATTTATGCATTCTACCAAAAGGCAATCTGAAATAAATTTAAAGTTTAAACTTATTTCTGCTTTTGTTATTGGATTGGGAAAATACTTTGCTCCGATAACATATTTCTAAGATAAATTATATTATCTGCACAACCTCATTATTGGACAACTTCAATTATAACATATCAGTTTAGATTAGCATACAGCAAATATTAATATAAAAAGATTTTACTGAACATGAAAGTGAATAAGCTACTGGGTTTGGACATAAGACTATAAAAATAAAGGCTTGTGTTACCCTTTGGGTTTCACTGTGGAGGAAGTGCTAATGTAAAGTATGTGGTATCTGGTGTAATGCATGAGTCTTTTCCCTTTTATGCTGCTACTAATTTCCATAGAGCCAGAGAAGTTTACAGCATGGAAACAGAGCCTTTGACTCAACTTGTCAATGCCACCCATTTTTTAAGCCATTAAGCTAGTCCCAATTGCTTGCATTTGACCCTTATCCCTCTATACCCAACTTACCCTTATAACTGTCCAAATGCTTTTAAAAAGACAAAATTGTACCTTCCTCTATTACTACCTTCTGACAGTTTGTTCCAGACACTCACCATCCTCTGTAAAAAAATTGGCCCTCTGGACCCTTTTGTATTTCTCACCTTAAACCTGTGCCTCTAGTTTTAGAATCTCCTACCTTTGGGAACAGATGTTGACTATCCATCTGATCTGTGCCCCTCATTATTTTATACACCTCTATCAGTTCATGTATAAGCCTTCTATGCACCAGGGAAAAAAGATCCAGTCAATCCAGCCTCTCCTTATAACTCAAACCATCATCCTAGTAAATCTTTTCTGCACTTCTAATTTAATAACATCCTCTCTATAATGGAATGACCAGAACTTTACAAAGTATTCCAAGTTTGGCCTTACTAATGTTTTGTACAACTTCAACAAGACGTCCCAACTCCTGCATGAAACATTCTGACCAATGAACATTCCAGATGAGGCCCATGTTGAATTTTACTGGTTCAATTCACTGCCAAGTCTGAAACAAGGTTCTGACTTTATCTCCCCTTAACAGCATGAATGGGCTTACATGGAATGGCCAAAATGTTGGCAGTATGGTGCTCAGAGCCATGCCACTTGTGGACTATGCAATTTTAATAGATGCATTTCAGACAGGATAGACCTTTGCCTCAAACAAGCAAGGGGCTCATTGATAATCAAAGGTGTAGGTCTGATGATGACGACAAGTAAGTTGGACTGTGGCTGAAAGTTTCTGGCCAGGATCTTCAGATCCCACCAATGATGACCCTCCTTACCTCGTAGCATGCTCCTCAGCCATGGCGAGTGCATGGCAAGCAAGACCCCATGGATATCCAGTGAATGATGGGCCACCTCCACCATTAGGAAGTACATCCACGCTACCACCTTCAAGAGCCTACCTTTTCACAAGTGGAACTTCCATGCTTATTGCTGATTGAATATCAGTGGTGATGGAATGAAACCTTTAAGTGGGCATAAAATAACTTTGCACTGTGATGATCGGCTCTGTAGTAAACATCACCTGTATGGTTCAGAAGTCCCAAACCAATATGGCAAACTCTGCCAAATTTCCTGTTGAGAAAGTGTCAAATTCTCTAGACTGTTCACTGGGTCCACTTGTCAGCCAGCTGAGCTTTTTATTTCTACCTTGTCAACGCTCTTTTGAACAGATGTCCCCAGAGGTCATAACCGTCGGTGACTATCTCCCAGTTGTCAGTATCCAAGTCTGACATCTTCATATTCCACTTGCAGGTTGTGAAGATAAGGACATCCAGGAGGTCCTGACCCAATGGCTATACAGAAGATCTTTGGCCTTGATAAAGTGTCATTTAATTGTATAGAGAGTATCTTTTTAAGAATGTTTAACATTGTTAAGGACTTATGCACATATTTGGTTAATTTCAAACTATGGAACATCTTTCATCTACAATATCAATATAGGAACAAGAATCATTGTTCCATGAAATTGTCTCAGTACTGGAAGAGAAGTGGGACATTCCAGACCCCATACTTTTGACATTTCAAAACTTATAATAATAGCAATTCAGTAACTGTCCATATCTGTGACATGTGGGCCATTATATTCCTAAGCTTGGCACTATACAATATGCCAATACTTTAATTCATGAGTTATAACAATTTGTATTTGACAAGATTTCACATGATAGATTGGTACAAAAACTAAAATCACATGAGATTCAGGGTTGGTTGGCTAGATAGATACAAAATTGGCTTGGTTGTAGAAGACAGAGTACTGTGGAAGGATGTTTTTCAGAATGGAGGTCTGTAGCCAGTGGTGTTCGAGAGGGATCAGTGCTGGGATCTCTGTTGTTTGTAGTATATATGAATGATCTGGGAAGAAAATGTGAGTGTCTGATTAGTAAGTTTGTGGATAACACAAAAAGTGGTGGGATTGCTGATAGTGCCAGGAAATGTCAAAGGATACAACAGGATATAAATTGATTGAAGACTTGGGTATAGAAATGGCAGATGCAAGGTGATGCATTTGAGGATCAAATTTAGGTGTGAATTATACTGTAAATAGCGGAACACAGAAATATTAACATAGAGAGGGATGAAAGTCCACAGTTCCCTTAAAGTGGCAACACAGGTGGCCTAGCTGATTAAGAAAGCATAGGGCATGCTTGCCTTCATCAACTAGGGCATTAAAAACAAGACTTGGAAAATCACGTTGCAGCTATATAATATCTTGGTTGGGCTGTATTTGGAGAATTGTGTGAAGTTCTTGTCACCACATTAAGGACATGGAAGCTCTGAAGATAGTGCAAAGAAGGTTCACCAGGATGTTGCCTGGTCTCAACGGTGTTGGCTATGAGAACAGGTTAAACAAACTGGGACTACTTTCACTGGAAAAATGGAGGCTGAGGGGAGATCTGATAGAGGTCGCCAAAATTATGAGAGGCAAAGACAGGACAGTTAAAGGCTTTTTCCAATTGTGGAAGTGTTAATTATAAGGGGGCACAGGTTCAAGCTTGGAGGTGAAAAATTTAAGGGAGATGCGTGGAGGAAGATTTTCATGCAGAGAGTAGTGAGTGTCTAGAACATGCTGCCAGCAGAGGTGATGGAAGCAGGCACATTAGCAAGATTTAAGAGACATCTGGATGGATACATGAATAGGGATGGAATAGAGGGATACGGACCAAGTAAGGGCAGAAAGTTTATTTGGGACATCTGATCAGCACAGGCTTGGAGGGAGGAAAGCATTGTTCCTGTGCTGTACTTTGTTCTATATTAGATTGAAAAAGAAATATTTCCCATATCCTACGTAAGGAACCTCACTCAACAGTAGGTAGTGCTACAGCTATACAATTATAGTGTATATTCTCCACATCACACTCCTCTACAAAGTAAGCCCTTGTCTGGAGCAATTTGTCTAAAAACATATTGTTGTTGATGTTTTGTTCTTAGTGTCTGTAAGCCTTCATATTTACAGACACAATAAAAATAAGTATTATTCAGAAAGATACTGGGCTGCATACTTCCAAGTCAATCTCTCTATAAAGCATTACTTTATGAATGTGGTATGTATGCATTTTTTTAAAATTTTATTATTTTTATGATTCAGGAGGATCACTTCAAAGCTGAAGCGGACATGGGCAAACCTGTATTGAAACATATATGCAACATTTTTCTTTGTAATGGTATTGAATTTAGTTGTAAAATTGCACCTATTGTGCATCCACTGATTGCAAGGGAGACAATACTAGCAACAAGTTAGTAAATGTGTTCCTAAAACCTATTAAAATAATTCAGAAGGTAACATTGACAAAATAGTCTTTTGGGATATGTACAAAATTGATGTTATTAACCTCATTTTCAAAAAGGTGACATTGCTGATGATGACAGATACAAGGCTCTATTCTCAATCACATTCTAAAATATTTTTGCATACAAACGTTTCCCTAAGCTAATGAACTTTAGATGCAGCTGTTTGCCATGCACACCAAGAACAGCCTGCGTTGACCTGAGCACCAAGAGCCTGAGGATAAAGCTGTATACAATACTATCTTGGGAAATCTCTACCAATTTCTGAAGCACCACACTTCTGTTTACAACATGGCCATAAAGCAGCTTCAATTGGGTGATAGCTATCTGAACATAGAAGATAGAATATAGAACACTACAGCACAAACAGGCCCTTCGGCCCATAAGTTGCACTGATCACATCTATACCTACCAAGCCACAGACCTATCTATAACCCCCTATTCCCATTTACTCATCCAGAAGTCTTTTAAAAGACCCCAGCCAGTTCGCCTCTACCACCACCGACGGCAGCCAATTCCATTCGCTCACCAGTCACTGAGTGAAAAACTTATCCCTAACATCCACTCTGTATTTGCTTCCCTGCACCTTAAATCTGTGTCCTCTCGTAGTGAGCATTTCAGCCCGGGGAAACAGCCTCTGAGAATCCACCCTATCTATTCCTCTCAACATTTTATAAACCTCTATCAGGTCGCCTGTCCAGGCAGAAGAGTCCCAGTTCCCTCAACCTATCTTCATAGGGCATGCCTCCCAATCCAGGCAACATCCTTGTAAATCTCCTCCGCACTCTTTCAATAGCTTCCACATCCTTCCTATAGTGAGGCAATCAGAACTGCGCACAGTACTCCAAGTGGGGTCTGACAAGGATCTTATAAAACTGCAACATTACCTCCCAACTCCTAAACTCAATCTCTCAATTAATGAAGGCCAGTACACCATACGCCTTCTTGACCACATCCTCCATCTGTGAGGCCGATTTAAGAGTTCTATGTACCCGGACCCCGAGATCCTTCTGCTCTTCAACACAGCTAAGACTCCTACCCTTGATATTATACTCCTTCATCCCATTATTCCTGCTAAAATGGACCACCACTACACATTTATCCGCGTTGAAGTCCATCTGCCACTTCTCCACTCAGTCTTGCATCCTGTCTACGTCCCACTGCAACTTTTGACATCCCTCCAGACCATGCACAACACCACCGACCTTTGTATCGCCGGCAAACTTACTAACCCATCCCTCCACTTCCTCATCCAGGTCATTTATGAAAATGACAAACAGCAAGGGTCCCAGAACAGATCCCTGAGGCACTCCACTGGTGACCAACCTCCATGCAGAAAAAGACCCATCCACAACCACTCTCTGCCTTCTGACAGCAAGCCAGTTCTGGATCCACAAGGCCAAAGCCCCTTGGATCCCATGCCCTCTCACATTCTCAAGAAGCCTTGCATGGGGGACCTTATCAAACGCCTTGCTGAAGTCCACGTACACCACTCTTCCTTCGTCAATGTGTTCAGTCACATTTTCGAAGAACTCAACTAGGCAACTTACAGCGCAGTACAGGCCCTTTGGCCCTCGATGTTGCGCCGACCAATGGAACCAATCTAAACTGTTATCCATATGCCTATCCACCGACCATTTGAACACCCTCAAAGTTGGCGAGTCCACAATTGCTGCAGATAGGGCATTCCACGCCCTTACTACCCTCTGAATAAAGAACCTACCTCTGACATCCATCCTATAACTACCATCCCTTAAATTTAAAGCTATGTCCCCTCGTGTTAGTCATCACCATCTGAGGAAAAAGGCACTCACTGTCCACCCTATCTAACCCTCTGATCATCTTGTATGTCTCAATTAGGTTATCTCTTAACCTTCTTCTCTCTAATGAAAATAACCTCAAGTCCCTCAGCCTTTCCTCATAAGACCTTCCCACCATACCAGGCAACATCCTGGTAAACCTCCTCGGCACCCTTTCCAATGCCTCCACATATTTCTTGTAATGCAGCAACCAAAACTGTACACAATATTCCAAGTCCAGCCGCACCAAAGTTTTCTACAGTTGCAACATGACATCACAGTCAGAAATTCAATCCCTCTACTAAAAGCTAACACACTGTACTCCTTCTTAACAACCTTATCAACCTGGATGCCAACTTTCAGGGAGGTATACACATGTACACTGAAATCCCTCTGCTCGTCGACACTATTAAAACTCCCATCATTAGCCTATATTCTGTACTCCTGTTACTCTTACCAAAGAGAATCACCTCACACTTTTTCATATTAAGCTCCATTTGCCACCTCTCAGCACAACTCTGCAGCTTATCTATGTTCCTCTGTAAACTGTAACATCCATCCTCACTGTCTACATCTCTTCCGACTTTGGTGTCATTAGCAAATTTACTAACCTATCCTTCTACACCCTCATCTAGGTCATTTATAAAAATGACAAATGATAAAAATGACAAAAATTTGCCGGATTATCCTCCTCGCATGTGTCAAACATAAAAGTATAATAGGAAATAGGAGCAGAAGACGACCATATGACCTCTAAGCCTGCTCTGCCATTCAATATGATCATTGCTGAGGTCTTAAATTCCACTTCCTCACCTACTCCCCATGTGTACTTCGATTCCCTGATAGACCAAAAATCTATCTCAACCTTAAGTATATTCCATAATGGCACATCCACAACTATCTGGGATGAAGAATTTACAAAGTTACACAATTCTTTGAGTAAAGACATTTCATCTTACTCCTAAATGATCGGCCGTTCTCCTGAAACTGTGTCCCCTTGTTCTGGATTTCCTAGCCTGAGGAAACAATATCTCAGTATCTACCCTGTAAAGCTATTTACAATCCTGAATATTTCAATGAGAACACAGCTGGTATTTTCTGACCTTATTCAGGCATGGCTCGTAAAATCCTGCCCCGGGCCAATGGTGAATTCCGTTCTGTGCGTGGTGCTAGCCCTGATTCCAGGGTTTGGAGGGGGGGGCAATAAAATTCCAGCCCACCTCTCAGTGCTCTAAACTCCAGGGAATATAGACCCACTTTACTCAGCCCAGGATCAATTTAGTGAACCTTCACTGTTCAGCCTCTGATGCAAGTATATCCTTCCTTAAACGTGGAGGCCAAAATTGTACACACTCTTCAAGACGTGGTCTCACTAAATCTCTGCACAACTGAAGTAAGACTTCAATATTGCTTTATTCCAATGCCCTTACGGTAAAGGCCTAAATGCCATTTGTCCTCCTACTTGCTTATTATACCTGTATCCTAACATGTGTTCCTTCTACGAGTACATCCAATTCTTAATGAACATCAACAATCACATGTTTCACGCTTTCAGAAAAAAAAAATTGACTTTTCTATTCTTACAACCGAAGTGAATAAGTTCACACTTCCCAACATTATATTTTATCTGTTACCTTGGTGCCCATTCACTTAACTTGTCTATATTTTCTGCAGCCCATTTGGCCTCCTCAAAGCTGGCATTCTCACCTAGCTTTTGAATTGTGTCATCAGCACTTAGATACATTATTTTCTGTCTCCTTGTCTTCTGCAAGTTGAGGGTGCAGTGTGGTGTGGGGGTCTCCAATTATCTGCCACCATAACCTTGGTAGATGATTAGTGGAAATAACTGATTAGTGTTGTAATTTTTAAAAATATATCCCGAAGGAATTTGTCAATTTTCTATCAGAGTTATAGTAGAAGACTGGGAGAATCGTGAAGATTATGCACCTCCAGTGTTGGAGCCATTGTGAGTTGTGCATGGGGAGTGGAATTCATGCCAGTCAGAAATTCAAGAAAATGTTGTTTTAGAATTGGCCTTGTATCACATCACTCCAGATGTTAAAGAATTTGTAATCTAAATTCCCAAATACTCAGATGCTAGAAATAATTATTTTAGCAACCAGTTTGCTAACAGGGTGCCAGCATATCAAAGAAATTGGCTTTACTTTGAAGGAAGTGAGGGATACATCCAGCAGTAACCTTGTGTTGTTCAGTTTAGCCACTTATGTTCCATAATGTAATAGATGACAAACTTTGTGGGACAGGAATGTTCTATGAAAAAAATCATCAAAATGACTGGGCAGCATGGTGGCACAGTGGTTAGCACTGTTGCCTCAACGCCAGCCATCTGGGTTTAATTCCAACCTTGGGTCACTGTGTGTGGAGTTGCACAATCTCCCCATATCTGTGTGGGTTTCCTCCAGGTGCCCAGTTTCTTCCCACTGTCCAAAGATTTGGGGGTTTGGTTGATTAGCCATGCTAAATTGACCTTCATGTCAGCGGGATTAGCAGGGTAAACATGTGGGTTTACAGGAATAGGACCTGAGTGGGATTGTGATCAGCACAGCCTCAATGGACCAAACGGCCTCCTTCTGCACTGTTGGTATTCTATTCTATGATTATTATTTGATGCAAGAAATAAAATTTTTTGAAGCAGAGTGAAGCATTTTAAAGCATCTGTGCAAGTGAAACACATTCTCATTTATTTTGGTTGTAATAACCCCTTGTAATAAATCTGATTTGTGTTTTGCCTGAAAGATACGTTCCATTTGCTGATTGATGATCTCACCCAAGTTTTGTTTGAACCTAAGTATTAATCATTTGTCAATAAATCTTAGAACATTGATTAATAGTGGGATATACTGTATGTGCTTCGAGTCGACAGCATGATGACTACTGTTTTATATTTGGCTAATTTCTAAATACCAACAGATGTTTACTCACACATTTCTCTATCGTATTGCCAAAGGAAATGGGTTGCACTATGTAGTAAATATAACTAATGTGAATATTAGCCGGCTTTTCTCTTAGTTGGAAGAACTTAAATGGACCCTACAAAAAAAGGCTGTGTGACAAGCTAATAGGAAGTGGTTAGTTGCCATCAAGGTGAGTTTCAAAAGCCTGCAGAAAGAAGGAAGAGTCAGGGAATCCAACAGCTTTAAGATCTTTGAGAAGATGCTCTTAAATCAGTCTCATCTTAATTCTAACACAGTAAACTATGGGGATAAGACAGATTGGATCTTTATCTAAGAGGAATAATATCATATATTGGATGTACTTAAGAAAGACATGTCCAGCAATCACTTAAGCTATGTGGGTTAGGTTGATTGGCCATGCTAAGAAATTGCTCCTTAGTGTCCAAGGATGTGTAGGTTAGAGGGATTTGTGGGTATAATGTATAGGGATGTAAGGGTAGGTGGGATTGTGTTCGGTGCAGACTCGATGGGCCAAAGGGCCTCTTTCTGAACTGTAAGCTTCTATGGTATTATGGTTCTAGGTCAGCTAAGTCAACATAAACAAAACCAATTATGGCTCGGGTATGACCAGTACTCTATTGCACTGCCAAAATCAATTAGTTTATACACATATTAATTAAATCATGAGGTATAGTGATGTAACTAAAGGTTAGATTATAACTTTGTCCCATTTTATTCCATACACAAACTGAACCTAAAAGTGCAATCAGCACTGAAATTCCAGAAAAATACCATGACAACGCACTTGCGTCATATCAGAACAAAAAACTCTAGCCATTACTTAAATAAAACAAGAACCATATTAATACATTGCAGAACTGTTTTGGTTATTCTGAATACCAACTAATATATTTCAACAAAATAAACTGTGAACCAAGAACCGTTAAGACTTTCATCTGTGCTAAATTAATTAGTCTCACCTATGTTTGGGTGAGGACGATATTCAGAATGAAGGAAAAAAAGGAATCATGCTGTTGCATGCTATGCACAGTAAAACCTTTCTTTGAAGTCTGTCTATGGGGGTGACCAACCTGCCACTCCCGACGTTAATGCTCCCCGATGCAACTGACACACTTTACACTATTTATTAGACTATTGGCTGACTATGTCAACAGCTATACAAAGTGGCTCTCTACAATAGCAAAAGTGATTGATTCTCAATACACCTTTCTTGCATAATTGGCTGCAATGGGAAAATAAACCTGTCAAGATTCACTGGATAAGCAAGAACCTTGTTTTCCCCCCAGATCTTCACAGCAATTGTACTTAGCAGATCTTGGCAAAATTATCTTTGGGTTGCAGTCAGTTGTTTCAGGCTGAGAAATAGTACAGGCCTTAGCTAATATTTGGCAGCAATTGTGAGACGTAGGAAACAAAGTTGTTTTGCTGTGTGATTTGTAATCAAAATTAATTGATGATTCTGATAAAGAAAAAACCCAGCAAAGCTCAGGATCCCTCTCTTTTACTGTGTGGGCACTGTAAAAGTTAGCACATTACTACTAATTGGTCATTCTCTGAATTATAATGTTACACTGGTGCAATGCTCTTTTAAGGATGATCTTAAGGTTATTGTGAGGATTCTGCAGAGGGGGATTGGAGTCTATATCTTGCTATGCTGTATCTTTTCTGGGATCACCAAGGCAACAGTGGATCTCAAAAATGAAAGCATTACACTCACTAATATCTTTCACATTGCAGGGCACTGAAATTCACATGCAATCAAAATCACTATAAATGTCGATCTACAGCTAAGCCTCAGAAAATCTTATTCTTTCTTAATTTCAACTTTTGCTATATGACCATTATTGATTATCAAGAAAGATGATATAATGTTACTACATGGCAGCTGAAAAGCAATTATTTATAAGTGGTAAAGCTTGTTTTGGATAATAACATAGTACCATAGAAAGAAAGGGAAATAAATACTCTTGTACGAATGAAAACTGTCCGTTAGAATTTTCTCGAGTGAGATATCAATACTCAGCATTCCACAGTGACAATGCTAATCACTGATATCGTTGCAATAATTATCCGGTCTGTAAATTACTGATATTTTCCTGGTTTAAAACTTTGAAGAATATGCAGTTCACTTTGGGCTTGTTGTCTCCATTCTTCTATCAACAATGTTACTGCAGCCGAATAAAGACAAGATGGAGAAGCCTAAAATAAGGTCAGCAACACATTTCAACATATATAATGTTGATGCTGAAACATTATCATTTTCTTTCAGCAAAAATTATTTACCTTTAAAGACTAAAAGATTTTGTTTCAGTTTGTTGCAGCAAGAGTTTGAAGATAATGAGACAGGTCATCCAATATTCTGTTATTTGTCTCCATCTTTCAATTCAGAATATAACTGTCATTATGTTATAAAAAGCTTATAATCTTGGGCCTGAAGTTTTCACCCCTCAGATGCGTGCACTCGAAATGTGTTTCTATCCAAGACTGGGCTTGGAATTAATGAACAGCCAGGGTGAAACCCACATTGGGAAAGGCTCAGCACTGCTGGGGAGGATAGGAAGAGAGAGTGGATGCTGAGAACAGGGAGGGTGAGGACTGGAACTTCTAATGTATTCTCTGAGGAGGGCAGCTCAGTGGGGACTTCTCAGGGTGTAAAAGATCTGTGAAAAATAAATAGCAATGGGAAAAAAAAAATGTATTTAGGCAGCACATTCAAACATTCAGCTTCCAGACAACAACTTAAATTTTATTTCAGACCTGACACTTCATCTTATACTGGATTGAAGTTGAAGCTAAAAAACTTAAAGGCCCTCTAGCCAATTGCCCGCTTCCACTCCCATGAACTGTAAAAGCAGATCGGTTACATAAAATTGCATTCCGTTGGCCCCTTAGTAGGCTAAATTACCAGCATGGTTGTTGGCAAGTGTGCTTCCAATTCCCATGCATACTCGCCGACCAAAATATTGCTCAAGTGCACAATGAGGTCAAGACATATATCCATGTCTTCTTAAGCGATTTCATGTACTTCTTGGTTGGGTGCACAACATAAAATTCTGGTCTTGGTTTTCTCCCAGCCCTCTTCTGTTTCAATTCAAGTTGTCACTGACTTTCCTGCTGCCCTTGTCTCTCTGGGTAGTAGAAGTCACGGGTTGAAAGGTGTTGTCAAAGAAATCTTTGTGAACTGATACAGTGCATCTTTTGGATGGTATATGTTGCTGCTATTGTATGTAGATGGTGGAGGGAATGAATGTCAAAGGTGGTGATTGGGGTGACAATCTGGTGGATTGCTTTGTCTTGGATGATGTTGAGCTTCTTGAGTGTTGTTGAAGCTGCTTTTCCCCTTTAGGCAAGTGAATGTATCCAAATATTCTCCTGATTTCTGCCTTGCAGCACAACCTTTGGAGAAATAGGTGAATTACATGCCACAGAATTCCCAGCCCCGATCTGCTCTTGTGCCACAGTATTTTGTGATTGGTCCAGATAAATTTCTGTTCTGTGGTGACACCATCCCTTCCATCACCAATGATATTGATAGATAGTCAATGAAGGCAACCATTGATGGGCAAGGAGAGGTGGTGCACTCTCTCTCATTGAAGATGAAAGAGAGACAGCTTCAAGATTTTCTGATGCCATAGTGGAGGTTTTGGAACAGGAAGTGGAGAGCTAGAAAGACACTTTCTATGTGGCCAAGTGGCATCCAGACAAGTAGGACAATATAGCCATGTTAATAAACGCAAGTCAAACATTAAGCACCTGGATGTAGTGAGGCAAAACATTCAATGAAATCACAAGGGTAACCAATGTCAGTGAACTTATTTCATCTGTACCATTAGATTATATAGCCTGTTCAATTCACCATCATCTGCCCCTGCCAACAATCAATATCATTTAAAATCCATACCTAACATACATAGCATCAGTTCACCCACACATACTTAGTGAGCTTTGCAAGTCTCACATCCACATCTTACAGCTTGCACACACTGGCAACTAATCACCATGACAGCCGCATCACCCAAATATATTGCATGACATTCAGTGATGACACTTCCCACTATCTTGTAGCAAGATGGCCTATAACTGGAGGCAGCAGGAATAACTGGCAGGGGAAAGGCTCAGCTGCATATCCTTATCCCACAGAGAGATGCTGTTACCATCATTGAAGCTACTCTGACTGAGGTTGTGACCAGCAGCGAGGCTGAGCCATTGAAGATAACAGTATTTTCATACTTAATTCTTCTCAGCTCTCACTTCCCTTTTATCATACAAACTGTTCAAATAGAGATGGTGTAAGTTTGTACCCCTTGCTTTCCTCCTACCTTATTCTTTACAACAATCCTGCCCTTGTGCCTTTTAAATACTTTTCCAGGCCACGGTGAAACAATAAAGAAAAGAAAGAGTAGGGAAGACAGTGGTGAAGTAGAAACACTGTCACTCACTTAGCCTAGCAGCTAGGTCTGCACAGAGTCGGGCACCAGGCATAAGTGGGCTGCAGCCAGGTGTAATGAACCACATACATGTTATCTGCAGGTTATCTCAACTCGAAACACTGGTTTGTGGTGCTGCATAATTTTGTTCTGGAATAGTCCAGCACTGCACAACCTTTATTGAATCCTCTACCTAAAAGTTCTCCTGAACACATTTCACACCTCCACTGAGCTCTTAATCATCTAGGTAAGCTGCTTCCTGATAGTAGCGACAAGTGATTCTCTCTGCTAATCTTGTTATTAGCAACAGTTGCATCCCATAGTCCCCTTTAAATGCTGACTGCTGCTATCAATAGGCAGATCCATGAAACAGGTCAAGAGAGAAGAGTGGTACAGGTGTCAACATGGCAGAAGAGGCAAGATTGCACTGAATTCAGCTGCAGGACACATAGATAAACATTTCAGGCACAAATAGAAACTGCTCAATGTTTAGGTGCTGCAGTATGGTGAAATTCAGGAGCATGAAAATTAATTAAACCTTCACTCCTTATTTCCCAAATGATTCAGAATGGTACCCTTACTAGTGATGGCTGTTACACTTTATTCAATATGATCAAATCGTGCCCATAAAGTTCTAACAGATCCAGAAAGAATGTTCCCAATGGTGGGTAAGTCCAGGACTAGGGGTCATAGTTTGAGGATAAGGCGATAAACCATTTAGGACACAGGCGAGAAGGATTTTCTTCACCCAGTGAGTGTTGAATCAATGGAATTCACAACTACAGAAAGCAATTGAAGCAAAATGTGTGGGTCCAAGAAGGAATTACATATAGCTCGAGGCTAAAGGGCTCAAGGGATACAGGAAGGAAAGGAGGGACTAGGGAATTAAATTTGATGATCAAAATCAATGCTAGAGCTGGCTCAAAGGGCCAAATGACCTACTTTTGCTTCTATTTTCTAGGTATGTTTCTATATACATATATATAGTATACATATACGCACACACTATATACACACACACATATATATATATATATATATATATATACACGTGTCCTAGTCACTGATTTCATACCTTTCCATGCTTACTGTGTCAGATTGAACCAGATTATTGATCCCATATCTTCATCATCACTAGATTATCTTCTTCCACCTTAGCTCTGTCTGTCTCAGTGCCCTAACTCAGAACATCTGCAGCTAAAGCCTTCATCCATGCTCTTGTTCCTTGAGGAATGGTTATTTCAATATTTTCCTGCTCAACCTTTCATAAATTCATGGGCCATTCACTATACTGACAACAATCCCATCCAAGTCTGATCTCCACAATCCTGCATATTTACCCAGCTAAACCCCATGAAACGAAGGGGTCATTTAGCAGAGCCAATCAACCTAACCCACTTTGGATTGTGGGAGGAAACCAGAGGAAATCCAGAAAGACACAGGAAGCATGTATAAACTCCACACTGACAGACATTCAAGATCGGAATTCAATCCAGATCCCTGGAGCTTTGAGGCAGCAGCGCTAACCACTGTGGCACTATGCCACGATACTGTCTGTAAACTTAAGCTCATCCAAAAGGCCTCCTTCAGCATTGTATACTATGATGATGATGATGATGAAAACTCTGCTGCTCGTATGTTAACTTGCATCAAGTCCTATCCATCCATCACCCTTATGCTCCATGATCTACATTAGCTGTCAGCCTTGCTTTCAAAATTCTCGTCCTTGTTTTCAAATCTATCCATGGCCTGATCCTTCTCTATCTCTGTAATCTCCTACAATTATGTCCTTTTACGCTTTCTCAATTTTCAGCACTCAACCATTAATGGCCATGTGTTCAGTTGTCTGGATTTTAAGCTCTGGAATTCCATTCCTAAACCTTGTTTCTTCCTTTAAAAACCTGCTTAAAATCTACCTCTTTGATCAAGCTGTTGGTGTCAAATTTTGTTTGGTAATGCACCTGTGAAATACCTTGGGACATTTTACTACATTAAATGATGCTATAAATAGACCAGTTGTTGCTGTTGCTGGCCTACATGGATGAATGCCAAGTCAACCTCCCAAGGGAATTCTGATACTCCAATTTTATTTTAAATGCATACCAATTATTCTTATACATTCATCTAACTGAGGCATTTTTCTTGATTGTCAAGGAAAATGTATGTCTCTGCAATAGGATTTCATCTTGATCAGCTGGGAGGGACACATTTCTTTATTGCAGTGAAATCTATGGGAGTGAATTTCTATCAGAGCTTTCCAGCTCTGCTGCCACATGATACTAATGAGAAATACACCCTGAATGAATGAAACCTAGACAGGCCAGCTGGTCCACCCTGCAGATTCTGATAGAAAAGTATCTAAACCGCCAACCACCCCATCTCACCATCTTTTTAAATATGTAAAATTGACATTTCCAAAAACATAATAACTAATAATATTGACAGGCCTCCCCTTGTGCCGCAATGATTCTATGAGCGGGATTCATTGAACAGTTCAGTGAAGGGAGTAGAAAATCTCACGAGATGTCCAAATCGTGATTCGTGCCTACGTAAAAAGGTACAATGTCAGAAGAGAAAATGTTGGAAAATCTCAACAGGTATAACATGATTGGCCCCATCTCCCTCAGGTGATTTTACCTATTTCCTGATGTCCAATGTCAGGAAAATAATTTCTATACATTAGCATACTATTCTGAAGCCTCTAAACCTCAAACATCCCCACATCACCCCTTTCCATGAAAGCAACCATTCACATCAGCACGAAGTCGGACCGCATGAAATTCAACTGTTATCCCAAGATGCACATCTGGTGAGCAGACCTCCTGGAAGAGCTCAGGTAAGTGCATCCCTTCAGGGTGGAAGGTCATGCCTGGGCACTACAGGCACACCACCTCCAACACTACACCTGGCACAGCGCCAGGGAACAGTGTCCAGTCGGTATTGGATGGGGTGGGAGGTTTCAAATGAACTTTAAGCACTAGGCAGTCTTTAAAAAAGATGCTGCAGTCTTCAAAATACTAAGTTGCTGGCAGGGTGGGCTCAAATCAGCATCACGCTGCGGGACTCACGCTTTGCGATTTTTTTTTCCCTCTCTATGCCCTAAACAATACGATGGAAAAAGCCGCCATTGGTGCCAAAGGCTTCAATGCCATTTTTCTCAGCCTTTGTCTACCCTAGGACTCTACCTCAATTTTCTTTTTTGAAGAGTTCAAAAATAATTGCCATAATAGGTTTTCCTTCTGTATTGAAGCTACTTGATGTTACCTTCCAAATGTTGCAATGGTGATGTGATCCAGTTTACTTCAAGACAATCACTTTCTAAAGCAATAAAGGATTAAGCTTGAAAGCTTGAGGAGATTTCAATACCTCTCATTAAGCAATAAAAGGTGATGGCATCCAAAAGTAGAGTATGATTCCATTCCCATAAATGGGACAGATGATCTTGTTTTCTGAAGAGTTTATTGCAGGTGGGGTGAGGGTACCCAATTAAGTTAGGTCAAAGAGGAACCAGATGTTAAGTTTTATCATGTTGTATGGAGCAAGAGTGGTTCTCTGAGCTCCACTAAAACAAATTGGGTCACTACCTTTGCTTGCCACCCTCCTGAAAATGGTCTCACTCCACTGAGACTACTTTGTATTCCAGGATAGGGGCCTGCTATATTACTCCGATTTTTGCCTACAGCTCCTCGGCGTATGTTAATGAGGGCCAGCTCAAAAAATAGGCCTAGTCTCTCATGTGGAATAGAACATAGAACATTACAGCGCAGAACAGGCCCTTCGGCCCTCGATGTTGCGCCGACCAATTATGAAAAAAGCAATGACCCTCCAAACTAAACCATTCCCTTCTCCTCCATAAACTTATCAACTAACCTCTTAAACGCCACCAAACTTGGCGCATCTACAACTGCCGCAGGCAGGGCATTCCACTCCCTAACCACCCTCTGGGTAAAGAACCTACCTCTGATATCCGTCCTATAACTATCAACCCTTAATTTAAAGCTGTGTCCCCTCGTGCTAGCTTTCTCCATCCTAGGAAAAAGGCTATCACTATCTAAACCTCTAATCATCTTGTACGCTTCGATAAGGTCTCCTCTTAGCTGCCTCCTTTCTAATGAAAACAACCTCCAATCCCTCAGCCTCTCTTCATAAGACCTGCCCTCCATACCAGGCAACATCCTGGTAAACCTCCTCTGTACCCTCTCCAATGCCTCCACATCTTTCTTATAATGTGGGAACCAGAACTGCACACAATACTCCAAGTGCGGCCGCACTAGAGTTTTGTACAGTTTGCAACATGACGTTGCGGCTCCGAAATTCAATCCCCCTACCAATAAAAGCTAAGACTCCGTATGCCTTCTTAACAACCTTATCGACTTGACTGCTTACTTTCAGGGATCTATGCACAAATACACCAAGATCTCTCTGTTCATCAACACTATTAAGAATCCTACCATTAGCCCTATACTCTACACATTTATTATTCCTGCCAAAGTGCATTACCTCACACTTTTCCACATTAAACTCCATTTGCCACCTCTCGGACCAGCTCTGCAACTTGTCCAAGTCACTCTGTAAACTAAAACACCCCTCTTCACTATCTACCACTCCACCAACTTTAGTATCATCTGCAAATTTACTGATCCATCCCTCAATACCATCATCCAGATCATTTATAAAAATTACAAACAGCAGGGGCCCCAAAACAGACCCCTGAGGCACACCACTCGTCACCGAACTCCACGATGAATATCTCCCATCAACCACCACCCTCTGTCTTCTATCTGCCAGCCAATTTCTAATCCAATTAGCTAATCACCCTCTATTCCACACATCTGCATTTTCTGTAGAAGTCTTCCATGGGCCACCTTATCAAAAGCCTTACTAAAGTCCATATATACTACATCAACCGCCTTACCCCCATCCACCTCTTTAGTCACTTTTTCAAAAACCTCAATGAGGTTAGTAAGGCACGACCTACCCTTCACAAAACCATGCTGACTATCCCCAATCAATTAATTTCTCTCTAAATAACTATAAATCCTATCCCTAATAATTCTCTCCAATACTTTGCCCACAACAGAAGTAAGACTCACTGGCCTATAATTCCCTGGAAAGTCTCTCTTCCCCTTCTTGAACAACGGGACCACATTCGCTATCCTCCAGTCTTCCGGATCTATACCCGTAACCAACAACGACCTGAAGATCAGAGCCAGAGGCTCTGCAATCGCCTCTCTTGCCTCCCAGAGAATCCTAGGGTAAATCCCGTCTGGCCCAGGGGACTCATCTAACTTAAATATTCTTATTCTTGACTTTGAATTGGATCACCTGTAGCCTCTTGTAGAAATTATCAACACGCTACGCCCATCATCTGTAATTACTTATACATCATTCATAACTACATGTCACAAGGATTTCGACAACAGGTGAGTGAAACTCAAATCCTGTCTATCTGTTCAATCCAGGATTATCTGACATTACATACAAATAGTCACTGCAGCTTTTTAATAGTATACGATAAATTACAACAAAATACTCATTGAAAATAATACCCTTCATGTGAAGCTAATATTCCCTTTCTTTGTCTTTAATTTGATGGTTTTCAATTTCAAATATAGCAAGCTAATGTCTGCACTAATATGGCATCTTCAAGATCAGAGTAGGATGACTGAAGCCAAAATATGAGACAGGTTTTAAGGGTGATTCTGAAGGAAATAGAGGAGGTGATGTGCTGGAAGGATTTAGGGAGAGTGGAACACAAATTTGTGGTTGACACAGTGAGGGCTCTGATTCAGAGTATGAGGTAATCAGAAGGGCAGAGGGCGTATGTTGGACAATAGGGCTGAGGGCCTGGAATGGACTTGTAGATAAGGGCAAAGCTTTTAAGTTTAAGATTTTGGTCAATGAGCAACCAATAAAAAAAAATAAAGGACGGTGTGAGAGGAGCCTAGGACTTGGTAAGAAATTGAATTTTGGCAACAGAATTTTTGGTGACTTGTAGATTGTAGGAGGCAGAACCCAAGAGGCTCCAAATAAAGAATACCTAGCTGGAGACCTAAAAGATGAAGAAAGACACAGGAAGGGCAAGATGTAGTGCAATGAAATGAAGCTGAGGTGATAATGATCTTGATGGTAACTAAAATGCCTCAGGGCCAAATAAGAAACCAAGATTTGTCCCATCAGATGAAGACCGATTGAGAGTCAGGGAGTAAAAACTGAAGCATGGGTAAGGGCCAAAGCTTTTGTTTGAGACAAACAAATTGGCTTCAGTCTTGCAGATGTTAAATGGAAGGGGACTCAATATTTGCCAGGTAATTGGGCTGCACAATCCTGGTCAAAGAATCAAAAGTAATGGAAGAGAAATAGAACTGTGATGTCACAAGATAATTACAAATGAGCAATTTTTCCCATCATGCTTCATCTATCCAAGTAGATCCCAAAGTCCAATTATAGCATTGCATCCAATTCTTTATTAAATGATTCCAAAATTTTCTTCTTGATGGATCAACCTTGTAGCTTATTCCATTTACTGACAGCTCTATGTGAAGGAGAATTTGAGATTTCCCTAAATTTGCCAAGTGAGTTTCAACCTGTGTTATGTTATCCAGCCTTTACATTTTTAGTATGAAGCAATATTCCCAACTTCCATAAGGTCTTCTCTCAGAATATCCTCGAGTACATGCAAACAGGAGTAGGCTGTTTGGTCCCTCAAGCTAGTTTCACTATTTTGAGATCTCATCTGTCTCTCAGTTCGCCAGCCTCTCTATCCATCAGTTCATGTTTCTTTCTGTCCCTTGGTTTCTTGCCTTGATTCATTGCCTTTACCTATTAATTATCTATCAATCCTGGTCTCAAAAGTTTCAATTGGTCCAGCACACACAACCTTTTGTGGGATAGCATTCCACATTTTTGTGAAAGTGCATTTCCTGATTTCCTTCTTGCAGAGTGCGAGTCTAATTTTAAAGTTCTGCATTCCCCACCAGAGGAATTAGTTTCAGTATATCTTTTATCATTTGAAATTGTTCAATTAGATGCCCTGACAAGCTTCAAAACGCATAGGAATATGGACCAAGTTTATTTGACTTGCCCTCACAATTTAATCCATTAAACCCTGGCATTATTCTTGCAAATCTGCACTGTACTGCCTCCAAACCAATATATTCTTCCTGAGTTACAATGCAAAAATTGAATAAAATATTCTAGATGATAAATATCCTTTACAACTGAAGCATGACTTTCTCACTTTTGTATTTCAACCCTTGAAATAAAGGCCAATTAGTAATTGATTATTTTTTGAAGGAACAGAAGTAGAAATTTCCCCAGTCATTCCTCAGGATTCTGATTTTTTCTGTCCCGCTCAAGAGGATTCTGAGAAGATATGATTAATTCATCAAGTTTGCTACTTAATAGACATTCCACCATACACAAATATCAGTGATTTGTATTTGTAATAACATTTCTTAAATTCCCCGACGAAAGAACTTTTGTACATGGGGAACAACAGTATTAATGTTTATTATCAGCAATAAATTAAATTAAATGTTCGGTAGGCTATTATTGAATTCTTTTTAGTGAATTCTCAAATAAATTGAATGAGATGCAAGGAAAGAAAGAATGCTTCAGATGCTGGAATGAATATGTGGTTTGTGAAAGGTAAAGGGCAATCAACCTACAGTTACTACAGTTTCCATTTCATTCAGGAATTAATAATGGAAACTGCTGGACTTTGGGAATATTGTCCACCCATCTCTAGCACATGACATTATCATTCCTGTTACTCAATGACGTGATTGACTGGAGTTCATTTACAGCAACTATCTGTAATAGTTCAGCAGCAGATACTTCAAAATCTGCACATAGTACAGTTTAAAGTTAACTTATTAGTGTCACAAGTAGGCTCACTTTAACACTGCAGTTAGTTACTGTGAAAATTCTCTAGTCACCACATTCCAGCACTAGTTCAGGTACACTGAGGGAGAATTTAGCATGGCCAATGCACCTAATGAGCACATCTTTCAGACATGGGAGGAAACCGCAGCACCCGGAGGAAATTCACGCAGACAGGAAAAGAATGTGCAGGCTCCAATAATGATATGTCCTTGGGTGTCACATAAACAGAAGATGGGAGCATCAATAAAGGAATTGAACCAAAACAGCACAAACAAACGGAACAGATGGAAATCCAGGGTGCAGAGACACAGGGATAGATATGTTTCAGCAATGACCTAGATTACAAGAAAAGACAAGGAAAGATATTTCAAACAGAAACACAGAAAAAGATAGCTAAATTGACAAAGGTCAATACTCTGCAGCAGTAAGCTTGGTGCATTGGGAAACTTAATTTAGCAGGAAACCAAAAACCAGTTCCTGACAGCGGGATAAACTTTGGCAATTGAATTCTTGGGACTTAAAAAGGTCACGTCAGACACAACACACATATGTTCATTAAAAAGCCAGCTTCCCAGAATTCATTTCCCCTCCAAATTAAGTTCTCCACCAGTGAGAAATTTGAATGTTCACATTTATAACTGGGGACGAGACAAGTGACATGCACATGGTGAGATAGGCTTCTTCCTGGACTTGAGTGAGTAGCCCTGCATTGTTCTTTTACTGGATCACTCAAAACTGACAGCCTCTGGATTAAGATTGGTTGCTTGCAATCCAGGCTGCACGAAGGTTGGGAAAGGGAGGGAAGATCATTGGAGAAGGGTAGAGCAGCAGCAGGGCAAAGGTTGCAGAGTCAGTGGGGAAGGGTAGGATGGCATCTAAGGAAGAAAGCCTGATTCTCTGGGCTTGTTTAGGAGATGAGCATTAGCCTGAATTTGGGTATATCACTGCTAACCAAAGATGCAGCTACCTACAAATGAGCAAAACGAAATAGTTGTAGTGCCTTAGGATGTCCTGGAATGTGTTGCTCACTTCTATGAGCTTCTCCATCTGCATTCGTTAAGACTTGGAGACAATTAAAAGTCAACACCATCTTCAACCATCTTGGCTTCTACCAAGGCTGCACTGGGGATCTACCCATGTGCCATTTCCCAATCAACAATACACAAGTGCATCTGCGAGATGATGGATACCCTCTTCAAAAGAGTGCACCAATTTGTTCAATTCCATTTGAATCCTGAGAGCCAGGCAGTTACAGCATTTGATTTGTAGCATTCCCAGGATTCCCAAGTGCAAGGGATTACAGACTGCAACATCAGGCCTCAAGAACTCCCTGGCATCAACCATTCATATTCATCAACAGGAGCAGTTTCCACTCTTTGAAAGCACAACTAATACATAATCACACAAGTTTTGCGTATTTATGCTCAGTTTCCATGAAGTTCCCATTATGCTTATATTCTGACCCATTCCCAGATGCCATAAGTTTTTGAAGGACCTCAGCAACTGCAAGGCTAGATTCCTGAGGACAGTGTAATCCCTCCAGAAGACCTGGATGGTAACATTGATTCACTGTCTATACAGTGCTGCCACAGACAGCTACACTGCCATTTCTGTTTCCACAAGGTCCCAACATTCAACAGACAACATGCCTCCTAAAAATGAGGTTCAGATGTCCAATACCCATCACAAAGTGTGTCCCGGTTCATTATTGCCTCCTTGTTTTGCACAACCTTATGGAATAAAGAAGAGAAGTCTTGGTTGAGGGACACACAGAGGTGTGAGATGTCTTCTTCAAATGATGAAGATAGTGGTGATGAGGAAGGCCAGGATGTCATGGAGGTACATGCAGAGATCACAGCAAAGGCACGGTGTGAATCAATCTCAAGGCAACTAATAACTAACAAATCCTAAGATTATGCTGCTGATATTTATGATTTATTAATTTTATTTTCTCTTCTATGCTGATAGTAGGCATGCTGCGGACCCTTTTCTTTTGAAACCACATTGTACTTTGCTCTAATTTACCTCAATTTTATGATAGCTGAATTAAATTGCACTACTTAATGCCTACCCTGTTGGTGTTGTGAGCCTTTGCATGTGTCAAATCGTGCTGATGTACAGACCTTTTGCACCAAATGCACATATCAGAATTTGCACAGCACTCCATTCCTTACGACCTCAGGCATCTGTAAGCAGAAATGAGATTCTTCCCATACCCTCCCTAAGTCCATAGCATGGCACATTGAAACTAACATGAAATCTGGGAACAGACACATTCGTGTCACCCTTACACCTACTCCCAATGGGGGGATACATTGCAGAGTCCTCTTTCAAGTGGTATCAATAATATGGATGCACAGGGAAAAAGCAGCAACAGTGGATCAAATTGGCTCTCATGATCGCTCTTCCATGCAGCTTGATCAGGAGAGTTCTTGTAACTGCCGGTTCCCAATTTCCACAGTAAACCACTTAACATCTTTTTCAATTCAAAAATTAAGAAACTTTTGTACCCAACAAATGACAGGTTCTCATTGTACTATGAGCATTGAGAACCAACTGCCCCCGGCTCTCCAGTTGCCAAGGATCCGACAAATTTCTATCTTAACTACCCTTAGTATTAGTATGAGAATACGAACAGTCACTTTGGACACCTTTCCATCAAGGACTTTGCAGAGCACTGTAAGGCCTCTTAATGCTTCACATGGATCTGGAGAAGAAGGCTGAGTGTGCGATAACAAAATTTGCTGATGATATGAAGATGAGTGGAAAAACGAATTGTGTGGAGGACACGGAAAGTCTGCAGAGAGATTTGGATGAGCTGAGTGAGTGAGGACCTGGCAGATGGAGTATAACTTTAGCATATGTGAGGTTATTTTGGAAGAAATAATAGTAGGATGGAATATTATTTAAATGGTGACAAGTTACAGCATGCTATTATGCAGAGGGACCTGGGGTTCCTTGTGCACGAATTGCAAAAACTCAGTCTGCAGGTGCAGTAGGGATCAAGGCAGCAAAAGGAATGTTGGCCTTTATCGTGAGGGAGATAGAGTATAAAAGCAGGGAGGTCTTACTGCAATTGTACAAGGCACTGGTGAGGCCATAACTGGAGTAGTGTGTGCAGTTTTGGTCCCCTTATTTGCAAAAGGATATATTGGCTTTGGAGGGAGTACAGAGAAGTTCACCAGGCTGATACCAGAGATGAGGGAGTTAGTTTATAAGGAGAGAGTGAATAGACTGCGCTTGTACTCGTTGGAGTTTAGAAGGCTGAGGGGGGATTTTACAGAGACAAGATAATGAAGGGGCTAGATAGGATAAGAGTAGAGAGATTCTTTCCATTTGGAAAGAAACCAGAACTAGAGGGCACAGCCTCAAAATAAGGGGGTGGGGGAAGTTTAGAACAGAGTTGAGGAAGAACTTCTTCTCTCAGAGGGTGGTGAATCTCTGGAATTCTCTGCCCATTGAAGTGGTGAAGCTACCTTGTTGAATACGTTTAAGTCACGGGTAGATAGATTTCTGATCAATAAGGGAATTAAGGGTTACGAGGAGCAGGCAGGCAAGTGGAACTCATCCACTTCAGATCAGCCATGACCTTAATAAATGGCGGGCAGGCTCGAAGGACTAGGTGGCCCACTCCTGCTCCTATTTCTTATGTTCTTATTGAGATCTCACAAAGGCTGCAGTCAACTTCACACACCTCTTTAATTCTGCATTCAATCCCTCTTGTGGTCAGGGCCAAGTTTTCCTTTTGCCTCTTTATTTGCAGCCATCGCTGGATTGTGAGCTCAATATAACAACTGAAGAAGGGCAGTCAGGAATGTGCATAGCCCATCATTCTCCTGACATCTAGGAAGTTTTCCAGTTTTCTATTGTCATGACCACAACGGAGAGCATGATTCTTTTAACCCTCATCTACAATGTTCTTTGCCACTCACATAGCCAGTTTAACTCCTGTTGAGGACTTTTTTGTACCCACACACACCTGACATCAGGGCAACAGCAGTAGGAGATGCAATGACTTCACTGCACAATCAGCATAAATATCAATCTCAAGAAGGCAGAACATGGTGAGCTGCAAGTCATGGATTGCATGATATACCTCTGTCAATATCAGTCAAACGAAGGAGGTAGTCATTGACCTCAGGCAGTGAGGTGGAGGACATTAATGTCTACATTAATGGGGATGCAGTGAAAATGGTCGACATCAAGTTTCTAGGTGTTCATCTACAAGTTGTTCTGGTTCCTCCATGCCAATGCTATAGTTAAGAAAGCCCACCGATGCTTCTACTTTCTCAGGTGCATGAATGTTACAATTCTCACCAATTTTTACAGTTGCACCATAGAAAGCATTATTTCTGGATGTGATGCAGCTTAGTAATGGCTCCTCTGTGATGAAGACTGCAAAAAACTACAAAGAGCTGTGAATGTAGCCCAATCCATCATGCAATCCAGACTCCCATCCATTGAATCAAAGCATTTGTCAAAATATTTCATCTGTTCACAATGGCCACAAACAAACAAGTAAAATCTAAGAATGGATGAAGAGTTCTATCAAGCCTCTACAGTAAGGTGGCTATATTCTATATGCCAATGTTATTCCATACCTAACTATTCCATACCCTTTTACTGAAAAAAGACAATTTGTCAAAGGTTTTTGTCTTGAACTCATCACGTCAATTAAAAGAATACCAATCTCATGGGAAACAACATTGGTATTCTTATGATAGCCCTGATGAGTGCAAAGATAAAAAGCTTTGACAAAATGTCTTTTTTCAGCAATATTCAAGTTCTGTGCTATTAAATGAGTATTTGCATACTCTTTTGTTGTTGGATTCTCTCTTCAGCTTTATCTAAAAGTTTGCAATTTGTTCGTCTTGTTTTCTGAAACCTAAAGAGCTCAGACCACTTCTGATGGACCAATATTGCAGAGTAATGAGACAACATTGCTACACAAGTGATAGGCAAACATAGAAGATATTGAAAGTTAAAGCCACTGCTGATTCTCGAGTGGCAAGAATTGCAATCGTTTTATCTTTTGCATTACTCACAGGAGGTAGAAAATTACTGAAATACTGCTCAAATAAACAGCAACATTGCAATTGATCAACCTTTCCCTCAATCGTGTATTCAATGAAGATATTTTGCCCAAGAGCTGATTAGAGTGCCAAGTTTTGTGTTAGTATTGGATTTATGATTTAGGCAATTTATCAGGGTTATGGACAAGGAAATATTTTAAATCTGCTCAACTCTACCAGAGTGAGATAAAAATCTGTCAGAGTTAAAAAGGAGAATTTGACAATCAACTGTCATTTAGATTGAACCAAAAAAAAAAATCGGTTTTAAATAAATTCAGTTTCGTGAAGAAACAAGTGAAAGGAAATCTCTGATTATATGAATTCTCAATATTTGTTTGCTCACATTTATACCTCCAATAGTTCTTTATTTGCTGCAGCACTGACCAGATTTATTGAAAACATTTTCCTTCAGAATGACAGAGAATGAAATAAGAAGTCATTGCACAAATAAATCTGTTTGTTCTATGGAGGAATGCTAAGGGAATCTGTGTTTTGCATCATTTACATCACATTAGTTCTTTAACAAAATGTCTCTTGCAGCCCTGGAGGTACACATACAGTAATAACATATGTGATGATTTTCTGTAAATCTATCATAATGAAAATTATAAAGTAGGATAAGAAAAATAGGCATAATATTTCATTATTTGGGATATCTTTCCAAATAATAGAGAATGGCAATCCAGATATAGTGGCAGTCCCTGAAAAGTCAGTGACTTTTTTGTTTAACTATTTATTATTCTCATTTAGTTTCAAGAACGCATTACCAATTAGAGATGATGTCTGTGCATTGAAACACAGGAATAGAAAATGGGCTGCTATAATAGAAAGGAAATTATTGTATGGCTGATATTTGTCTTTATATTCAACATGAAGAAGATTGAATACAGTCAAAAAATAAAATAGTTTCACAATTTACATTTCCAACATTGCTTGATACATGATCATTCTCAAATCACAGGCTGAACAAGTCATTATGCAATGCAGAATTTCTTTTCCATTGCCCTGACAACATGGCCAAATTAAAACCTTTGAAGAATGTCACTCTATTCTCTCCATATCTGTGCAGTCAATCATCATCAACAGTTCTCTGAATAAAATTGTCTTATTAATGTCAATTGTGCTGAACAGGAGTTTGTGCCATGGACTGGCATAGACTAATAACTGGGCTGAGACTGATAATGTTCAAATGAATTCACTTAGAAATGTAACAAGCACTGTAGAAAGAAATCTTTAAATCTGTATTTCCTGAACACATTTTTTTTTGCTACAAGGTCAGAGGTTTTCACACTTTGCAATTTCAAATTTCCCAATGTGAACAAAGCTAGAACCCAAATATTTAACATACCACCTATTGCTAGAGCGGAAATGGTATGTGGGCAGCGTGAAATTGGGTGCCATGACTGTAGTGCCATGCCTGTTACCTGCCTGCACTGTCCTTCCTACCTGTCCCAGTGGAGATGGTGGCAGACAGCGCCCTCATCCATGGATCAACACAGGCCCTTAAATGGCCAATTTATAGTTTTGTTCCACTGCCGCTGGGATTTTACTCACAGCTGGGGAGGCCTGTACTAATTATCCAAGCTGCAGGCAAAACAATGTGGTGGTATTGTGGCTTTGTCTGAAGGTGCCTCCTGCTCACGAGACACCATGTGCTCATCGGATTCCCTGCCATGCACCCCTGTCATATTTTTACTCCTTCCCTCAAGCAACATGATTCTACATTTTAAGCCACATTACAAGATTTCATTATTGTATTTTAAAAGAGACAGTTTTGTTTTGTGAGCATTCCAGTCTGCTATTTGCCCCATTTATACTGCAAGCCAAAATCCAACACTTAAAAGATTAAAACCAGATGGACTACCCAACATCAAAAGTTCCCTTTGGCAATTTGGTACAGCTGAGTAACTTACTAGTCCATTTCAGAGTTAAGATTCAGTTGCATGGGTGTGGAGTCCCATTTAGGCCAGACCAGGTAAAATTGGTAGATTTCGTGCCCTAGAGATGGATTTTACAACAATCTGATTGTTTCTTGGTCATCATTATAGAGACTAGGTTTTAATTACAGATTTATTAAGTATTGGGTGGTGGCCTTCCATGACAGCTAGAAACAGTCCGTGCAGAGTAACAACTGGAAAATTGTTCATCCAAATGAGCTGAGGACTCCATTCATTTAGAGCATGGTTCATTCCACTGATGGGAACTGTTTACACCTTTAGCTGCAGCTCCAATGCCTGCAGGTGCTGTGTGGGAGTGTGGCAGAAATATATTTTGTTGATATTAGGGCTGCTGCTGGCACAAGTCTTGTCAGGTAAATGCAACACTTGGGATTTAGCGACAATCTAATCCCTGGTGGGATGAATCACTCACTGGCAGTTTCTTGTGGGCATGGTCAGCAGATTTCCCAAAAGCAGTCTCCTCACCCCACACTCCCTAATCTCCTCTTAATTACTTGTAATTGAAGAAGGAATTGAGACAATATTCCAAAGGACACAATGAAATGTAATTTAATAATTGGCAGCTCTCCCATTGGCATTGCTCACGTATATTGGATGATATATTGTTTCATAAGGACAGAATGGTATAGTATTGTACAATGCATTATGGTGCTGTTCGGTTTGAACTATTTTTTTTAAACCAATAATATTAAATATTGTTGAATTACATCCCAAGTTGGGTGCTTAATTATTTCTTAATTAAAGCACTTTGCATTTTTGAAAATACTTAGAAATTTCGATTTGCAGGGCAGAACTACCCAGAATTAAGCGATTGTATTTTTTTTCTATTATCTTTGCACGTTTACTGATTTGTAGGATCTTTGTGGGGGAAGGGCTGTGTCAGAATGGAATTTGCAGCAAGTGCACATGTTCAAATCATATGCTGTTTTTGCAAGACAACCGAATCACTCTTGTGCATTATCACTGGATTTGTAATATAAACGGGCATAAATACCTAATGTTGGAAAAGATTGAATTTTCTCGTAAATTATTTCAACACTGAAAACTGGCAGCTCATCAGTAAGGAGAGCATAAACCGTACATTAAGTAAAGATGTGCTTTACTATCCCTGTTTTGAGATTACAAATTATGGCTACTCACACCCACTCTCACTTATGCTCTAACACTGCATGCTTGTTACAGGAATGGCTATAATGAGAAATTAAGTGCACAATATGTTAATGCACTGTTCTTTTACCTCTGGCAGTTAGTTCAAATTAATGGGATGAGAGTCTCTTTATTCTGTTGGCTGTAAGCATCCTAACTAAAGATACAGCCAGGTCTCAATCCAATTCCTAGTAAATTTGGCTACTAATGTAGTGTTGATATCCAGATTATATTTGGCAATTTGAGGTCACGATAAGGCTATTGCATATAAAATGCCTATAGAGTTGGATTCTCATTTTTTTGAAGTCAAAATTAAGGCACAGTGTGGCGAGAGTGGCTTAACTCTCCATCTGGTTTAGACTAATCCTGACCCAAGAGTACATGATGCTGATAAAAGATCAGAATACGTTAATTTCTCAGTATGATTATCAATTGTTCTGTTCAAAAGTGTATTTTTAAAAGGAAAGCCTTTCAGAATTATTAAATTATTTTCACATCTGTGCCAGGATCTTATTTCAACATCCCATTGCACAATGCCAAAACTGAGAGTAAAGACTGTAAAATCAGTGATCAAGAACATTTGCTTCAATGCCACAAAGTAATCACCACATCCAACTATGCCAGCTGATGCTCAGCAGCCCTGCCGTGTGGTAACAAAGTGCATCACATGACTTCTTACAAAAACATATAGAGAGCTTTTAACAAGTAAAACATCCCAAGGCACTTAGAGATGTGTTATCAAACAGGATTTGACACTGAGACAGGAGGGAATGAGGTCAGATGACCAAAAGCTTATTTAGAGTGTCTTAAAGGAGCTATCAGAGGAGGTGGTAGGGACAGGTACAGTAACAATATTTAAAAGACATTTGCACAGATACATGGATAGGAAAGATTTAGAGAGATACGGGCTAAATGCTGGCAAATGGGATTCGTTCAGTTTAGAAAACCAGATTGGCGTGGATGAGTTAGACCAAAGGACTGTTTCCCTGCTGTATATCTATGAATCTCTAGGTGGGATTTTCCAGTCTTGCTTCTCCTGAAACCAGAAAATCTTGCCCGAGGTCAACAGATCTTTCCATTGTCCGTCCCTCACCAGCTCTGATTCCTGTGGCAGGTGGGACGGTAAAATTCATCCCTATAACTCTAAAAGAAATAAAGAGATTCAGGGAGGAAATTTCAAAACATGAAATGATGAAGGGATTAGAATCAGCACACACAGGGGGCTAGAACTAGTGTAGGACAGAAATTTTGAAGAATCAAGGAAATGGCAACGTCATGGACGGATTTGAAAACAAGGATGAGAATTCTAAAATCTGGAGTTTGTCGGATCAGGAGACAATGTAGAACAGTGAGGACAGGCTGATGTGTGAATGGGACTTGGTGCAAGTCAGGAGATGGTCAGCAGACCTTTGATTGAGCACAAGATTTGTGAACAGGGAAGCTTATCTGGGCAATGAGAGGGTAGATGGTGAAAAGAGACATGGAAGTGAGGATTTAGCTCAAAGCGACCCATTGTCCCCACCTCTCAATTTTGGCTATAAATGTTCAAGGAAATTGAACATTTATTTGAAGAGAAATATTTGCAGGGCTACGGGGAAAAGGTGGAGGAGTGGACTGAGTTGCTGTTGCAAAGAGCTGATTGACCTCCTGAACAGTAACCATTCTATGGTACTACATGTAGCCTCAAGTCCTGATGGTTGAGTCTGTTCCTGAACTGGTACAGACAGGGTTGTCTTCGGCAGAGACTTTGTAAGGTCCAAAATTCTGAAGATGCCTGCCAAAAGCATCCCAGCAAGTAAAGCAGGGATCTGACAACCCTGTCTAAACCTCTGATAAAGCCACAGAGTTGTACCATGTAGAAGAGAAAAAGACTTGTTGTTGAGTGTAGCTACGGAGACTGGGTACAACCGGAGAGCTTAGAATCAGTTTTTACTCTACTACAGGGAAAGGAGCTCACTGTTTGTGAGTAACTGATGAGTGGTTAAGGACTATTCTATTCCTAAAACAATATACAAATTGGTGGTAAAACTGATAAAATATATAAAAAAGCAAAATAGTAAGTGCACAACACAATTAAATAATTTAGTGGGATAGGTGATGTGTCAAAGTTGCAGCATGTGGGAGTTCTTAGATACCAGTGTTACCTCGGGCAAACAAGTCTGCTGCTCAAGGAACTTTGGCTCAGAGTCATTGAGCTGGAAGCTGAGCTGCAGACATTGCAGGGAGGGACAAAGTTACCTGAATGCAGTCACGCCTCTTAGGATTCAGTCTGCTGATTTGGTTAGTTGTTAGGGACAGAAGGGTATGACTGCAACTGAAGCAGATAAGGAGACCCAGAGGGCAGGAGCGCAGGAATGTGAGCCTTGATAAATTGTCCAATAGATCTGAGATTCTCTGTTTGTTTGGATGAGAGTGAGAGTTGTAGAATGAATGATCAAACTGACCATGACACCATGGCACAGGAAGCCACCCAAGAGGGGAAGCAAAAAGGAATATGCTGGTGTTCAGGAACACTGAATACTTAGCGGGATTCACATTATTTTCTGCAGCAAAGAACAAGAATCAGGATGGCTGTATTGCCAGTCCAGTTCCATGGTTTGGGACCTCTGCTCAGGGTTGGAGAGGAATTTACATTTGGAGCGGGAAGATTCGGTTGTCATGGTCTCATGTAGATATCAATGACATAGGCAGAACCAAGCAAGAAGTTCTACACAGAGAAAATGAGGAGTAGGCATTAAATTAAAACACAGAATCTCAAAGATTATAATCTTTGGATTATTTCCTGAACTGTTTACAAATTGGCAGAGGTTACACAAAATTAGAGAGGTGAATATATGACTCAGTCTAGTGAGTGAGAAATGGATTCCTGTCTGCGGGGCACTGGCACTGGGGAAGGTGGGCTGTATCATTGGGATGATCTACACATGAACAGTGCTAGGACCAGTGTTCTAGCAAACCATATAACTAGAGAAGTAGAAAGGATTTTAAATGAAATAGTGGGGCAGGGGGTCAAATGTGAAAAAACATGGATGGCAAAGAGTATGAGCTAAAGAAGGAAAATAATAATATGGGAAATGTAAGTCAGAGAATGACAGAAAGGAACAGAGTGATACATACCTAAGAATACACTAACAATAAAAGCCAAATGTTACAAAATCATGGTGTCTTTAATTAAATTGGTATTAGTAATCTAGATGCAGAATTCATAAAATGCTTTTGAGATAGCTTCTTAAAGCACCATGTTCTGGGAACAGAGAGTAAGTTATATTAGTCTTGGTATTGTGCAATATGACGAAATGATTTAATGACTTGGGTTTAAAGGCACCCTGAGATCACAGCGATCACAATATGATTAAATTTTACAGCCAGTTTGAATGGAAGAGTGGATCTATGACTAATGTATTAAACTGACATAGGCACAAATGAACTGAAGTGAACTGGGATACTAAACTAAGAGATAGATCAATGAGCAGTGGTAGACATTTCTGGAGATATTTCAGAATATTAAGAATAAGTAAGTTCCTACTATAAAGAAAGATTCTAAAAGGAGGACTGACCATTCGTGATTAACTAAGAAGAGAAAGCATCAAACTTAAGAAAAAAAGCACATAATTGCACAAGGAAGAGTGGCAGGCCAGATGACCAATCAGAATATAAAGAATGGCAGAGAATAACTAAAATGTTAATCAGGAGAAAGAAATTAGAGTATGAGGGGAAGATAGCTAAAAACGTAGAAATGGATAACAAAAGTTCTACAGGTATTTAAACAGGAAAAGAGTAAGCAAAAAGAGTGTTGGTCCTCTAGAAAGTGACAATGATGAGTTAATAGTAGATGATGAGGAAATGTCAAATGAAATGAACAAATATTTTGCTTCTGTCTTCACTACAGAGGATACAAAAACATTTCAATAAGAAAGAGAGGAATTTGGTGAAATTACAATCATGAGGGAAGCTGTACTGAGAAAAGTGATGCAGCTGCAGGCTGACAAGTCTGTAATTCTGGATGGATTTCATCCTAGAATCTTAAAAGTAGTTAGGGTAGGAGTAGATGTGTTGGTGTTAATTTTACAAAATTGATTAGATTCTGGAAAGGTTTCATCAGACTGAAAAGTTTCAAATGTAACCCTTCTATTGAAGAAGGAAAGAATGCAGAAAATGGGAAACTGTACACCAGCTGGCCTAATGTCTGGCATGGCAAAGGTGTAAGAGTTGATTATTAAAGAAGTTAGAGCTGGGCACATAGAAAAACTCATGGTAATCAGAAAGAGCCATCGTGGTTTTGTGAAAGGGAAATCGGGTTTCATTAATTTAGAAGAATGCTTTAAAGGAATAGCGTGCTGTGAATAAATGGGAGTCTCTAAACATACTGCACTTCCAGAAGGCATTTGATAAGGTGCCACATCAAAGGTTAATATGGAAAACAAAAGTTCATGAGTTTAAGAAGTAAAATAATAGCATAGATAGAGGTGGTATGGTGGCACAGTGGTTAGCATTACTACCTCACTGTACCAGGAACCTGGGTTCGATTCCCGGCTTGGGTCATTGTCTGTGCAGTCTGCATGGGTTTCCTCCGGGTGCTCCAATTTTCTCCTACTGTCTGAAAAATGTGCTGGTTAGGTGCATTAGCCATGCAAAATTCTGTGTACCTGAAAAGGTGACTAGGATATTTTCACAGTAACTTCCTTGCAGTTTTAATATAAACCTATTTGTGATACAAATAAATAAAACTTACAACTTAAACTAGAAGACAGACTGGCATGTAACAGCGTATGCATAAATGGATATTTTTCTGATCGGCAAGATGTGCCAAATTGGATCCCAAGGGGGTCTGTGCTGGGGCATCAACTTTTTACAATTTACATCAATGACTTAAATGTTTGGAGCAAAGACATAATAACTAAACTTTCAGATGACACCAAGATAATAAGAAAGCAGAACATCAGTTAAAATTGAGACACAGAGGGATCTAGGTCTCCTAATGCCCGAGTCACAAGAAGTCAGTATGCAGGTAAACAGGTAATTAAGAAGGCTAGTGAAAGGCTATCCTTTTTTTTTAAAATGAAGAATTGAATGTGAAGGTAAGGATATTAGGCTTCTGGTATATCGGGCATTGGAAGACCGCATTTTGAATAGTATGTGCAGTTTTGTTCTTGTTATTTAAGGATGGATGTAAATTGGAGGTGGCTCAGAGAACCTTTATGAGATTGGTACCCAAAATGAGCGGGATTTGTTTTCACAGGAGAGCAGAGACATATTGGTCTTGTTTCACTAGAGTGTAGAAGAGTAAGATGTGACTTGATTGATACATATGAGATTCTGAATGGTTTTGATAAGATGTAAATGGAAAGCATGTTTCCTCTTGTGAACAAGTCCAGAACCAGGAGGCCCTGTTTTAAAACAAGGAATTGCCCTTTTAGAACAGAGATGAGAAGATTTTTTTCTCTACGAGAGTTGTGAAACTTTGGAACTCTCTGCCTCAGAAGGTAGTGTAAGTGGAACCATTGAATATTTAAGATAGAAATAGAAAGATTCCCGTTAGGCAGGAGGGTCAAAGATTATCAGGGCTTGATGGGAATGTGGAACTCAAACAGATCATTCATTTTCATACTGAATGGCAGAGCAGTTGCAAGGGGCCAAATGGCTTGTCTCTGCTCTTATTTTGTATGTTGCCCATTGTTACGCACCTAGATGAATTGCTCATTATTACATAGCATTGCTAAATTTCAGTTTTTGATTTGACATGCATGATTATTATTTTTTGCACCATTTTTCAACTTTACTTATTCTTGGTTTCAGTTTGGAAAGAGGACTTTTCAGTTGAGTAATATTGAATGGGAAGATGTGAATTGACACAGGGCACTGAAGTGGTGTGAAGGGAAAGTTTCATTGTTTGCCTTCTGTTCATGGCATGATGGCAGGTGGTGCAATGGCAAAAGTGATTTTTGCATGAGATTGTTAGATGGATACACTGGTGGGATCTAAGGGAATCCTGTAATCATCAGGAGGTAGCAAGGAGCACTGTTGACGGTGCACTGTTTGCATAACCTATCACTTCCTCATCTTTGTCCTTCTGCTTGGAATCATTTAGGCAGACTCTCTATGGCGTATTTCCCTCATCATTATCCTCTTCACAGTTCACAATAGTTCCAAGTTTTGTGTCAGCTGCAGATTTTGAAATTGTGCTCTGTATGTATTAGACCAGGTCATTAATATTGTTCTGAATCGGTAATTTTTCATGATTCAGATGTTTTATGAATCTAACTTTTAGTTTGGGAATTGAAATTTTAAAATACAAGAAATTAAAATGCTCCATGACAACATTGGCAAATAAAGTCATGGCAATTCAAAGGGTGGCCTATGTTTATAAGATCAGAGTTGGAAAACCCAAAACAATGGGAGACCGTTTTCTAAGTTCTGGTGGAAATAACAATGGCAGTCTCCCTAAAGCACTTAAATTTTTCATGTGGTTCCTGGAATCAAAAGGTTGTTTTGAGGGTAAAGTTAATGAGGTAAAAGCACTGCATGGGATTTTATGGCCTCAGTCATCCCAAAACTATGAAATCCTGCCCGAGGTCAACGGATCTTCTCATTGTCTACCCCCCAACCCGCTGGTGGGCAGGGAGGTAAAATTCCAGCCACTATCTAGTATATTCTATGGGTACCATGTTACCATGGGGTTCATTTTTTTAAAAGAACAAGTTATTGGTTTCTACCAATATCATAACTATAAACATTAAGAAAAGCAATGGTCCTAGCACCGACCCTTACAGAACCCCAATATATGCCTTCCTCTCTATTCTCTGTTTCCTGTCACTCAACCAACTTCACAGTGATGTTGGCCCATTTTATTCGCTAGACTTTAACATCATACTCTTTAAATACCTTCTACAAGTCCATAGCCAAGAATTTACTTTTATGATTTGGGACTACTACACTCCGTCTGACCTGGGTGGTTACAACCCAACGTCAACCCATGGTTTCCATAATACAATAGGTGGTGAGAGCCAAAATAAACAACTCACCTGCTTCTTAAAAAAAATCATTAATGGTCAATTGAGCTTGTTAACAAATTAATAGACTACAATATTACACTGCCCATATAATGCAATTGGCATGGGCAGGTAGGAAAGAGTAGGAATGCCCACTGGGGTGAAAATGTAGGGGGGGGGGGAGGGGGCTACATTCTATGGTCATCAGGTGTACCCATCACTACTTTGTGCCTCTCTGTCCACTCATCCAGCCCTCATCCTGCACCCTTAGGGTGCCTGAATGGTGAAGTAGGCTACAAAAACCAAATGGCCTAGTTCAGCTGCAATTTCGTATGCTCGTGTCCAGTGATCTTTATTTAATCTTAATATGGTTTAAATCTAGACAAATAATATTTGGTCCTCTATCTCTATCTCGTAAGGCAGTATCCAATGAAAAGGCTGTATGCTTAAAAACTTCCCAATCTCCAGTCACAACTTCAACTTACAGAGATGCTGAAGAAGGAGAGGGCAATGTTACCTCAAAATGGTGCGAGCTTGGCTAGGCAGCAACCTGGAAGGTGCCATATGGTGCAACAGATAATAAAGAGTGGGAGCATTGGAGAGGGCATTCACATGAGACAAGCAGACAATTTACTGTTACATTGTTCAATGTCCATAGGCTGCACTCTATACAATGAAGATCTTTAATCTTCCTCATATGTATTCTGCTATGACCAACTATTGAGCAATAGTATAATTTAACCAACAAATTTTCAAAAGGAAATCTTGTTTCTTCATGAAGAAGAGCTCAAAGTCCTTAAGGACATCAGATTTCTATATTTTTCTGTATTAGTTTTGTTACTTGTTTTCAAAAGTGGCAATACTTTTCTCTTTGAGTAGTGATAAAAAGTTTGAACAAAGGGTCTCCAGGAATGAATCAATAGAGTACCTGTACCAAATTCCTCACACACAGATTTTAAAGCACTGATTTAATTTAATATGTATATAACTGGGAAGAACAAATTTGTTCAGTGTGTAACAGTTGGTGAATTAATAGCTCTTTAACCTTCTATCAATTTCTTCTATAAAACATGTTCCAATATCATAGTTAAATGAAATAAAAATTAGGTTTCATATATAGAATCTTTCAAAAAAAATTACTATATGTGGGTGTCAGATTGGGAAAAGTGGATTTCCATGGATAATTAGCAGAGAAGCTGCATAAATACTGCTGAACACTGCAAGTTTTAATCGATGCTAAAACACGGCTTTACAACACGAGTGCATACTAAACACAGGTCACAGCCACATCACAACATAGCTAAAAGAAAGGTTACCCGAGTGTCTTTTATCACCAAGTGGAGATTATAGTCCTCAAGTATAAATGGATGTTTATTTACAGAAACCAAAGCTAAATTAATAGCAGGTAGAATTGCTGCTGCGATGTTAGTGGATCTTGAAGTCTGATTCACAGGCAAAAGCCCCAGGATTGGAATGTTTTGCCTTTCTCCTGAGGCTCTGAGAACAAACAGAAAGTAAACACCAAGAATCCACACACACCTCTGGCCCCACATTGCCATGGTTATCAGTCCGGTCTTTCCTTGTCTTTGTGTTCCAGAGGCTTGGTTTGACCCTCAGACAGTCAGAATGTCATAAGGGATAAAGAGCTGTAATCTGCACATCAGACCTGCTCAATAAATCCCATCTTTCTCAACGAGATCTGTCTACTGAGCTACTTATAGTGCTCTTTGTGACAGACATGGGTCATTCAAAATCCAATCCAACTGTAATCATATTATTGTATAATTTGTCTCTAAATCAATTTCAATATTGAATCTCAATTCGAGCGATTCCAACAAAAAACTGATATTGCTATGTAGATATAATTATTGAGGGTTTATTTTAGACAAGGTAATAAAATATCTCAGAAGTTTTGATTGCATTATTTTCTTTTTAAATAAGCTTTGGGCTCTTGAATATGAAACTTTTGTATCCTCAATTGTAATATTTCCGACCTGAACATTGGTCCTTTTGGAACTGATTTCACTTCCACTGGAAATTCCCCAAGCTTTGAGTATGCCTGCTAAGATCCTCCTACACGAAAGTCATCAAAACTTTAAAGCAGACAAGGTTACCTTGCTTCATTACAGCTCAACATTTTGGTGTGAATCATACAATCTATATTTATCTACATGCAGCACAGTGATTGGTTAAGCGACAAGAACCATCCACGGCCTTCTTTCTCTTGACCACCAGTTTCCTGGCATCATCTTGTAGGTGTAATTCCATGAGTGATAATGATTTTCCAGTACCTTGCCTCAAACTGTCATTCTTCACTTAATAGTGAGCAAAGAAGCAATTCAACCACAAGGGCTTTTTTAAATTGCTTATACTTGTATTCCCAGCCACTAACTAGAAACAGTGGAAAACAATTTAGAATAGAAGTGAAAAGCTTAACTGATTTTTACCACACCCATGCCAGAAATGCAGAGGTTAATTATAAACAGATGGTAGGTGGCCTCATAGTTCATGCAACAAAATACTTCACAATTGAGCTAGAGCCAAGTCTGACTCTTGTGCCTGCATCTCAGTAGGGAGAATGTGACTAAGTCTCCCACAAGCCACTGGCAGGAAGAACAAGGAGAGACAATATAAAGAGTCCAAGTGGTATTAATGGCTCCTCTCGCCTGCAGGACTTATTGGTCCTGCCAAAGGCAATGTCACATTTTCCAGTCCCACCCCACCATGACAGGGCAGTAAAATTCTGCCCCACAATTCTAAAGAGGGGTTGGTCCAGTTGGTTGGATGGCTGGTTTGTGATATAGAGCAATACCAACAGCGTAGGTTCAATTCCCATCATGGCCGAGGTTATTCATCAACCTAGCCCCTCACCTGAGGTGTGGTGATCCTCAGGTTAAAATCACCATCTATCAGCTCTCCCTCTCAAAAGGGGAGAGCAGTCTTTGGTCTTCTAGGACTGTGGTGACTTTGTTCTCTGCCAGAACAACTCAACTAGCCCCATTTCCTTGGGCTCTGTAATTTTCTTTTCTCGTCAGATACCTGTCCATTTCTCATTTGATGATCCTGAGTGAATCTATCTCAATTATACTCTTATAGAAGGAAACATGATGGCACAGTGGTATTGTCACTAGTTTAGTAATCCAGACACCTAGAACAAGATCTGGGGATCTGGATTTGAACCCCACGTGGTGGATGGTGAAATTTGAGTTCAATAAAAATCTGGAATTTTAAAGTTTAATGATGACTCCAAAACCACAGTCATAAAAACCCATCACTCAGGCCTTTTAGGGAAAGAAATCTGCCATCATTACCTGGTCTGTCCTGCACATGACTCCGGCCTCACAACAATATTGTCGATTCTCAAACTGTCCTCTCAAAATCAATTGGAAATGAGCAATAAACGCTGGACCAGCCAGCAAAGCCCACACCCTGTGAATGAATTAAAAAAAAAATTCCAGTTCGTGGTCTGGATAAACTATTCCTTGTGCTGCCACTGCTTCTTTGACCTTAAATCATTGTCGTCTAGTTCTCCATTAATGGGAGCAGTTTCTCACTATCTACTAGAACCAGACCCCTCATGACATGATTTTGAACACTTCTATCAAATCTTCTCTCAGTCTTCTTTTTGTCGAGGAAAACAACTCCAGCTTCTTCAATCAATCTAGTTTCTAATTCCTGGAACCATTCTCAGAAATCTTTTCTGCACTCACTTGACACCAATTACTTACAATACCTATGTCCAAGTTGCCACATAAAGAAAAAAAATTCCTTATTAATGATAAAAGGACTATTTTTATAAAATGCTTGACATAACTTAAATGCAGTCTAATAAGTTTTGAGAAATTTTAAGTATGAACACCCTAACAAATCCATGTCAGCTTTTGCACACAGCAGTGGAGAAGGCGGCGGAGGAGGTGTCATTTGAAGATGGCAAAACAGAAATATGTCTTATTTGTAGCACTGATTCATATATTATCCTGACAAGAAGGGATAAGAATTCAGTAAAAAGAACAGCATGTAGACAAATGTAGGCATTCATTGGACATAGAAAGATAGGGACAGGAATAAGCCTATCATTCCTGTTAGTCAAGACAGCCCTTACGGATAAATCCATTGGCCTGTTCTACCAAGTTGGAAGAAAGGCTGTACTCAAAAGGGAGCTCAGATCAAAATAGGACACAGTCAATTTACTGATCACTGCTGCACTTGTTGGGAATTATAGATCAATAAACACATCTTATCTTTTCAACTGTAATCACACATTCTCTGTATTGTTTAATACTCTTTATTCCTAAGTTATGTTTCTTTTAAATAATTTAATTAAATGGGCATCTATTAAAAAAGTGTACTTTACATTCTCACAGTCTTTGTTGAAGATTGTTTTCTGTGTTCCTTTTAACCTGCTCAATTTTAAATTCAAATCCCCACACCCGATTCTTTACAGGAGGCGCACCATTCTGCATCAACCTTGTCAAATCCTTCAACATTTAAAGCAGCGATTCTCAAACTTGAGAGTTTTCCAAGTGTGCTCAAAATAATATGAGACAGTTTACTGAACAGGGCCATCCATTTGGTGAGTGACTGCCCAGGATGCCATGGTCAGAATTTGGACCTTATTTTGCCAGCATGTAGTAACTTAGGACCATTTGCTGCTGTTTAAGGCACTGTGAACCTTTTGGCTTCAGTCCTTGTGTGGAGTGATATGGTTAATGTTAACAGAGTCTGCACTTTTTGCACTGATGTTCTGCTGCTCAAAGAAACACAAAGCATCAAAACTTTGCCTCAGACAATTCTTTTGCTGATCTTCCAGAGTTTTACAGGGCCTTACCAGATGGACACAATCAAGTATTATTTTTAATTACATTGGATTTTAACAAGTATTTCCTGGGGCCGCATCCTGCAATTCCATCAAAAGACAATAAATGCTAGCAATAATTGCTTCATTGCAAGGATTATCCGAGTGAAGCGAGACTAGACCCAGCTATGGGTGAGATCAGAGAATTCCAGCCCATGTTTTCTGATCATTGCAGCTCAGTTATTCAATAGTTAAACTTGCACCAGTAGACCATTGCTGTCATATTTTCACACTTTATTTCCTTTTCCTTTTGCAAGTAGTCAAATAATTATTGTAAGGCAAGAACTCATGTGCTATTATGTAATGATGAGAAGGCACTAAGGCTTTAAGTGAATATCTGCCAAAGAGAACATTTCAGTTCAGTAAATTGAAATTGAGACACAAAAATAACTTTCCATCCAGCCCACTGAATTCATTGCCATCAGCAGAATCACTTGAGCTGAATATTTCCCTCTTGTTCAGATAATTTATTATATTTAGGACCTTTGTCCTACCAAACCTGTGTCTATTCATGCTTTGAAAATACACTAGCCTCCAGAACTAATTGTCATCCTCCAGATGTATGATTGAAGTTCAGGAGCTCAGTGCATGGAGAAATCACAAGAGTGAATATCATTGTGTGACACACTAGAATACCAGCGTGCCTCTCCACTGAATTAGCAAAGCTTTTATCTTCTACTAAAGCTTCCACTTTTGTGAACTTTAATATATACTTAAGAAGATTAGCTCCATCAGTTGGAAAACAAGGTGAATGGAAAGGAAATATATAACTTGCAGGTGAGACAACATTGACATTTACAAAGCTCCCCAGAGAACCTTCAAGAATGGTGCTAGCAAAGTCCTGAGGGCAGGTTATCTTGTCTGACAGAGCACTTGGTTCAAAGATGGTGCATATGAAGCTGAAGGAACATGGAATAAATAATAAGATAAAATCAAGAACAATAATCAAAACTCTGAACCTGATGTTAAAACATTGGTTTCTCATTTCCCTTCAGATGCATGTTCCAATTTCTTTGCAAATTATTTTGATCATTGTACCTGGAAACTTCCAGGTAACATTATTTCAGGGTGCTGATATTAAAAATGTAAAATGAAAAATACATTTCAGAAGTTACATTCTAGCTATATTAGTCTTCAAGCTTCAAAGAATGATTCCATCTATTGATCTGTGTATTGTATTGTTACTGCATAATTATAAGGCTCAGCGACATGCCTTCCCCAGTGAAGGTGAAGTCATGATAACCTGTCAACTAATTAAATACTTCAAGGAATCCTGACATGCGAAATTCATTACAAATAGTAGCATTCCTCCACTATAGATCAGTATTGAGAATAGATCAAACAAAGGATATGTATCAACAGATAAATTCAGTTCTCCTGCAGTCCCAGTGTTGAAACAAGCAATTAGGAATCGAGCTTCTTACAGTTCCTCTGACCTTCTCCCCCTCTCTCCCTGAGTGAAGCTCAATGCTGGAAGCATGAGAATGTTCCGAGTTTCATGGAACCTGATTCTTTTCCTATTCGTATGCTATTTCTTTCTTCTGTTTCTCTCTTTTGGTTAATGATGTTTTTTAGTCAACAAATTTATCTGTAGGGCAAAGACTCACATTGAATGTCTCCTTGCTTGCACCAGAACAGAATACAAAGTAAAGAAAAAATACTTGCGTGACACCACATTTAGACTATAAAAACTTGTAGATTGAAAGGGGGAAATACATAGGATTTCAGACAATAAAATAGAAACAACATTTGTTGGAGATACTCAATAGACTAGGCAGCATCTGTGGCGAGTGTAACAGAGTTAGTGTTTCACTTTATTGACTTTTCATCAGGTTCTGTTGCACTCTGTTTCTCTCTTTGACAGATCCTATCAAACCTACTGTATATTTTCTGTTTTGATTTCAGATTTCTAGCATTCAAAATATTTTGGTTTTACTGTTCATTTAACGTACTGTCCAATTTCAAGATCCTAGCAAAGAATAAATTATAAAAATGTAGTGCTGCAAAAAGTCTTGAATTCAACACAATGAAGCTGCAGGGTGATGGATAAGTATGATAAGTAAGCATAACAGAAAAGAGACAGCGTACAGCATCAGGATTTCAAAGTATCCAAGTGAAAACTAATTTATTTCAATTTGACTACATATACATACTATCTTTTGGCCATAAATATATGTATTATTCTACCCTTCCTCTTTCATGAGGAAGCTACTTAAAAGTATAAATGCCATACAGCTTATGTACATTTATTTTTTCCCCTTTTTTTAAGAACAAACCAACTTAACCACTGGTTTCCTATTCCTAAGCGGGTACCTTCTTTCTTGACCCAAACTTTCAAGAATTTGACCTGTTTTAGCTCGAGTCTTGAGTGTTTTCTCCAACAAAAACTGATGTTGCCTTTGACCTTCAATTGAATGAATTTTCCACTTCATCAGACATGTCTGTCTGACTTGGTTCTGAACAGGTTTCAGGAACAGCTCGTGTTGCAATAACTACTGGTACTTTACTTGTATCCCACTATCCAATTCATCATCTTAGTTTGATTCTTCCCCACTTCCTCCTTCTTTATTAATGTCTGAAGGTATAACTAACACACACACACACACACACACTTTCCACTACCAAATATCTTGACTAAAGATGTACAAGGATCACATTTTTACAACTCATTCTGGTAACCGCTGCAATCAATATTGATAACATTCTTTAATCTTAATCTACTGGTTCAACTTCAGGTCTTTTCCTCTCACTCTACCCTAATCATGACTCTTTTTCTGCTTGGATTATTTGTCATCTACTGATTAAATGTGGTTTCAGCAATGAAAACATAATTCTAAGCTGTCTTTTAAGGAACAATTCAACCAACATTCTGCTGGGAGTAGTGTGAGGTTACGATAAATGAACAAAAAAATTGGCTAGTATGTGACATCTGACACTTCACAATTTGTACTATGTGCTCCGCTAAAGTGGGTCACATGGAACTCGTGTTTTATCCCATTCTTTCTTATGAAATTTGAGAACATTTCAGAACAAAAATGAGGTCCACTGATGAATACAATTTCCTCTAAGAATCAAGTAGCAGCAAACACAAATACTTGGAGTTTTGTCAATCTAGAGTTCAGTTGGTCAGAAACCCCTCAACCACTTTAAATGGTCATTTATCACAATGAATAGATGTTCCCCTTCAAATTTTGCAATATCTTCATGTAGCTCTGTCACACTCTAGCTGGCTATTTCTATGGTTGCAAAAATTCTCACCCTCAAGTTCTCTACTTTCACTGTAGAGCATAGAGAAATGGATAAGACTTGTAATAAACTGGCCTTGCATTTCACTGAACACCGCTCCCGTGATCATTTGTACATGTATTCTCTATAGTCAAATTGGAATAAGTTAGTTTTCAGCTGATACTTTGAACTTCATATGCAGAACACCATTTCCTTTCTATCCTGCAAAGAAAAAAAACAAAAATCACACTCTGGCAATGCAATGGGATTGATTCCCTCGCTGAACAAATTTGGGTTAAAGAAGCTTCCAGCAAACCATTAGAAGAATTGTGGGTGTTTTTGATGACAAATAGTTTCTAAGCACTCAGTCTTAGTGATAAACTGTTTTTATATATATAGGTGAACAGGCCTTTGAACATGACTGCATCAGTAGATATTTTGTGATCACTTGGAGAATATATGCATAATTGACAGTCTTTTGTTGCCTATGTGGAGGTGCTAGAAATAATTTGCACTGCTAATAATATCTTCGATATTCCTGATAGACTGGCTGTTAATCAGTTTGTGGGGAAAGGAAAACAAAAATAATTCTGAAAGAAGTATGCCCAGGAGTGTATAATCTGTTCATCCAGCAGCCAAAAGACATGTTGCTGTCAGGCATTTTGTTTTAGCTTATTTAGCACAAGGAGTTCAAAGTACCAACTGAAAATTAGTTTATTCTGGTTTGACAATGTATACATACATACACAAATACCACAAGAAGGTGTTATTATAATGAGCATGTTTGAAGATGAGAAAAAAAGACAGATAACCTGTGACCATATTGATAAAACTGAGAAAGACAGGATAAGAATGTTTTGAATCTTCAAGGTGTAGATGATAACATTTCTAGATTTCTTCAATTTCTTTTCCAGTAGTATAAGAGATACATTCAACACCAACACTGAATTCAAATCCTTGAAACATCATTGAGATCCCTCATTATGATGGGCATAATGGTAAACATAAAAATGTCACTGCTTTATGTAGTAGTGTTGAACAATTACATTGATTGTTTCTTAAAAACTTGTTCACAAAGTTCAAACCTTTAAGATAGACTTCCATTAGACTCAGTAAGATTGTGTTGGGAAAGTATTATAGCACATTAATCTTTGATGCAAAACGAAATTTCATACATGCAAGTTCTCCCCCAAAAGATTCAATGAGCTACTCTAAAATTCTGCACCAAGTCTCATTTATTCATCATGCCTGTGTTTGCTGACCTAGATTAGCTCCCAATTAAGCATCACTTCAATCTTAAAATTCTCATCCTTGTTTTCAAATCCCTCCAGGACCTCACTGTAACATGCTCCAGTCCTACACTTCACCAAGATTTCTATGTTCATCCAATTTTGACCACCAGCATATTGCCAGTTTTCAAAACTTTATCAATGGTGCCCACGTGTTCATTCACCTCTGTCCTCAGCTCTGAAATTTTCTCTGCAAATCAGTCTATCCTTCATTACGACTCTCCTTAAAACTTTAACCAAGCTTTAGGTCACCCATTCTAATATCTGCTTTGTGTTCCATTACCAAATTTTATCCAAAAACATTCTTGAGAAGCACTTTGGGAGATCTTACCACAGTAAAAAACAAAATCAGCAAAATTCTAAGTAGTTGTTATCCCACCCTGCCATAATGCATATTTATAGAACTGAATCAAAACTCGATGCACAATAACTAAACAGCAAATGTATTTTAAGCAAATAAAGTCATGAAAACATTTGTTGTCGAAATAATGACCATCTGAGTGATACAGCATATACAATGAAAGATTCTCTAAAAATATCTGAAATTCACTTCATCTGACAAGTTATTTTTAATATATTTTTGTACTAGCACTCTACAGTGTGGCATAATAACTAGCAGAATGTTCCTGTCATAGGATAATATGCACTTTGTTAGGTATTTTGTCCAGAAATATCACTTTAGTTACTTTTTTTTTAAAAAAACTCAAAGAATTAAAAAAAAAGCTTTACAATGCCCGAGTTCCTGATTGAACATAATATTTCCAAACAGTTTCCATGCCTAGGGTCTGTACACACAATATTCCTTCTCTCAGTCATGACTCCTAAAACTCCTACTGCACTATTAAAGGAAATAAGTAACAGCTGGGAAGTCAAGGATGAGCAATTAATGTACATTTGCAATACAAGTTCCTAATGCTTTTAATACATTATTTACTTCAACTCTTAACAAAAAACATTGTTGCTCATTTGAGAGCTTTTTGTGCTGGCTATTTACTTGAGGAGGCATAACATGTGTTTTGATTTTTTTAAGAATGCATCTGGTAACAGGCACATGACCTCTTAATATTTTGAAAAGTCCAAGGAAGCTCAAATCACCATGTCATGTATCTTTTTAAAAGGTAATAAGAGTGCAACACAGTAGCAGGGTGAGGTCCCAGGACTTCAGTATACGTGCACTGATCAAGAAAAGAATAATGACTAGTGGGAATTAACCTAAAAATAGCCCATGCTGGGTTCCATGCTATTCATAATTTCTGATTTACACATTTCCATGTACATTTATGTATATGTGCATAATCAAAGTGTTTGCAGTTGAATGACCATACTTAAGTGTTATATATTCAAAATGATCTAAGTGGTCTTTTTTCTGAAAGGTCATAACCCAATCCACAAGAGGAAACAACATACATTTGGGGGTACAATGGCACAGAGGTTAGTACTGCTGCCTCACAGCACCAAGGACCTGGGTTTGATTCCCAGCTTGGTCACTGTCTATGCAGAGTCTGCATGTTCTCCCTGTGTCTGAATGGGTTTCCTCCAGTTTCCTCCCACAGTCCAAAGATGTGCAGTTAGATGGATGCTAAACTGCCCCTTAGTATAAGGGTGGCTAGCTAGAGTAAATACATGGGGTTATGGAGGTAGGGCTTTGTTGGAAATGTGGTTGATGCAGATTTGATGGACCAAATGGCCCCCTTCTGCACTGTAGGATTCTATGCACAGCACATTTTGCACAATAGTTTCCACTGTGGAACATATTGGTGAGGATGAGGGACTATTGATTAAGACAAAATGCTTTGATGAAGAAGGGGTGGTAAAGGGTGCAGCTGATGAAGTATTAATCTGTACAAGTGCAGAGACAGCATGCCCTTAGGCACGCACAATACAGCGAGTGTATTTGAAACAGAGGTTGCAACAGTAGATAAATCAGGATTTGAAGAATCACTTGCTGCTTTGTTGAGTTCTATAATGGGTGGATAAATTCAAAAACCAAATGGACTTCATGCGGAAAATGGCTTTTCACTTTCAATCTTCTGTGGCTTTGATTTTATCCAAATTCTGCTGCTCATCCAAATTCACTTTGTCATGTTCACCTATCAACCATGAGCTTGTTTCAAGTCCAGCAATGTCTAGGTACTTAATGTCCTTATCCTGGCTTTCAACCTTTCCATATCTCACACCACCTACAGTCTTACAGCTCGAGATCTCCATGCTCCTCCAATTGACTTCTTATGCATCCCCAATATGAATTGCTCCACCATTAGCAACAATATCTTCAGCTGTTTGGGCCCCAAAGTCTGAAATTCCCTAAATTGCTGTGCTTCTCTGCCGTTTCTTCTTCAAAACTCTTTGATCAAGCTGTTCGTCACCTGTCTCAATATTTTTGTGATTTGAAGTCAAATATTGCAAACAATGCTGTGCAGCACTTTGGATATTGTAATGGGTCCTATATAAATGTACATTTTTATTATCACACAACTACTACTATGCCTGAGCTCACTGAGCAATATAGTTGAGCAATATAGTTGCCAACTGTATGGCTAGTGGCCTAATTATAAGTGACTGTACAATCTGTTTAAGAAGATTTGGACCCGTCTTGCATTGATGCAGGTTCTCCAGGGTTAATGAAATACAGGTAGCCATCCTTCTCTATTCTCCATGGGCAACACATAACTGTAGAGTGCATACACAACCAGCGGGGAGTAACTTATGAAACACAGATTATAAGAATTGCAGTAAAATACATACACCAGTAAGATTGTGTGATTTCTAATGACAAAATGTTACTAGGTTATGCAGGCTGATATGCTTTGTGCAGAAAGGAAAACATCAAAAGGCAACTCCCTAAAACATATCCAATTCATAACAGTAAATAAGTACCCAAATAAACAGTAGGTCTCTTTCGGAAGTATACCCAAACAAAATAAGAGTCTTCTGAGTTCAGGTATTTCAGATGCAAGTGTGGTTTAGGTACTGGGTGGCACCAAAAATTAATAATAATAGATTAATAGAGTAATTATCATTACATCATAGAAGGAAGCCATTCGACCCACCCAGAGTACAACTGTTCTCTAGAGCAATTCAGTCAGTCCTATCTCCCCACTTTATCCCCTTAGCCCAGCAAGTTTACTTCCCTACACAGCTATCAAATTTCTCTGTTGCCCTTGTGGGCAGCAAGTTCCAGGTCATTACAATTTATTGTGTAAAAAAACTTCCTCATATTTCATCTGCATCTATTGTGCAAAACCTAACATCTGTGCTCTTTAATCTTTGTACTATCAGCTTTTATACCTTATTTAAACCTATTATAATACTATCCATTGCTTCCAGGAGCAAATTACCAACTTCACCAAACCAACCTTGTGGCTAAAATCCCTAATTCCTGAAAATATTCCTCTGACTTTAAGGATTTAAAGGGTATTTACCCACAAACCTTCCTGTTCCAGATCCTCTTCATCTTGTGATGATGGGGATGGGAAGTAGAGTTGGATTGAGGAGGAGGGTGGGGAGGGAGTTGCAGAGGTGCTGCTCTCATCACTTCCTCATTCAAGTGAATATTAAAATTGCAGTCAGATGCTGATTATGTCATTGGATCTCAAATCTGTATAAGAAAAAACCTGTTTGGTTTCAGACAGTTATGTTATCTGCAGATTAAAACAAAAATCTCCTTAATTCAAGAAAATCTACGTCAAATAGAAAAGAACATTAAAAGGAACAGGTGTTCAGAACTTTAGTTACACAGATCTTTTAAAGTTGTTAAACTTATTTTGAAAAGAAAAGACATATAGGATCTTGGTTTCTAAAGACTGAATAAAACCAAATAAAGTATGCTAAACAGGTAGGAAATCATTAGACTATAATCAGAATGCTTTCCTAGTTCTGAGCACCTTAGTTTAGAAAGATTGTCAATATCATAGAGAAGGGGGTGAAGAAGCAATTTACGAAGATGAAACCAGGGTCACTGGCACAATTATGAAGAAAGACTAGAAAAGCTGCATCTCTTTTCATTAAAAGGGCAGTTGAGAGAAGATCTGATAGAGGTGTGAAAATTATGAGAAATTTAAAATAGGGATATGCTATTTTCATTGGCTGGTGACTGAAGGGTGAAAATTTATGCTCAACACCAAAAGAATGGAAAAGATTAGGAGGATTTTTTGCACATTTAATGCCCTAACTGAAACAGAGCTGAAAGCAGAACAGATAAAAAAGGTTTTCAAAAAGAAATGCATAAATAATTAGAAAAAAAACTTTAAAGGATATGGACAAACGATAGGGAAATAAAAGTAAATGTATAGCTCTTTCAAAATCCAGTACAGAGATAATGGGCTGAATGGCTTCATTTTGCATTGCAAACTACAACAAAAATAAGGAAAACTTTAGAAGCTGATATTATTTGGGCAACATTTATATTTCTGGTGGTGATTAAGGTTTATCCAATGCTTTTAATTGCAAGTCATTCTGTTATTTTGTTCTTTTTGGGGTAGAAATCATTCACCAGTTTGATCATTTTTTCATGAAATTCATGAATCAGTGGGTGGCCTTGGATACAATGTTCAACTTATCAAGGACAAGAAGGATACTGAAGAACCAATTGGTGTCCTAGTTTTCTATTATTTATGTCCTAATTTGGAACTTCATTGGTATTCACATGTGGATCGTGAACTAGCACTTTCTAATCTTTGCTGTCAGTGTCAATTTCTCATTTATGTTATTATACTAACCAAAAACAGAACAAAATGGTTGAATTTATTTCTGAAGGCAGTTCAAAGGCAAACATAAAATTCCACTTTTAAAACCTACCTTTGCTCTGTAGCACATTGAGATAAGTCATTTAACAATGGCAGTGTGTATTCAAAGTTGTCATTTAACTATTCTTAAATAACCCATGCAATGTATTACTTTGTGGATAAAAGAGCAGGCAGCTCATCTCACCCTAACTGCCCTCCAAGTGCAGCCCTGAAATGATTGCCGGAAGATTCACAAGAGCAAGCGTTTCAACCTTCAAATGTCCTTTCCCCCAATGTAAAGACATTTTGCTCCAGTAGCTTGGATTGTCTGTTGTTGTGGTGGAGGTTCCCAAAATGTTTTACCTCCCTAATCTGAGTGGGGCAGCCAGTCTCCAGGGCATCCCACTCCTCTCACCCTTCCTTAACACATGATAAAGGATGTCAGTTTGACAGAACACACAACATAAGCAGATCTTCCTTTGTAATTTTGAGGCTGACAATTAATGTAAAACAGCATCAAATCCACAGTTTTCTGTTTGGATATGTACAAGGAATGGATTGACCTAGTGGCAGGCATCCTGTCAACGCATCCTATATTTAACAGAAACTGAAAATGTTGGAAAATCTCTGTGGGTCTGAGAGCATCTGCGGAGACAGATCAGATCTAACATTTCAAATTTGGGTGACTCTTTATCAGAGCATCCTGTATTTCCCATATTTAAACCTAGGTCCCAAAGATACAAGTTTTCTATATTACTGGCCCTAATATTGGTGGCAAGGTGGGAAAGGACCCTGCAGGAAAATTGGAAATAAGGCAGGTCATGTGACATTTCTTTTCAAATCAAGTTTGATGCTCAATAACCAGCCTGAAAGATAAATTTCCTGCCAGCCAGGCAGGAAAGCATATGGCACGAATCCTCAGGCAAGGAGTAGAGAGGAGGGAGGATGGTATAATTGGGAATGGGGAATGACTGAAGAGGGAAGCAGGAGCCTGTTGGAAAACTCATCCTTCTCTTGGCCCGCAAGCAGCGCTGTAAATGAAGCTATCTTATGGATCCAGTCCTACTGACTTCCATTTACCTGCTGGCTGTTTTCTGGAAACCTGGGTTTTTTCTTTAAATAAGACTATGAAAATGGAGGTTGGCAGCTTTCTTGAGATTTTATCAACTGACCCACCTCCTGAGAGCAGATTTGTAACCCATCAATACAACTGTATTGGTGCATTGGAATTGAATTGAGAATTTTAAAAATGTCACTTTCCCAGCCAAAACCTAGTGGTTTTGCATGTAAAATCACCTCTTGTCCTGCACAGAATTGATTCTATTTTCATTTAACTAAATTAAGTGGAATTTACCTTTTGGTAGTTAAATATTTAACAGGTTATTATAAATAATAAGCTAATTGTGCTAACTGAACTTAAAGCTGCCCCTCCCTTCCCACCCTAACTCAAGCATTGTGGTTTTCCACTGCTCATTATCGGCAACAAAATAGTAATCACTATCATTAATTGTGTATTGATAATTTTGGTTAAGAACAGAAGTCTCTTCTCACCCTATAATCCCTATATTTGTGAAATTATGTATAATTGGCAAACCTATTAATGAAGCATACCAATTTGATCCAGTATACAGATGAAAACTGTGACAATTATAAAACACTCATGTATAATACAAAATTATAAGTCCATCTTAATGAATCTTAATATCATTGTTATACTGTTAACTATATTATTAATGTCACTGAGCTGGATATATTTACAATTTTGAATGTAACTTTTATTTAAAAAGAACAGCAGCATTTCTCTAATTCAAATATTTTAAATGTCTGTTCACATAAAACGCTGCAGCAACATTGTACTTAAAGTACAATAAAGGCTTCTTTCAATTGCAGCATTTTGAATGCAGTTAATTTAGGAAATACAAATTAATATGATCTTGCAATTTTTTGTCAGCCCCCATTATGTAAAACATTTTACATCATCCTGGCTCAATGTATCAGAAATATATTAGCTAGCATCAAATCAGTCCAGTGATGGTATTTTTGACATATTTTTAAACATTCATTTTTTTTTTCAAATGTTCAGCTGAAATATTCCTGTAATTTTACAGGACAGTATGTCAGTGTCAAAGTACAATTGATCTACAAACTTTACATTAATCATCTTTGTACTAAATCTATTCTTAGATGAGTAAACAAATGTAACTTGGTGCCTCTGACCCTGGGCATTTGATATGGTGCAAAGGAACTGCTCATTTGGTTGTCCTTTCAACAATCCAACTTAGGGACAAATTAAGAGGGGCAGCCCCCCAAAAAGAAAGGAGGTACGGCCCAAACAAAAACAAAAGCCCAAAGGAAACTTAAAACATTAAATCAAAATGTGATTGTAAGGGTCTATAACATCCTTATAAACCGAGCGGGCACAGAAGGCATCAACCACACACATGAACACCGCACGCTCTCTCTCCAGGGACACCTGGCCGTGAACGTAGCCGTGGTAAAGGGGCAAGCAGTCAGGATAGAACTGCTCATTTAGTGCAATTATCCAGTTTGCAGATTGGGAAAAACCGTTTAGCCCCAATATCTGATGCTCAATTTGGAAGAATGTTCAATGTGTTAATTGGTGCAATTTCAATGGGCCACCTCATTAAAACATTACTTCTGGATTTGTACTTGATCTGTACCATTGCTTTTGTTTTGCATTTAATCACAACTGGAGCATTTAAAGAGTCCAGTCCATGGAATTTGGAAAGGACTTAGGAGTTACAGGAAACTGAAGGAACAATTTAATGGTGGATTTAGGATGCTCACTGGTTACATTTTGGTTCAAAAATACAGCATTTGATGCATTGCTAAATGCACAAAAACTAATATTTTTATTTATTAGTTAGGAGTAAGGCTTACATTAACACTGCAGTGAAGTTACGAGTTGCCACAGTCTAGCACCTGTTCAGGTCAACACATCTTACCAGCACATCTTTCAGAATGTTGGAGAAAACTGGAGAACACCTACACAGACATGGAGAGAACGTGCAAACTCCACACAGACAGTGATCCAAGTCGGGAATCAAACCTAGGTGCCTGACGCTGTGAAGCAGCAGTGCTAGCCACCGTGCTACCATGCTGCCCCATTGAAGAAAGGGAAAGAAAGAGAGCCTCTTCTCCAATAACAGAAGGAAGAAAACTGCTGCTAGGGGTGGATCAGGAGATCAGTGTCATTATATCACATTCCTGAATACAGCATGTTAATAACCAAACCAAGTTATGGAAAATAGATGCAGGTGCATATTTACCTAAATATGTACATATTGTCCCCTTCCCTTGAATTCCATGCTTGATCTTTAGGCAATTTGATGCTACTCCCAATTGTTCCACTAACCAAATGAACTCCACCCATCAGATGAAAATGCCATTGCAGTCACTCGTGGGTCTGTTATCTCCCTTCTTGCAGAAGAGTGCACAAAACATAAGGGAGAAGGAATGAAAGGATCAGTAATTTTCCTCCAGACTTTTTAGTTGACAGTTAGAGGTTGAAGCACTGGAGACCAGTGGTTTTTCAACATCCCTGATCAAAGGTGAAGGGTGGAAACTCTAAGTCAGTTGGTAAATTAAATATCAGGAACTAATATATCATGCAGTATTCAGTCATACTGACTTGAACTCAACAGTGAGTGAATTATGATTGTTTTCATAATGCTAAATTGCAACACCCATACTGGTATTTTATCTCCACCTGAATTTTTGACCACAGTGTACATATAAATTGGTATTTAACATAAGCATTATAAAGCAAAATTTAACAGTCAGCCACGTGTGTGGGCAAATGGACCAAATATTTGGTCTAAAAAGATATGTTTCAAGGTTGCCTTAAAAGGTGGAGGGAGGAATGGAAAAGTTTAAGGAAGAAAATTCTGAGCTTAGTCCATATTGCAATCTGTAGAGACTACACTGGAATCTGCTCCTTCAAAGCTCTGATTAGTTGGACACATGCCTGGGGAAAATCAATAAAAAGGATCATAGTTGAGAGATAGCAGAAAATCTGCAATGTACTGATAGACCTTCCATACTCTCCATAGTTACAGACAATAGAGTCTGAGTGAAATAATGTCACAATGCATTATGAAGATTTTTCTTCCATGGATAGATTGGCCAACACTACTTAACATCAAACACTGCAATTACACGAATCTACGGTCATGCAAATTCTAGATGCCAGCATGTCTGACACCTTACATGGGATGCTAGATATCCTAGCCTTGATTTAACAATTTCACATTGATCTGCAATAAGTTCCTTTCCAGCAGAGTGGTACAAATAAAATGTAGCTAACCCATGAGAGGGGTGGTGTCAAAACAACACTTGGAACATTCAAAGGACTCCAACTTCTCATCTGCTGCGTTACCCCCTACTTCCTTCGTCAACACAGTACTCATAATGCTGTTTTCTCTCACAACAAATGCATGGTTGGCACAGTGGTTAGCACTGTTGCATCACAGCACCAGGGACATGAGTTCACTTCTGGCCTTAGGTGACTGTCTGTGTGGAGCTTGCATATTCTCCCTGTGTCAACGTAGGTTTCCTCCAATGTTCCAATTTCCTTCCACAGTCTAAATATGTGCAGCTTAGATGGATTGGCCATGTTAGCTTGTCCCTAAGTGCCCAAAAGGATGTATAAAATAGGTGGATTAGCCATAGTAAATGCACAGGTTTAAAAAAATAAGGATGAGTAGTACCCCAAGTAAGATTTTTTTTCCGGAGAGTCAGTGCAGACTCAATGGGCTGAATGGTCTCTTTCTGTATTGTAGGGATTCTATGATCTGCCCCTGCACGGTTATCGGTGAGACAGACAGTCTTTGGCAAATCCCTCACAGGCTCCAATGTAATTGTATATTAATTGTGTGCAGGTGGTGAACATTAACTGGTGATTCATTTCAACTATAATAATAGACACAGATTGAAAACGTGGTGGTTGGGTTAGTAGGTGTGTGCTTGTAATGTTTAACTGTAAATAAATATCAAAGTGTGTCGAGATTGGCTCCAGTTCTAATCTTCAACAACTGCTTTTCTGCAGTTCAACTTCCAACATCTAGGAGGTTTTCTGCCAAGGACATCTCAACAACTTAAGCAATCTACATCTACGCCTGCTAATGTCACAGGATTCACTGCACAGTAATGGGAATAGCTTACCAATTCTCCAATGTGTATATGTATGTGTATATATGAGAACATTTTATAAGTTTCTGTTATTTATGAGAATCACAAATGTTTGCTCCACTTTCTATTGTTGCTCATTTTTGGTTGCTATGTGACATTCAGATTTTCAGTTGTTATTGGATGGAAGTGTAGACATGAATAAGCAGTATGACATATAATTGGTCTGTGGATAGTTACAGAGCTGATTTATATCAGTGAGTTTGGACAAAGTGACCATTGCATGCATTTGTCCAGCGATGGTAACTTACTGAACCTTAGCTTTCCCAGGAAGCAATATGAGTGGCTGATGCTATCTTGCAGACCTCACTTTCATTCTCTGCTGCCAGTTCCTCCTTTTCATTGGATTTAGCTACAGGCATGAGGAACAGCTCAAATGTAACAGTGGCCTTTGATGTCAGGCCATCACCTGCACACTGAATATCTGCCCTGAGAGATCCTTTCCTGATGCATTGGAACCCTTGACAAAGCATCAGTAAATGGATTGTTAACCTCAACATTGAGCTATAACTGCTTCTCCAACCATACAAATAAAAACAAGCTTTAGATTGTGTGTTCAATGCCTTCTCCCTCCTCCAGCTTCAATTCTCATTACTGAGCAACTTAGTGTAGTGCAATCACTGGTCAGTACTGAAAGGTAAATCCAAATCAATCCAGGCACCTGAACTGCAGCTTGACTATATCAAATTTTCTGACACATCATATAATTTTGTTGCACCATTCTTCAGCTTTGTTGATGGGATCCCCACAGGTGTTATCAACCAAGAAAAGGTTATTCATGCTCTCCCATCGACCATTCCTTAAACTGCTTCTAGGTCAAAAAAAATGTCAAGATGTTTTGCCTGCTACAGGATGGAAGTATTAATGGGAGTGTCCAACAAACCAAATGCATGCCTCTGTGATTCCTTCTGTGCGGTTGTACACAAACTCAACGTTGATGGAATGGAATCCCTTTGGTTTGTACATGTTTCTGATTGCTTTGAGAATGCGTTGATTACAAAATATGTATAGTGGATGACACCTTGCAATTGGGAGAAGTCAGACATAGATACAACACACAAAATTTACATAATTGCCAGCTCTGGCAAATATCAGCCCAATGCATTTGTATGCTGCTAATTGCAAAACCCTGAACTGGGCATTGATAGTATCTTTGGTCCAGAGCAAAAGGATTTCAAAGCTGTAGTTGCAGGAACCAACTCTTCCAGAAACTCACAGATGTCCAACATTGGGTGATGTGGCAATCTTTGCCTCAGAAAGCATGTTCTTTCAAAAGGTTAAGTAAGTTGAGTCTCTTCCTGTGCACTCTGTTACACTGGTGGTGCCTCCTGTGCTTTCTCATGTATGGTTTTTATCAGCAGGCTATTACCACTGTTGATTGTCATTTTATTCTTAGAATCATAGAATCCCTACAGTGCAGAAGGAGGCCATTCAGCCCATCAAGTCTGCACCAACAATGATCCCACCTTGCTCTAACTCCACAAGTTTACCCTGCTAATACCTCAAACTTACACATCCCGGGACACTAAGGGCCAATTTAGCATGGCCAATGCACCAAACCTGCACATCTTTAAGCTGGAGCACTCGGAGGAAACGCACACAGAAATAGGGAGAACGTGCAAACTCCTCACAGACAGTTACCCAAGTCGAGAATTGAATCCAGGTTCCTGGAGCTGTGAGGCAGCAAATGCTAAGTACCCTGCCACTGTGTCACTGAAAATCTGATATAAGGCAGCTATGGCAGCACCCATTCTGATACTGAGTCTTAAGATCAATGGTGAGTAGGAAAAAACAGTTGTAGTTACTAATTACTGGTGTTAGTATTTCAGACTTTTACTGATCAACACGAATTCTTATTTAATCTTCTTACCTTCCCTTAAAAGGGAAGAAATTGGGTTTCACCAATTTTCTTTGGCCCAAGCACATGAACTGTCTAATATTTAAATATTCCCCACTGAGTTTATGAACATAGTATTATATATGCACATCATGGTGAGGAAAGAAATAACTTAATCTACTACAGTATACACAATAAATAATTCCACAATCAGGAAAACTAGCAAGGTAAATATATGGGGTTATGGGGATAGGGCCTGGATGGGATTGTCGTCAGTGCAAGTTTGATGTTCCGAATGGCTCCCTTTTGCATGAAAAGGGATTCTACGAAGATTTTTGAGACAATTGACATTACCAAAATTTTATTGGGTAATGGATTCTCCACTCAGTTTAACAGGTGAGTATAGAACCAAAAAAAAAGTTGCAGTCAAGGTTAACATCATCTCACATATGAAATTAAGGACTAAGTCTTAATTTGCATAAACAAATACTGCATATAAAGCCAGTGTTCTAGGAATGGATGGAATTATTAGCTTTGTACTGCAGTCTCTTCTGCTGAAGGTACTTGATCTACTCTCCTCAAAAACTGTTTGATCACAGTGGCTTCATCATTTGGGTCTGTCCAAGATTGCGTTTCCCCCATGTGTTGGGATCCAGCTTGCAATCTGGGGTTGGCTTTCAGATTGTCCTTGTGTCTAAGTTTGCGATATCCTGTGCTGAGGATTTCCATTTTTAGCTGGTTGTAGAGTACTGCATTTGGCGTGCAGGAATGCTCTATGTGATCCATATGACTGACCCAGTGAAACTGGCCCCTGATGAGTATGCTCTCAATGCCTGATTGCAACAGCTAAGGGTTAGGGATTTTTGTCCTGTCACCTGATGTTAAAAATAGATAAATTCAAGGAAAACCTACCACCATCACTCAAATATTGAAATGGCAACATTTAATGTCCCCCAAGAATTGTCACAGGATCACAATTCATGGTTATTCCTCATCTGTTACTTCCAATGCAAACAGGATGCCAATTTTGTGCTGCTTGCCAATTTGCATGATTTCTGTGTGCAGCAATGTTAAGCCCAACTTTTAAACTGCGTATTTCAGTGGTGGGGTGGGTGGAAGTTTGGGGTCAAGTTTTTGGAATGTTGTAAAGCCAGCCTGCAGTTTGTAAAGATATGGTAGAACATCTGAACAGGAAGAACATTCATTTATGGTCCAACAAAGGAGAGAGTGCGTGCCAAATTCCTCTTACACTGCACTGGAAACCTTGGTAAAAGAGGTGGAAAGACGGGATTTATTTACATGGGACTGTCTAGCCCTCCAAATAACTTTGCAAGTGTAATGTGACCGGATAACGTCAGTAGTTAATCATCAACAAATTGCACCAGTGTCACAAAAAGTTTAATAACTTCATGCAAATGCTGAGGGTCAATGAATGTTTCTTCAAATACCACATCCCACAGTTCTACATATCACACTACTTAATGTATCAAATTACCCTTACTCACCACTAACTATCAGCTGAAGTTTATGCCTCACTTTAATAATTTTACCTCACCCTTACATATTTAGCATTGCTATAAGCAGTTTTATAGTTTGCACATACTTCCAGTCTTCAACTATGACTGTCACATCACTCAGGCATTGCACCAGAATCCAATATTTCTCCTGCAAGAGAGAGGGAAATCTCACACTTGATCAGTATCAGTAGGAACTAACCAGCAGGTGACAGATGCAGCTGATTGTTTTATTGGAGTGGCCATGAGTGAGGCTGTGGCCAGCAGTGTGACTATAAACATAAAAGATGAAGGTAACTAATTCTCCTTCTTACATTCCATAATCTTTAGTGTAATGTCATTGGATTAGTAGTACAGAGACTCAAATAAATACCCTAGAAACCTGGGTTCCAATCCACCATGGTGGTTGATGAAATTTAAATTCAGTTAATAACTCTGAAATATAAAGCTAGTCTTAGTAATGATGACCATAACAACTATCATCGATTGTCATAAAAACTCTCTGGTTCACTAAAATCCTTTCAGGAAGGAAATCAGCCACTCTTATCTGGTCTAACTTACACGTGACTCCAGACACAGCAAGATAGCTGACACTTAACTGCCCTCTGAATAGTCTAGCAAGCCACTGACTTCAAGGGCCTTGGACTGGTCAACAAAATGCTTGCCTTGCCAGTGATGTCCACATCCCAAATATAGAACTAAGAAAAAATATACAAGCCACAGATGGTGCAAGCACTACACATTTTGGTTCTTCCCATTCTTGTGGTTTAATCCTTTCAGATAACTACAGACCATCATCTGACCAGGCCTTAGTGGAAGAGCAACAAGCTCAAAGGAAATTAGAGGTTAGCATTGGGATGAGAGGTCTGCATCTGGTAAGACACTGCCACAAATGGCCTGCAGCAATACATAGACAAAAAGGTAGTGAGGATGCCAGGTCTCCAGAGACTGCTGTGGAGACACACTTCTGCAGTAAAGAAATCAGGTGAAAATTTGATAGGACTTACAGAAGGTGGCTAGTGCATGGGTCCAATTGTGCAATCTGAGGCCGAGCTCTCCAGGGTCAGATTTGCTCAAAGTCATCATCCAGGATCAACTTGCTACTATTATGGTATGGATACCAGTGTTCAAAGGCACTTTCAGGCAGTCATAGCAATATTTCCTTCAATAGGTTAATTCAGAGTGGTGAAGCATTCCCCGAGGCACTAGAGCTGGCTTTGAGGAGCATGAAGTTCCTGGCCTCTCTCAGGATGACAATATTCAACCTGCCACTTGATCAATGGCCTTGCTGCTGCATGTCAGCCAGCCAGTGCAGGCTGTCGATGCCCATACTAAAGTGAACTAGTTCACAACTGGGTCTCCTGGGGTCAGAACTACTCAAGGGCATCCTCCAAGATCATTTGCATTTCCCTCATTGTAAGTCAACCTTTCACCAGTTGTTCTGCAGCCACTGAAATATCATTGCACAGAAGCATTGGCCTAGTGATTAGTGATTATTTCACTAACGTGATTATTCCACATTGGTATCCAATATGGCATGGTTTGATTTATAAATTTGGATTGGAACATTTATGTTGGTTTTTACACTTCCATTGTGGTCAAGCAGATACTGTGATTGTCAGCAGTAGAAACAAATGTAAGGTATGGACTGCTGGCGAAACAGGATTGTGTTCACTATTATCACTTTCAGGATATCATTCAAAGACAGCTCAGTTACAAAGGGTTTGTGATTCTTGCTTCCACCCTTCTTCCTCTCATTCCCTCTGATACTCACTGCACAGCTGTGAATACTGGTACAGTTGTTAAGCCTGCAGCAGACTACTATGAATTCTGACATCTCCTGGCAAGTATTGCAGGGCTCTTCCAGAGCATACAGGCAGGAGAAGCCTTGTTTCAGTAGGTCAGTGGTCTGTTCTGTCACATGTTGCATGGCAGTATGCGTTTCACTGTATGCATATTGTCAGATGTAGGTTGCACACTGGAATCATCAGGATTGTCATCAATAGCTACCTTCTGGTTTGTTGTAGTGGCTCAAATACAGATGGCACAGAAGGGAGTGCTGCTAACCCTGAAAGCATCATAACTGCTGCCAAGATACAGGTCACTGATCTGCATCATTCACTGCCTGTGGTCACACACCAGCTCAACTGCGAGGGAGTCAAATCATTACCGGCTGTTGTGTAGGACAGAGTTGTCAAGTAGCATGCACAGAGTAATGCCTGTGCATTCAATGGCATCCTGCACTAAAATCATTCCTTGCTGGCCTTCTGAAAAGAGTGGGGGACCACATGTACTCCCTCTGCACATTAGGCAGAAGGTGACAGATAGCACTATGCTTGAGCTATAAAAACAACTATAGCTAGCTGCAGTATAAGTGGCAATATAGAGACATGTCACAAATTTCTGAACTTCTCATTCCTTGAGGGGAAGTATCCAGTGTACTCTTCCCCAGGAAACTCACAGCATTCCAGGAGGTAAAATCATTGGACGGAATGCAGAAAAGATTCGTGAAAATAGTTCTAGGAATTAGGAACTTCAGTTATGAAGATAGATCGGAGAAATTGGGGCTGTTTTCCCAAAGGAAGGCTGAAAGGAAATTTGATAGACGTATTCAAAATTAGGGATCTCAATAGAAAAAGGGAGAAACTGTTCCCGTTCATGAAAGGATTGGCAACGAAAAGGTACAAATTCAAAGTAATTGGTAAAAGAACAAGAGTGCCACAAGGAAAAACTGTTTCATGCAGTAAATTGCTAAGTTCTGGAATGCATGCCTGAGAGTGTGGTGGAGCCACATTCAATCAAAGCATTCAAAAGGGAATAACACTGTTATCTGGAAAGGGGGAATGTGTAGGGTTATGGGGGAAGGCAAGGAAATGGGGCTAAGTGAACTGCTCAGCACAGAAGTGCTAGGCCAAATGGCCTTCTGTATTTGAACAATTCTGTGATTCTATGAGGAAACACATAGTCCTTACAAAGCCGTGATCTCACTTACATAGTGACTGCTCTTTGGTAAAGCAGAATGAAATGTAGTCAGCTCTCCTGAAAATTCATGGCCACAGCAATTCTTTTTGATTTGTTTTATTATTGTCACATGTATTAGTATTGAGAAAAGGATTGTTTCTTGCACACTATACAGACAAAACATACCATACATAGAGGAAGGAGGGAGAGAGTGTAGAATGTAGTGTTACACTCATAGCAAGGATGTAGAGAAAAATCAATTCAAAATGAGGTAGGTTCACTTAAAAGTCTGATGGCAACAGGGAAGAAGCTGTTCTTGAGTTGGTTGGTACGTGTCCTCAGAGTTTGTATCTTTTTCCTGATGGAAGAAGGCAAAAGAGAGAATGTTCTAATCTGGAAAGAGCCTAATGCACAAAAGTTAATGCCTATGGTCACCTTCATAGCCACTCACAATTCTATTTTCTTTCTGTTGAAGCTACAGTCGATGGCAGCTTTCAGTGAAGATGTTTTTACTGAAGCAGACATCTGACATACTGTTTCTTACTGACATTCAAATAAGAGAATTGGCCCTAAATTACGTGGATGAATATAGCCCCTTACTGAGAACCATTTTTACACCCTCTTGACCTCTTTCCAGCAGTTTCATCCCCTTTCACTCTTCTTGTCATGAAGCAATTGAAGGGAATATACTCTATGTCAATCCATATCTTTGAACAAGGCACTTGTACAGTTACTTGAAGTCAGGACCAATTTCTTCAGCACATGCCATACTATTCCTTATAGACCTTACCATCTTTAAAGAACTTTGGATACCATTCTATAATAATAGAAACTGCCAGTTGAAATTAATCAGCAATAAACCTGAAAGTAACTGATCTCTTCTAAACAGTACTGGTGAGGGTTCCTTCAACTGCTGAATTTGTGTTCAACTGTGTAAGGTCAAGAGACAGCATTAGCTGGAATGCTGTGTTCCAAACTTACAGCACTGGTATCAAATCTCTGTTGCATGTTGATTGATGCTACAGTCTGCTTACGTTACTTTGAACACTTCCAACAGACGCTATTTCCACATGTGCTATCTCCCTCATCAAAATACTATCCGTCATAGCTTCTCATGTGTGTGCATGTCCCACTGTCATTTTGGGGCCAAAATAGTACTCTGTATCAAAAATACAGATGCCAAAGACACATTTTCCAGCCTTAATGTCAGAACTGAAATCTCATTGAAATGTCACATGTGATGTTGGCTAATAAATTCATTCTGTGAAGAAAACATATCAGGTTTATATACAGAATACAAGCATCAACTATGGTATTAAGGTTACAGTTATGTTGTGACATTTGCTGTTTCAAGTTCACACTGGTATTACACTATTCCAGACTTGTGCTGTGTGCAGAGGCAAATGATGCCTCTATCCATTTCAAAGCACATCCTTCAAGTTTTGCATTGATATAAACTCGGGAGCGCAATTTGTCTTCATATGCTACTCAACAGCCCTTCTTTCCTCAATATGTGCTTCCTTAGCAATATAATAATAAGCTTCTGGAATATTGAGTGCATCCGGGTGTTAAGGGGCTAACAGAATATGATACTCTAATGTAAAGTGCTTTTTAGATATGGCATGTGGCACATCGGGCTGTTCTTGTAACATGACCGGAGTAATGTGCCCAAATACATAAGAAACATTATTTAGCACTGCCTTGATATTCCATTAACTATTTTGTATTTATGCACCATGGATTTGACCACATGTAATAAATCCTGCAAATTGCAGACAGTATCATTAGTTCAGTATTGATCATTAATTCTGTACCTGTTCTGAATTCTAGAGTTTTGGTGCCATCTAAAATCCCTGGCACAAACAAATCAACCACAAGGTAAAAATTCCAATTTTGAAGTTAACAGCTGTAGTTCAACTGGCTGCTGTATTGTATGTTCCTCAGTTATATGTCAGTTTTACCTTAACACAAGAACAGTATGGAGTGAACCTAGTGATTTGGTGTATACAAAATCCTTTTTGAATGAACTCTTTCTCCAATCAGGACATCTGCAATATAATTTATGTAATTCTATTTCTAAATTATTACTTGCTACATCTTCACTAACATTTCTCCATGGCAATTATACTTTTTTGCATATACCTTTAGGCGTTGTTTCCCTTTGTGTACAAATGGTATCTGTGCTGCTACATTGGGGTTGTACTGCTATCTTGTCTGTGTGGCCTTCTTTATACTTTGCCCCTTTTTTCAGAGCTTTTATGACACCTTCTTAGTGCTGAGACCTTGTCAACTCTGACCTTTGTCATATTTTGTAAATTCTTTGCACTCTAGGTGGACTGTCCTTCCCTAACAAAAATAGCATTGTCTCATTGCTTTGCTACTCTTAGTAATACTGGTAGGACCATATTACTAAATTACCTTTCGCTCTTTAACTATTCATGTATTTGCTCAAGTAATTGTGAACTCCATAGTTGAAAAATCATGCCTTAACATTTATACTGATCAAGTGATTCCTTAGCTGCTTGAAAAACTTCAGATTGTTATTGCAGGCACATGATGATCAGTTTTTTTTGCCACTAAATAAAAATTATACATTTATAAATTGCATGATTTCCTTAGTGATCCATTAATTTTGGAAGTAAACATTATTTTCACTGGCATTAAGTGAAAAGAGAAATGTCAGACCCAGCCATTGTACAACAATTTCTTTGGCAGTACCACATTGTGGTGAGCCCAAATGTATATTTTGCCAAGTATAAATGCAAAGTAGTCACATTGGGAGCTGATACCAAACAGTGCAGTGGAATGGAAGGAGGCACTTCTTAAATTATTGAACCAACTGGTCAAAATACATAAGTGGGCAGGTAATGATAGATTAATAATAATGCAGAAAAGTATAAAATTCCACATAGAAGAAAGAAAAATAGTTCATAAAGGACATATATTGTCTATGCTGAACAGTAAAAATGAAGATGAAGAAGGCTTTACCAGACTATATGCAAAACCTGTTCAATCAATGCAGAATGCCAAACACCAAGGCAAATAAGATATAAATTGCAATGTCAAGGCAATAGAACATAAGTCGAAGTAATAACCTATTTTTATTGTATTCTAGTCAAACTTTACCTTCATACTGCATCCAGTTCAGGTCATCAAGAAATAAGTAAGGTATTCAAGCTCTGGAGGCAGTGCAATGAAGAATTACTAGGCTGATCTCAGCACCAGAATTCAACTTACAATAAAATGAGAAAACCTGAACTTTACAGCCTGAGAAAGGGCCAACTTTGAGTAGATATTGTAGAATTATATATAATGATTAATCATAAGTATAACAGAAGTTAACCCAGGACATTACTTTGAATTTATCCTCTGGTTTTGCAATTTAATATAAATGAGTAAAAGTTAATTTTGGAAATTATTTATTCACACAAGAATAGTCAACGTGGGAATACACATTCAGATAGAAAAATGAAGGCAAAATCCTGGAACAATTAAATATAGAGACCAATTAAAAATGAAGTCATCTAGTGATTATGTAAAAAAGTTTTAAAAGTCACCAAATGCCTGCAGTAAAAAAATCTTTTGAAGCTAAAGAACCATTTGATCAGAATAAATATTAAGACTTGATTTTGCAGCTGTGGAATGCACAATTACTTGAGAAAATTTCTGAATACTATTGGAGAAAAGAGTAATTTAGTAAAACGATCAGTGCATTACTGAACTAGAAATTAGGGTTGCCAATTCTCCAGGATTGGTCTGGAGTCTCCTGGAATTGATCAACCACCTTCAGGGCACTATCATGTGTAACCCTGGAAAAAAAATCATCAGGATATGCAAAATATAATTTTATTTTGTCATTTTCTTTGAACTTTTTCTCCACTAGATGTAAAAGTATTGAAAATGGGGAAGAAAAGATTATTTAGCTGACAGTCAAACATCATTAATTTGGGTAATGTGTTTTTTTGCTTTCTAATTGGCACAGGAAGGTAGTGTGTAATAAGAATAGATGTGCTGGCCAATTAATGGCTGGGTTGTGAAGGCAAGTCATGTGAAGAAACCCTCAGAAATACATTTAATCACAGTCAGCAACCCTACAAGCAAACCTGAAGTCTGAGTTCAAGTACCATCAAATCCCAATCACAATTGATGATTATAAGCTTTGTTAATTAATTGAAGCTATGATCAATAATAGTTACAATGAAACTATTAGATTGCTGTAAAAACCTATCTTGTTCAGTAATGCCTATAAGGCAGGAAATCTGCCATCCTTACTCTGCAGGCCTGCATATAATCCCATGGAAGTAGTGAAGTGGTAATATTGCCGGTGGACTAGTAATCCAGAGACCAGGGACCCAGGTCTGGGGACATGGGTTCAAATTCTACTCTGGCAGATAGTGAAATATGAAGTCAATAAAAATATGGAAATTAGGAGTCTAGTGATGACCCTGAAACCACTGCTGACTGTTGTGAAAACCCATGGTTGTCCTTACCTAGTCTGGCCTATATATGACTTTGGATTTACAGCCCTCTGAAGGGCAACTAAGGTTGGGCAATAAATGCTGGTCCTATCACTGACAGCCAAGTCCCATGAATGAATTTTAAAAAAGAGCCATAGCAATGTAGTTGACACTTACCATCAATTATTAGAGCTGGTGCCAGTTTCAAATCATTGTACCATGTAGTAAGTTAATGGTACCATATCTGCGTTAACTGCAAAACGAGCCACCCTATAGGTTATGGACTCGAGGTGCACATCCAGACTTGTTTTAAATGAACTGAGATTTCTGTCTCTACTGCCCTTTCAGGCAGTAACTTCAAAATTCTCAATGTCTGGATGAAAACACTTTGCTTCATTTTCCTTTTGGTCTATCATTTTAAATCTATGCCTCTTTGCCACTGACCACTAAGGTCCTTCCCATTCAGTCTATTCAGGTCCTTCACAATGCAGTATGTCAATCAAGTCTCCTCTCATCTGCTTCTGTTCCAAAAAGAACAACCTAACCTATCCAATCTTTCCTCATTGTCAGGACTGGACAATTGTAACAAGGACTTGTAAATCTCCTATACTCTCATGCAATCACATTCTTCCTGTAATGAGCATTCAAGTTGTGACCTAACTCATGATTTAACATCTTGTTAGTAAAAATGCTTGGATGCTACAATGAGGGGAAGGACCACTGTGAACAGTCTGGAAGTATGAACGAAGGTAGGCCAAATGGCCTTTTTTCATCTGTCATTACCACTGACCTTGCGAACTGCACCTTGGTCGTGGTAACTATTTGAGGAAATTCTCCCTTCTCCAAATGGCTTTCAGTAAGTTTGTGATTATTATTTGAAGAGGCCCATCTGACAGTACATGACTGAACCATAAAAACTAGAAGCAAAAGTAGGTCCTTCGAACCTGCTCCGCTATTCATTATGGCCATGGTTGATCACCAAATTCAAATATCTCCATCCCCCGCCCCTCCATAATCCCTTGATCCTTTTTGCCCCAAGAACTATATCTAATTTCTTGGTAAAATTACGCATCTGTAAATATTTGTAAGTGCCTGCTCTTTTTTTTAAACTCAAGTTAGGGTAGCGGATACATCATACTCCAAGAATAAAAGAAAATCCAATCGAACCTATTTAGAAACGAAGGCTTTTCAATGTACGAGATAGGAAAATTTATTTCCAATCAGTCCTGAGTTTTTCTCCTCAGTGCCGCTTGATGAGCGCCAGTACGTACCGAGAGACTGGTGTTAAGTATTAGCCTTTGACCAGGTCGCTGACAGTGAAACGCCAGTGCCCGCTCCAAGCTGCACAAAACGTGTTACCTTAGAAATGTGGAGAGCGCTTGATGTGAAACTGCTGCCATCTTCAGGTAATGTTCAGTTAGTCTTGTCCCCTGTCCCCGTCCCCGCCTCTAACACGTTAATTCCACCGTGACAAACAAATATACATTTATATATATATATAAAATCCAGAAAAGGAAATCAGGAATAAGCAAAATATCAGGCAGATGACGCCTCGATGTGCACCTCCTCACTTTAAGAATTGATAAAAGCACAATTTAACAAGGTCTCAAGGTGACTGGTGTATGTTTTTCACAGGAAATGTGTTAAGTTGTCACCTAAGCCTCACATCTCTTGGCGAGAGAGAGAGAGAGAGCGAGAGGGGTCTGCAATGTTAACTGTTTGTGGCTGGCGAGCAGCAATGAACAGATTTCCGCTCCATCTCTCTGGCCCCTTCATTGATGCAACGGTTTACTCAGATGGGAACAGATTGCCAGCAGTTGTCGAGCGGCTGTTAACCAATAAATGCAATGGCTTCAGGAGCTCGGTCACATTCGGCACATGAAAAAACAAAACACACACACACACACACACACTGGGAACTGTCCCCACTCCCCACCCCCCAATTCATGTTCAGGTGCCACTCAGCCTTTTCCCCATGGCCGCGCACACTTCACAGGCGAAACTGGGTCAATAAATGGGAAACCTGGAATCACTGGTGCCGTAAACCGACTAGTAACCAGCACAGCAAATCCCTGCTGGATCCTGTGAAGGGTTAAACCATTCAATCCACTGCGCATTGTACAAAACAGCACAATTTGAAATTAATACTTGGCAACACGTAAATAACATTGTGTGGAAATACCGAAGAGAAATGTGTATATGTATATATATATATTTTTAAAAACCACATCGCGTTATAAATATTTTGGAATCCTCTGCGTGTTCGACTGTAAACAGTTAGGTTGGAGAAAAAACAGATAGCGACAGCTTGACAAATAAAAGAACCGTGTCAAATACCTCGGAGTCGTACCACTCCAGGACCAGTTTGCTGGTGTTTGGTAAGAATTTGTTGTGGACGTGTTCTGTGGCCAGTTGGACGGCGGGTAAGATGCCTTCGGAGATGCTCTCCACCGCCTTGTTGATGGGCATCAGCCCCATGATGGGCAGCTTGGAGTCCGCATCCAGCCGGGTGGCGGTGTTCTTGAGTCCCAGAGCCGAGGTGGAATCCCATCCCCAGCTCCACAGCAACAAGAGCGTCCCAAGGCGTCCCAGGGAACGCCAGAAGACCCAAGCGAACAGCCCAGATCGGTAGGTCCCGGGGACTGGGTCCATCCTGGAGGAGAACAAACACCCGACTGGAAAGAGCGGGGATCAGAAGGCTGGCATTGGAGCTGTCTGTCGCTCGCTCCTCCGCTGTCTATCTACCTCGATCTCTCTCCCGAGATGGGCTCTCTCTCTCCAACCTCCTGAGGTGCTTCGCTGCGGTCCGGGGACTGAGCTGATCCGAGTTCAGTGCATTCCTTTCGCCCCTTCCTTCTCTTAGTGAGGGGGGTCCCGAGCAATCTATTTCAACGGCGATTGGCGCCCTCTCTCAATACATATAGGAGATGTATGTGTATATATAAATTTGTGTCGCCTTCTTTTTCACCTCCTTCAGCAGGGTTTCTTTCGGCAGCAGCTGGAGGGAGGAAAGCTGCACAGCAAGGGTATGAAAGATCACGCAGAGCAACGCCGATCATCCAGAGTGTTGGTCTGGGTGTTAATATGGGAAAGATCTCAGCACTTAGCCTTTCCTTTCATCGACAGCGCCCATCACATCCTGTCCAATCCATTGAAACACCAAGATAGATAACAGGGAAATAAAACTCCCACCCCTCTCCCCGAGAAAAAAAATAATCTCACACCGGCAAGGAGGGAGTTGAGGAGCGAGGTCCCTGGAGAGGCAGCCAAAGTGGGGAAGAAATCTTCTCAGTCGTCAGTCAGCCTCTTCAAATAATGTCAGAGTGGAGACTGCAGATGACAGCCGCTGAGCTCCAGCCTGGGCGTTCAGGCTCGGTAATCTGGGATTCCAGATTGCTGTTCACACTCGGGGCATGTTGTTGGTGGCAGTTAACACACAGGTTACACACAGGCGCAGAGCATCGCAGACATCGAGGCTTCAGCCGCATTGGACTCAACCTCCGGGTTGAGGAAAAGGGAAAGGCAGTGTAGAAGTACCCAAATTACAGTAGATCTCGGCTACCTCTCGTTGAAATCACCAACACAATCAATCATAATCAGAAATGCACAAAAGATCAAGGTTATGCTCCGTTTTTTTTTAGGAAAGGCACAGTCTACTTTGAAACCGGAGCTGGTTCTGGTTATATATGAGGGGGTTGGAGACGGGGGGGGGGGGATGATAATCACTAGCCATGAATTAAAGCAGATCACCATGGCTTCCACTGTCAATCACTGAATTCATTTGCTCTTTTTCTCTATTAAGTAAATGAAAGGGTCTGTTCACTGCAAAGCACAGTCCAACATGGATGGACTGAACTACAGAATTACATCTCGTTGAATTCTAAAAGATAGGTAACCCATTCCTCATGTCCTAGTTTAGAAGTCCACATTGCAATCAGTCCCTTCTAATTCTTTCATTTTGAATAAAAGTCTTCGATTTATTGCAGCTTTTTCCTCTCTATCTCACTTTCTGGGGGGAATATTTCGTCTTGATGTAGAGGAGGCTATTTTTGTGAAATTAACTAAAACTTTGAATGTAAGAGGAGAGGTGCAGCTTTACAAAATTAATTTAATGACCTTGTTTTTAAAAGTCCTTCAAAATGTTTAATTAGCTGCATTGTCTGTGAAGTTCTGGAAATATCGTCCAGGGAATTCATCTCAATATACGTTTGCAAATGTTTGTAACTTCTCGAGCTTGAAGTTTGAATCAATGTTGCCTTCAAACACGTGTTAAGAAGTTTAGTTTACAAGGCTTTGGAACTTAAATTTGTCTACTGATCCAATATGGCTCATTCAAGCCCTTGTTGCTATTTCATTTGGAGAACAACTTCGCGTTGCAATGATTAATAGCAACAATCCCAAAATTGTTGTATCCTGCACTAGTGGTTTGGATTTAATCATGTCACTGCTGGGCGATCAAGTAAGCCTCAGAATCTGTGCCAGGTACTGAAATAAGAGTACTCTCAAATTTCAACCGTTAGATTCCGGGGGAGATTTTTGCTTGTCATCGGTGGAGACTTGCTCTCACGCGTTTCAGTCATCTCCCAGTCCAGTATCAACTTAGTGAGTGAGCAATGTCATGTTTTAAGCAGGAGACAGTTGTTCATGTCTATGGAGTATTATCGTAGTCATGAAAGCAGAAAGATGGATTTGACTTCTGGGACAGAAACTACATGTATTCTTCATAGCTTATCCAATTCGTAATCTAACTAGGAACCCAATGTAAGAGGGCGACGTGTCACGGATTCCTGGTTTATGGACAACAGAGCAACCGAATTATTGGAAACGCTGCACGTTTCCCTAATGCAGGTGATTGATTTCTCGTTAACGTCTTAGGGCCGGGGAGATATTCGATGTATGCAATCAATATAGCTGGACTTAGGCAGTAACACTTAAATCCAGCGATCAATCATTGGTTTAGTATTTAATTAAGTCCAAGGTCAGAATTGGACAACACTTTAAAATTGTGTCGATGAGTGTGAGGAGTTCAACTGATAGGTGGGGGGAAGCAATAAAAGTAGAACACAGGTTTATTTCAGTTCAGTTCCACGAGTGCTGTAACGGCAATGCACTAAATTGTGGAGTTTAAGGCAAACGTAAAACTTCGAAAATGAATGTTTCGGTGTTATTCTTCTTGGGAACAAATGCAGGATGACTGAGGGACATTATGCGTTATACCATTTGTCCAGAAGTAGCATAAACCTGAGATTCAGTTGATCGACCATTAATAGCGTGAAAAATACTTAAAGGCATTTAACAAGCTGCTATCAATGCTCATGAAAAGAGCAAACAGATTGTCAGCAATAGTTATCATTGGATTCATAAACAATTGCTTTTTGGAGAGGCAATTGAAGTTGCTGAAGTGCATTATCCAGTAAATAGAATCTAGTTACATTTTCTGAAGGTATCTGTAAGACTCAATCTTACAGAAAATCGTGATTCATGGAATTGCTGTCAAATTAGCCAATTGTATTGTATTCAAACTCTAATAGTTATTACGTTAGACAATACATGTAAATACATCTGGATGAGGACAATGATTAATTAAGTTGTGTAAGGATCTCTTCTGCTTCTCTTTGTTATTCTTTGAAACTATTGAGGAAACTTATGTTCACATGACATTGAATTATGCTGAAGATGGGAAACATTCAAAGGGCTATGTCCCATTGATTAGGAATACTAAGAAATTACAGATTTTAATAGTGAATACAAATTATGTATATTGAAGAATGAAATGTACATAGAGGAAAATTGTGAACATGAGTAAGCTATTTGATTGATTTGGTGTGAGTCAGAATTGGAAGGTATTAGTAAAACGTGGAATTAAAACTCAAGATTAGCAGAAACTTTATCTGACAGAGCTGTTAATATGCAATATTGTTCCAGATGAGAAGGCAAGTTTGGGAAAAGACTTGGACAAATATTTTTTTGGGGAACAAGTTGAAGGCTTGATTGGCAAAATCAGGTAAAGATAACCAAATGCTAAACAAGTTATGATTCTAGTGTTATGGCTGTAGAAGCATCATGCTAAGAGTGGGTACACTACATTAAAAGCAAAAACAACTAACTTTTCAGATACAGCAACTTACGAGACAGTTTGATGCTGAGCAATCACGCTAAAGGGAAAAAGTTAAAACAGAGGGGATTTAGAATGCTTACAAAAGCAGAGAGTGGTAACAGGATAGAACTTTAAAGAGGAATGTACAAAGACATAAGGCTTGGAGTAGATAGAGTGCCTGAGATATTGCATGGTTTCCTTGTTGAGGGTATGGAGAAGTTTTGCTTGGTTATGGTCACAATGACATGAATTATACATGGTTCATAGATTATGAGCTTGATGAATCTATATTGTTTAATGCTTTTTATATATTGACAATTTTTTATTTATAGCATATTTGACAGTGAAACATCATAAGACATTTTATAGGATCATTATCATATTAAATTTGGCACTACAAAATTTTTTAATGTTAGATTAATACTACTCTTGGGTATGTATAAAGTAATATCTTTGAATAGTTACTCATTGGTTCAATTAGCTTTCGTTTGCATCCAATCTGTGCCAGACATTGAGAACCTAGGGAAAATTAGTTGACTCTATTGCTCCTTGTCCAATAGTCAAGTAAACAGTTTGCGTTTCAATTCTATATTGAACAGAAAATGTTGATTTTGTTGTAAATTCAACAAAAAAACCCAACACAAATAGTGTGGCATACAATGATAAGAACAGCTTCTGTACATGCTGTACCCTTAAAATAGTAAAAATTTCAAAGCATGTCACAAACAATTTCAAAGAAAGTTTGACATCAGGAGGAAGTTTTAGGTTTTTGCCTACATAACCTATAAAACAATTTGGGTTTTAAAGACAGAGGGATCCCAGCACTCAGGATCTAAACAACTCAAGGTATGACATCAATAACAATTAGAATCAGAGATCCTATAATTCCTTCCTGTGTACTTTGTCTAAAAGCAGACCTTGAGTTAATTTTGTTGATGCTTCATGTGAGCTGTTCATCTTGGCAGTTTTGTCAGTGGTGTTTGGCCATTGCCTTCCAGGAGACAGGGCCCAAGTCTACCTTAGCTTAAAGAAAATCAAATCCATGATGTTGGTACTAATCTGAACCACACTAAAACATCTAAACTAACTAGCCCCCACCATATCATTTAAAAAAATTTAAAATTTGCGTAAAGTAAAATATCTACTTTCCACTCAATGTATCTATAGGCCATCTTGATTCTCACTTAGGATAGAGTTAACAGGACAATTTTCTTGCTGAAAATGTGTAAATTGAGTGATAATCCATGTTTACAATGACTTTCATCACACCGTTGAGAAGAGGCAATTTTTAGCTCAACACTTTTTGCATGATAGGAAACAGTGTAAATAAATGCAATATATGGGGCAAATAAAGAATCTGCAATCCTGCTGTACCATCATTTGCTCATCACTTAAGGTATCAGATGTGAATTTTTCTGTTCTACTTGTAATTAAACAAAATGAAAAGCAAGCAGATAAAAAATACAGTAAAGGAAGAGGAGGCAAAATTCTTTGTTAAATCCCTTCAGGTTCTTGAGAATGATGTGTGAAAACACCAGATTTACTTCTAGAGGCAGGGTAACAACAAACAGTGAGAATGCCTGGCTAAGAAGAAATAGAAAAGATCAGCGCCTTTTCTGATACTCCCACTTAAGTGGAGGTAGCTTAAGCTGAAGAGAACTCAATGTGATGTTTCACTCCAAAGATGTGTGGATTGAGTGAATTGGCCATGCTAAATTGCCTCTTTGTGTTAGGGGAATTATCAAAGTACATGGATTATTAGGGTAAATACATGGGAATAGGGCTTGGGTGGGATTTTGCCGGTGCAGGCTTGATGGGCCAAGTGGCCTCCACCTGCACAGTAGGAATTCTATGATTCACTAGCTTTGATGTTAGCATTGTCTCCTTAGAGAAAAGATGCTTCAGAGATGATTTGATCATGGTGCTCAAAATCATGAGAGACAGAATAAATAGAGAGAAAATGAGAGAAGGGAAAAAAAAACCAAAGGCATTATGAGAAAAAAATGTATTGGTTATAATCTGGAATGTACTCACTGGAGGTAGATTTAATTGTGATTTTCAAAGGGAATTTAGTTCAGCACTTGAAGGATAACAAATTCTGGGCTACAGGAAAAGGCAAATAAATGGAATTAGTTGAATCATTCTTGCTGGCACAAACTCAATGGTCCAAATGGCCTCCCCTTCTGTGCTGGAGTGATTCTACAGAAGATAGTACCTAGTACTGATCTCTGCAGAAATATGGAGTTCACTATACTTCCGAAAGTTAGTGTCTTAATGCCAAAATGGTGACAAATCAATATCAATGCACATTTTGAGCGTTATGGACATGCCATGAAAGTTACACCCAACATTCATACGTATAAATTGCTGACATTCATGATAAGTAGATATTAATGTGACACCTTGTAAAAAGGATTAAGTATGAGAGGGCATAGATTTAAAGTGTTTTACAGAAAATGTAAATGTAACTAATCAAAAATGTTGTTTGGATCTGGAACGCACAGTGTGGTGGAGGCAGGATCAATTGAAGCATTCAAGGGGTCATGAGATTATTTGACTAGAAACTGTGCAGTATTAGGTGGTATTGGATTAATTAGAAAACTTACAACAAAGATCTTCCTAATGAAGTTAACATATGTCTCATTGTGATAAACCAGAGCATTTTTCATCTGTGTGCTAGAACAACATTGTTAAATTGCTTATCCTGCACAGATTCCATGCAAAGGCCCTGCTGCCAGTATGCTTAAGGTCATGCACATGTTGATTTGGAGATTCTGAGCCCCTAAATTGGTGTGGGAATGGAGTGGCAATATGTTTAATCATGATACTATTTTAGTGAGATAAAGTTAGAACAAGTGTATTAAGTTCTCAAAAACTCAGGCAATCATTTTCAGTCCAATGTGGGCTATATATTTCCAGCATTGTGACCTGGCTGGATAGGGAATACACTGATTGCTCGTCTTGCAATTTTTGATCTTTGGGATCTTCTTTTTGCCTCTCTCCTGTCTTGTCTTGGATGAATTTTGTCAGGATATCTTTTATCTGAGCTACTATCCAATTAATCCCTCTCTTACCCCAATTATCTTCAGCCTTGTGTTTGAGCATGTTTTCCTTGACAAATTAGAAATTGTTCATGTGTCTGTTACTAATCTTACACATTTATATAAGCATTATCCTTCGTTTTAACTTCATGGTTTTTCATCCCATCTTTTCTAATCTTAGAGAGAAAGGAACTTTTACATTGCATTCTCCCACAGCTTCAAGTTCCTAGTACTTTTGCAGTGAGCAAGCCCTTTTAAATTCTGCATAGTTTTGACACAGTTCCACTACAATGGATCCTTAATGTGCCCTATTTCCTAAATTTTCCCACTTTATTAAATACCTTTCTTTGTAAGATAGTAAAGGTAAAACTTTGCTTTTAGTAAAGTTAAGCATAAGTCAACTATAAAATTAGATATTAGCTTCTCAAAGTAAAGTTTGACTTTAACATTTGGTATTAGTAATCTGATATTGCATGGCTTTTAATTTGTACTGGGGATTAATGCTGATAGAGCACTCAATTTAGAAATGGTCCAATTAAAAGCCACATCACTATAACAGCTAACCTACTGTTCTATAGCTCTTTTGTGAGTATTTGCTATCCATCTACAGGCAAGCATTCATTAAGTTCCTTTGTACTTCACATTTTTACCTCAATCAGGCCAAGGAAGCAAGGAAGAGAGAAGCCACCTTTTGCAGTGCTTTACCTTCTCAGTTGCCTTTCTGCACAATGCTGATTCTCTCCATGGTTACAGCACTAGCTTTCATCTAACATGAAATTTGCTGAACTTGAATGAAGTGGATGGGTGCATCATGTGAATGAAGTAGTGTTAACTGTCAAAGATCTAATGAACTAAATCAGACTTGTGCAAAATATTCTCAATGGGAAAAACAGCTTTCCCCATTGATATTAATTGATCTTGTATTTTTAAGACCAGTAGAAGCTTTGATTTTTTTTTTTTTATAAAAAACTAGTAAATGCACTTCAATACTACAATCACTCCATGCAGTAGAATACCACTTCCACCTTGATTTAAGAGCTATGTTCAAGTGTTTGTCTTAGTCTTAATAGCAGAAAACAGCAAAATGTGAAAAAACATAGGAGCTTCATAAACTGCTGTGTATTTTTAAACAATTGTTAGTTTGTCATACTCTAGAATTTGCTCCTAAAGCATATGTTACAATTCAAATTAAATTGATAAAATACAGGTTTTAAACATCAGCATCGAGTTTCTGCTCAGGTCAAAATTTGAGCAGGATAAGAGTGGGATTTGTGTCCAACTGTTGACTGGTATGACAATCCTGCCACAGTTTCAGGGGTCAGTCAAATCATCATCATAAGAGTTCCTAACATTTTTCTACTTCTTTGAGAACAAGTTAGAAATTAACACCAGCCACTAATCTCTGCATAATTATTAGTACTCATCCTCTCCATACGATTACCTAATCTTGGAGCTGTTGGAATATCTTTAGATTGTAAAGTAGCACATTACATAGAAAAGACAAGATCATTACACTTTAACTGCATGAATATGGATATTCCAGCAAGGGGAGTCTCCTCCTAACTCTTCTTGCAAGTACTGCAATCCAATCTCCTAGTTCCTCTGTTTCCATTATATCTGTGCTGAAGCTGCAATCCAAAGATGTGCCGTTTGAGTGCATTGGCTATGCCACGTAGTGTCCCAAGATGTATAGATTAGGGAGGATTAGTAGGGTTAATAATGAGTTTTTGGCAAGGGCCTAGGTGAGATGCTCTGTCAGAGTTAGTGCAGATTCCACAAGCAACATCCAAACATTTCCTCCAGGTGAAACATGTGCTTCTTTCAATTTAGTTTACCATATTTGCTGCCTATAACACCATTACTACATTGTGAAGGTCAAATACAGATAGTAATCACATTGTGAAACATTTCTGTTCAGTCTTCATTATCTGTGTCACTCCAACTCTGACCTATTTCCAACCTCTGACGTTGCTCTAATCGGGCCTCACCAAAGCTCGAGGCAACACCTTACTTTTCAATCAGGCACTTTACAATTTTCCAGACTCAAGATTGAATAATTTCAGATCATGAGTAATGTGCCCACTTTTTTGCCAGTAACTGTTGATAATGATTCTGCTGTTATCATTTCCATCTCAATTCATATTTTCTTTTTCAATTGTACCATTCCTATCTCCTTCTGGAACACCATCATCCCTTTCGTCATTTAATCCCTTTTGGCTACTGGCCATTCTATTTGTTCTTCCCCACCACTCTCTCTTTTTGCTGTCTGTGTACTTGCATAAAACCTGACTTCTCCTCATTCTGATGGGAAATCTGTGACTTGAAATGTTAACTCTGTTTCTCTCTCTCTGTCTACTGAAGTTGCTGAGTATTTCCAATAGTTTATTTCAGGTTTCCAGCATCTGCAGTGTTCTGATTTTGTAAAAGGCTTGAATTAACCACAGCATAGAAAATAAGTTCTGTATTTTTCAGAGGCTCTTTGAAATACCATCACCACTCTAAAGCATCTCTTTCCTCAAAGACTTGAGCACATTGACCTCAATAAGAGCATTATATGGTGTGAAGTTACTTGTTGCACCTACACAATGGTTTTACTAACACCTGGGTTTTGCTGTATTAAATTTGGCTGCAAACGTGGCTCTTTTCCAGAACTATAACAGTCTACAATAGCAGAAAGCCATTGTTAACATGTGATAGAGTCCAAAATATTTACCTTCTCATGTTGAAGAATCTTTCCAATTCTGAAAAAGAGACACAACAAAGAAAATTATGGCCCTCCAAGCCTGCACCTACTATGATGCCTTTCTTAACTAAGGCCCCCTATTTTTGCAGGGGGGACCATATCCCTCTATTTCTATCCTATTTATGTATTTGTTAAGATGGAGGTACCACTACCTCCCCCAGCAGCAAGTTCCAAGCACCATCACTCTGTGTTTTTAAAAGAAAATCTGCCCAGAGACCCCAAGGAAATCAGATGAGGAAATAGTACAAGTAGCAGCTGCAGGTTTATGCTGAACATCTATTTCTCTGTCTTCCTATCCCTGACTGTCAACAAGCTACATGTAAACCTCTCAAGTCACTCCTCTCACTAATAAAGCCATGAATTATGTATTATAAAGAGTTCACAGATGATGTGTTAATGTATAATTTAGATGATGATGTATCAATGATGTCAGTAATACATTAGACCAGAGAGAAAGAGAGGTTGGAACATCATACCTAGAAGCACCATATCTATTCTGTAATCTGCTTACATCTATTACTAATAAACAAGCACTATGCAGGCTACCAACCAAATAATATCCCTAGGGTACATGAAAAAGAAGGACCAATTTCAGAATCAATTGTACTCAGTGAGCCATTTTCTCTACCCTCCCTCTTTCCTCTTCTAGATACAATTAAAACAGAAGTTAGAGAAAAAAAAGAGCTGACCTGGATTCCACTCTGATAATGTTTCAAGTATATGCTATCACATGGCAGTTACCATCAGCAAATCTCTCCTTTTCAAGTACAGCTGGGGGAGAATTAGAAAATGAGCTAGAGGAAAGTACACCAAAACACAGATGAGGAAACATATGGGATCGGGTATGGATGGTAGTGAAAACTGGAATAACTTGGATATATCAGGAAGCTGGTTCCAACTGAGTAACTTGTTTAACCTGAGCACATTAAATTGCCTATCTGGAGCCCTATCAAGAAAGTGATTTATCTATTAACAAAGGTCAGACACTCAAATGAAGTGACATTGCAGCTGATGCTTACATTTATATCCAAGGGTTTTCTGAGTTTCCTGAAACTTGTCAATGCAAGAAAGGCAATTGTCAATTGCAGGGGTTGAATCAAATTCTTGGAAATTCTGCAATAAATACTTTTTTTTGGCTGTTAATGGCAGAGTGTGTTCATAGTACATTTATTGAGATTTTACATTGGTGGTTTGGTTTTAGATTATATCTCAGATAAGGACCAATTTGACCAGCAGCCACTTACTCTTGAAAGGCCAATTGTTGGATTGGAAAGAAGGATGCAGTTTAGAGAGCAGCAGGAGAGAGGGGAGGAGCAAATGCAAGGAACTTGCATGCAGTACTACCTGTGATGATGTGGAGATGCCGGTGTTGGACTGGGGTAAACACAGTAAGATGTCTCACAACACCAGGTTAAAGTCCAACAGATTTATTTGGTAGTAAACGCCACTAGCTTTCAGAGCGCTACTCCTTCATCAGGTGAGTGAGGAGTTCTGATCACAAACAGGGCATATAAAGGCACACACAGTTTACAGAATGCTGATTAAAATGTGAGACTTTACAGCTAATCAAATCTTAAAAGTGCAGACAATGTGAGTGGAGAAAGCATTAAGCATAGGTTAAAGAAATGTGTATTGTCTCCAGACAGGACAGTAAGTGAGATGTTGCAAGCCCAGGCAAGTGATGGAGGTTACAGATAGTGTGATGTGAAACCAATATCCCGACTGAGGCCATCCTCGTGTGTGGAACTTGGTATCAGTTTCTGTTCAGCGACTCTGCCCTTTGTACGATGTACTCTCTGCCGGAGACGTTTTCGGGATTGCTCAGTCAGTGGCTTACAAATGAATAGGCAAGTATTATGGGGAACATTTGTCCTTTCTAGTCCACAGTTAGAGTGTTAATGTGAAGCCTGTATGTAATTTTTTACCTTGAATGATTTTTTTTTTTCCAAATTTAAAATAAATTCCAATAGCTGGATATTTGGTGAATTTTTAAAGCTATCGGATTATTTATCAACACACACTTGCCTTGGATATTAGAATGCAGTGGCTTAAGATCCCAGGAGCTCCAGTGCAATAGCAACCTCCTCCAGAAGACAATTGCCCAAGGACTTCAAATTTCCAAACAAATTGCCCTGCACCTGAGAACCATCTGATAATGTGATCCAAATCACAAACCTTGGATTGTTTCAATTGTGTCTTACAACATTGGTTATCCAGAAAAAATTAAAATATAAACCACTTCAAACGGCTGGGTAACTATAGCATTGACCCACTCCAACCCTTCCATTGGATTCTTCTTTGACGCTCACCACCAACCCCCCCTCCCCTTTCCCACTGGAATTATCCATACTCATTACACCGTGCCCCCGACTCCCGCATCAAACTTGACTTACCCCACCACACACACAGACCATTCATTTACCTTATACTTGCCCTCTTGTTGAAGTGGCTGGACCTTTAAACTTACCAGGTTTAGGCTAGCAAGTGCTGCAAAACTGGCCATTTTTATGTATTATACCGCTCTCTCTAACAATTTCTGTTACGCAGCTGCAGAATTAACTGTCCTGGGGTCCAGACCATCACAATACTTCACGGTGATCATTCACTCTGATCTCTGTCCCAATCTGAGCTGAAATAGTTTCCTCTGTTTAATATAACACTCTGCGCTAATAGTTCAAAGATTTCATATTCCTCAAATGCTGGTTCACTTTTATACAATGAGACATTTAAACTTTATAGATGGCTGCAAAGTCCCCTTATTCAGATCCATTTATAATTAAACATAGAACTGAGCGCTGTCCCCAGTTTGAATGTCCACAGTCACATGTTAAGTTGCAGTCACCTTCACAAATTTTGTGGCCATTTACGCAAATTATGATCTTACAATCCATAATATCCTCATGCTTCTACTGATCACAACTTGCCTCCCCCACAGGAAAAAATCAAATATAAGGTCAGCTTTACATTTATCATCTGTGAAGCAAAGAAAAACTCTCATTCATTCTGCACGCACATTCTGGCATTCACATAGAAATCATTGTTACACTTTCCTCTGTTGGTTGATCTACTGATTAACTTGTGCTCTGGATAGCATGTCACACTGGCATTAATCTTTCTTGTTGTAGAGATGCTAGTGTTGGACTGGGGTAAACACAGTAAGAAGACTCACAACACCAGGTTAAAGTCCAACAGGTATATTTGGCAGTAAACATCACTAGCTTTTGGAATGCTCCGAAAGCTAGTAAACCTTTTGGGCTTTAATCTGGTGTTGTGAAACTTCTTACATTATTTTTTCCAGTAATGTATGTAATCTAAATTGAAAGGCTGTAAGAATAAGCTCTATCAAAACAATATTGGTCACGATAAATTTCTCTGGGAACTCCAAAGGTTATATTAGGGTATATTTTGTGTACGTTAGGGTCTCTCAGTACCCTGGTTAACACAGATGTCAATATGCTAAAGAGTTAACAAAAGATTTAGGGTAGTATTTTAGAATTACACTGGAGGCAACTCCCTGCAGTGGGCAGGTGGTGGCGTAATGGTATTGTTACCAGGTGAGTAATCCAGAGAGCCAGGGCAAATTTGGGGACCCAAATCCTGCCATGACAGATGGTGAAAATTTTATTAAAAAAATCTAGAATTAAAAGTTTAATAAAAACCATTAAATCACTGTCAATTGTTGGGATGGTGTCCATGATGAAGCTGCTCTTTCATTGAGTTTCAGTGCAGACTCGATGAGGTGAATGGTCTCCTTCTGCACAGTAGGGATCCCATGGAATGGGCAAATCATGCAAAATACTGTAGACATTGACAGGACTGGAAGATCAATGACGAGCCGCCAGAAGAAAACACTTTCCTGGGACGGGTGCTGCAAAATCCCACCTCTGAGATTCTCACTCCTCTGTAGAGTATTTTTGCTGATGTTTATTTAAGCTTCTTTTAGGAGATGTAGTCAATTGGGCATTCAAGCACAGAGTCGACTTCCTGGAGGAGGATAGGTATTAATAGCTAATATTTACTAAAATCTGGGGTGGCTATTTTGGATTCATTTGTGAGAATGGCTTTTAAGTTATTCAAAAAAAATATTTTGGCACATCGCTGTCCACGCTACTTTCACCATTTTTTTTTGGACATAACTGTTAGTGGACCTTGCACTGGTGTAGGCCCCTGGGATGACAAAAGCCAGATTTCTCTCATTTGGGATCATGGGAATTTGCCAATTCATTTTTAAGTGGCTGATTCTATTGAGCTAGTATGACCTACCTTGCTACACAATCTGTGATGCAAGGAATTAAAATCAGCCCAATCACTAAATTTGAGAGTGGTAGGCTGGTGACTTGAGCTGTGTTATTCCCAGGTATTTGGGTTTTCTTTTAAATGAAACACAAAAATTAATTGCAGATAAAACAAGCAATTAAGAAGGTAAATGTTGTGATAGTCTTTATTTCAAAGCATAAAAATAGAAAATGCTGGAAAATCCAAAAGTGGAATATTGTGCACAGTTTTGATCTCATAAAAGCTTAGAAGATAGGAGCAGAGGAGGCCATTTGGCCCTTCGAGCCTGCTCTGCCATACGTTATGATCATAGTTGATCGTCCAACTCAATAGCCTAATCCTGCTTTTTTCCTATAACTTTTGATCCCATTCACCCCAAGTGCTATATCTGGCTGCTTCTTGATTACATTTAATGTTTTGGCACTAACTAGGTGAAGAAATGTCTCTCACCTGTCCTAAATGGTCTACCCTAAATCCTCTGTGACCCCTGGTTAAAGTTTATTGATCAGTCATAAGTAAGGTTTACATTATCACTGCAATGAAGTTACTATGAAATGCTCCTGGTCGCCATATTCCAGCGCTTGTTTGGGTCAATGCACCTTACCAGCACATTTTTCAGAATGTGGAAGGAAATCCACGCAGACATGGGAGAACATGCAAACTCCACACAGACAGTGATCCAAGCCAGGAATTGAAACCAGGTCCCTGACACTGTGAAGCAGCAGTGTTAACTACTGTGCTGCCCATGATTCTGTACCTCTCCCGCCACCATCAGGAACATCATCCCTGCATCTACCCTGTCTGATCCAGTTAGAATTTTATAAGTCTAGAATTTTATAAGATGTTTGGTTGTTGAATAAATTCAAGGCTGAAACCAATAGGTTTTGAACTCCAAGGTAACCAAGGGATTACTTCAGATAATCAGCAGAGCAATCAAATTGAGGTCAAAGATCAGCAAGGTTTTTGAATGGTAAAGTAGACTCAATTAAGGGCATTCTTTTGCCTGTATGTAATATGTTATTATGGAAGAACACATGATCAAACACTCTGGAACATCCTCAATGAATGCTTGAGGTGACTCCTCTATTCCCTCTTCAATCATGGTCAGCATGTCTGAAATCTAAAACAAAAGATGGAAAACTACGATGCTAGTGGTAATTTTGGACATTGGCAGAAAGCAAGAGCAAAATTGTCAGTATGTCATTACTTTCTAATATTTTTGGAGTTTAAACAATATGATCATGGAAGAATGAAGTTACAAATGGCCAAGGGTTGCATCTCTCCAAAAGAGCGTACGAGATAGTCAGAAATCACTGGTTTTTCGAAACAGCCGTGTGATAGGATATCCTGGACTTAAACAGATTGTGTGCAAGATTGATAAGCTTCACATTGTGAATCCCTGGGTCAGTACTCATGTTCAAATCACTGGATTGTGCTGAGTTGTCAGTTATGGACAGGTTCCTGGTTTGAAATGGTGTTTGGTTCTCGGAGAGGGAAAGGTTATTGGATCACATGTCTGCTGCTTTGAAGAAACTGCTGGAGAAATCATCATTTCCTTCAGCTTCAGTGCAGCAAATGGGATATTTCACAATGACACAAAAATAAAGGACTCAGTTGCCTGACTTTAAAATGGTCCAGATACTGGACATAGGTGTCGAAGTAATGGAAGGATTAAAGAAAGGAAAAATCACGTTAAAAGTACCTTTCACACCTTGCAGAAAGCAGAATTGGAACAGCAATAATAGGCAACTGAATCCAAGGAAAACACAGAACACTTGAGAGGTGCTTCAGATATGACTTGAAGTATCATTAGCTGTTGACAATGAAGCGGGTTGAGATCTTGAAATCACACGTGATTCGGAGAATTCCAAGGAAGAGGATAAAGATAATGATGAATCTTAACAAATTATAGTGGTCACAACGAGTTTAGTCCGGTGATGAATGTATGATTCATGAACTCATTTAATTGTGAAGTGCTGGATGGGGCTTCTACTTGACAGTAGGTGGAACAAATTAGTTAAAATGTTATCTTCATTCACTAAGTAGTGAAGATTGAATTAGGGTTAAGAAATATAAAAGTGCTATTTGCTTTAGGTTTGGTGATTGTGACAAATTGAGATCATTATGGAGAGTTGCAATTTCATATAAAAGAACTGAAAAAAAATCATTTTGCAATTACTAAATAATCTCTAGTGAGATGCCTACGCTGTTGGAGTTGAACTTCTAAGAGAAAAAAGGCTCAGATAAACAATACCAAGGCAATTATTTTTGGAAAGTCAGTAGATCTGCAGTTTATCCAGTCAGGATATTATTGTATTCCCTTAAAAGAACACAACAACGTTCTATTTTAAACCATCCATTGGCAAGTGATATTAATTAAGTTGTTGCCATATATCTAAAGATATGGGACAAAGACAGACAGAAATATGGTATGGTTTCCTTTAAACCATAGAACTGCGTTCTTTTTCTCTTGAACAGAGATGCCTATGGTCCCTAGTGGATTATGACTATTTACCTTACATTTTGTGGCCCTGGTGACCTGATTTTAGTTGCTTTATGACAATACTTAGTAAGAGCTTAAAGGGTTATTATAGAGAAATGGATAGGAACTGGACTTGAGACACCAGTGACTTTTCTGACTAATAATGGAGGAGAATTTGCCAACGACAAGTTCTGAGACATTGTGAGAAATATGGTTATGCATATTCCAGCTGAAAATCTTTTCAATAAAGGACTTTTTGAAAGGAATAATGCAGTGACTAATGAAATGCTGCATAATAGTTTAGTTGATCGACTGGACTGCAAGTTTGCAATAACCCTGACATGCATTACATGCAAAGACTTCACTCCAGATCGTTGATGGCTATAGTTCTTATCAATTAATCCATGGGAGAAATTCCAAATTGCCCCCTGTGCTGTGAGAGAAGTCTTCCATTCGCCATTCCAATCTCTCTATGCATCTGAATGCTTTACATCTAGATAGTCTTTCATCAAATCTGAGGTCACAGAGAAAATTTGGAGAGCTCTGAAGCATTGTACAAAACAATTTGCAACAGGATTTGATGCAGGAGATTTAATGTATTATGAAGGAGAGGCTTATTGGGAAAAGATGTCCCTGGTTAGGCAATTGGTCATAATGATGAGAGAGTATTTGATCAAATATGGCAAGCATTTGTTAAATTCAGTCTTTCAATTCATCAGGATTAATTACAAAAACTTAGACTCTGGATATCTGGTAGAAGTAAATGAGAGGCCTAATACCTCAAGTGCTCATGTGTTTTGTGACAAAGGTTCCACAGAACAGCATGTAATAACTCAAGCACCCGATAGTGGTAATGGGAATGATCATGACAAAAATGATAGCGCTATCACATCTAAAAACAAACTGTTCAAAATGGATACTTGATTGATATATATTCCAGAATGGTTAAGTGAATCATGGTGTGTTACAATTACAGAAAGCACCGAAAGCTCCTGGCAGGTTTAAGTATTGATTCAGAATAATGGCCAAGAAGTAAAGCTGACATAAAAGAGTGTGGAAGATAAAGTAAAGTACAAGGGATAATGATCTGGAAGTAACTCTTGCATCAGTAAATTATTACATACCAGGGAAAGGCTCTTCAATATCAAACTATTTCTGCAAGAGTTCTCTTGCAGTCATCGTCTTTAGATATATAAAAATGCAGGTACAGACCATAGCTTGAATATATTACAAAATGGAATAAAGACACCAGAACAGTCAAGTACTTCAAGCAACAATCTTAATGGTTACAGATTTTTAGTCACTGACAATAAACATGAAAATAAGAGTGGAAAAGCAAAGGAGGTTAGATAATTCAAGACAGCTTGGAGTTTATTATGAGCTGTCAAATAGGGGGCAACCAGATTTGTACTGAAAATGTCCTTGGAGTTGAGATTAAAATGTTAAAGCAAGGTCTTGGAAGAGTAATTGAATGATACAGATATTATGGTGAACTCGCCAACAGCTGGTAAAGTAATCTTTTTTATCTCTTCTGGCTATGTGTTCACTGTAATGTTATCAACATAAAAGCCACTTCTCTACATGGTAATACTTTGAGAGAATTGTTTCTGAAACTACAACAAGAGGCAACAGACGTAGAAGAAAAACTACGAAAGTGAACACGTCAATAGTCGAAAAGATGCTTTCAGGGTGTAGCATTGTTCAGTGAGATCTGTTTTGAAAATAGTCTATGTTCAACTGAAAGCAAATCCTGCAATGTGTCATTACTTTCATTAAGGAAGACTTTCAGGCTTCTTCATGACACATGCTGACAATTTTTCTAAAAAATCTGAGAAATATATTATTAATAAGATTAGGATAGGATTTAAAATTGGGAGTCAGTCTTGAGGGCTTTCAAATATATTGGTTTCGATATAGAGGAGAGTCAATCTGGAATAACTTTAAATCAACATCTTATTTAAAATGTATTACTCCTATCTCAGTTGATCATTTTAAGTCATCACTGAAAGATGCATCGAAAAAAGAGATGGAGCAATTTAGATCAGATCCGAGTTTTATGTTGGAATAAATCTGAGAAATTCTTGCACAAGTTCCTGTCCTAGTGATCCAAAGAACACAAAGCAATGCTTTTTCATTTTAATCTTTCTGATGGATATTCTATTACAGCTGGTATCAAAAAATGGCTCTTGTGTGAGATTGAGAAATATTGTCTAATAGCTTAGGAAGCTAGGAAATTAAAAAGTGCTGTTAGAAAAGTACCCTATCTTCTAAAACATCGTATTTTATGGAGGCAGTGCATACTGAATTCTATTTGTCAAATATTTGAAGTGATGTTCTTTACAATAGGCATGCTGAAGATGGTATTTCATTTAATGTTATTTAGATAATGTCAATGCAATGAAAAACGTGAGTGAGAAAAGACTATGGTTTCACATTACCAGCTTGAAATTAAATGCTGGAGAGAATGGATAATCTCAAAAGTAAATGAGTGGATGCAAATCATCAACTGCTTAACAGTTTTTGAAAAATATATGTGTTTTGGAAAAATAATGAACCAAAGGCAACAAGGACCTTGTTGCAATGCATAGTTAGGATGAGGAACGTAACGTCTAAGAGTGAGATGGAGGCTAATTGAAATATAAGGTAAAATTTAATCACATGCATGGGGACTGGGCTCAGACATGGGTGCTGTAGAATCATGAGGGAAGTTTTGGGATGGAGAATTCATCCCTATCCCACACCCAATTTCCCCCTCCCCCACCTCCCCAATTAAGGATAAGGGAGATCAAGATCTGCGTTTCCATTACTGGGCCAACTGAGGGCCATAAGTGACCAACTAAGGGCTTGATAGAGAACTTCAAAATACTCAGATTTAAAATACTAATTAAGACTATCAGAACTGAGTGGATTAGCTTAGGATAAGATGCCTTACATATATTTTGCAGAGGTATTCTCTGCATAGAAACATATCGCTAGAGAATTTAAACATGAGGTTCTAATGTATCATGGGAAATAAGCCCTTAAAGTGAACCACATTCCTTATAACAATACACCTGTAAAGTATAACTCTTACTAGCATGACTGTCAACCAGCTCAGTAGGCAAGACATTCGTTGAACAAGGACAAGCTAGTGATTCCAGATAACTAATAAATAGGCTGAGTATTATACCAGATAAGAATTTAGGCCAGGTGTCTTTGGGGAAAGTCAGGCAGAAATCATTAGAACTTATTGTTCCCATGCTGTCGGAGAACATCTGTAATTGGCCAAGGTATATTTACTAATTGGCTCATGATGTGCCAGAAGGTAGCTAGAGTATCATTTGGGAGTGTTTGCTTTGTCACCGTGATGTAACTTGAGAGAAGAGTTGGATTGCCCAGCTCTTCTCTCCCAGCATGTGTTGGTCAATAAAGGATACTATTGTCATAAGAACTAGGAGCAGGAGTAGGCCATCTGGCCCTTCGAGCCTGCTCCGCTGTCCAATAAGATCATGGCTGATCTTTTTGTGGGACTTAGCTCCACTATCCATCAACTCACCATAATCCTTAATTCCTTTACTGTTCAAAAATATATCTATCCTTGCCTCAAAAACATCCAATGAGTTAGCCTCAACTGCTTCACTGGGCAAAGAATTCCACAGATTCAAAATCCTTTGTGTGAAGAAGTTCCTCCTCAATTCAGTCCTAAATCTACTTCCCCTCATTTTGAGGCTATGCCCCCTAGTTCTAGTTTCACCCACCAGTGGAAACAATTTCTCTGCTTCTATCTTTTGTATTCCCTTTATAATCTTATATGATTCTATAAGATGTCCCCTTATTCTTCTGAATTCCAATGAGTATAGCCCCAGTCTACTCAATCTTTTCCTATAGGCCAATGCTCCCAACTCTGGAATCAACCTAATGAATCTCCTCTGCACCCCCTCCAATACCTGTATATCCATTCTCAAGTTAGGAGACCAAAACTATACACAGCACTCCAAATGTGGCCTCGCCTCATATATCTGCAATATAACCTCACTGTTTTTAAATTCCGTTCCTCTAGCAATAAAGGACAAAATTCTATTTGTCCTCTTAATTACCTGCTGCAAACCAACTCCTTGAGATTCCTGCACAAGGCCACCTTGGTCCCTCTGCACAGCAGCATGCTGCAATTTTTTTATCACTTAAATAATAGTCCATTTTGCTGTTATTCCTATCAAAATGGATGACCTCACATTTATCAACATTATTGTCCATCTGCCAGACCCTCGCCCACTCACTTAGACTATCTATATCCCTTTGCAGTTTTTAAGCATCCTCTGCACACTTTGTTCTTCCACCCATCTTAGTGTCATCTGCAAATTTTGATACATTACATTTGGTCCCCAACTCCAAATTATCTCTATAAATCGTAAACAATTGTGGTCCCAACATTGATCCCTGAGGCACACCACTAGTCACTGATGGCCAATCAGAAAAACACCCATTTACCCCGACTCTTTGCTTTCTGTTAGTTAACCAATCCACCGTCCATGCTAATACATAACCCATAACACTGTGCACCTTTATTTTGTGTAGCAGTCTTTGGTGTGGCACCCTGTCAAATGCCTTTTGGAAATCCAGATATGCTACATCCACAGGTTCCCTTTTGTCCACTGCACATGTAATATTCTCAAAGAATTCCACCAAATTAGTCAAACATGACCTGTTGTTCATGAACCATGCTGCGTCTTGCCAATGGGACAATTTATATCCAGATGTCTCACTATTTCTTCCTTGGTGATGGATTCAAGCATTTTCCCTACTACAGAAGTTAAGCTATCCTGCCTATAGTTTTGTCTACCTCCTTTTTTTAAACAATGGTGTCACATTTGCTGTTTTTTAATCTGCAGGAATCACCCCAGAGTTGAGTGAATTTTGGTAAATTATCACGAATACATTTGCTATTTCTCCCACCATCTCTGTTTTAGTCGCAATTTTTTGTACTGGCTAAAGTTAAGCTCAATACTTAACCCCTTTAAAAGCCCCTACAAGCTACTTAAGGACAGGTTTTATCCTGTAGCCACAGGATGGTCTACCTCAAAGTCAAATCTAAACCTTTTAAAAATCTGGGAACTCACATAGTGAGCAGCAGACTGCCTGACAGACATTTAATTTTGTTTTGGCTTGTGGAAATTGCTATGCAGATTCCTTCATCAGAGGTCCTCTGTACTAGACATTCCTGCCTGGACACTTAGATTACAGCTGCAGAAGCATGGGGTATGACATTGATTGAATTGCCTCAACCAACCTCTAGATAAGTATCTCAAGAGCTCTTTGATCTCACTGTCACCATTGCGTCTGTTATCTCCAAAGTGACCAGCTATGCTGATGGAGTCTGGTGTCATTGCTCAATGCACAGAGATGGTGCTGGCATTTCTCATAATCTCTCCATTTTACTGCAGTGCTAGTTCAGTGTACCATGTGGCCACACAAGGACTGCAGAAGCTGCAGTGAGACATTACCGGGCTTGTTATGAGACACAGATTTTCTCAAGATACAATGGCTAGTCTTTTCCCACTGAAGTGCTCTTCTTACTTTTAAGGATTCTAGATCGATAACCATAGTTTGCAAGAGAAGCTTAGTAATAAGAAGCACATACAGTACAAGTCTAAATTACATGAAAGTTGTTCTATATACAGACAATGCTGCTGGAAAAATTAGAAGTAGGAGCTTTTGTCGGTATATATTGTTGGAGTACCAATGTGAGAGTGTCTTCCATATCCATCATTGTCAGATCCAACCTGGTGCCTTGCGTTTCCTCTTCTAGGAAAGAGAGTTATGTCCTGTGCCTATGATAAGATGGCTGGCAATCCCATAAGAAACTGCAGATATCTTTTTAAAAATTCAATTATGGGCAGTGGGCGTCACTTACTAACATTATTGCCCACCTCTAATTGTCCATGAGAAGGCAATGCTGAGCTGCCTTGTTGAACTGTAGCAGTCCCTGATTTGGAAGTACACTCAGTGTTATTAGGGAGGGCAGGATTTTGACCCAGCAACAATGAAGGAATTATTATATTTTTCCAAGTCAGGATAATATGACTTCAGAGGAACTTCCAGGTGGTTGTGTTCCCATATGTTTGTTGCCCTTGTCCTTCTGTTTATAATAATCTTGGGTTTGGATTTAGGAATCTTGGAGATAACCTGCATCTTGTATGTGGTTCACACTGTTGCTACTGTTCATCAGTTGTGGAGGGAGTCAATGTTTATGAATAGAATCCCAATCAAAATCAAGTGGTTTGCTTTGTCCTAAAGGGTATCGAGGTTCTTGAGTATAGTTGAAGCTGCACTCATTCAGGTATGTAGGAAGTATAGAGAGTATTCCATCACATTCCTGACTTGTGCTTTGTAGATGGTGGACAAGCTTTGGGGAGTCAGAAGGTGTGTTATTCACTACGGGATTCCTAGCCTCAGACCAACTTATGTAACTACAGTATTTGTATGGCTGGTCCAATTCAGGTTCTGGTCAGTGGTAACTCACAGAATATTGATTGTGGGGGATTCTGCGATGATAATGCCATTGAATGTCAAGGGGTAATGGTTAGATTCTGCCTTGTTGGAGATGGTCATTTCCTAGCACTTGGGTGGTGTGAACGTTACTCTCCACATGCACATCGTAATTGCCTCATTGCACACATCAAAATTGTAGGCTTTCATCTGGGGGCAGCACAGTGGTTAGCACTATTGCCTCACAGCACCAGGGACCCAGGTTTGATTCTTGGCTTGAGTCAATGTCTGTGTGAAGTCTGCACTTTCTCCCTATGTCTACATGGGTTTCATCCATGTGCTCCAGTTTCTTCCCACAGTCCAAAAGACGTGCTGGTTAGGTGCATTGGCCATGCTAAATTCTCCCTCAGTGTACCCAAGCAGGCACAGGAGAGGATTTTCACAGTATCTTCAACATTAATGAGTTTGTAATATAAACCTGGAATTGATATAGATTCAATTGCTGTCGGGATGATCATGTAACATTTCTTGTTGCTAATATTTGTTATAGAGCACTTACCTTCTGTACTTTGCAAGGAAATCATGAATAAGACACAGAAATTAATGTAAGCAACCCAAGTGTCTATGATAGATCTGGATGTTAATACCACTGGAAGAGGAAGCAGCCGGCCGACTGTGATCAGGTGGCAGTGACAATCTTTATGTGTGTGGCCTGCTAAATCATGAGTCAATGGGTGGGCTGGAAGTGGGAAAACTCAGTCAGCTGTTGGCATCACAGTGTCTGTTGCCATTTTATCACACCAGCCAAACCTGCCTGCAGTGATTTCTGTGTGTCTGGCTTGCTAACGGCAAGCAAAAAATCAGTATTAGTGCAGCAGCTGCCTTCAGCAGAAAAGGGAACAGTCTAGAAGGGCAAGTTGCTGTTCCTCCAGTGGTTCAGAGAGGAACCACTCTCTGAACTTAAATGCCTAAAGCCATTTAAGAAGAACCTAAAGAAGTCTAAGCAAGCTTGGTAATGGCAAAGGTCTCCTAGAGAATGGCTCCATAACTCTTTGATCCCTGCCCACAAGTTCTCCTCTAGGCGGCCCAGGAACAGTGCGATATTTTATTCCCTGTGGCTGTTAAGAGCAAACCCCCATCATTATTCATAGGTAATGCTGGACAAAGATTGCTGTGAAGTCAGCAACCATGGAGTCAGCAGCTTGGCTGAATCCAGTTCTGCAAATAGGCTCATGACCTCGTACAAACTGAAAGAATGATTCTAGTTGGTCAATATATGGATGTCCCAGTCATTTGTTCAAGATGTCAGTAGTTGGTTAAAATGTTATCCAGATTCAGTCAGTGGTGAAGATCAGCTTCGGTTCAGGGAGTATGAACGTATACATCTTTTAGGTTCAAGAATGAAGATACTCTGAGGTCACTAAAAAGAGTGCAAAATAGCTACAGAAAGAATCCACTTTATTAGCACTGATATAACGTGCAGTGAGATACTACTGCTGTAAGTAACATGCTGCATGAAAAAGGCACAAATTAACTTGGGCTTGGAGCCTGATAAAGCAATTGTTTTGGAAAGTCAAGGGATCTGCACTTTACCAATCTAAATATTACTGTGTTCCCTTAAAAAACCTAACATTTCTAATCAGCATGCTAAAGAAGTAATAATGACATTAGGTGATAGGAATCAGAGAAAAACAAATTGTCTTAAAGCTGCCTAGATAATTGTCTCATCCTTATTAAAAATACTGCTGAAGAATGCAGGTATGTATGATGAGGAGTATGCAATGTTCATTGAAGAAATTAGAACAAAATGTGAAATATGTAAAAAGTATCAGAGGACACCACTATATCATTTCATGAGATGGTTGCCATGGATCTAAATGTATGGCAAAAAAAGGCAAATTATTTATTTTACACTTTATGAACATGGTAATCAGATTTTGTTTTTCTACCATAATGCATGGTAAGGAAAAAAGGGTGATTGCAGATAAAATCATGGAGAAATGGATAGGAATGGACTTGCGATACTAGCTAAGTTTCTGACTGATAATGGAGAGGAATTTGCTAAGGAGAAATTTCGAGACGTGCTAAAACACGAACATTGTTGTCATAGATGAAATGTTGCATAAAATCTTCGCAGATCAACCAAATTGACAATTGCATTGACATAGGAGGCTCTCACACAGAATTTTCTTCAAATGGGTGGAAGGTATAATTGTTATCAAGTGGTCCATGGGATCAATCCCAAATTACCTTCTGTGCTAGTTGTTAATCCCCCTGCCCTAGCAGGGACAAGGATTAATTCAATTTGTCCTGCACATTTGAATACTTTAGATGCAGAGAGAATGGTTTTTTATCAAAGCTGAGTTCTTGGGAGAAAATTCAGGGGGCTCAAATGCATCAGGGAAGATCCTCTAAATAGACTTTAATTCTGAAAAGGGTGTAAAAGAATATAAAGGATTTAGTACAATAACGGTGGTGATCCAAGGTAGTAATTTATCTATTAAAGTTCATTCCTCATGGTTAATCAGAATGGCTCAAACTCTCCGAATGTGAACAGCTGATAGAAGCTAATGATAGCCTATACCTCATGCACTCCTTATTTTGTGCTGGTTGTCCTGAGAAGCAGAATAGAATAGATTAGGAGCTGGATGATGGTAAGATAAGTGATCATGATGCACAGGGGAGGTCTATCACGCCTAAAGTGGATGCTAGGGTGACACAGAAGCAGAAGGGCCCAGTGAATGGAGGAATCCAACTACTGTAGATATGCAGAAAAAGCTACTAGCAAATTTCAAGCATGGTTAAATGTTCTAGATGATAATCAAGAAGTAAATTGAATTAGGGATTGAATTTCGGAGCCGCAACGTCATGTTGCAACTGTACAAAACTCTAGTGCGGCCGCACTTGGAGTATTGTGTGCAGTTCTGGTCCCCACATTATAAGAAAGATGTGGAGGCATTGGAGAGGGTACAGAGGAGGTTTACCAGGATGTTGCCTGGTATGGAGGGCAGGTCTTATGAGGAGAGGCTGAGGGATTTGAGGTTGTTTTCGTTAGAAAGGAGGAGGCTAAGAGGGGACCTGATCGAAACATATAAGATGATTAGAGGTTTAGATAGGGTGGACAGTGATAGCCTTTTTCCTAGGATGGAGAAAGCTAGCACGAGGGGACACAGCTTTAAATTAAGGGGTGATAGTTATAGGACGGATATCAGAGGTAGGTTCTTTACCCAAAGGGTGGTTCGGGAGTGGAATGCCCTGCCTGCAGCAGTTGTAGATGCGCCAAGTTTGGTGGCGTTTAAGAGGTTAGTTGATAAGTATATGGAAGAGAAGGGAATGGTTTAGTTTGGAGGGGCATTGCTTTTTATATTGGTCGGCGCAACATCGAAGGCCGAAGGGCCTGTTCTGTGCTGTAATGTTCTATGTTCTATGTTCTAAAATCCGTGGATCAGTAGAATGGAATAAAAGAATAGAAAGTGGGAAAATGCAGTTCATGATTTAGTAGTGAATTTGAGAATGTATTCTTGCATTAGAAAATGATCACATGCTGGAGGCAGAATCTCTGACTACACAGAGCGAGATCTTTTGGTAGAAGTTCTGAAAGTAAAGTCTGGCAACACCAATTTTAAATCCAACCGATTTATTTGATAGTAAATCTGCGAGCTTTCGGCCTTTGTAGCCTTCGTCAGGTGAATGAGGTGTTCTGGTCTCCAGAAGCACACATATCAGCACAGACAGTTTACAGATTGCTGATTAGAATGTGAATCCTTACCCCTAACCTGCCATTCAAGTCTTAAAGTGGCTAACAGCAGAGGTTAGAGGGATGTGTATTGTCTCCAGACAGCACAGTAAGTGAGGTTTTTTGCTAACCCAGGCAAGTCATGAGGGTTACAGATAATGTGACATGAAGGCAAGATCCTTGTTAAGACCGTCCTCATGTGTGCGGAACTTGGCTATCGGTCTCTGCTCAGCGACTCTGCGCTGTCGTGCGTCGTGAAGATCCCGAAGCATGGTACATTGGGGAGACCGTGCAGACACTACGACAGCGGATGAATGAACATCGCTCAACAATCACCAGGCAAAACAGTTCCCTTCCTGTGGGCGAACACTTCAGCAGTCACGGGCATTCGGCCTCCGACCTTCAGGTAAATGTTCTTCAAGGGGGCCTTCACAACACGCGACAGCGCAGAGTCACTGAGCAGAGACCGATAGCCAAGTTCCGCACACATGAGGACGGTCTTAACAGGGATCTTGCCTTCATGTCACACTATCTGTAACCCCTATGACTTGCCTGGGTTAGCAAAAAGCCTCACTTACTGTGCTGTCTGGAGACAATACACATTCCTCTAATCTCTGCTGTTAGCCACTTTAAGACTTGAATGGCAGGTTAGGTGTAAGGATTCACATTCTAATCAGCAATCTGTAAACTGTCTGTGCTGATATGTGTGCTTTTGGAGACCAGAACACCTCGTTCGCCTGACAAAGGTCACAAAGGCCAAAAGCTCCCAGATTTACTATCAAATAAATCAGTTGGATTTAAAATTGGTGTTGCCAGACTTTACTGAGTTTACCCCAGTCCAACGCCAGCATTTCTACATCAGTAGTTCTGAAAGACATGGAAGTGTAAGTAGAAACAACAGATTGAAAAGAGAGTCACAGAACAGTTCCAAGATATGACGAGAGGTAGAAGTCTTCATAAGGTTTTGATATCTGCCAATAAACTAGATGATAAACTATTAAGAGACAAATGCAAAAGATTTAGATAGCTGTAATGAATGTGTCTTTCAGAAGTACTAAATAGGAAACAATTAGCTTTGCATATGGAAGGATCTGTATAGAAAAGTTCCTTGCAGATAGGACTTATAAGGCTAAAGCAAGGCAAATTGCTCAGATTTTGAAGAGTGACTGTAAGATGTAGTTGCTAACATGGACTCTCCTGTAACAAGATGAAGAATGCTGTAAATCTTTAGAATTTTTGGCTGCATTTTTTGGAATGTAGATCATTTGGCAAAAAAGATCTCAAAAAGGGCACATTTCTACAAGGTAAAATTTTGCAGAAGGAAGTATTTTTAAAACTGCCTGAAGAAGCAATCTATGGAAACTAAACAAATGTGTTTATGGCCTAAACGATGCCTCAAGGTTGTAGTACACGTTAGTGAGATCTATTCCGCTGCAAGTAGACTGTGCTTAACTAAAAACAGATCCTACAAAATTTTATTGCTCTTAAAAAGAGAAACATGTCTGTTTCTCAGATGTATGTTGATGATTTCTTGTGGGGTGGTTCAGTGGAATTTGAGAAATGTGCTATTAAGCTTTAAATGGGATTTAAGTTTGAAAATCAAGCTTCAGGTGTTTTTAACTATGTTTGATTTAATCAGTAAGCAAAATTGCTCAGGAGTAACTTTGAATTGATAATCCTATTCAGAAAATGTTACACCTATTCTGGCTAATCAAGCTAGATCATTGCAGAAAAATGATGTCTCATAAAGCAGAAACAAAGTAGACGTAAAGTTTGATTGAATTGGTTAAACGCTCAGTCAAGACTAGATGCTAGTTTAGATATATTGGAACTAAGAACTACAACAGAGAGCAACTTGTGTGATGCCGTTACATAGTCAAATAGAACATTTTTAAAAATTAAATATGGAGAAATGCACACTTAAAGTTCAATTTTTGTGTAAACAAACAAACATGAAATCAAATATTTAGTGATTCATCACATCCCAATCTTCCTGATGGGCATTCAAGTGCAGGAGGATTTATAGCACATTTGGTGTATGAAAATGGGGAATGATGCTCTTTAGGAAGACAAGAAAATAAAAAAAAGGGTCATTAAAAGCACTTTAGCTATGGAAACACTAGTCCTTGTGGAAAAAGTGGATGTGGGATTCTAGTTGCCAAATATTTTAGTGGAACTTCAAATAAAATGGGTATAGTGAAAACCATTTGTTAGGTAATTGTTCTTTGCTGGAAAACATACACTCTACAAAATGTATAAGGAAGAAAGATTAAGGATTGACCTTGCTAGAATGAAACCAATTTTAGAAAGAAAGGAAATCTATAAGATCAAATTGGTTGATGCAAATCGCAAATTATCCACAAAAAGGAACATTTGTACCAAAAGATTTTGAGATCCTGAAGAGAGGTGCCCTGTAATGCAATATAGTAAGTCATGTTTTTTCCTAATTTATTCTTGAAATATTGTTTGCAAATATTTAATCAAAAAAAATCTGTTATTTGTGTAATTTAGGGTTAATTGCATACAAGTGAGGGCCACTCAATTGACAATGGTTTTCATACTTATTAACACCGAAAAGGGGATTGTGGAGTTAGGAGTTACACCTTTGTAATGTCTTACTTTGTAAATAAACCTAAAACTGAGATTGACTTCTGGTCCCCTCATTCACAAGCTGGCTGTAAGAAGTTTAATAAGGCGCAGACTGCTCTGACATCTTTCATTGCTATGTGGGAGCAATTTATCACTCCCTGTTCATGTGGGAAGCCTGCACCAAAATCCACAGTCCTCACAGCTGGTTATTGGAGTCTGTATAGAAATCACAAATTCTCAAAGTCCTTTTAAACAGAGTGTTCGTAACTTTTCTGATACAGCATTGTTTCCAGTAAACCCTTCAATATATGTAAGTGTAAATATTTAACACTGCAATGATCTTTGCCCTTCCAACATCCTGGGATGTAAGTCACACCGTAGCTGTGTGCACAGTTGGTAAGTTGTCTTTGACACAATTGCAGATAGTTTCAGTTCTGAATAAACTGAAATGGTGGATATTCCATCTTCTGCCTCTTTCCTGGATTGGCTCCTTTTGGCATTCTGGTTCATCCTGTCCAGCTCAGGCTGCACCTCTTGCTTCTCCGACTAGCCTAGTTGTGCAGCTTTTGGTGTCTGACACCCCCTTCCCCTTTATCTCCTTCCAGTGCTTGTAGTTCCAGGAATATTGCGCATATGATTCCAATCCTCTGAAGATTCCCCCTTCACAGGCTACTTCCCTTCGGTGCAGTGTCTAGCTTTGGAGCATTTAGCATCTCTCTTCAGCTACTCCTGTTCAGAGGTCTGCCTGTCATCTACTGTGAGGAGCCCTTCTTGCTTATTCCCTTTCCTTGCCATAATCTTACAGGGATTACAGCTGAAAATGACTGATCTATAGTTTGAGGATTGAAACCTCACAGGGAAAACCCGCCATATTTTATTGATGGGATAACAAATGGCCTGGAAAACCCATACATGCAATAAATTTAGAAGGCATCATTAACTTGCATTCAAAGGTATATTTAATGAGAGTTAGGCGCCTTCTAACTTGCCTTAATTGGTTTCCTGCCTCTTGAATGCAGCCTCCTGCTATCCACATGATTTTTCCTGCAACCCCCAATATCAAGCCTTTCACACAGAACCTCACGTATGCTTCTGTGTCTCCTCCTTGCCACGTTTTTCACTCTTTGGACTTCATTAGGTTCTGCCCATGATATATTGTGAAGGAGAGCATATTATGCTTTTAAAGAAAATTAATCAGTAATCAGTAAATGTTGAAATATTTTCCAATACCACCATTAAAGCAGCAGGACTGAGATGCAGGGAATGTAGGCCTCAATATTCTCTCCAATCTTTCATCCTCTATCCTTTGGTCTTTAAAACAATAACTTTGACTCTTAGGTTAAATCCTGAATCCCAATTGAGAAATGTGCTTGAAGAGAGTGCAGGTTGTGACACTGTAACATTAATTCTCTGATCTGCACTTCCCTTTTGAGCAATGGTTGCCTGCAGGGAGTCCAGGATTCATTAATTTACCTTATAATTAAAGGCCTCAAAATGAGTCCAGGATTTGCTTACTCGTCTCCTCGTGAAAGGGAGAAAGAGTGCGAGCAAAATTCAGTGTGCCCTGAATAAAGCTGATTTCTCTACTTCATCTTCACATTCTTCCTTAACCCTTCTGTGTTTTCACACGTGGGAGCTATATGGTGATATGTTGGTTTAGTTAGTGAGCTGGTACTTGAACAGGTACGTGCATTTTTGTGTCACTTGGTGCTTACAAATTAGGATCCCATTCATCACGTGTGTGTTTCATAATTCCCACATCAATGTTCATTGCTTTCATTCACCCACATTAATATCCATCTGCTCCTCTCTCCCCATCTGTTTAATTTTTCCAGATCAATTTGAGTAGTATCAATTTTGCACAAGACATATGTTCATATCAACATTCATTTTTTTATTAATAGACTTCCTTCTCCTACATTGTTATGAGTAGCATCAACATTAAGATAACCAGAACAGGCCCAGGAGGGTGTGTACTTGTCACTCCCACTCAGTCAGAGCTTTTTCCTTAATCATCACTTTCTGCTTTTATTGCCAGACTAACTTAACATTCAGCTAATTTTCAATTAATGAATGACTTTTAATTTTCTTTAAAAGCATAATATGCTCTCCTTTAAGCAGTATTTAAAAAAAGTACAGCAAAGTCAGAGCAACTAAATTGAGCTCATCTGTGATGTTTATTCTTCCCTTCTCCTGAACTTATACAGTTCTCCACCCAAGTGGTTGTTAGTAATGATTGATCTGATATATTATTGCTGCATGTATTAGAATGCAATGAAAAGTATTGTTTCTTGTGTACTATACAAACAAAGCATACTCTTCATAGAGAAGGTTAGGAGAGAGTGCAGAATGTAGTGTTATAGTCATAGCTAGGGTTTAAAGAAAGATCAACTTAATATGAGGTAGGTCCATTCAAAAGCCTGATGGAGCCAAAGAAGAAGCTGTTCTTAAATCATTTGGTCCATGACCTTAGACTTATCTTTATCCCAACTGAAGAAAGTGGAAGAGAAAATGGCCGGAGTGCGTGGGTTATTGATTATGCTGGCTGCTTTTTGAAGGCAAAGCTTGAAGTATTGACAGAGTCAATGGATGGGAGCTGATATTTGTGATGGACTGGACTTGATTCACAACCCTTTGTCGTTCCTTGCGGTCTTGAACAGAGCAGGAGCCATACCAAATTGTGATACAACCAAAAAGAGTGCTTCCTATGGTGCATCTTAAACGTTGGTGAGAATCATAGTGGACATGCCATTTGACAATGAGTGTTGCAATTATTTGACTGCAGTGATCATCACACAGCATGTGATTCAGTCAGTAAGTGGAAGAACAATGAACGCAAGTCTGAAAATACAAAAGATGGCATGAGATTTAATGGAGCATTTGATTGTCAGAGATAAAAGCAAAAGAATGCAGATGCTGGAAATCTGAAATAAAAGCAGAAAATGATAATCTCAGGAAAATTGACAGCATCTTTGGAGAGAGAAACATAGTTAACATTTCAAATCCACATGATTCTCCTTCAGAGATGAAGAGGGTAGAAATATAAAGGATTTGGAGAGGAGTTTGGAGATAGTGGAGCAGAATAGAAGGTCAAAGACGTGGGAGCTAGGGAGGGATTGATAAAGGTGTCATGGATACAAAACAATGGGAGTGTTAATGACAGTGTTGAGGATAAAAAGGTGCAGATAGTGGCATAAAGAATGCGTAATAGGAGGACAAAGGTCAGTGCTGATTGTTGGTGATAATGATTACCAAACTGCTATTTTAATTCCAGTGAGATCGGACATTTGTATAGTTATATAAGGGGAGCAGTAGTATTATCGTTCACTGTATGCTAGTTGATCGTGAGATGGTTTGATGAATAACGTTAACAACTGCCAAGAAGGATTGCAGTTGTTTCACATTATCCGTATCTAAATAAGCTGTAATCCAGAAAGAAGGGATGGCACATTAGTCATAGGATCCAATTTTACCATCAAATTGTGCCCATTTTCAGGTAGGAAAGCTTGGTTAAGTTGGACGTGAGGCGAGTAAAACGATTTGCATCTACCTCTGCGCTGATTCCCCTTTTTATCCTAGGCTGAAAATGATCACTGCTGGGACTGCAGCTGAAACGGGCATTATGTCAATTTAAATGTATTTGCATGCATTTAAATGTACTTAATAGGTTACATATCCAAACTTACTGGAACTTCCCCCTTTAGCATGGTGTTCTCCTGTCCAGATACAGCACAAAACAGGCATGGTCTGCAAAGGTCCGATTCGGGCACTCCAGCTTCGGAGGAGGTAAGTTCTGAGCTTCCAACGGCCCTCTGGGGGAGGGGGGGACACATGTCAGATAACCCTCTGGTGGGAGTGGGGTGGGAGGCAGGCCAGATCTTGGATCAGTGGGGGAAGGAAGGGAGGGGTCTGCTGCCACTCTGCATATGATTATTGGGAGGGAAGGGGAGGAGTCCATGAATGGTCTGGGTGGTGAGTGGGTGGGTGGATATGTTATGGGCAGTGGGGAACAATGTCTATGGAAGCCAGGGGGAGGCATTATTTGGCCTAGAAGCCATGTGGCAGGGGACGGTTTGTCTCTTTCTGTGCTTGCACAGTGGAGACACTAATCAGAGCTGCAGTGTTTTGGATGCAGTAGGCTCCATCCACAAGTTTACACACTGCGATTCAGAATTGTAGCTTTTTTTTTCAGACAATGCGTATAGGGGCACCTGAGAACAAGTCTAAAAGTCGAATCTGAAACACTCCCAATTTCAAGTCCACCCAGGGCTTTGAATTAAAATGGTAAATAGGGCCCAAAAATGCACAGAAAGAGGCCCTTCAGCCCATCATGACAGCACTGGCCATCAAGCATTTATCTATTCCAATCTTATTTTTCAACATGGTCTGTCTGCTATGGCATTTTAAATGCGCATCTAAATATTTTTTAAAATATTGAGGGTTCATACCTCTACCACCTTTTCAGGCAGAGTTCCAGATTCTCATCACCCTATGAGTCAAATCCCCTCTAAATCTCCTGCCCTTATCCTAAATCTATGGCCTATGGTTATTGACCTCCTAACTAAGGGAAAAAGCCTCTTCCTATTTATGCCCTTCATAATTCTGTACACCTCAAATAGGTCCATGCTCAGTTTTTACTGCTTGAAAGAAAACAACCCAATCTCTCACCTAAAATACTCCAGCTCAGGCAACATCCTGGTGAATCTTCTCTGTATCCTTTCTGGCGCAATCACATCCTTCCTGTAGCGTGGCAATCAGAACTTCGCACAGTATTCTAACTGTGGCCTGATGAACATTTTATACAACTCCATCACAATCTCCCTGTTCCTGTATTCTATGCCTCAGCTAATAAAGGCAAATATCCCAAGTAACCACCTTAGCTACCTGCCCTGCTGCCATTAGGGAGCTATGGATATACACCCCAGTGTTCCTTTGATCCTCTGTACTTCCTTACAACCTACCATTCATTGTGTATTCCCTTGCTTGCTTATCCTCCTAAAATGCATCACCTCCCACTAAATTCCATTTGCTACTGTTTTGACCATCTGATCAGCTTATCTATGTCACCCTGTAATCAAAGATTTATCCTTGCTATTCATCACACCAACAATTTTTGTGTCATCTGTGAACTTGCTGGTTACAACCCCCTGCTACTGCCTACCCCCCCCCTCCAATATTCTCATCTAGATCATTAATATGCACTACAAACAGCAAGGGACCTGAACTGATCCCTGTGGTACACCAACCAGACACGGGCTTCCAGTCACAAAAACAAGCTTTGACCATCACCTTTTGCCTATTGTCACTAAGGCAATTTTGGATCCAATTTGCCAAACTGGATCCCATGAGCTCTTATTTTCTTGACCAGTCTCCCATGCAGGACTTTGACAAACACCTCATGAAGTCCATGTAAATCACATTAAATACATTGTCTTTGTTTACACACCTAGTCTCTTCAAAAAATTCAACCAAATTTGTTGGACATGATCTCCCTTGACAAAGCCACGCTGACTATCCTTGATTAATCCTTGCCACTCCAAATGGAGATTAATTCTGTCCCTCAGAATTTTTTCCAATAATTTCCTTAATACTGATCTTAGACTCACTGGCTGACATTGCCTGGTTTTTCCCTACTTCCCCTCTTGATTAATAGTACATTAGGTATCCTCCAGTCCTCTGGCACCTTGCTTGTGGCCAAAGAGAATTTGAAAACCAACATCAAGAGCTCCAGCAACCTCCTTCCTTATCTCACACAACAGCTAGGATACATTGCTAAACATTATCTCCATTACCATATATCAAAGATCATATGCAAAACATACTGAAACAGAAAATTTATCTTCAGGTCAAAAAGAAAAACTTTCTAGTTCAATCAACTTCTCTATTAGTACAGAGCAAAAATTCTGGGAGTATTAACCATCTCCTTCCGGTACCAGGCCCTATAATGGTATACGCATGGATATCCATTGGATTGGTCCATGATTACGCTTGGCAAACCACTGCAATGGTTTGTTGTTGCCTTCTACAGTTTGTTCGAGAAACTCTCCCTCTCCTACTGCCTGCCATCAAACATACTGGAAGAATTTGCCATCTGACAATCAACCTGTTTGGCTGTGTTACAAACGCACCTTCTGTGATCATTAAATCCTGGAATGGAATTTAAATGCAGAACTTCTGGCCCAGGCATAACACTGCATCGTACAAGCTCCCAGAAGCAGTAGCACTAGGCTTTAATCGAGGTAGCTTGTCTTTAATCTGTATCTGATGCTAATGTAGGAAATCTGGTTGCAGAGCCAAATAACATTTATTAATACTGCTTTGCCCTTTTCAGGTGCAGTTACCAGTAAAGCTATAAAAGGCATTCAAGTGCAGTGCACTTCAGTCACTGGATTGTGGAGACATTAGTGTCAAACTTTCTTTTGCATGACACTTACTTTTCAGCTACTATATGGTCATTAAATATATGAATATCCAAACCTTTATCCACAAAACCACACCTGCCAGTATTCTTTAAATGAACTTAAAGAGCATCTTGAAAAAGTTTTCAAGCAGTTTTCAATTATTAATGTTGGATGAACTAGCCTATAATTCCTTAGTTCAGGTTTTAATCTTTCTATGAATACTCTCACAACACATCAGTCTTCATGCAATGCCCTGTTCCTGAATTTCAATGTATGAGTTCTAACCTTTTTGACTCCAATTGCAGGATTTTCTGACTGCATTCGCCCCAAAACTGGAAAATCCCGCCTGAAGTCAGTAGGCCTTTACATGATCTGCTCCTCACCCACTACAATTTCTGTGGCAGGCAGGATGGGAAAAATCCCCTGCAAATTTTATGACAGTCTCTATATAAACTACATATTGACTACAACCACATCTATTTCTTCATTCATTTTTTCAGGATTGTAAGATGCATCTCATATGGTGAAAAGTTGTATTTTGATGTTCTTCACAACTAATTCTTCATTAGTTTTTCCCAAATCAATTTAATTCAGGCTTGAATTGTCTGCAGTCTTCCTTTTGTGGAGACATATGAAGAATTCATTTAACAGACCTTCCATGTGGCTTACCCATTCAAGGGCCCGACTGCTATTGGAATAGGTTTCTTTGCATTGTTTTTGTTGTTATCCATTTGATATCCATATAGGTAACATCAGTGAGAATTGGAATATTTAGGTTCTGTCCTGCAGAATCAACTTGTTAGGAGGTTAAAAACATAAGAAGGGCAATAAATGCATATATGACTTGCCTGCATCAGAATTAAGCATTTGTTCTTACAGACATTTTGTCATATAGAGAAACGAAAATTACCAACATGACTACCATTTGCTATTTTAAGTAAACTTTTGTATTCCATACAATCTAGAAAAAGCAGCTGATAAACACAAAAATAATTAATTAATCTTACCATATATATCATGCAAACTGCTATCTGGTTTGTGCATTAGCTCAGTAGCAGCAATGTGTCCTATCTACAAGATGCACTGCAGCAATTCACCAAAGATCCTCAGACGGCACCTTCCAAACCCATAACCACTTCCACCTTAAAGGACAAGGACAGCAGCTATATGGGAACACCACCACTTGCAAGTTCCCCTCCAAACCACTCCCTATCCTGATTTGGAATTATATCGCCATTACTTTACAGTCACTGGGTCAAAATCCTGGAATTCCCTCCCAAAAGGCATTGTGAGTTAACCCACAGCATGTAAACTGCAGCGATTCCAGAAAGCAGCTCATCACCACCTCCTCAAGGACAATAGGGAAAGGCAATAAATGCCGGCCAGCCAGTGATGCTGATGTCCCTTGAATGAATAAAATAAAGTATGTATATCTCATGTCCAAAGCTAAGCAAAATGGTGAGAAGTCTAATGGTAGCTGTAACTATAATTTGTTGAAATTTGTTGTCACGTCCCCACCCGCACACATGTTATATTATCACATTCTTATAAGTGCAAAAAAATTAAGAAATTTTATTTTTTAGTCACAAGTAAGGCTTACGTTAACATTGCAATGAAGTTACGAAATTCCTCTAGTTGCCACACTATGGTACCTATTAAGGTCAATGCACCTAATCAGCAATCTTTCAGACTATGGGAGGAATCCGGAGCTTCTGGAGGAAACCCATGCAGACACGGGGGGAACATGCAAGGTCCACACAGACAGTGGCCTAAGCCGGGAATTGAATCCAGATTCCTGGTTCTCTGAGGCACTGTGCTGCCCAATATGATGGGACATTCCCATATCTTTTTGGTTATCATGCTATGAGCTGTAGCATGTTAATCACTGTCAGATGTTGATAGTGAAAGAATAACAAAAACTCAAAAGAAAAATTGAGATTTTTGTTTTATCTCTGAAAAACCTTGAAATGACTGTCCTTCTTAATGGTCATTTAATTCTTTCCAATGAAACGTGCTGATGGATTTCCATAAGGAACTTGGAGCTATCAATATTTGTATCAGTGCCAAGAAGAGCACCTCAGAATACAGAACTGGAGAAAAATTTATGCGCAAGCTGCTGACACAACTGTGAATAACACGTTATGTGTCAGAAGATACCATAGTTTCTGACAGTCTCTGGGATCAGCTGTTGTTCTTCAGTTGTGCAGGGATTGCCAGGCTGGATTGATTATTTTTCGACCTGCAGTTTTTTCTCCTGTGTCTTCATTTGTCAATATATTTGTCATTCTCTTTTAATACTATTGCAAGCACGTAGGGAGGCCAAGGTCTGGGAATGGGGGAAGAGTACCCATCTCTATTGCAAGAATCTTGGGGAAAAGCATTCCATGAATTGTAGGCACTGACGTATTCTTGGAAACGCGGATTTCAATTTATGGATTTTCTTCAGCTGAATCTGATTGATGGGAAGAAATAGAATGGAATCCCACAAAAGAAGCTTCAACAATTTGGACACAGGTTAGAAAGTAGGATAAATGCAAAAACTGCAGATGCTGGAATCTGAAACAAAAGCAGAAAAAGTTGGAAAATCTTAGCAGGTCAGACGGCATCTGTGGAGAGAAAGTAGAGCCAATATTTCAAATCCAGATGATCCTTCATCAGACTAAAAAATAGGACTTGGTATTAGTAAGGTCTGCTGTGAGACTGCGGTAAAGGATGATTGAGTTCAGGGAGTTAAGTATATAATGGGACTGATGATATGGCACAGAAGGATTCTGATTCCTGATTATGGGACTATAGTTTTGAGCAGGATTGTCCTGTGGAAGATGGATGAGATTTGCCTGAGCAAGGTACTTCTTGCTGGGTGAAGGTTAATGTTGTTTAAATGAATGCAGCACTGGGGAGGCAAAAATAAAACAAGTTGGCAATCTGAAAAGAGAGGAAAAGGGGCAAGGTATACAGAAAAGAGAAAAGGAGAAAAGTAGAATGTTTCTAAACAACAAGCTAAATGTTAATATTGTCAAACATAAGAAATAAGAATTGAATTGTATATATGGAAATATGCAAAGTTTTGTAAATAAGTAAGAGTTATAAATTGTTACAGGAGGGCTTGATCCAAAAACATTAACTGAGATGTGACTTAGGATAGAACACCGAGGCCTCCCGCCTAATTAGAATTCCCCCTCTCTGTTCCCAGCACCGAGCCTTTATCACAGTTCCCTCCACCCCAATAAAGCAGCCACCATGCAACACTACCCCTTTCCCCCACTACGGAGCACTGTCCCTGTCAGAACTCAGACAATATTACTTAGACGGAAGACCTGGCTGTTTTGAAATTGGCTTTTTGTAGATGATGGGTGACATTGAAAATGTGCTTGGAAGCTAATAATCCCTCATCCTAACAGTTTGAGATTTAGCAGAGTAATTCCTCAAAATAGGGGAAAAAAAATCAAATCATGCTGGGTAAAAAATGTTTACAAAATTGTCCGTGCAGTCAGTATCTTTATTTGGATCACACTTATTGGACAGGTCTGATCCTAATAAATCTATGCCTTTTTTATTATGCTTCTAAGTGACGCCGATGGTAATGATGTCTAAAAGGGAAGGTAGTGTTGGGAATTCTGAAACCTTACACATCTATCTTGGTGGCATATGCATACTGACCAACTCCTCCCCAAACAGAACTTGAAATTTTAGCAGAATTTAAACAATGTATAAACCTATTGGAAATGGAAGCTATGCTAAAGTACAGCACTGAATTGAAATGCCTCACTCTACCCATTGCACATTTGGTGGTAGAAATCAGTCCTGATATGTAAAAAAGCGTTCCCTCTTGTATCTATGTAACCTTTTGTGCAGTATAGCATTGGATAATTAAAGTCACTCATTGCATAACCCATCTGCTTTTGAATGTTTCTCTAATTTGTCCATATTTAATTTGCCTCTTTTCCACAATTCAGAATCTATAACACAGTCAGTAGAAAAACAAATACCTTTGTTTTGTTAACTCTAGTGCTGAAATGGAATAATGAAAGTATACTACTACTCCTTCTACCTTTCTTGTCCTCCCCGAATATTTTCCCCACCTGTGTGCCACTCTATCAAATAATGAGGAAATTCCACCCAATTTTTGCCTCTCCTGTCACAAATGAGCTGGTGCTCTCTAAATTCATCGATGGATGTCATTCTTGGAGATGTTGAATACGTCAACCATTCCCCCCAGAAAGAAGTTCAATGCCAGTGCGGCCTTTAGAGCTACTTACAACATTGTCCTCGGCCTGGTGTGAGGCTTTAGAAGAAGATGGTTCAGTTCTCCTAATTGAACCTGATTTTCCAAAGCAATATGCTAATTGGAGGTAAAAAAAAAATGCTCTTCAAAACTTGTGGTGGATTGGGTTTCTGGGGTGAGTTCTCTTCTTCCTCTGTTCATGTAGCTTTCCCTGACTGCAGCCTCAGCTCCATTTATTTCTCACATTGGAGAAGTATCCTCTACCTCATGTGAAATTGGGTCCCAAATCCTCTAGCCTCCCTGAGGATATATGTAGAAGCTTACAATAAAACCTTCAAAAACATGCTACAATACTTTCATTAAATCAAAAGCAATCCACATAAAAAATGAATGCTTAGCCCTTTAAATAATGCCACTGGACGTTCCTCATGCTGTCAAATGCATTTTCTTTGAAAATGATTAGCTCAGACATCCAGTGGATGCAAAGTTTGTGAAACTGGCACCAAATCAATCAGTCAAATGGTACATATATGACTAGTGCCCTGCAAGACATGCCAGAAAATGACTAGTAATGCTACCCATGTCATTCTATAACCTCAGGCTATCCATAGTGTTGATGCCAGAGGTGCTAAAAGAGTCAAAAATTGCATTCATTTATGTATTCTTTCTCTACTTCCGTTCATGACAACAGTGGAATCCTAACTCCTACTTCTATCATGAGAAACAGTTGGCTCATGTTGGAAATTCCAGTCTTGCTCCTATAACTGAATTTAAATTCAAGACAGTCACTGATCAGATGAATAGCTGATCTAACAGTTCCCAGCAAATCCAGAAATCCATGCGAGAACAAGGAAGATTTTCATTTTCTCTGCTAGTTCAGCACAGAAAAATGCGCAGCAAATCATTTTGTGAAATAAGAATGGTGAAAGGAAGTAAATGCTAAATAGTAACAGTTGCAACAGGACATGGATTTACTGTCTAGCATCCCAAGCCTTTTTTGTTGCAGTTTCAGGCAACCTCCTTCAGTGATTCATTGTCTAATCTCCCCCCACCTCTTGCCCACTACCCCAGCTCTTACGATTTTTACTCTAATCAACCCATATTCCAAAATGAATTGACCCATTGCTGTTGTCCTATTGTCTTTCAAATAGAGATGTTAAACCATGGCCTCGTCTGTTCTCTCAGATGGATATAAAAGATTCAATAGCTACTTTTAGAGGAACAGCAACATCCCTGTGTCCTGCATAATAATTATCCCCTCAACTAAAATCACTAGAGCAAGTAAATTATGTAGTCATTGTCACATTGCTGCTTGTGAGAACTTGCTGTGTCCACATTGGAAACCTGTAAAGATTCGCATTCAACCATTATCTTGTAAATTGAGTTTGCTTCTGTAGATACCCTGTTTGCGAACACAAGTCCTCACTCAATTGATGAAGGAGTGAGACTCTGAAAGCTTGTGCTGCCAAATAAATCTGTTGGACTTTAACCTCGTATTTTGAGACTTCTTATTATGTTTACCTCAATCCAATGCCAGCATCTCCACATCATATCCACACTGGGTGCCATGTTTTTCACATTACAACAATACTCATCCTTCAGTGGTTGCACTATACAAATGAAAGCTCCCTCTTCCTTTCTCAACAGAATGAATAGACTTATCTAGGCTGCCCAATCCTTTGAAGGCAAGTGAAGAAACACAAAAAAAAATGCAATGTTGTATGCATTGAACGAGTAAATACAATAGTGAATAAATTATGCTGAATTTGTAGAAGATATTGGTTGAACCACAGATGGTATATTCCTTGCAAATTTTAAGCACTCTGTTATAAAAACAATGATGTGGAGATGCCAGCATTGGACTGGGGTAGGCACAGTAAGAAGTCTCATCACCAGGTTAAAGTCCAATAGGTTTATTTGATAGCACAAGCTTTCTGAGCACTGCCCCTTCATCAGGTGATGAAACATACCTGACGTTTTTCAGTAAGCATTGTTACACCAAATCACTTGCTGTAATTATAGTTGATCTTGAGTGGCATTGCTCATATTTAAAAATGACCAATTTGCCTTTCTGTTTGTTCCTTGTCTGTGCCTTTGAATCTTTAGACATCTGTCAGTCTAATCTCTCACTGAATGTCCATCACTCTGTGAGTTTCTGTCTTGCTCTGTGTATCTTTACCTCAGCGATTCCATCTCTACCATTATCTTTTATTTGCTTTCATTATTTCTGTGTTTGTGCTCATGCGTGTTGAAGGTGAGTGTGTCAGTCTCAGTCTGTCACACCAACAGTGAATAAAGCCTTCTGGGAAGCAATTTCCCTGTCAGAATTACCTCAAACAATCACAAAGTTCTCAGTTCTTGTTTGAAATTTTAGGAGGAACTCCAGCACTTGTATTAATATCAATGAGGAAATAACTGTCAAAGGTGAGTTGGCTAAAAGACTTTTGGGATTGGTGTATCATTGACATAAGCTTAAACCTCATATTGCCATCAGGTTCCACATAAGAACCCCAATGTCTTCGCTGATCTTTGCTCTTTTAAAGTACTAGAGCTAGTGAACTCAAAAATATAAACACATCTTTCAAATTTTTTCTGTCAGCAGACATTATCTATACTATAAATGTAAGAGACACAGGTGATGCAGATCTGGGAGTGGCACAATAGTACTAGACCTAATAGTCATCACCTAAATAAATTTAACAGAAATTAACATTTGATGGACAAAATCTTGTTGAGGCATTGGGGGTAATGGGGAGGTTTCAGCTCCTGGCTGAATAGCCTCACACTGCCTCTTTTTAGAATTGGGAACCACAATCCACTCAGGGGAAGGCCGGTGGTGGACCTATCCCTGGAAACAAAATTCAGGAGCAAAATACTTGTTTACTGAGAGTTACTTGCCAATTCAGGTGCCATCAGCTCTTGTGCTCAGCTGCACCACAGGAGAGATGGTGGCTGTTGCAAGAAAAATACTGATTGGAGTCCTAGGATCATGGAGTGACCCAGGCCATGTGTAAGTAATGGAGTAGGATGCCCGGGTTGGCAGGGGAATGAGAGTTGTGGGGAATGAGAGTTGTTTTGCAGGGCCGGAAGTACAGGTAAAGGGATGTGGGAGAGTCACAGCAAGGGCATGGGTTGTAGTTCTCAACGGATCCCCATCGCAATGTCCAGTCCCTCGATCAAACGTATTCAGTGAATGACCAATTACAGGTTACCACAAGGAGCAACCCAGTGATAGCGAGTTTGTTGATGTGTGGTGTCCATATCAAGTTTTGTACCAACCTTCTTTGTTTCAAGTAGAACAACCCCAATGTCTCCTATTTCTTCACAAAACGTAAGTTCCTTAATCCTGATACCATTCTAATCAATCATTTCTGCGTTGTTCTTAGCCATTCTTCCAATGGTCTAGTGCCAAAAATTGAATACAATATTCCAGCTAAAGTATAACAAGTGATTTAGAAATGGTTTGCATACTTCCTTGCTTTTGCAGTGTATTGCTCTATTAACCAACCCAAGGATCGCACTTTCTTCTTCGTGTCCTGTCACCTTCAAAGATTTGTTCACAAATACACCCAAAAATAGATGAGCAGTGGCAGACATTTAGGGAGGAAACTCATGACTCCTAAGAAAAATACATCCTAATGAGGAGGAAAAACTTAAAGGGGAGGAAAAGCCTGCCATGGATAACCGAAGAAGTTGAGGAGGATATTAGATTGAAAGCAGAAACATTTAAGCTGGCCAAGGTTAGTAGTAGGTCAGAAGAATGCCATAGATTCAGAATGCAGCAGAGATAGGCTGAGAAAACAGTCAGGAAGGAGGGCAAACTAATGAGAAATAAAAGCAGATAATAAGAGCTTTAAGTATATTAAAAGGAAGAGAAAAATAAAAGAAAGCATTTGTCCCGTAAATAATGAAACTTGGGAAGTAATTACGGAGAACAAAAAAAAGGTGGAGGAATTAAATAGATATTTTACACTGGGCTTTACTATAGTGGATATTACAAGCATCCCAGAAATACTAAAAAATATAGGGAAGGAGTTAAATACAGGCAAATTAGTGGGATTAAAAGCTGAGTGGCCCCATGCACCTGATGATTTGCTCCCCAGGATCTTAAAGAATGTTAGCTACAGAGATTGTAACTGTTTTGATAGTCATTTTCCAAAAATCTTTGGATTCTAGAACTTTGCCAGAGGATTGGAAAAATACCAGTATTGTCCGTTGTTCAAAAAAGGAAAAGAAACAACATGCAGGAAACTTACAGGCTGGTTAATCTAACTTCAGTTATTGGGAAAATATTAGAATCAATTATTAAGTCGAGAATGGCAATGCATTCAAAAGTCATAATCTGATCAAGCAGAGTCAGCATGGCTTCATAAAAGGAAATCATGTTTTAGAACAAAGAACAAAACAGCACGGGAAACAGGCCCTTCAGCCCAATGAGCCCGCGCCGCCACCCCGATGTTCCCATCTCTACCCGCAATCCCTGTCCATGTTTATAGAATTTTACTAGAGTTCTTTGAGGAAGTATCGACCAGAGTCCATTGACAAGAACCAGTTAATATTGTATCATTGAATTTTCAAAAGGCATTTGATAAGGTGCCACACAAAAGACTATGATGCAAGATAGGAGCTTATGGTGTTGGAGGTAATATCCTGGCATGGATAGAGGATTGATAAGCTAATAGGAAACAGTGAATAGCAATAAGGGGATCTTTCTCAGGTTGGAGGGCTGTACCCAGTGGAGTGCCACAAGGATTAGGGCTGGGATTGCAGCTCTTCACAGTACATATTAATGATTTGAAGGAAGGAACAGAGTTAACTGCGGCCAAATTTGCAGATGATTCAAAGGTGGGAGGGAAGACAGGTTGTAAGGAGGATATAAATAGATTACAGAGAGATATTGGCAAGTGAGTGGACTGAAAATTGGCAAATGAAATTCAATGTGGGAAAATGTGAGATTGTTCATTTTGGAAGAAAGAACAAGAAGGTGAATTATTATTTAAATGGGGAGAGACAGCAGAAAGGTATAGCACAAAGAGATTTAGGGATCCTTGTTCACAAACACAAAAAGATAGTGTACAGGTTCAGAAGGTAATAGTGAAGGCAAATGAAATAGTGGCTTTTATTTCAAGGGGATGTGAATATAAGAGTAAAGGGATTTTGCTGCAACTATACAAGTTACTGTATACATTATTGGTTCTCTTATTTAAGGAAGGATACATTATCGGTAGAGGCGTACAGAGAAGCCACACTAGGATGGTTCTGGGAATAGGGGAACTGTGACATGAGGGAAATTTGCACAGGTTGAGTCTGTACTACTTGGAGTTCAGAAGAATGAGAGATGATGTGATTGAAGTTTATAAGATTCTTAAGGGAGTAGACAAGGTAAACTTTGGGTGGATGTTTCCATTCATGAGAGAGTGTACAACGAGAGAGCATAGTTGCAAAATAAGGAGGTGCTCATTTCACATGGATTTGCAGCAAGAATTTCTCCTCTGAGTGGCGAATCTTTAGAATTCTCTGTCCAGGAGCTGTAGAGGCCAAGCCCTTGAACATTTTCAAGGCTGAGATCAATAGGCTTTTAATCAGTAAGGAAAATAAGGAATATGGAGATTGGACTTAGTATTAGAGGATCAATGATCTTATTAAATGGTAGATCTGGCTTGAAGGGCCAAATGATCTGCCCTTGTTCCAATTTCTTATTGTCTTATGGTATCTATGTTTCTGCAACTCCTTTAAGAATGCGTTATTTAGTTTATATTGTTTCTCTTCTTTAGTCCTACCAAAATGTATCACTCTACACATCTTTCTGCTCAACTTCATATGTCATGTATCTGCCCACTTCTCTATCTTTCTGAAGTTGATTATTAGCCCCCTCATTGTTTACTATGTTCCCAAATGTTGTGTCATTTGTAAACTTTGGAATTATGCTGTAAACCTAAGGGTAATATGAAGTCAAAGGAGCAGTAGTCCTAACATCAGCCACTAAGGAGCAGTACTCCTCCCTCCAGTCAGAAAAACAGTCCTTCACCATTACAGTCTGCTTTCTGACCATTGGCCAATTTTGTATCATGCTGCCACTGTTCCTGGAGAATTATAGAGCCATAGAAAATAGCAGCAGAAATAGACCATTTAGCTTTACAAGCCTGTTCCGCAATTCAATATGATCATAGCTAATCCGTTACCTTGCACTGCCCAAGGAGCAAACTGCCACTGTTCACCAGGCATCGGCAGTGCCAAAGGGCTGACATCAATGGGAGTAGGGTCTACTGGGAGAACAATTGGTTGGGATTGGGGGGATACCACTCTGCTTCAGGATCACAGGCAGAGTGAAGGAGGATGGCGATCAGGACTAGCCATCCTGGTGGGGGGGTCGGAGCTGGTGAGGGTTGGAGGGGTTGGTTTAGCCGCAATGAGGCGGGACATAGGGTTGGCCTGGGGAAGTCCAGGAGACCAGTAATCAGAGCTTGGATGGTTTGTAAGGCCGGCGATCGGGTGGTGATACGGAGCCACTGCACATGTGCCAATCTGTCAGTGCAGACAAGGGTACATGCGCACTATCAGCACTGTGCTGCCGGCCTCTCAGGTGGGAATAGGCCCCACCCACAGATTTTCAGTGCATCCCGCTAGGGCACTCTTTGATGCACAGAGTTGAAGATTCAACTTGAAAATCACGCTGGAGTTACTCCTGTTTTAACGGGAACTGGGGACTTAGAATTTTTTGGGGGGAGAATCCCAGCCAAATAGATTCTCTCTTATTTTTCTAAATTCCAGTGAATACAGGCCCAGTTGACTCAACTTCCAAGGCAAGTACATCCTTTCTTAGGTAAGGAGACCAAAACTGCAAGCAGTGCTCCAGGTGTGGTCTCACCAAGGTCCTAAATGGTTGCAGTAAATCATTTTTGTTCTGTACTTAAGTCCTCTTGCAATGAAGGTCGACATACTGTCGACCTGCATTGGTTAATAAGCATGCAGTAACCAGGCTTTAATAAAAGTGGCAAAGGATGCAAGAGTAAGGAGGATATGTAGAAATTGACACAAAGGTTGACAAATGTTACAACCTTGATCAAAAAAGAATGTGAAATTAAGCCCAACAACTACAGGTTAGTCAGTTTAACTTTAGTGTGAAAACTTTTAGAAGTAATAATCCAGGGGAACAAAGGTGATCACATGGACAAATAAGGGTTAATTAGGAAAAGCCAGCATGGATTTCTTAAATTAGACACTAGTTTGGCTTATTGCCAAACGTTGGAGTATTGGATCCAGTTTTGGACACTGCACTTCAGGAAAAATATGAAGCCATTGGAAAGGATGCAGAAAAGATGCACAAGTATTGTTCCAAGAATTAGGAGCTTCAGTTAAGAAAATAGACCAGAGAAGTTGGAACTATTTTCCTTGAAGAAGAAAAGGCTGAGAGGAGATTTAATAGTTTTGCATACTTCTATCTGGAGTTCCCACTCATGAAATGATTGGGAATGAGAGGGCACGGATTTAAAGTAACCAGCAAAAGAAGCAATAATGATATGAGAAAAAACTGTTTTTACGCAGCAAGTGATTTGAGTTTGGAATGCACTGTCTAAGAGTGTGGTGGAGGCAAGTTCAATTCAAAAGAGAATTAGACTTACCTGAAAAGTAGAGGTTATGCGAAGAAGGCAGTGGAATGGCTTTTGATGAATTGCTCATTCAGACTGTTGCAGACATAATGGGCCAAATGGCTGCCTTCTGATCTGTAATAATTCTATCATTACCACTGATGATAAGCCAACTGTCTATAATTGTCCAGTTTATTCTTCCTCCATTTTAAACAAGAGTATCATATTGTAATCTCCAATCTCCGGCACCATCTTAACTTTACAAGGCCTGTAATGAGAGCGTCTGCAATTTTCACCCTTATTTTCTTCAGTAATTGAGAATGCCTCCTTCTCCCATCTGGGCCAAATGACTTTTTCACATGAGCACTAACAAGTATCTTTTTTTTATCTTATCCAATATCAATACAAACTTCTCTTTTACTGCTACATTTGACAGCACCCTCTTCTCTAATAAAAATACATACACAGTACCATTTTAGTACCTTGGCCATGTGAGCTGCCTCCTTCCAATTAGCCCCACCCTTTCTTTGACTACTGTTTTACTATTTACTTGGATTTACGTGGGTGACACTGTGTATGAGTGAAAAAATAGATTGCTCAAGCGAAGGTGAATATCACCACATATTTGATTAACTCCAAAATCAAGAAGCAAGCATCAGTATTCCTAGGGTTGACTGACTACTGTTGTATGTAGCTTCCCCAGTTACTGATTAAACCCAGAAGGGGGAGCCCAATCAAATATTATGTGATGTCAAGACGTAGAATGTTTCAAAAGGCTGAAAAATGTTCTGAGAGCTCTTGTATTGATTATTCTCAAGTTATGAGAGCCCATATCAGTGGATCAGAAGAATCCAAAACATACTGAACTCAGTCAATAACCTGAGAGCAATGTCTGAATCTAGCTTTTGTCATATGAGATGAAAAAAAAATTGGTACAGTTATGGTAATAGCAACCCAAAGATCCTAAGCTCAAAACCCATCATGGCAAACAATTTTCCTAAATCTAATAATGTATGAGCTGGCAACAGAAAAAAAATGACGATGACAGGGGCAGCATAGTGGCACAGTGGTTAGGACTGCTGCCTCACAGTGCCAGGGACCTGGGTTTGATTCTCCACTTGGATCACTGTTTGTGTGAAGTTTGCACATTCGCTCTGTGCCCATGTGGGTTTCCTCCAGGTGCTCCAATTTCCTCCCACACTTCAAAGATGTGCAGGTTAGTTTGATTGGCCATGCTGAATTGTCCCATAGGGTTATAGAATTGGGCAGATTTGATGGCTGAATGGTCTCTTTCTGCACTGTAGGGATTGTATCTCAGGAAGACATTGCATTTATATGACACCTTTCATAACTTAGGTTTAATCTCCTCCAAAACGATCAAAAAGTTACTTTAGACAGAATTCAAACAGCAAATGGAAAATACATATCAGGAATGACCAAGCGATTGCAGGACAATGGCAATCACAATCCCGTCAACCATACAAAAGTCATCCTCACTCACATCAATTGAAAGGACTGTTCCCCAATATCAGTCAGGCAATGCAATAATCTTGGCTCAATCAGATCTTTCAGTCAATGTCAGACTCCAGCACCTGTGGTATTTCTCACTGCATTGTGAAAACATCTTCCATGGCACTGACTTATGGGAGATTGAAATGTCCAGAAATTGGGCATCCATGAGATGTTCTGGGCTGTCAACAGTACACTGTTATCCCACTGTATTAGTAACTTCATGATCCAACACATCCCTCGTCCCTCCATCCTGATCAAGACTGGACTTTGATCCTGGTTCAATAGGTAGCGTAGAAAAATGTATTTGGAGAAGCGTTAGGCATACTTTAGAATGAGACACTAATCAAGTGAAACTACAACATTATATCTTTAAGGAAAACATTAAAAGCTGCAGGTTTAGACAGAACAATATGGTCCCACAACCAATAGCTCAAACAAAGCCTTAGGATTGTCACATTCAGGTGAGCAAGGTAAATGTTGATGGGGTGGGGGGGGTAAGGGGGTGCGCAGTGGTGTTCCATGAACATTCCCATACTTAACCATGGCAACATTAACCAGAAACAAAGCAGAAGTGTTAGTAACAGACTTCAGCCAAAAGTACTAAATGGACAAAATTAAGTGTTCTGTTCCTGTTATTTTTCCCACGAAGTCTAGACAACACTTAGGCTAGTGGCAGTTTTTGATCCATGTTGGGGACACATGAATGCCTCCTCCATATGCTCTCAGATAACTTATTCAGTCAGTAAAGACAAATAACCAGCCACCTCTCACTAAGCTGTTTCTGCAGCTCCTTAACAGTGATTGATGGTCACTCACTCCCTACTAAACTCACCCTTTTGAATTATCACATGGGAAAAGAGAAAACAGAATGGAGAGTTCATCCTAGTGGAATCGAAGGAGGCCATTAACCTGCTTGTAACATTCTACCCAGGATCAGTATGTGATATCCATCACTGATGAACTCCTCTACAATCTCTGTCCATATTTGTTTGGTCAGGTAAATGGTTTGTTCTTCCCGCCCCTGTAGAAAAAGTCTTCTCTTACACATTTACAACCTGGAGGAACCTGCAGGGTGACTGTGTGGCCAAATTCTCCTTCAAATTGATTTTCAAGTTTGCTGTCAACACCACCGAGTCAGATCTCAAACAATGATAAGGCAGAGTACAGGAATGAGATAGAGAATTTGGTGAACTGGTGCAGCGATAATAATCTCTCCCTCAATTTCAACAAAACAAGGGCAATTGTCATTGATTTCAGGAGCGTAACGGAGAACATGTCCCTGTCTATATCAATGGAGATGTAGTAGAAAGGGCTGAGAGCTTCAAGTTTTTAGGTGATCGGATCACCATCAGCCTGTTCTGGTTCTCCCATGCCGACACTGTAGTTAAGAAAACCCGTCAACACCTCTATTTTCTCTGAAGACTAAGGTAATTTGACATGTCTGCTATGACTCTCATTAATATTTACCTATACACTATAGAAAAAATTCTTTCACTATGTATCACAGCGAAGTATGGCTCCTAGTCTGCCCGATACCACAAGAAACTTCAAATGGTTATGAATGTAACCCAATCCATTGCACAAACCAGCCTCCCATCCATTGACTCGGTCTATACTTTATGCTGCTTCAGCAAAGCAGCCAGCATAACTAAGGACCCCACGCACCCTGGACATTCTCTCTTCCACCTTCTTCTGTTGCAAAAATGAAGTCTAAGGTCACATACCAACAGATTCAAGAACAGCTTCTTCCCTGCTGTCATCAGGCTTCTGAATGGAGCTGCTCATACCTTAGCTATGACTGTAACATTACACTCTACACTTTCTCATTTTCTTCTCTTTGTATGGACTGCTCTATCTGTGTAGCACAGAAGAAACAATACATTTCAGTGTACACTAATACATGTGACAATAATAAACCAAATCACTCACCTGGTGTCTTTCCTCTGCTATGTTCCAAGCCCAAGTTGCAGCAAGCTCCCAGTCAACTCCTTTGTTCTTCGGTCCTGGTGGAGGAGTCACCTGTAATTTTGATCATGCAAACAACTCAAGGAAGGCAGCATAGCATGCCAAGCTGGCAGCCCTTTAAATACGGCACTGGCACCAACCTTTGAGTTAACTGACTCCACGCTTGACACCTCATTGTTAACCCTCCCTCTTTCAATGGATGGCTCAGTGCTGCCACTGTGGCCTGCACTCTCCAACCAAAGTTCAGCCCATGATCTGGTATGGAATTGGCAGTCAAAAAATAATTTTAGACCTACAGTTGCTAAAGCTCTCTACGAACACAATTTTCCTTACCTCATATCAAGGCTTGTTTAGATTAATTGATAGAGAATAATTGCTATGAGTGGAATTATTGTAACATGCAATGGTTGAATAGTAGAAGAGAAACTGAATGGTTATTGCTGTTTATCATCTCACAATTTTTATGTTTATATGACTGCAGTTCATATAATGATCTTGCTGATTCCACATTTCATGGCTCAAGAACATTTGCTCATTTTGTCTGCTACCTTCCTGCTCATTTATAACTTGTCAAAGATCAATACAGTGATTTAAAAGCACAACATCCTCTTCCATATTGTTAACTTTTCCTGTCTCTCTTTCATTCTTAATTTACCATCTTTCCTTCTCTTCCTTTATTTGCATTTCAGCATCTAATTTGACTCCAATGCATCTTAGTTCATATTCTATCCTTCGCTCTGTATTTTTTGCTCTGTTGTTGAAGTTTATTAGTTGAGGACATACAACATTGGACCTAATGTTCATGAGGCCCTAGACACAATGTGACATCACTGTGTTGTTAACTATTTGCATTTCCAGAAATATAAGGCAAAACAGTCGGGCAATCTGAACAGAATGGAAAAAGAATCCAATTCACGTTGTTTGCCCTGCAACAGTTACCCCTCTAGCAATTTCTGGACTGTAGAATTGGTCTTAAATCACGGCGATCCATCTAACTTATACCTTCTGTCAATTTTAAGTTTCAAAAATGTTGTTTTGCATTTTTTTAAGGAGAATTGGGTTGATTTGGACAATGACCTTTCATCTTCTCCCTGAATTTGTATATGTGTCCTATCTGTTTGCTTCTTAGATTTTCAGCTTTGGTTTATAGTTATTTTCCTATTTCTGGTCTGTTGCTTCCCTTTCTTATATATTTTCTATCATTAGTTTTCCCAACTTCTTATTTGCTTCCACATCACATTATTCGAATGATGCGTGTCGCAATGCAATCTGACACAATGAAATTTTGATTTTCTGATTATTTGTAAGATTTACTAGCGTCATAAGTGCAATAAAAAGAGCACACATCAGGTTATTTGTGCACCAATTCCTTCCTTGAAGTTTAACTATTAGTGCTACAAGTAGGACTTGTAGTGAAGTCAATTCAACTGCAATGAAGTTACTGTGAAATTCCCCTAGTCACCACATTCTTGGGGCCTGTTCGGCTACACTGACAGAGGATTTTGCATGGTGAATGCATCTAACCAGCATGTTGTTCAAACTGTGGGAGGAGACCACAGCAGCCAGCGGAAACCCATGCAGACACAGAGAGAATGTACAAACTCCACACAATGATCCAAGCCAGGAATACGAACCTCCATCCCTGATGCATGAAGCAGCAGTGCTAACAACTGGGCCACTGTGCTGCCTTCTTCATTAACAAAGTAAGGATGATTTCCCCACATTGCTAATGACTGAGTGGAAGCTCATCCATTGTAGGAGTTAAAGACTTACAGCATCTTAAAGGAGCATCTGTCTTCTGCCATAGCTTTCTAAAGAGCAAATTTTATGATTCTTGATGTTCAACAGCACACATCATCTCATTTTTCAAACTAGGACTTATTTTCTACTAAAATCACATGGAATATATGGAAACTTGCTACTAATAAAGTGCAAACAATTGTAAAGTTTGAATAAGTTTTAACCTATTAATGAGGTAACTGGACCTTAATCTGAACAAACTATAGAGCAAAATGAATAAACTGACTATCAGTAAGGAATAAACCAAAAAGCAGTATAAAGAGAATGCAAAGCCTTTCATCGCTCCACCTGTCTGGAAAATGGCTTATGTTGACCTCATTCAGGATGGCAGCCAGAAAGTAACAAGAAGGTATTACAATTGCTCAAGTCAATATCTGAAGACAAAAAAGTTGTCAGTTTTTTTCAAATGACTATTCTTCAGAATTGTATTCATAAGGACAACTTTTATTTGGCCTGATTGAACTAAAGGAAGAAGTAAGAGAGAACAATAGAGGTACAAATAGCATAGTAAATATTCCAATGAGCAACAACAGAAATTAACATACTTATAAATAGATGTTGGGCAGATCATATAAATGTATTCAGTGCTTCAACAAGTAGGGAAAATGAACCACATCAAATTTTTGTATTTCAGGCATGGATTTTCAGGTTGATGAGCGCTCTTGTGACCATCACCCTGTGAATCAGATGGGGAATGCATCAACTCCCATCAATTCTGACAGGCCTGGTGCATGTTTGGGCTTTGATTGGCAATAGGCAGGACTTCAGCCTTAGACAGAAGTCCCGCCTTGGAGAGTTCTTTACCAATCAGATCATGCCTGATCCTAAGTCCCGGGACTTCCTTTCTGGCAAGTACCAAGGTCCTGGGGTAGGTATAGAGATGAGATGGAGTGTAGGAGGGGGTGGAGATACGATCTTGGTATCAGGGTTTGATTGGTTGGTATTCAGGGCTGAAACTCCCAAATCCCTAAGGGGAGACCGCCCCCCACTCTGAAAGACTCTTCCTACCTGAGATTGTTTCCCATCCTCAGCTATTGAAGGCCCTACAGACTAACTATCGAGATTGATTGAGAAAAGACTCTAAAATGGCCATTTTGGGGCCTTAATAGGGGCATTGGTGGTCTTCCCTCCAAGACTCTGTCATCACGGTGTAAAATTGGGTTTGAGTGGAATGGGGGTTTTCAAGAGAGAATCCTGTTCATGCCATTTTCCCACCTCAGAATCCATGAGAGGGACAGTGTAAAATTCTGACCCAATATTCTAGCTGAGGAACACCAAAAGTGGATGACTAATGGTACTTCCAGAACCTTACAATGCCAGACTAACATTTCTTTATTGGAGGAAATAAAATCTGGATAATTAGCTCTGTTGTGCTGTTGTAATACATCTCATAACTTCTCACAGAGGTCATGTTAAGATATGTTATTACAAATAATATTTGTTTCTGATTATGAGAACAGTGTTGTAAGTTGTTCAAATAATGACTGTGTTTGTCAAACACCCACAAGACTTCTGCCCGTCAGCATTTTTCTTCAACCAGAAGTAACAATCAGTATAGAACGAAAACCTATGTCCTTGGGTAGAATGTTATGTTGGTGTCTCTTTGCATATGTATTTGTTTTTGTACAAATTGGGGGATGGGATTAGATTGTTACAGGAAGCGTTTATAAATTTTATCTTCAGCAGTTTTCACATCTGTAAGACAGGATATCCAGTATTAGACGCTAAGAGAATGCATGAATGGTCCCAATCCCAATATCTAAACACTTAGGTGAGAATTCTTGCTTTGATAAACTGATGTCATCTGTATTGGCACTCAGGATGGAGAATGGGATTTATGGGACAAGAGTTTGAAAACCGAGGCCAATTTGATGCATCAGAAATGCTCTGAAAACGCCTTGTCCTATACTTTCCAACAACTCACTAGATGAGGAGGCTTTACAAATATTCCAACATCAATGCCCTGGATTATGCTTTGCTAACAATGAACTTATCAATTGTCAAGTCACCAAATGGTGTCAGTAAGATTGCATGGATTCTACATAATTACTCTTTGCATCTGAGGAACTCTGTGGAACCCTGCTGTCCATTGATGTTTTAGGATCTTCCCAACTGCTGCATCCTTTTTTCAGGTAAACTGATGGAGGGTAATATAGTCACTCTCAAATTTGATGGATGTGTACTTCGGCCTGTCTGATGTGGATTTTGGGGTGATGTAAAATTCCCACCCTAAATAGTCATGAAATGAGTTATCCTTGACAAAAGTATTTTGTGGTTGCTCTTGTACAGCAAAGAGGAAAGGAAAATGCTTTCTATAAAATTTGCCTTCGCCAGCAGAGAGCTCAACTTCAGGAAGCAAGTTCCCAAAAACACCATACCATTTATGCTGTGGGTGCAACATCAGACAGCATCTTAAACATTCCTCAAAGGCCAATTTTGCTCAATATAAATATTTTACTAAGATCAAATATGATGGTATACAGCCTCATAATTTAATATCAAATCTGGCCCTGAAAAACCCTACAAATCATGCCATATAGTTTCCTTAGCTGTTTTGGAGAATTGTTCCCGAACCAGCATGGACTCATTGAACTCTTCTATGATGTAATGACACTACAATTTGATTTGATCTGATTTATTATTATCACATGTATTGGAATACTGTGGAAAGTAAGGTTTCTTGCTCATATAAATGTCAACCAGATGGGAAATTCCTGGCACTAATGTTTTCTGATTTTAATCTCTGATGTCATCTGATTAGGGCTGGAGATCAAAAAGAATGCCAAACTATGTGGATATTACGATAGCTGTCATTGGCTGAGCTGTTGTGCTGGATCAGAGATCCTCAAGGCCTTTTTTACAAGGATAACGTTGAAAAATAAATCATTCTTTCCAGGAAGAAAACTATTAAAGCAACATGTCAAAATGTTTTAAGCATGGCTATCATGATTTGTGATCTGACTTTATCAATACCCATCAAGGCACATGACATCCAGCTTTATGTTGCTTCCTCATTTACTTGATTGTCGCCTGCTATGCAGGGGAACTCACCCTGCAAGCTGATTGAATGTTCCACATTTGCAAGGCTAGCTAGTTACTTCCAGCTAGCCTTCAGCTCTTAAAGGCTGTCTGTCGCTCTTTCAGGAAAGCTGCACTGAATGATAGACTAAAAGCAAAATACTGTGGATGGTGGAGACCTGATACAAAAACAGAAAGCACTGAAAATACTGAGCAGGTCTGGCAGCATCTATGAAAATCAAACAGGGTTAACATATTGAGTTATGACTCATCTTCAAGAAGGATCATCTTGGAATCAAAACATTAACTTTGTTTCTCGCCCTACTGAATGATAGGAGTCTAGTGCTAACTGTCAATATTATCATTGGAAAGAAATGAACTGGACTACCAAGTCAAAGAACAGTTCACAGAAAGCTTTGGTCATTAAGGTGAAAACTAAGGGAAATATCATGGGTGGAATTTTCCTATTCTGCCCACAGAGGTTTTTGTGGCAGGCGGGGATGGAAAACCCAGTGGGAACAAAAAATTCAAAAACCGGCTGGCATAAAAACAGTTTGCAATTCTCCCAATGGCATATTAATAGCGGGTCAGTCATCTTGCTGCCTTATGGCACGAATGCCATTTTCATTCACTTAAAACTTATGAATATTCATTAAAGCAGCTACTCATCAGAAAATACTCCCTATGTCTTCTAATCTTATATTATAACAGCATCAAATTACGTGGGCCACAATCCTGTTTAGAAATGTATGGTGTGCACAAGTTGAGCTTCAATTCGCTCACGACTTTGAGGTCAATGCCACATACGTAGCCTACCTACCATTGTACTGTGCCGCTATTGTTGTGTTGAATGCCACACTACTGAGACTGATTGGCATCGAGCTGGAAGGCACCAACCAATGTTATCTGTAACGTTCTGCTCCCAGTTCCTGACATGTTTCTACATGGAAATCACTGTGCTGCCAAGGCTCATGTACCTCCACTTTGACCAACTTGGTGGGGCATGAGGTGGTGTTGATAAATACCAGGGAAGCAATGGGGAAGGCGTACTGTGCCAGGGCCGGACAGAAGGTAACACAAGGTGGGGGGCGGGGGGGAGCGGAATGGAGGTAGTGTGGAAAGAAGGCTGTTCAAACATGGGGGGAAGGGTAAGGAAGCACAATAGAAGGCGGGGGGAAAGGATATATGGAGGTTGTACATTCTTCCCATGTCTGCATGGGTTTCCTCTTGGTGCTTTGATTTCCTTCCACAGTTCAAAGACGTGTGGGTTAAGTGGATTGACCGTGTTAAATTGCCCTTATGTGTCAGGGGAACTAGCTCAGGTAAATGCATGGAATTATAGGAATAGGGCCTGAGTGGGATTCAAGTCAGTGCAGACTTGATGGGCTGAATGGCTTCCTCTGCAATGTAGGATTCTATAAACTAGTTCTATGAACTAAGGATGTGGTGGAGGATGAAGAACAATGGAAGGCAAAAGGAAGATTGAGGGGTGGGAATGCTGGAGCCAGGCAAAGGCGCATTAAACACTGATAAACAAGGGAGTCAAAGAAAAATCATATTGTTTACTGAAAGATGGATGTAGCCTCCCAAATGGGGATGATATTGGTATAGCACATTAGGGATGGTTCATGTAGAGACTCAGAAGTTGGGAATGGTGTGGTTTGGAAGAGTTATTATTGTCCTTAGTAACCATTGCTCTTAGTAATCATTGTAATTATTGGAACTATGCAAAGGTTTCCTTTGAAATTCAGGGGCTTGCCGACAGGATTGCAGATGTTCCTGCTGTGAAGTGGAAAGGAATCATAGATGACAAGCAGGTCAGAGGCTATGTGAACTCAAAGTCAAAAATCAGAGACAATGGACACTGTCAAGAGACAATGCAGAAGGGCAGCAGGTAAGTAGCAGTAGCAATTATTGGATGCTTGATGCACCCCATTTGCAGGGAAGGGCAAGGCCTGTGTGCTCCACAGGAAAAAAGCACCGCAACTGAAAATTAAAGATTTCCTTCAATACTGCTAAAGAGTTAGACAGAACTAACTTGCTTCACATCAAAGTCTCAACATCGACAAACTATAAGATCAAAATGTAGTCTTGGAGAGTCAAGGTAGTAGCAAAGGGAGCACACATACACCATATCTACCATCCCATCACTGAAGGACAGTCATGGATTCGCAATGAATGTCATTTGTCACTGACTAAACAGCTTTCAGTCACTGAGCAACTAAAAGGTCATTGGTATGTCACTTCAAAGAATGGAACACAGAGCTATTTTGATTTAATCATCTCATTCACATCTTAAAACTTCCCAGAGGCTCCAGATGTCACATCTCTGGAATGGCATGTTTCTGAGTTCAATGTGTGTTCTAGTGTCTCATGATGAAGGCTACATCAGGCACAATGCAAGTAAAGTTGTGGAGCCTACAGTTTCCCAAAGTGTTTAATCACAGTTTCTCATTCTGCAAGTTTAATCATTGTTGTCCTCAAATGTTTCATTTCAGAGAGAAGTCAGAGGGACTAATGAGACTCCAGAGCTCAATGCTGCATTTCTCAGAGTCATCATTCAAAGGAGATGATGAAGTAGAAATAATTGTTATTGAGAACAGCTCCTACAGGAGACATTGCAACTGGGGGACACGGTCATGGGGAGCAAGGTTTGAACAGGAAAATGAAAAGAAGAGACCCAGACAGCGAAAGTGATTCCCCAGGCCAAGGGTTTACCTGCTCTGCCCATCTGACTAAGCCATCAGTATCTTTCTATAACATACAGCCTTCTTCACTATTAGCCATCCTACTAATCTTGATATCATCTGCAAACTTTCTTATCATTCCCCTCACATTGTCATATCTACATCATTTATGTATAAAACAAACAATAAGAAACTCAGCACTGAATCTTGAGGACATCATTGGAACCCAGCCTCTAGTTACTCAAACAGCCTTCTACCATCCCCTTGTGTCCTGTTGCTAAGTCAGTTTTAGAGGGTCATCTGAACTCAACATCAACTCTTTTCTCTCCTTACAGATGCTGCAAGACCTGCTGAGATTTTCCAATGTTTTCTCTTTTGGTTTCAGATTCCAGCATCCGCAGTAATTTGCTTTTATCCAGTTTCAGATCTATATCACCAAGTTTCCCTGCATTCCATGCGATTCAATCTCTCAATCAGTCTCCAGTGTAGGACCTTATCAAAGGTTTTACTAAAACACGTGTAAACTATATCAACTGCATTTCCCTCATTCACACACTCCATCACATTTTCAAAAGGTTTTAGAAGATTTGTTAGGCACGACCAATCTTAGTCAAAGCCATGCTGACTGTCCTTAATTAATCCATACCTTTCCAAGTGGAGATTAATTCTTCTTCAGAATTTTCTCCAATGGTTTCCCTTCCACTGACATCTGTAATTCCCTGGCTCATCTCAATTAGCCTTCTTGAAAAGTGGAACCACATTAGCCGTCCTTCTGTCCTCCAGTCGTCTGGCACTTCGCTAGTGAATGACCATCAGAAGTACACCCTGTATGTGTATGCAGGGCAGCCTGGGAGTTGCTATGACTACTATATCCACACTCACTCCTGGAATTTTGGAGAGGTCAGAATGTCTGCAGGCTGATGGCTGTGGGATAAGGAATAAGCATTGAAACACTGGCTGGTGATTCTGCTGCATCATTCTCAGAGTTGTGCCACAGAAAGATACAATGTTGTTCCTAGTTCCACATTATCCCTCATACAGCAGAGCGTAGGACTTCTGAAGATGCACTTTAGATATCTGGACTGCCAGGTGACTCTCTGCACTGAGAGGGTTTCCTACATGACCACAGATTACCATGCCTTTCACAACTTTGCTATGTAAAAAAGTGAGCACTTGCCATTGGGAGAATTGGACAATGATGGGAGCTCATCAGAGGATGAAGTTGAGGAGGTATAGGAAGCTCAATGGGCTACTGAGGAACAGTGTGAGTGTGATGATGCCATGGAGGAAGGATGTGGAGACTTGCCCCTAGTACTTTAATTGCTGACAGATTCCAGGAAGAATAAAGTTAAGAAAAGTCATATGGCCGTATGTCAACTAGCCCTCAAAGCCATTCTCTATCATCTTAGGGGAGATTCAAACACATTTGTGTATTTTGGGTTCATAACTCACTAGGACATGATCTCAGCTTTTGTCAGCAGTGACCTGCTAATGCACTCACTCTGTGAACTTGAAGTGTACTTTGTAACGACAGCAATGCAAGACACAGGTTGATGCTTTCGCACCTATCTAATGATGATAACACTGCAATGACTGAAAGGAAGACCTGCCAAGGGATCTCATCCAAAAGTGCATGTCGTGCGTTTGGGCACTACAACTGAGGAGACCTAAATGCCACAAGTGTGTCATTGCTGATGAGCTGCTTTCATTCATTTCTGTCCCTTGAGGAAGCACAGTTAGAAACTGTTCCATCATACATTTCTACTAATTAACCATACCTTTGTGACAACACACAAGTGACCAGAGACTAGATACAATGAGATTAACATTCATGCAATGTCAACCACAAAGTTGACACTATCACTGAATGGAAGGATGATTAAACCTTGACATAAACAGATTCCAAATTACAAATTTACAACAGCTTCAGCTCATGCATCCATCAAATGATTTCACAAAAAGTGCAATTTTTTTCCAGAGATAACACACCCATGAACAAAAGCAACATCAGCATGTTTTGAACTCTTCAAACACAACTACTATGTCTGGGTGTAGCCTTGATACCCGCAGTAGAGTTGGAGGCAGCCTGCTATCTTTGATGGCTATGGTGGGTATCCTCTGTTGGCCTGTGCTGCTGGAGTGCACAGGAGACTGTGTGCAGCTGCCCATTCTTCTGCATCTGGACTTCTCGGATCAAAGGCTTGAGGCCAGGTGGCAAAAGCAGGGTACAACATTCTTCTTCAGGCTGCTAGACCTTTGCTTTGTTTTCTTTTTAATTCATGCTCATATCCTATGTGATATTATTGGGCAGGTCAGATGATAGGGATTCATTTTCAGTTTCAGTTTGGAGCTGCATGTTTGAGCTTTTAGGTATAGAAGGGACAGCAAGCTGAAAAGAAGTGTTTTCCCTCTCTCCCTGTTATTTTTGGAAATTCTCTTGTTTTCCTGAAGTGTACAAATCTGCTGTTGTTGGAGTTGGACCAGAGGCTCTCTGGTGTTTTGGAAAACTGTCTTTTGAATTAGAATTCAACTAATGATCTTGATCTCAGTATCAAGCCTTAATCTATGATGTAATAAATCTGTGAAAAGGGTCTTTGTCCATGACAAGGGTTTTAGTTTGATTGGAACACATTAGGTATCTTGGTTAACGGTTATACATTATAATGATTGTTTGTTTCTTGTTTGAAATTGATAAAGGTTCTTGTTAATTTTCTTACTATACATATTAATTATATTCTAAATGAACTTTGTTTGATAAAAGCTCCCTAGTTGGTCATTTGAATCAAACCTGAAGTGAAAAACCTCAGACTTATCCTAGCCAAATTCAAGATGCAAAATTTTTGATTCAGGTGGGTGTCTTGGGAATCAAAGGACATAGATAATGAGCAGGAAAGTGGAAGTGAGGGAGAAAATCAGTCATGATTGTATTGAAGGGTGGAGCAGGATTGAGGGATTGCATAATATGCTCCTGTTGCTATTTCTTATGTTCTAATGATGCATCCTCCCTATCTCCCCTTTCCAATCCCTGTGCCCTTTCTGAAATGGCCTATGGTTTTTTGCTGGCAATGGTTGCATACTTATGATGGCAGTGTTATGGAGCAAACTGCCATGAACTTGGATACCTGCTGCAGTGTGTAATGGAGAGTAATATCCTGTTGGTCCAGGCACCGTGACCAGGGATGGGCTTTGTCCTGGAAACCACACTCTGGTTGTTATTGGAAGCTGGAAAATGGCAGAGACAGCAAACTGAAGGCATTTTGGCTGCTGTCACCATAGGGGCATTCATCACCATGATGTGCTGAGCATGGTTGCACAGTAACATCCTGTCAATATCGGTGAAACAGAAAGGCAGACATGTGCAATCGATACTGACTGTCAAGAATCTTGATTTCCTTGCAAAGCCACATACTCTTTCCATCCTGCTTCTGTCTGCTGATGAATAAAATAATGTATCCTCCTCTCCTGGTGTGAATATGGTCCTGATCATCTCCCTGGATACATCATGGATGGTGTGCTGCAATATGTTAGATATCACTCACTCCCATATGGAAAGATCTAGACACATAAAAGTTTATTATCATTGTCAGTGCTCAGTTTAATGACCAAGTCAAATTAAATCTGTGTCACTTCAAGCAAGTGGGAGATGGTGGCACAGTGGTAATATCATTGCATTGACTCTTAACTGCCCTTTGACAACAGTTAAGTTTTAATGCAAAGGAACTTGGTGCTCCAACCATCCATTAAGGAAAAGGTACTGAATAAACTAATTGGATTAAAAGTAGATAAGTCTCCAGGATCTGACAGCCTGCACCCCAGGTTATTAAGGGAGGTGGTAGCAGAGTCAGTGAGTGCATTGGTTGCATTGATTTCAAAATTCCTTGGATTTTGGTAAGATCTCGGTGGAACGGAAACATGCTAATGTGACTCCCTTATTCAAACAAGGAGAGAGGAAAAGAGTAGGAAACTATAAGCCGGTTAGCTTGACCTCTTTAGTAGGGAAGTTGCTGTAATCAATCATTAAGGAGGAGCTGAGCATTTGGAGAGGCAAAGCTCAATCCATCACTGTCAGCATGGTTTTATGAAGGTTAAGTTCATGCTTGATCAACTTGCTTGAGCTTTTTGAGGACATAACCAACAAAGTGGATAGTAGGGAACTTGTGGATGTGGTATATCTGGATTTCCAGAAGGTGTTGGACAAGGTGCCACATAAAAGACTGATCTAGAAGGTGAGATTGCGGGGGATTGGGGATAAAGTACTGGATTGGATTGAAGATTGGCTGACTGACAAAAAGCAGAGTACTGGATTGGATTGAGGATTGGCTGACTGACTAGGAGATAAATGTACTATTCTCTGGTGAAATGTAACTAGTGGGGTGCCGCAGGGGTAAGTCTTCGAACCTCAACTGTTTACAATCCATATAAATGACCTGCAAGCAGGAACAGAGAGTAACATAGCAAAATTTGCAGAAAATACTAAAATAGATGGGAAAGCAGGCAGTAAAGAGGATATAAAGATTTTACAGACTGGCACAGATAGGCTGGGAGAATGGACCAAAATTTGGCAGATGGAGTTTAATGTAGCTAAGTGTGAGGTTATCCATTTTGGCAAAAAAAAGTGGAAAGGCAAATTATTACCTAAATGGAAAGCAGATTCAAAATGCATCTGTCCATGTTCATGAATCACAGAATGTCAATAAGCAGGTGCAGCATGTAATAAAAAGGGCAATTGGGATGTTGTCATTTATTGCTAAAGGACTGGAGTATAAAAGTAGAGAAGTGTTGTTCTCTATGGGGTGAGAACATAGAGACCTATGGGGTCTCTATGGGGTGTTCATGAGGCCAAAACTGGAACATTGTGTCCAATTTTGGTCTCCTTATTTGAGGAAGGATTAGTGGTGTTAGAGACAGATCAGAGGAGGTTCACCAGATTGATTCAAGGATGAAAGGGTTGACATATGAGGAGTGATTAAACAGTTTGAGCTTATACTCGCGGGAGTTTAAAAGGATGAGAGGAGATCTGATTGAGGTATATTAAATTTTAAAAGGGATTTATAAAGTAAATGTAGACTAAATGTTTCCTCTTATGGGGAAAACTAGAACAAGAAGTCACAGGAATAGGTTGAGAGGTGGTAGATTTAACACTAAGATGAGAAGGAATTACTTCTTGCAGAGGGTGGTGAATCTGTTGAACTCACTGTCCCATAGCGCGGAGGAGTCTGAATCATTGAAGAGTTTCAAAAAGGAGATAGATATATTCCTAATAAAAAAAAGGATAAGGGGATATGGGGAATAGTGGGGAGGTGGATTTGAGACCATGAAGAGTTCAGCCATGTCTGATTGAATAGCGGAGCAAGCTCGGAGAGCTGTATTTGTCCACTTCTGCTCTTAATTCCTCTGTCCCTATCTTCCTATGAAATGGCCTAGCAAGCCATTCAATTCAAGGGCAATTAGAGTTGGATCAGAAATGCTGGCCTTGCCAGTGATGCCCACACCCCATGAAATAATAAATATGCCCATCTAATGGGACAGTAGGAATGCTCCTGAAAGATCCCATGGTGTGGAGCACTCCCCTACTTCTCCCTCTGCAGAGCTTTCTGGCTCTGCTTCATTTCTCAGTCACATGGCAGACCTGGTGTGACTGAAAAAAACAGCCCTTCTGCAGCTGCAGGCCACAAAGATTCCAAAAAGCAAGCCACAGAACTTCCATTAATTTTGCCACAACAAAATAAAGTCAAAAGCATCTCATCAGCAAGTGGGATGCCTGGCCTTCTAAATAACGCTCATTCAGCTGAGAATGATGAACGCAAGCATTCAATGGATGTGGGCACACCAGGTTTGTGAAAAGTGTGTCAAATCAACTGAAATGGCTATTGGCATTGCAATTAGATTTCTCCTTAATCTGCTGGCTCACACACAGCCTGCCCGCACTAGTGCCCCACTCAGCATGGATCACCACATGAGATGTGACAGAAGTGACTTCCAGCGTGGCCCATGCCATTTTATTGCATCAGGGCTTTCTGAAATCCAACATCAGCAGGAATTTGGAGCTCAAACCAGGGCGAACAAACTGAACAGCAGTTCAAGTTACATGAAAGAGGGCACAAATTCCAAGTTGCCATACTTTGAAGTTAAGTCTTGGGGTGACCTACTTAATAGAAGAATTGTTCATGTGAGTCATACCACTTTTGAACACCATGTGTGAGACAGGAATTTAAACCATGCAAATCAATGCTCAACAGCTCAGCAGGAAGGAAATCAAATCTCTTTTCCCTTATTAAAATAAAATAATTTATTTAGTAACCTAGTTGTACTGATTGGAAACTTACTGTCTTTAGGATTGATTTTTCACCTGCCGGAATCATTGCTACCAGCAGGAGCTCCATGGAGCTTGGAAAATTCGGTATCTAATGATCTTACTTACTTGCTCCTCACTGGAATCCACCTTGTAATTTTTGATTAAGCATTATATCTTTATGATTTGTTCCTTTAAACTGTGTGTAACTTCCCCTTCGGGCGGGTGATCAACACACCAGTTGTACAATTGATTTTGGAGTCAGTGTAGAGAGGACTTTGTTTGTTTGCTCATCAACAATTACCAGTTTTCTACCCATACCCAAAGTGAAAGCTCTCCCTACTGTGCTCAGGAGTCCATTAGTTTGCAAAGGACAAGCTTTGGGAGATAAGCAAACAGTAGCTGTTAGAGGCAATGTGTTAGCTGGATAAAAAGGTCTGAAGTCTAGAAAGCTGTGTGAGTTGTTCAGAGCCATTAAAGAACAGGATGTTTTTCCAGAAATGACCAAACTGAGAACCATTGTATTACTGGTTGATTCAAATGAAACTGGAAAACTATACGATTAAAAGTGTGGCAATTAAAAGAGGTGTTGGCATGCTGGTGTTATCACTGGATAATCTCAAGAGCTAGGGTAACACTCTGGGGATCCAGTTCAAATCCCACTATGGCGAATGGTGCAATTTGAATTCAATTAAAAAATTTGCTAATGATGACCATGAAACCATTGCCGTAAAAAAATCAGAATATTTGCTGGCATGGTTTTACTATGGCTTCTGTGGTGTAATTCTTCTGATACACAATTCAATGTATTGTCAGTTCAGACACAAAACACTAAAGACATTGCCTGTGCTGGCCAAACTTGAGGAATCCTAGGACCATGAGGGATGAGAAACTTCCATGTTGACTTCACTGTTTTTTGTTAAGTATATATAAAATCTTGTTTAATGAATTTTACCAGATTCATCAACATTAGCTATTCATAACCTATGTGTCACACACAACTGAGAACCCCATCATCAATTAAGGGTCCAATTCTCCCATCGTGACACACTAATTTTTTGGAATCTCGGGTTGGGAGATGCACAGTGTTGGACATTTTGCTGGATTTGAGCATGCATTCCAGACATATACAAATCTCTCACCACCAGAGAGAAGGCTTGGTTGAGACCAGCCTGGAAACCAGCAGGAAGACCAGGCAAGTGATTTCAATCTATTTTTAATCTTATTTAAATATCATTATTGGGCTCAGTGTGAAATTCCAGCCTGTGTCCCTGACACTACCCAAGGGGCAAAGTGTCCTTGCCCAGGAAACATTTGGCACTGTCCACTGAGCATTGGGCAGTACCAAGGGGGTATTTTGGGCAGGCCCTAGGGGCAATCAATGGGAGTGGGAGATCACATTTCCACTTTGGAGGGAGACCAGCAATCAGAGAGTGGGGAGGCAGTGGAGGAGGATGAGAGGGGGTGTTGGTGGCCTGTCAGGAGGTCTGCCTCTCATGTGTGGGGCGTGCTGCCGAGGTGGGATATCATCATTGTTGGTGGGGGTGGCTAGCTCTGGGACATGGCGGGAGGGAGGTTGGGGCTTGCCCAAGAATGCTTGTGGGGACTGCGATTGGGCCGTGGGGCAGTGGGGGTGGTTTGGAAGGGCAACACTGAGGGGTCCTGGGCTGGTTCCTCCGGTGTGAATAGAGCTTTAAATGACATTCACAACTGTGGCCTCTGCAGTGCACAGAGTGTTGGAGATTTGAGTCTAAACTCCCACTGAAGGAACAATCATGAATTACACTGTATTTCCCGCCAATTGAGCACTTAGAAATTTTTTGACAAAATCGTGCCCTAAGAATTTACATCTTAGAAATGTTTAATTGAAAGGATTTTATACCTCACAATCTGAAAACATTTATGTGAACAATCCTGCAGAATAAAGAACAGTGTATTGTAGAATTGTGTAATGATGCAATGTCCTACGTGGTGAAGTGTAATGCTTGTGATTGTGTAAGACATATCTTCGTTGTATTGATTATTTAAATTAGAATTTACCTTTTTTCGTGAAGTGTCAATTGTTGATTCATGGTTAATTTGGGCTTATTCTGAGACATGAAAAAAATTACAAAAAATTGAATCTTTTTGTTAATTTCTTTTGGGGTCATAGAATCTCTACAGTTCAGAAGGAGGTTATTTGGCCCATCAAGTCAACACAGACCACCTATGTCCTATTCCTGTAAATCCATGCATTTACCCTGCTAATCCCCTCATACTAGGGTCAAATTAGCATGGCCAATTCACCTAACCTGCACATCTTTGGAAACACACACTGATATGGGGAGAATTCTGCAGAGACAATGACCCAAGGCTGGAATTGAACCAGGTCCTAGTTCTGTGAGGCAGCAGTGCCACCATGCCACCCATTCAGTAAATTTTGTTACCCCACAGGGATAGTATCATAGGAGGTTAATGAAAGATGTAAGAGCAGTAGAAGATGTGTATTAACTGGAGTGCATAGCTTTAACTTAGATACCCTTATGAAATCATGTAACTTTTTTCCTGCACTTTGTAGCAGTTAGTCTGACAGAGACAACATTGATTATCATTATCATCAACTCCTGCTGACAACCAGCATCGCTCTGTTGTGAAATTTCCTGTTTTCATTGCCTTACAGTCCTGCTCTTCTGGACCTGATGATTGACAAAAACATGTTGAAGGATGCATTCACAAACCTGGAAACCTCCCAACAAACAATGCCCTGGAGGTTGCTGCTGCTTTAGTACTCTTGCAGAAAAGTGAGTTCTCCCTTTGACTGTTTGGAACGTGAGCAGGAGCTGTGTTTCCTTCCTTTTTGTTGATAGTAATCCTTCTGAGAGTGACTATTCCAAACATATCCTGCAAGACAATGAAAAGATTGAGAAGAATTTGCAGGATGTTGGAGGCAGACTCTTATTGGCTGGTAATATTCCAGTTCTATCACGAATCAGGCAAATGAAAGAAAAATCATGGTATTGCCCCCCCAACAATACAGAGTGAAAAATAGCCAGAATGGTGAGTAACGAGAGTGCAACCAGTAGAATACTAGTGAAACTTTACTTTAGCAAGGAGTCAATACCCTCTGTAGAGATATAAAGGAAGATTTAGGAAAAATACATCATATTTCAAACTTAATATATTTTTTTCTGGATGTGCACTGTAAGGTTCAGGTTGAGCAGGAATACTGTTAATGTAATGAACTGTTTGGACTGTATAGCATTAACCTTGGTTCAAATTATCCTTATGATCTAAATACATTTTCCTGCCATCCATTGAACTAATAGCTACAGCAAGATGAGCTTACTATGAGATGTGTTTATTGATTGAATTCTTTCCCTGTAAAATTACCATTACATAAATAATTTACAGTTGACTACCTTCTCCAGCTTCACTGAAAATGAATTATGAGATTAAAAGAAAAGCCTTATTCACAATTCCAGGTACTGGAGCTCAATAAATGTATACCATCTACGTAATTATGTATTTTTTTGAGTGGTAGCAACTTCAAAAAGTGCCTTTGGTGATTATTTAGTATTAAACTTTCACCGTTCATCATTAAGTCTCAAAGTTGTGTGATGAGCAATGGAAAGTTTCTACATAAGCATTTCTGACAAGATTAGATTTTTCTTTGGCCTCAGAAACATTCTATACCCTTATCATTTTGGTAAAATATGTATAAAAGAATAGACAGCTATAGTCTTTCTGACTCTTGATGGGAGCAACTTTCACTAGATTTTGGATAGTCAATAATTCTCATTGAAATGCTCTGGTAGAGAAAATGATTGGAATTACACTAGAAGTAAAAAGAATACCAGAAACACAGCATATTCATGGTAAACAGTGAGGTAGATGATGGCAGACTTCAGAAGAACAGAGACAAAATAGTGGAATGGGCAAATGCGTGACAGATTAATTTTAAATTTTGAGAAATATGAAGTGATATACCTTTGAATGAAAAATAAATTGAAACTATTTAAACTAAAACTGTAAAGGCAGTCCAGAAAGAGAGTTCAGAGTTTACATGCATAAATGTTGATAATGGCAGGTCAAGTTAATAAGGCTTTTAAAAAAGTATGGTGTTTGAAGCTTCAGAAATGGAATTAAGGGGCAAGATTTTCTGGCTGTGCTTATACTGAAACTGGAAAACCCCATCCATGGTCAATGGGTTTTTCCATGGTTCCCCCTTGCCCACTACAATTCTCATGGTGGGCGGAATGGGAAAATGTGCCTCATGGTGAGCAAAACCTTCATAAATAAGGCTTCAATTGGAATATTTTGGGCATTACATTTTAAAAAGGATGTAAATGCCTTGGGAAGCGCATAGTAAAGAAAGATAGAATGACTTGCAATTACATAATACAACCACTTCTCAAAGCAAATGGTTGTGGTCAGCACTTTACAGCCAATGGTTTAAAAGTTTTTTTTGGTGCTGTTGTAATGTAAGGAACCCAGTAACTAATTTGTGCTCAGCAGACTTCACAAGCAGCAATATGACGCTGACCAGGTAACCTGTTTTTTTTGTGATGTTGATTGAGGGTAAATATTGTCCAGGACACCAATGATAACTCCTTTGTTCTTCAAAATAGTGACTGAATTTTTTTACCATGCCAGAATGGCAACAAGCGGTCATCTGATAACAAGAGGCTGTGACTGTGGATGTGTGGAAGAGGCAGAGTGGGTTTCTTTTTTATTGAAAATTGTGGTGATGACAGTGCCAGCAATTTATCTCGCTTTGACTTTTGAATCTTAAATAGTCTTCTGCCTGCTTTTAGCAGAAGCATCTCCCAGACCATGAATCAGCATTGCAAATATTATCGTGCCCGCAAACTCAGCAGTTTGCAGGCAGGAGCTCAGTTTGTAGGATTTTAATCCTTGCCCCCTATTTTCCTGCCTGGTGAGGGGACTCATGGTTAAAATCAAGACTAATAATGTTCATCCTGGGGGCTCTCTTAAATGGTACCCTATTTTTCAGATAAAGCCAATGTGCTGTTTGAGATTTTCTGTTTTTATTTATTATTCCAATCATTCTTGTGACTTCACCTACATCTGAAATAACAAACCTTTTGTTAGAATCTGCTCCCATGATTGTCTAACCCCTCAAGGCAATAAACTTGAATTTTACAGTGTGTTATACAATATGCTGGGGAAACTAAAAGGCTGCTGAATAGAGGGTAAATGAACATAAAGGATGTGTAATGCACTTTAAAAAGCAACCACACTCCAGTTTGAGACTATGCCAAATTAATCCCTATAGTAAAGTGTTCTAATGAACAGCAAGAATCCATTGAAACAGACTTACAAGGAACAAGCTCTTAATTGTACTGCTGCTACCTCTACCAGGATTTGTATTATGCATTGAATTCCAGGTACAAAATAAAAGATTTGCACTGCCTGTGGGAACCACATGAATAGTTGGCAAGATTATCAGAGCTTTTGAGAAAACGCAAAATGTTGTGTGTTTCTTACAGAATCTGGGTGGTCATTATGAATTTGGTATGCACACCACAATTCCTGTGGTTTAGTCACCAGGAATTTGGAATTATTTAACAGAAAAAGAAGAGGAAAAACATCAGGAGTCAGGGCAGCAAAGAACAGAAGAAAAACAAAAGGGATAGAGGAAAAAAAAGAAGAAATACCAAAATAACAGGAGTAAAATAAATAAGTAAAATACTGAAGCCACTGAGAAAAAGGATGGAAGGAAAAGAAAGGACAGCCTGAAACCCAGGAGTTTAACCTGTAATTTGATGCAAGGAAAATGGCGGAGGAAGCGACTTCTTACTCCTCTCTCTTCCTGTCTCCCTGTGATCGAGTTCCACAGCTCAACATCTTCATTGGGGAATTGCATGCATGGATAGGCATACAAACATGAAGGCATTTACCAACAAATTATGAACACATAAGTATTGAAGTATAATTTTAGATATAAGAAAATAGCTTGTATGCTTAGAAAAAGAAATTGAGCCACGAATAGAGAGCATTTCAGAAGTTTCACCTTCTTAGGCAGACTCAGAAACTTCAAACAAAAGTTGTGTGAGTACATTGGGGCTGAATGCACAGCTGCACAGAATGGAAGCTACCCCCACAAGAAATTGCCATCTCCTCTCTATAGGAAAACTTCAAAAAGGACTGCTCTCTCACTTGCAGCTGCTGATGTAGAGGAAGGGAAAATCTCTGCTGTAGAGTGGAGTGCTGCAGTGATTTAAAATCCTACCAGGTGACTGGGAGGCATGGAGGTTAAAGTGATCTGGTCACTTCAAAAGATCTTCACAGCTGACAGGCACGAATGCAGATGTTGATCACAGAGCTGCCCAATATTACACATGTCAGGGATGATTTTCAAGTCTGCCAGGGCTAAAACGACAATTCAGCCACAAGACCTCTATTCCTGGATAGAGTGGTGAGGGCTTGCCCTCACCCCAAGCCTACCTACCACCCCCCCCCACACACCACCCAGCAACCTTGGAAAACCTTTCATCTGGCTGCAGTAGAGGGTACATTTATACCAAACTTCAAAGTGCCAGGCCAGAGTATCGGGGCTGTGTACCTATGGCACTGCCAAGGCACATGGCCTGAAGGTGGGTCTGAAGGGAGGGTGGCTAAGGAGGATCAGAGGGAGATGGAGTCCAAGTGGGAGTATGAAGCAGGGGGGCCTCAGTGGGATTCTGAGGGATCTTGGGTCAGTTGATCCACTTTGCTGAGGTGGACCCTAGTGGTTCAGACACCATATCGATGCTGACTACTATCGCCATTTCTCACTGGAGAGGTGGGTGCATGTGGGGAATCGGTGAATGAGCTATCAAACCCACTAACTTTATTCCAATTAACATATTAATCAGCTTGCCACCCAGAATGTAGCACATTCCTAAAAATGTCCTATTGTTTGTCTTTGGAAATCTTATGGCAGCTGCCTAGGTATTAAAAGTTATTATTTTCTTCTTGTATTATCTGCTTTTCAAGTATTTGGTTGCTGGCATACACTTTGTTTGTTTGTGTGTCAGATGAAAAGTGGAGCTGGATTTAGTATCCTAGTTGTACTGGCAGCTCTGAGTGGAATTTGAATCCTTGCCAGTTGTTTAAGGGCAAACATATTTCTGTGATTGATTCAGATAAATGGCAGTGATTGGTATCATTTTTGTCATAGCAAGCTTTTTTTATTTTATTTTTGCTAGGAAATTTTATCAGGAGGTAGAAAACACTGAAAAACTATTTCATAATGATGACCAAAGTGATTGTTAAAGGAGTTATAATGAAGTTACTTTGTTCAGCTACAAAATTAGTATTATCATTATCCTGATTCTGCCACCTTGCCCCAAAATTGGGCTTGTACAATAGACATCAGCTCCTCTCATTTGTCTCTCTTTCATAGTCAATCATGTCTTACATTCCCTCACATCAGGAACTGAATTGAGTTTCTGGCAGTATAATAGCATCTGGCAAACCAGCAAACTTCATCTTTGTAAGTAGCAAAGATATTCCATTTGATATCCTTGGCACATGGGTCTGTGACAAGATCCCGGAGATCCCTTGAGAATATCGGATTTCTATCCTTCTGCAAGCAGGATATATTATGCTTGTGAGCATATTGTGTTAGGTCTTTTATATTATGTAATTTTTATGCTTTCAATTCTGATCTGCACATCAATATGAAAAGTCACAGTCTTTTCAAAGCACTTGATGATTGCAAGCTGATTCTGCCAGTTTCTGTGGCATCCTTTTTGGGACACAACTACTTCATAGGGAACTGGGAAATTTCTACATTGAGAGTTTCTTTATTGCCAACTAGACATCCCAAATAATTGACAGACTTTAATCAAAGTTTGAGACTTGGCTCATACCCTGGACTTTTGAAGATTTTGAATGTGTTTGATTCATCTTTGATCTTTCTTCTTTAAAATCTCAGATATGAAGGAAATGTAAGAATGCTCCAAATTCTGTTGATTCTGACTCTGGCTGTTCCTATAATATATGTAAACATTAGGTTGTGCATAGGTGGACAATTTAGGAGTAAAAATCATTTAAACCATTATTGTTAAGCTAAGTGGTTCAGACACAAACTTGTTACCATATTGCAAGTATGTAAGGTATTTGGAAAGCATCAGATCACATAAGTGACAGGTTAACACATTTGCTTTGTATGTTCCTTATATATTGTTAATACGTAGGGGTCATTGTTGATTTGAAGTAACATCTATGGATTTTATTTTTAACCTGCTTTTTAAATAGTTCAGTTCTGTAGTTAGAACATTTTATAGGATAATAACTGAGAAACTATGCATAATGGATTTATGACTGTTAAAGTGCCTGAGGGTCTGGGTTCAGCAGTTGTACGTTGTATTAATTGGATTGTGTGTAATTAAGCCTTTTTTATCAGCTTTGAAGAGATATGAAATATAGCTTACATAGATTGACACCAGGTGGGATTCTCCAACCTCATAACATGGTTGGCAGGAATCTGCAGAATAGGGCATTAATCAAAAATCGGGATTCCCGATAGGCATCAAGACAATCAGAATTCACCATCTTGTGCTGCCAATCCCAATCAGCTCCCGTGATAGGTGACAATCCAATAAATAGATAAACTTGCTAATTGTAACACAATTAGTGGGTTTGATATCCCATGCACCAGCTCACCACCATACACCCAGCCTCCCAGTTGGAATGGCACTGGATAGGATTTGGTGTTGCGAATCCCAATTGGGGAGCTAACATGCTGGACCCTGTGGGTCCAGGGGGGAATCACCAATCCTTCAAAAACCCCACTACTCAATCATGGGTCACCTCCTCCCACAACACGGAGGCATGAGGGTGATCTGACCTGACCACCCACCCACCCACCGCCCGCCCCCGCTTCTCAACTCCCACCCTCCCCACTTGGAACCCCTACTCATTTCTCTCAGACTCCCACTCAAGCCCCCCATTCAGTCAATGGTGAACTGCCCCTTGGCACCCTGGCACTGACACCCTAGCCTGGCACTTGGGCTCCAAGTGGGTCAAGAAGGTAGATCCAATGGCTATTTGCCCCTCTGCCACTGCCAGGCTATCGAGAAAGGGTCTTTCAAGGTTCTGGGCTGGGGTTTATCTTGCCAATCTGCCCTGGGATGATGATGTCGTGGCTCAATTGCCTCTTCCAGGCCTAGCAAACCTAAACATCATCTCTAGCATTTGGATTTCATGCACCCCTCTGATCAACATCTTCATTCCTCCTTGTCGGCTGTGAAAAGAAGTGGTCAGATCAGTTTAATTCTGTGCCCACTGGTCATCTGGCCCTTTTTAATGGTTGTCCCGATGTCTGAACAGCGGGGCTGGTTGGTAGGTTCCCCAAAATGACCACATTTAGCAGTGTGGGAAATTAACTTTTTATTTTTCCTTTATAATTTTTATAACATTTTCTACATTGTATTTGTACTAATATTTTCTCACGGGATAAATCCTGCTGAGGTCTCAGGTTTCACTTGTGCTGTTAAAATGTTACAATATCATGTTTCCCTGGAAAAACAGAGAATGAGGGGAGACCTGATAGAGGTGTACAAAATTATGAAGGGTATAGATAGAGTGAACAGTGGAAGCTTTTCCCCAGGTCAAAGGTGACAGTCAGGAGGGGTCACAGGCTCAAGGTGAAAGGGGAGAGGTATAACTCAGATATCAAAGAGACATTTTTTACACAGAGAGTGGTGGGGGCCTGGAATACACTGCCAAGTAGGATAGTGGAGGCAGACGTATTGGGATTGTTTAAGACTTACCTGGATAGTCACATGAGCAGACTGGGAATGGAGGGATACAAACCAATGGTCTAGTGGACCAGTGAGCAGCTCAAGCTTGGAGAGCCAAAGGGCCTGTTTCCGGTGTTGTACTATTCCTTGTTTTTTGTTCTTTTTATATGCTAAGACCAGCACGTACATTCTCTGCTTGTGAACGGCTAACTTTGGCAGTGACCACTAACTCGTGTACAGTGCATGATTAGAGGTCAGAACCTCTGCAAATGTGTGAAATTAACCAATGAATGTAAATGAGTGTTCTCTGAAGTAATGTATAATAATGACTGTAAGAGAGAGGACAATAGGAGACTGTAAACATCATGCAAGGAAGAAGGAATTGTTAATAAACTCGTACACTTGTATCAGACAATGTGATGTTGGCAAATTCTTGAACCTAACAACAGCTTTCAAGTGGGTGAACCCCACCTGATGAACGCTGCCAGCACCAATGGGAGACATTCCTGTTTTTTGACGGTGTGGGCATTTAATCTGAAAAAGGAAGAATTCCACCCATCACCTTTAAACAAAAGCCATGCATTGTTTTAATTGATTAACCATGTCTGTAGAGTAGAACATTGGAGGGAAATCTTTCCCTGTCTTTTGACATCATGGTACAAAGTATTATTAACATTTATTCCTAATGGCTCTAATTTCAGGCTTGGGTTAAAGTATGTTGAAGAGGGTGGTGACATTGTTTGTAACTACTCTGTATCCAAACAAAATGTGTCACTAGTTCACAACGGAATGTAAAAGAACCCAGGGAACAAGGGATGGACATTTGCTTCCAGTCCTCATGAGTCTAACTATAGAGCTGTGATGATACTAGATGATCTGCACTCTGAACCAAAGGAAGAAGTAAATTTGAACTATTTACAAATAAGGGATTCCAAAATAATGAGAAGTGGGAACAAAAGTTGGAAAACGTGAGTCTTTGTTGGCACAGTTTTACCATGGCCCTGTGGTGTGATTCTTCTGGACACAATTCAACGTCACTTCGGAGAAAGAAGAAGAGAAAGTCTTTGCCTGTTTTGCCGTTGCTTATGGAATCCCAGGAAACTGAGACAAGAGACTTCCATGTTTTCTTTACTGTTGTTTATTAAACGTTTGTAAAATCTTGCTCAATAACTTCAACTTGATTCATAAATAGTAGTTATTCATATTTTATTTGGTCAGGCACAACTGAGGATTCTAGCATTAGAAATTAAGAATTTGAAACATTTTATTATTGAGATTTTAATTAAGAAGGTTTCATAATTCCAAACCCTGGAATCATGCAGTTTGGTCGGCTGGGGGCTGGTGCTCCTCCTTCTGCTCCACACGAGTTTCATCCAAAAATTCTTACCTCCCTCTAGCTGCCAGTTTCTCAAGGAAAAGGGAATCCAACCAGCCAGTATCAATGCTGCAACACAGATGAAATTGAGTCATGTAGCCTGATTAAAATTATTAATTGAGGGACCTATCCTGAACTCAAATGCTCATCTGCTCAGAATTGGGCACATGTCTGAGGTTGTTTTTTTTAACATTTGAAGTTTCAATTCATCCCAAGTCACTTGTGGGTTGATAAATTTCCCCTGTTGAAACCTTCTCATCTGGCTAGATCTTCCCCTACTTACTTGATCCAGATCACTGCACTGGTGCAATAGTTCTTATTTACCAAATTGTAACATAATCTGTCCCCTTGCTCTTACTTTGAACTCCATTCCACCTCATTCATCTCTCATTTAAAATCCTTATTCTCCAACGCCCTTCCCAGTACATAAAAGTATTATCACATTTCCAGCCCTGTACAGACATGAAGGGGGATCAGGAAATTGAATTCTAAGATCAGCCATGATCAAAGTGAATGGCAGAGCAGACTTGAAGAGCCAAATGCCTACTCTTGCTTCTAATTTCTATACCATGAGTTTTCAGTTAAACTAGCTGCCACAGATCATGTGACTTTTGACATTTGGATGACAGACAGTATCAAGCCTCTGGTGAATACCTAATTAAAATGAACACAGATCAAGGTCTTCACAGCCCTTTGTGAAATTCACACATTTATTTTTTTGTAAGATTTGGCCAACACTTAAAATTGGTTGTCCTGGACTTGTTCATTATGTGTGAAGTCTTGCTGAATTCAGCCTCTTCAACTGGTGGTTTGTCCTTTCCTACAGTAGATAGCTCACACCCCATTGTCTCTACAAGTTCAACCCCTTCTGTACCTTGATCAAGACTTACACTTTCGTATGTACTTTTTCAGTTGCTATACTTTGTGACTGTGTAAACAGCACAAGATATCCTTCTTTCAAACTTTTTGGTTGCTGATTCAACCACCTCAGTTTCTGCTGTCTATCTTTGGGAAATACAATGGGGATCCATCTCCTCTTTAGTTATATGTCACTGGAAGAGGCTGTTCAGTGTAAAATTCCTTTCATTCTCCAGTATTTTTTGTCCACTATATCCTTGATTTCCTGGTGGAGTCTGGTGGTGGTCTCTCCGTGTTGATCCCCCTCAATCTCTGTGCGGTCCAGCACCACTCAAATAGTTTCTGCATTCTGCTCCTTTGCCTGTAAGTCTATCCCGTGCTCTTTTTAAGATGCTTTTTATGACTCTGATCCTTCCTTTCAATTATCTTCTCTGCTTTCTTCTGACACCTCTTGAACCAACTTTTTGTCCTTCCATCACTGTATTTGCTGGCAAAGCTTTTCCACTAACCCGTTTTTTTGTTTGTGCAACATCCGAGCTTCCTTCTCACACTTGGCATGAGTTCCCAGCACTTCCTTCTCATACTACAGTTTCGCATTGCAGATATTCTCCTTGTGTTGAGTTTTTCCTGCAGCATCTCAATGGTCATCTCATCCAGCATGGCCTATCTGCTTATCAGCCAACTGCCAAGCTTCTTCCAGGGTGCCTCCAATCTCCGTTAATTTTGTCTTAAGAGATACAATGCAATCTAGCCAGAATGTCTCTGCTTGTGAGTTGCGCAGGCAGATTGGATACTCAGGTTTTGGAGGTTTACTTTGCAACTTCAGTGTCCAATGCTCATAACTTCTATATCAGTTTGTCCCTCTTGCTCTTTAAATCTTCCGTGTCCAATTGATTACCTTTTAAACCTGAGACTATTGAGTAAGTAACTCCAGTCCAGTCTCCTTCTTAGCCAATAATGTCTTGTACTGCATGAAAAAGAAGCTTTCCAATTGTTGATCCTCTCAGACTCTTCTTTCAGCGCCACCACTGGATTCAACACTCTTTCACTTGGCTCCTATTTCTATCTCAAGAGTGTGCAGTGTCTGCTTTTATCCTCAGAGCTTCATTGAGATACAAACTCTCCCTTTGCTTTGCAAGTTGTTGGCCAGCTGGCACCTCGGTTTTTTTTTCTCCTCCAGATTGGCACCGTTTTGCATCAAGAAGTTGCTCAGCTTCATGATCTTCTTGTTTAAGGCATCCAGCTGCCCAGTCAACCTTTCCTCCTGAACCTCTGCAGCTTACTCCAACAGATCTTCCTGATCAACCCGTTCCTGGAAGGGCTACTGGAGGCTGCTGACAGTCCTGGTGATCTGCTGACAGTTCCAATGAGCCTAGAGTGGCTTCTCATTAACCAAATCTCTCCATGGACTCACCACTGCCTATCCTTGTAATATCCTTCAACTTTACAAACCTCATTTCATTCTCTCCTTTTGAATTTCCCTGATTTTAAGTGGTCCATAATTGGTGGCTACATCTTCAATTGCCTGCAGATGGCTTGATGGCACAGTGCCTCACAGTGGCAGGGACCCAACTTCAATTCCTAGCTTGGATCACACTCTGTGCGGAATTTGCACATTCCCCCCCTTGTCTGCATGGGTTTCTTCTGGGCATTCTGGTTTCCTCTCAGAGTCCAAAAGATGTGCTGCTTAGGTGCATTTGCCATGTTAAATTCTCTGAGTACCTGAACAGGCACCAGAGTGTGGCAACAAGGGGAATTTTCACAGTAACTTCATTGCAGTGTTAATGTAATCATACATGCGACACTAATAAATAAACTAATCTTTAAGCTCTGGAACTTCCTCAGCTCTCTGCCTTTCCTCCATGCCTTTGTCCTATAACATACTACTTGAAATCTATCTCTTTGAACTTTTGGTCCATTGTTTGATTATACAAAGTTGAGGGAATAGAAGTTGGGTTCCTTGGATAAGTTGAACTCAGAGATGGTATGAAGGGAGATTGGAGAGAATCAAGAGAAATATGTGAATTCAGACTAGGGCAGGGGGAACCTTAAAAGAAAATTTGGTGTGAATGGATGGATGGAGAAGGCAGAGGCAGGTAATCAGATACTAAGGTCATGCTATATGGAATTTCACTTTAAAAGAACCCCAATAATTGCAATAAGCTTGGAGTCTGATTACTGCCATAATTAATATGGAGTCTATGAATGCTAATTTATGGTGATACTCTGAATGACTTGTGTAATTATTGTTATACATTTAAGTAATTCTGGCCACTAGCAATCTGCACTTAACCTGCAAGAGAAACTTAACTATACCTATCCAGTACTTGTACATCTAATAATTCACCTTAAACTGGGGTTTTAAATTCAATGATTAGTTGCTCGTTTATGATTCTTTGTCTGATTTCTGCTTTATTGGTTTGGAGAGAAAGGATTAATCCATTTGTTTTACATCTTGTGGGAATCAAAATCAAGGGAAGACAATTTCAAATTCAATCTAAACTGGTTATGTCGAGGGTTCTGTCAAAATGTCATTGGCTTAAAGGATTAGTTCTCTTTCTCAATGCACAGATGCTACTGGAACCACTGAGTGTTTTCCTGTTTTTATTATTCACAATAATCCCTCTTTAAGTAGCCTCCTGAATCAGTCAAGGAAATCATTTCAGAGAGGCAAACCAAACATCGGAGAAGAGGCTTGCCTGAAGTTGAAAAACTTGTGAGTGACCTGATCTCAATGCGTGTTTCATATGGTCTGACGTACAGCCTCATCTTTGCCCTAAGATCACACTCAGAGCATTTGCCCGACTGCAGATAAGTCACCTTGTATGTTTAATCTTGAATTCGACATTTGTCAGGCAACACATTGTACAACAACATAGAATGTAGCAAATTCGTCTTTCAGAATAACCATAAAAACAATGAAATCTTGTGAAAAAAAGGTGTTGGCAACCCCTTTGAGTTTTAATGAGAAATGTTCTACTATCCATTTAAAAAAAGAACAAGTGACATACTTATCTGCAACAAGAGAATAAATGACAAGTACGATTATCTCAGGGTCATTAGTTTTACAGCTAAAAATACATTTAAAGATTTGATGAATTTTGCTGGTTAAATGTAAGTGCCGTTTCTAAGGCAGGTCTTTCAAGTTATTTTCACTAGAGAAAATGGGAAAGAGTACTAATAACTGAAAAGTGAATGATGGAGGTTGAGAATAATGGTAAAATCACAAAGAACAAGATGAAAAATGGAGAATATACTGTTATTACAGATGATTCTTATTACTGAAAGGCCAAAGAGTCAACAATGTAACATTACATTTGGTATTGAATTGCATTTTATTGTACTTTACCTTTGATTTTTATTCATTTGTCCCTCGGCTGCAAAAAAAAATGTTTCCTGTGGATACACAGAACAGTGTCATTCATTGCTGTCAAGGGTGTTGCCAGCCTGCTGAAGAACACACTGTCATTCTTTTAGGAAAACCAATTAAACTAAATTAAATAAACTGAGGGACAAGGCAAGAAGGGCCGCCCTCTTAAAGGGAGACCATCTGAAACAAAAACAATGCATAAATGAAACTTAAAACATCAAATCAAAAGCTGATTGAAAGAGTCAATAACACACTCCAGTCCCTGTGGTGCTCAATGAGTACAGAAAGCCTCAATGGTGCCTGTGAACAATGCATGCTCCCTCTCCAGGGACACATAAATAAAGGCACAGTAGAGGGGCAGGCAGTCAGGTCAGACTACTCTCCTCAGTTGCTCGCTGCTAATGACAATATTGGTTAGGCCCAGGAACCGGTTGGCAAGGAGATCCTCCTCCTTCCTCACCTGCCTCTGTTCCAGATGTTTGTAGATCAGAAGTGTGGAGCTAAAGTGTGAACAGAACAGTAATAAAAGATTTTAAGTAATTAAAAAGTGCAGCCCAAAATATTTAACATATTCATAGTCCATGGGCTCCACAAGACCGCAAAAAGGGCAAGTTTCTTGAGAGTCTGTGAATCAGCACTAATCTGTGGTTAAATGGCCCTGCTGCATGCAACACCCTCCAACCCAGATCCCCAATTTTAAGAGGAAATTCACACTGCCTATTCTTTGGAAGGCAGGCTGGATTTTAGGTCAATGAAGCAAATCTAATCTGAAGGTGACAGATCATGTGATTCACAGTGCCATCGAGGAGGCTATGGCTCCTATTGGGACAGCATCCTTCAGAGTCACAGGATGCACGAGAAAGCTAAGTAATAGAGAGAGGGGTGGTTTCTCAGGGTGGGGATTGAAAGAAGATCAGAAACTTTTGAAGCCAGAGGCGGTGGCTGTCAGTGCTCACTGTGTCCATGTCTTCGATTGTACATATATTACCACAAACCAAGGAATAACCCTCCCTCTCCTTCTCACCAGTTGATGTACAACCCACACAGTTTGACCAGTCACACAGGCAGCATGTTGGCAGGTCTTCTGGAGCTGAGAAAATTGCAGTGGAGATGGAAAAGTTCCTCAAGTCATTGTTGATTGTTCAGCTTAAGGCTCTCAAATGGAGGTAGGGTGGAAAGTCCACCATGGGCGTTTCCACCTTGAAGTTAATTCTAGCAAAAGTAGGAGGCATCAGGAATCAGTCCGGATGTCAACTCATCAAATTTACAGACACACCCCCCCCACCCACCTCCTTCTTCACCTTTGGCGAGAGTAGAAAATTCCACCCATGTTGACAATCTCTTTTAAATCCCATCTTTAAATTCAAAAATTAACATTTTGCCTTAATTTTAGTTTCTTTGTTAACTTTCTTATCAATTTGACCGTTCATCATCTGTAGCAACTTTGCCTGCATATTATTGTCATCCAAAATGACAGGTGATTGACTTGCTCTTCAATGTCTATGCTCCTTTAAGCTGACTACTTTGGCTTATGAGCAAGTTCTGGAAGAGAAGGAGATGGATTGATTGGTCATTCAACTGTAACAGTGGGCAGGATTTTGAGCCCTACTGACACATGAAATAGAGGCTGAAGGAGCCTAAAAATTACAAGGCCAGCTGGTGTATCTGCCTCCTTACCCTGCTCTCAATGTCAGCTTTTTATGGGTGTCTTGGAAGGTCACCTTTATTTATAATAACAGCAGCAATCTTGTTCATTAAGAGCTTTATTGAGTAGGGTTCAAGGAATTGGAATTTTCCAGTTGGCCTCTAGTTTCACAACACAATAGGAGAGAAACTCGACTGCCTGATAAGGGGCACCCAAAGACATGCTGCGCTGCTTCTGCGCCCTACAGGCCTTCACTGCCTTCTTGCATAGAGTAGACAATTACACATGCCCTGTGAAATGGCTCTCCCATACCTAACAATAGTTGCTATGCTGCCTTTTGTGGTTTTTAATTCATGTTTTTAAATAATTATTTGAAGGGCACCTTCTTTTTGAAGCTATTTGTCAGTGAACTATCTTGTACAGCAGCTGGCTAATCAGTTGTCCGCTGAAGATGGATTCAGGACCTGAAAGCAATCTAAATTCTTGTTTTCCATCTCCATGGTTAGCTTGTTATTTCTGATTCTCTCTTAGTAGTCAGAGTATTTTGCTTTCAAAAGACCATAATTTCATGTTTCCTTATTGACTGCTCGGTCAAGTAGGCTATTTTATCCAGAAGGGTAGGATCGTATAAGTTGTGTTGACATCTGATATTGTTAGTGCTCAAAATGATAAACTGACAGGTACACAAACATTGGATCTCCTACTGATCTGAATTTGCATAAATTATTAATTTGGTAGCAACTACCTGAATTGAAACAAAACCCATTTCTAGTAGAGTTCTTCCACGTAATGCTGACATCGGAGATTGGAATTGGTTCTAGGATATTCTTGCAATACGTGTGGCAATGTTGTCTCGAGATCATTATCTTTATTGACAGAGAGAGAAACAGCATGAAAAAGGGTGTAGAATTGAGTGGAAAGGGAGAGCAGTTTCAGAGAGAGAAACAGCGTGGAGAGAAGCAGAGAAAAGGGCAAGAAGAGCAATGGGGTGAGAGGAGAAGCAGTGGTGCAAGAAAAGCAGCACAAGCAGGGGCAAGACAAGCAGTGGTGTGTGAGGAACAGAGGGGTGATAGGAATAGCAATTGCACAAGACTACAAGGTACAGAGAGAGGAAAAATGACTTTACTCTTTAAAGGAGAGGTCAGTGACAGGCAGCAGATGCTCAGTGTATGATGTGTGTATGTTGGTGTCCATCTTACAGCAGAGTCTGCTCTCCATTCATCTCAGATTTCCCTGTCACTGAGCCAAGAGCTCCCTCTGCTTGGATTATACTGCTTGGTGGCATTGACCACCCCACATTTTAAAAAATCCACACACAGGCATTGTCCATCTCAACCCTACCCCACCCACCCACCCAAATAAATTTCAGGGCCTGAAACATCAGGACTCTTATGGGCAACTCCAACAACAACATGCCTGAATGTCGCACAGCCATCATAGCCCAGAAACATTGACATTGGCATCCTGAGTGAAACACAACTGACAGGAGAAGATGTGGAGATGGCGGCATTGGACTAGGGTAAACACAGTAAGAAGTCTTACAACACCAGGTTAAAGTCCAATAGATTTATTTGGTAGCAAAATTTTGACCTTGGGTTGTGAGATTTCTTACTGTAGCAGGAGAAGAATAGCTTAAAGAACAAGTTAATGGATACACCTTCTTCTGGAATGGCAAAGTAGAAGAAGAATGTTGTTTCCATGGAGTTAGCTTCATCATATAAAAGGAAATTGGTCGGACAGTCCAGCTTCTCCCTCCTGATCACGTCTGTCACCTCTTATTGAACATATATATTACACGAGCAAACCAATCATTGGTCACCTCCTGCAATACTTAAATGGGTGTTGCACAATAATTAAATAGGGTCAGGTCCTGGGAATGGTTCAAATACTGAGATCTTGACATCATTGGCAAAATCTAGTTCTTCCCTTCTTCAGAACTTAAAATCTCTACAGTACCAAAAGAGGCCATTTGGCCTATCAAGTCTGCACCGACCACAATCCCACCCAGGCCTTACCCCCATATCCCTACATATTTACCCACTAATCCGCTAACCTATGCATCTCAGGACACTAAGGGCAATTCAACCTAACCCACATATCTTTGGATTGTGGGAGGAAACCGGACTACCCGGAGAGATGAGGAGAATGTGTAAATTCCACACCGACAGTGACCCAAGCCAGGCATCGAATCCAGGTCCCTGGAGCTGTGAAGCAGCAGTGCTAACCACCATGCTACTGTGCCATCCAAATCCAAATAATGTAACCTAGAAAGTGAGGGCCACTAGGACAATATAATTATTAACATTGCACTATGCACTATTAGAGGCATATCTATATGGAGTTGAATTTTGACTTAATACAAAGTTTGTAGTGAAGCAGATTTTTGTGATAGGATCCTTGGTGGCTACATGATGGCTCCCTTCTGAGAGCATCATTTGTAGCATATGATATACTATGATCATCTTAAAAAGCTTTAGCAGTGTAAATTTTACTTCATACTAAAGGTATCTTTCGTTGCACAAACTTCATCCTTTTTTCTGTCAGCCATGATTGGTGAATTTCAGATAAACACCATGAGCCACGTCTAAAGATAGTTTCTTGCTTCACTAGATGCATCCATTTGCTCTCAATATTCCATGGTGACACTACGAATAGTATAGGGTAAATGTAATGCAGCAGCTTGCAGGGTACCTGAATCCAACTAATACGTTGGTCATATAACTCATTTCTCACTGATAAAAGTCTTAGCATTTTTCAATGGAGCATTGTGGGTTCCATATTTGAAATGCGGTCACCTGGGAAAAATGAATCCTCATTAGCTCCTGATAAATTTCCTTCATCCTCTCGGGTAAACAAGGTGTTAGCTACCTGGAGTGTGTAGTGTTGCTTTGCACACTAGCTGATCCAATAGATGCAAGCTTTGGCAGCTTTGAAGGAAAGAAAGCTATGCTGAGGTTCAAGGCAACTGTGACTTTCAATACCTAGGAATTGCTGGCTGAAGTCTCAAATACATTTCCAAGTCACACTATTGTTATCAGCAGAATGCTTTTCTGGTGGAGCAGTCTCTGAACATAGCCAAGCAACTCTGGTAGAGTCTATGAGTCTGGCTTCTTGGGTAAGAAGCACAACTTGTACTAAGTCCCATTCACTTCTCATCTCTGAGCTCATTTAAGGAACAACTTGTGTTTAAAATTCTCATCTTTTTCAAATTTCTCCTCAGTCTTTTCCCTCCCTATCTCTGAAATCAATTCTACACCTGAGAGATCACTGTGCTTCTCTAATTCTGATCTCTGTGCATTAATTCCTCATTTTAATTACTCCACCACTGATGGCCACTACTTCAACAATTCAAGTTCTGGAATTTCTGCCCTAATTGCCTTCATCCTTTGTTTTCAGCATCTCCCTTCTCCTTTCAAACATTCCATAAAAGCTATCTCTTTGACCACACTTTTAGTCATCTCTTCTAACATCTCCTCATATAGCCCATTGTCACATTTTAATGATCTGTGAAATGTCTCAAAAGGCTTTAACTGTTTTTGTTGAAAGAGCATCAGAATTTCTCTAGCAGAGTAGCACTGCATCCTGCACTTCCCTGCAGAAATTGTCTTCTTCTTTTATCACTGTGAACTTAAAGCCAACAGGCGAAAGATGAAATAAATATATCAAAAAAAAGTCAAAAAGGCTCGCACATCTTCAAAATCAGCAGTATTAAAACACTGACTATCTGGGAAGTAAGGTTGTAACTTTTTTTTTCAGAGAAGCCTTCAATGATGTCAGTCCACTTCTGAAACAGAGTAGGTATCAAGTAGGGATGTCTCATCCTAATTAACATCCTTAATGAAGTCTTCAAACATCAGCAACCTGAACTGAGAACACTGAGCAGCTGAAGCAGAAAAAGACAGGGAGCGCTAACTTACACTATGCTAGGCAATAACGAGAGATTTAGGTATAGAGTGCTGATTGGGTTGGTAGTGGGCAATGTGTCTGACTGGCTGCCTAATGACATGGAGAAACATTGGGCTTCATTGACTTGGCGAGCTGACAATTCTAATCATCCTGTTTACTGGTGAGTAGGCGGGAAATCCAGCAAGTTAACCATCACATTAATTGTTTATTACTCTAGCTGTATTTATTTTTTCAGCAGAGATCTTCACCTGCTACTGCAAGTTTAAAACTCTGTCATTTCCTGAACTACAGAACCAGCTGAAGACATTTCCAGTTTATTCAGGTTTCAATGTGACTCAGGAGACAGGGAGAAAGTACATTTTCTTTATTTCATGTTAATCTGCAATTTACACACAGCAAATTAATATTTTTCTTCTAGTTTCTCTCTTTCATCACAAAATGTGTGCAACTCTGTTATTTTAACTTTCTCTTCCAATGTTTGTTCATCTAAACAGGCCTCAAAACCTCCTGATCTATGCCTAAGATTAATCTGTTGGTTGTCCATATGTGTAAATTATGGCATTTAAGTCAACCTGGCATAAAAAATCATTCTATTCTTCTGGCCTCAAAAATCATGTTTTTACAAATACTCAGCATGCAAGTTAACCCCCCTTTTCAGCTAAGACATGCTGGTGGGAATTCTCCAGCCATTCACACGCAGCTGCTGTTGCCAGCAAGAATGGAGAATTTGGTGCTCAGCCAAATCTCCATTCATTGTAGCAGGACCGGAGAACTGCAGCAGTGGGTAAAATCAGAGAATCCAGCCTTACATGCACCAGTAGTCAGCCTCAATTTTTCATTATATAAATGTGTTTTACTTACAATATAACTGAGAATTTATTGAACCTGGAAATCGTGACTTCAAGTGAAACAATTTTATGCAAATCCCATTTTCTATTATTTTCCCAGTAGTTAAATTCTGTAGGGCCTTCCTCATCAGAATCAAAAGCATTAAACATCATACCCTAAAAGTTTAAATACTTTACATTGCTAATTTCCTATATAAGTAAACAAAATAAAATATAACTATAAAAGAAATATGGTAACTTTCTAGTTACCTTCCATTTGCTTCCTAAACTTCTGGCTTGCGCCATTTCCCATATTCTGACCCTTTTGGTTAACACAGTAAGAAGTCTGACAACACCAGGCTTAAGTCCAACCAATATATTTGATAGTAAACTCACAAGCTTTCGGGGTTTGTCCCTTCATCATCATGGCTTTTGGTTGATGCAGCCCTTCCTCTTTCCAACCCTCCAGCTTGTGGTCTTTACCACTTCTGGACTCAGCTTCTTTGTGCTGATCCTCCAACCTCTGGCTTCTTCTATGCCCTAACCCACTCTCCTGCTCTCTTACCTTCTGATTTGCTGCCTCTTCCATTCCCCAACCCATCTTCCTGCTCCCTGACCCTTTGGTCTGCAGTTTCTCCTACTTCCTGACCCACCCTCTCACCTATCACACTGAACTTTCTTCTCCCTGACTTTCTGGCTCCCTGCTTGCCTCTCCTAAACTTGGATTCCCATTAATGGTCCAGATCCAGATCTGATTTGAAGCCAGAATTCCGGGATCGTGAAAATGCATGTCACAACGATATGGAATTGTCGAGCTGAGGCTGTTAGTATCCATGTTTTTTTCAAATGTTCCCAGTTGCCACTTCCTTTCCCTGAACCCTTTCACCCATGACACGCTATATTTGCATTAGTAGTCAGTCTCAATTTTTCATTATATAAATGCTGTGAGCCAGGGCTCTGGAGATGAGCAGCAAGAGGCAGGAGGAACAGTTTCAACTGCAAATCTTTGACACAAATCACTTAAAAAAACTCCATTGTGTATTCAGCTTTGAGTATTGAAAGGAGAAAAATAGTTTACATAGGGCTAGAGGGTTTTCAAGATGTGATTCTATAAATAAGTAGCTGAGATGGTGCTAGGACACGAGGGATATGATGACAATGAGGAGTGGTAGTTAGGGAAGGCAGTGGTATAATGCTATTATTGTTGGACTAATAATCCAGAGACCATGGGTAATGATCTGAGGTCTCAGTATCAAGTCCCAACAAGTCAGATGATGAAATATGAATTCAATAAAAAATCTTGAATTAAATGTCTGATGATAACTATGAAACCATTGTCAGTTGTCGTAAAAATCCATCTGATACATTAACACCCTTTAAGAAAGAAAAGCTGTTATCATTAGTTGATCTGATCTACATGTGACTCCAGATCTGCAGCAATGTGACTGACTCTTTAAATGCCTTCAGGGATGGGCAATAAATGCTGGCACAGCCAGTGATGACCACGTTCCATGAACAGATTTTTAAAAATTGTGCGCAGCAGACAGCGATATGGAGAGAAAGTAAACTCATTCCTGGTTTCATGTACAATCGCATGCATTTAAATATAACAATTGATTGTTCCAGCTCCAGTTCTACACTGTCAGGACCCACACTTTCGCAATCCTGCATCTCTGCCTTCAAGTCAGATCTGGGTCTGGACCATGAATGGGAATGCAAGTTCAGGAAAGAGGAGTGGCAACAGGAAGATTTGGCGAGAGCCATGTTCGTTGAAAGCGTGAGTCACGGAGAGGCAGAGGCTACACGTTAGAGCATCAGCAGTGAGAAGGTGAGTCAGGGGGTGGTGGAGACTATTATTCAGAGGGTCAGCAGCAAGTGGCCAGAAGCAGGAGAGGCTGCTCCAAAATTGTGCCAATTTGATCATTTTTTGTCAGACTGTGCAAAGTGACTTTAGGATGAGTCTTGTGATGCAAAACAGGAATGCAGGCCTGATTAAATGACCAACATTAAAGTGAAATTAATGTTAAAAGGAGCACTGTTGAAAAGGGACCTACTGCATCTTATAAGCAGGTACAATGAATCAAGCAGCAATATGGGCTATGCTGCAAAGATGTGCCAGAGTTTAAAACATGCCCACTCTTTGTGATAGATGCCAGTGACATTTCAAATTAGTGACACCCACACCCACACTGGCAGTCCACAGTTATACTCAAGTCCAGTATTTGAGGGATTTTTTGAGGTCAAGTTAAATGTCAACACCTACACCATGCTCTTCCTTCAGCTCGTTCCTTGATTTATGGGCAGATTTTGTATGTTCAGAAAGTGAATTTTTTTTATCTTTACTGAACCTTCTGTTGCTTTTTCAGGTGGATTCTTAAGTATTTAATATATTGTCAGTTCCTTCTATGGTCAGGATGTTCTGTAACTTTGTTAACACATTTGTTAATAGTATAATTTCAATATTTTCAACAACTAATTGATGTATGGTCAGTAGCCAACCATCTCTCTTTAACACCTTTAACATGACCACTCGGTTTACAGATACTTTGGATCAAAGTTCCATAACCATTTACACTCAACCTCAAAATTAACTTTTAAGCTCAGATTCATTTCGTTATCTGCATTTCCATTTGTTGGTACTATGCGCTCTGCGGTTGTGCTTCAGTTCCAATTCTCCGAGTTGGATCTTTTTTTGGGTTTTTTTTGTTAATTTCTTTTCCAATAATGTCTATTACAACCTTGTGGAGAGTACAAAGGTCTTTTTTGCAGTTTGGCAAGTTCTCTGCATGCTTTCTGCTTCCTTTTTTCTGCTTCTCTCAGTCTGTGTTGCAATTCTATTTGCTGCGTTCACACATCACCTAGCAATTCATGTCATTTTGTGTCAGATTTTATTTTCTGTTCAAAGCCTTCCTCAAAGCTCTTAAACAGAAGCAATTGCTCTCCTAACTATTTTTGGGACCCTTGATCTATTTTGTTTTGTAGCATACAGCCAAGGATCTGTTCTCCCCTTTCAACTCCTTCTCAATTTCTCCCTTCCTTAAGGTGAAAATATTTCTTGTCTCATTGTTTTTTTCTTCACAGTCACTCACTTTCCCATATTTTCTTTTGTAGCTTTCTAATTGACTTTCCTATCCCGTTTATATGTTGGTCTTTTACTCTTCAAGATCCTGTGAAATTTTGTATCTCACCATTTCTCTTTCTACTGTTCTGCCAGCAACGAATACTAATGCCTCTGCTACTCAAGCCCGCCTGGAAGGTTTATCTCTCCCATATGGAGCTGCTTTTCTTATTCAACTTTTGCCAGGAGCTGTCAACAATCTGTGTAGGCCTTTCACTCTTTTGTTCAGAAACACTCATTTCCACCTACTTTTCTTTGCATTTTTGCATATCTTGTTTAAATCTCCTTTGGGAGAATTTTAATTTTATACTTTTAGTTATATAAATATAAGATAGCAATATCTAATATATTAAATGTGATATGTTACACATTAATTTCATATACTTTCAGAGCTCACTCACAACATTTTCAAAACTTTCCTCCTTGTTTTGCTCACTGTTGTTTCTTTCTTTTCTAATCCTATCACTCTTTTTCTTGTTTTCTTTTTATCTTCTAAGGTCACAACAATTTGTTTCCTGCTTCATTTGGCTCCAATATAGTCATCCATGCACATTTTCATGTTAGTAATTTTCATACTTCTGCAACTTTTATTTTATTCTACCTACTTGTTCGTCTCAACTACTTTTCTCTCTATTTCAGTGTGGCTTCTATAACTTCTGGTTCTTCCTCCTTATTTTCACAAAGCCCAATTTGTTTCATTTATTTTATTTCTGTGACATTTCAGCCCATAATGAACCTATGGCCTGAATCATCAGGATGGTGGTTTGGGGGGGGGGGGGAGAGAGAGGAGAGGAGAGAAGAAGAAGAAGATGGTGGAGGGAGTGTATGGGACGGACAAAGTGTATGGGACGGACAACACCAACAGCCCCAAATGTATAAATGTATATGACATTGTAACGGGCATTAATTGGATTAAGGCCAATTCCAGCCCTCACTTGGCAGAAAGTCCTACATTGGAGAGTTACCAGCCAATTCTATTGGCTGACAGCTCTCCAGAACCTCCAGCACTGCAATGGCAAGAAGAGTTATGCAGGATGCTGCCTAGCACTCAATCCCAAGACCCAGAGGACAAATAAGTGGAAGAACAGGGCGAAGAGGTGAAACAAAGCCTGGGGGTCACCAAAAGAGTAATCAGAGATTTGAGAGATAGGACAGATTGGGGTAAGAGATCTGGAGACACTGGTCCCAAATTGGAGGGTGCCACATCAGAAGGGGGTTGCTGAGGGAAAGGTACTCCTTCCCAGTATCCCCCCCCAACCCAAACCCTCTTTCCACCAAAGATTGAACTTGCTTTTTTTATGCATTTCCCCCGCTGAACTATCATGCACCAGCCAGCTTAAAAATTGAGACTGGCCAGGTAAAGTTCCTAAATGACCACTTAATGGCCTGTACTGGGGCAGAAGCAGGCTTTTTGTCCAAAACCCTCTTCTCCTCAACATAAAATTATCATGTCACGACCAAATGAACCTGCCTGGAATCCTATCCATGCAATTTCACTCTCCCCACCACACTTCAACATCCCATCTCCCCCACCTGCACTCCTCCCCCCAATGTGCTATCTCAGAAACTGCTGGGGGAAAGCTTAATATTCTACCCCATCAGTTTCTTAAACAATTGCTCTTGTTGTTGTGATCGTAAGCTACAGATTGAGTCGAGCTGCAGTCCACTCTACTGCAATTTGATTTCTTTTTAATACAATTGTTTGTTAGCTTCTTGTAAAAATTTAAATTTCTTCAACTTTATAGCAATGTTTTGCCTTGGCTGTGCTTTCCTGGATTAAGTTCTCTTCTGTTTGATGAAGACTTTCAGTGCTCCCAGAAAACTTTTACAGTTTTACTGCTCCATTTGCTATTGTGAGTTGAGCAATGATATAATTTCTCCTGTATCTGTAAGATGAGTACTGTGCTCAAACTGGGACTTTAGGCACTTGTTTCTCTCAGCTGAAGATTAAAAAATCTTAGTCCTTCAGCTATCCTGTCATGTATGTCTGAATTTTCAATTGCTGCAAGTGCCTATCTATACTGCTTAATGCCTGCCTCTTTCTCATCTAATACCTCATTTTAAAGTCTGCTGAAATCATTTTCAAAGAGTCTCGGTAAATTCTGCACTTCTATTAATTGTACATCATATGGTTGACGTAAGCCACTTCATTTTCAATTTATCTTTTCTGCAGCCTTTATTATATATTGCTGAAAACAGTGTCATTTTATCAAAGACTTTCTTATTGCACTCTTCAGGAATCATTAGAACACTCATGTAAGGGAAAATAGCAACTTTATACCGTTTAAGAAGAGGGCCCTGATTGCTTGACAAACATATTCTGATTGTAAGAAGATTTTCTCTGATTGGTCAAGCCATTGTCCTGAGGAATGAACCAATGAATGGCTGTCTCTTATTTTGTTTAGTTGAAACAGGTGCAATGTGCATACCTATTCTTTCTGTATGCAAAGAACAGGACCCTGTGTGTTAATATATGTAATTTCCAGGATATGTAAACAAACACATCATGAGCTCAACTGACAATCTTAAAATGATTATTAGTATAATTCTCAGCACACCAAAGATTACTTAGTAAATAGTGTCTAATTACAAAACCACATCTAATGTTGGACACTGTATTTTGAGCTTTGCTACACCTTGTATTGTACATAGTTAATAGAATGTTCAGTAGAATGTAAAAGTTATCAACAGCTTTGTCTACATGAAATCCCTGTCAATCCTAAATAAAGGCAACTAAGACCCACAATAATGATACCAGAGTAAGCACACCACTTATTGCCACTTCCTTTATTGTTTTTTGTAGAAATATAGCATTAAAGTGATCACCAGAGCAAGTGAGAAAAATCAGGGCCAGGGAAAGACATCATGGGCTTTGGTGCTTCTCCTGTTTCCATTACCCTTATCCTCCCTATGCTCTTTAACTGTCGGGTGCTCAAAATTGGGAACCACAGTAACAATGGTGTAGAACTGTTTCAAATGGTTTAGCAAAACATCTTGGCTTTTGCACTCTACAACTCTACGACAAAACCCATCAAAGCTCAGTTCTGTATGAGACACTTTACAACCAAGGCTTCATCAGAATTTACATACAGCTTGATAGTTCATATTATACAACCAACTCTGCCTCTTTGAACCCAGCCCTGTATAATATCTGGACAGCAATATCAAAAGGACTTGAATCTCACAAGCACTATAAACAACAATGTTCTGCATGAATGAGAATATTTCGAACTAACAGTGATATATTTTATTGGCATCCGGCTTCTGGTTTTACTCCCAAGTTTAGAAATAGCAAAACTTCCAGTAAATTAGCATCAACCAATTCACCTGCAATAATGTGATATTTCTATCCACGCTAGTGAATCTTTTTTTAACAGAAATATTATACTTTGCATTGAGTGATAGATTTTTTAAATTTTAAATTGAAACTAATCGCATTTACAAAATCTCACCATGATGCAGTTAATAGGAAAGCAAAGTATCACAGATATTGGAAAACTGAAATCTAAACAGGAAATGCTGGAAATACCCAGCAGACCAGACAGCATTGGCGGAGAGAGAAACAAAGTGAATGTTTCATGTCCACAATCTGTGCTCGTTCTGATCAAGGTCATTGTTTCTCTTTGCACAGATGCTGCCAGATGTGCTAAGCATTTCTAATGCTTCCTGTTTCTGTTAGAACAAAAATAACCTTTTGCCAGCTCTTCAAAAAGCAGTCAGATTTCTCATGAACCTTTCATTCCCCTTCAGTGAGAAAGCCAGCAACATCTGCTTGAGATTTGGTTTGTAACAAGGTGAAACAAGAGTTTCAAAAACAAGAGATAAGAAGGAAACATAAACAATGATGTCAATGCATTAAATTTAAAATTTAAAAAAAATGAGTAATTAACAAAAATGATTATTAAAAAATCTAAGCAGCAGAGCTAATTAATAAAATATTTTTGCCTGTTTGCTTAAAAAGCAGAAGCAGAGGGAAATAGAATAAGTACAAAGCCCTGGTCACCAGGGAAGTGGCTGAGGACTGGGGACAAGTTATGGAGTTGAATTTAACTAACTCTTACGTTTCCCTCTGGTGGCCCACACTCCTAGCTGTGTTGGAATTCATGTAAAAATGGAGGTCAAAAGTAGATTTTCTTTTGGCCTAGGTTTTTCTCCTCTACTAGCCAAGACGAATGGGTAGGTGTTTGGAGGAGGGGGAAGGGTAGCTGTGTGTGTACATGTGAATGTGTGTAATATCCTGCCCATGTTTTAAGGATGGTTGCACTGATTGATATGAAGATAGTGTTGAGGGAGTCTCACATAGTTAATTGACCAGTTCGAATATTTTAATTAGGCTCCTGCAACCACAATATCAACATCATTGGAAATAAATTGATACTGCAAGCTGTTTTAAATGGCTTTATTAGAAAATACAAATGTAATAAGTGTTACAAAGAAATAATATTAAAATAGAGTCACTTGTGACATATCTGGATACGTTAAGCATTAAAAATTGGATTAAAAACATTAGCACGTCAGTCTATTCTAAATTAATCAAACGGAACAAAATAATTGTGACTGGTATTGTAAACTGTATGTTTGGTATGGAAGCACGCCTTCATAATTATAGTCAGAGCTAATCAATCTTCATCTCAGTCTCTCCAAGTATAGTTATAAAAGAAGATTGAAGCTGAAGTGTTAAACTGTATGATATCAGAGGATAAACTGGGATGAATGCTTCAAGCATTCAAAAAACACAGGGGAAGGTTATTTCACTTATTGCAGGTCAGAATAATGGGTGTCAACGAAGAATCTAGCATCAAATAGAAAAATTGCTATTGATCCATTAAAAAATATTTAATTAAGGAGTTTCTTTTACTTTTCAGTTTGTGAGCTCACAAGATGCCTAAAATTGCTAAATGACTTGGTTTATGTTTTTATCCCAACATTCTGCCCTTTTAATGAGTAGGTAAAGAGGAGCTGGGATCTTACCGGCTACTGTACAGGAAACAACAGTAAAATGAAAGGCAGTGGAAGAAAAGGCTGCTCACTTTTAATTTTGTGTGAATTTTTGTCTTCATCAAGGTGAGTGAAGTTCCGATGCAAAGTTCTATCCCTTCAAAATTTTCAGTCATATTATCAAAAAACATCAATGCAATATGTTTTGATTTCCCAGACTCCCTGAATGGGATTGATAATTTCATATAAATTGGTGCTGAATGATTAATTTGATGCTATTGTTTTATTCCCTCAAACCATTAGTGACATGATATGCCAAATCACCTCTAATTGGATCCTTGCAGCCAGCAAAGAGAGGATGCAAATGTCTGTATGTCTGGGTTTTGCTGGTCCTAAGGATGGACTGAAGTGTCTAATGTACCATGAAATTCAGTCCACTGAAGTACTTTAAGTGTGGACTTTTTAGTCTAGGAATTAGTGTTAGTAATATTAACACATCATGAGCCTAGGCAAGAAATTTCTGAGAAGAACCAAGTGGGTATAGGCTCTAAATAATTACAGTTGTAAATAAATATCTGCTTTGATGCAATTGTCCCCTGTAAAATAATTAAATGATTGTCTGCAAATACAAATGTTAGATTTTGGAACTCTTTAAAGTACCCCATGTTCAATTTTATCTGTTTCAAAGTTTTTTTAATTGAATATCTAACTGCCTAATTTGCCTTTTTTTTCAGCCATCACTCCCTAATTTTTTTGTCCTGTTAATTATTGTCTTCTAGAGAATTGAGAAGGGCATGCCCCTAGGCCAAGGATACAGAAAACAGAAAGCAGTAATATTTCTTTGTGGCCCCCTCAAAGAGCTTCATACATGGAAGCTTTAGACAATTACTTTTAAACAGAAACCGGAAGGTCCCAAAGCTGCCACCTTCTAAGACTGCTACTGTTTTAGGTCTCAGATGTGCACCATCTGCAGCCATTGATTTTGGGCATAATTTTGTACCTGGAATGCATCGAGTCTAAACAAATGACATGAACCATGCTGGTATTTTCTGTTTGACTTATACTTAGTAGAGGACAAGGGAAATTAAGGCAGGAAACCTTTGAGGAATATTGCAAAATTCACTCTTTTATGCCACATGCACTCTTTTGGTGCTCTTTATAAACTTACCGGTTACCAAAAGCTTTGAAGGTCCCAGGCCTGGATCCCCACATGAGTCCCACTTGAACACCCACAGTGCACAAAATAATTCCATTCAAATGTCATTGCTCCTGTTCCAAAAAACGTTCAACGAAACCTCTGGTCCGAGAGTCTTCTTTCTCCTGTCACAGTCCATTTGACATGGGTAGATTGTTAAGTGGTAAACAGAGGTTCTACCCACATATAACCCCAGGAAACTGTTAAAGAAACCAGAACTTGGCAGATGAGAATTGTGGCCAAGTTCCTGGACTTTCTGCTATATTTTTGCTAGAATGAATTGGAAAAGGCATTAATGTTTGTCCTCTTATCCATAAGTAAATACTTTAGACTGAAAACCCCTGAACCTTTGAGATTGCCTCAGTTGTGGCATTAGTCCAATTGTCAGGTTAGAGTTATCAGGTCAATCCAATGTTAAGTTTAAAGATTTCAAATTTTCCCAAGATGTAATGTCCACCGGCATTAGTTTATTTGTTTATGTATTCTATTAGCCGGATTTCATATTTATCACTAAGTACATTAGTAACTTTTACACTTTGCTACATAATAACACAGCATTGTAATGATGTATTTTAGTTGAAGATTATAATTTTGTTCTATTTTACTTGAGGAGAAACTATCATCAAGGTGAATTAAAGAGTACAACAATTGTATGGATCTCTTGTGACACGTTTTATATATACATATTATATTATAGATATAATCCCTTAGTTCATCTCAATACTCAAGTGCCAAATAAAACTATATATTAACAAATTAGCCTGAATCAACTGTTTAAAAAAATGTTCTAGTGAATCTTTCCAATTCCCAATATTAAATTACTTTACTGCACAAAGATCAATATTTTGTACAATTTTAACATGTAACCTTCGGTCTTCTCAGATTGTTTTATAGCTTTCATTGGGCAGAGTTTTATGATTTTGTCATGCCCAAATTGCAGCGGAAAAAAAATCATAAAATCAGGCGTGACATGACAAGTGGGAATGGTGCCTGTTTTTATGCCCGTTCCCATATTACAAAAAAAAATCAGTGCGTTTGGTACCCTGCCCAAAATGGATGAAACATCAATTTGCATTTTTTTTGCATTCATCACAATGTAATTAATGAGCTTCACTTCCAATTGTCCCAATTCACCTGTCTTAACCACCTCGTTTGCAGCTGGATTCATCAGGAAAATACCTCAAGTATAAAAGTTTCATTCAGGCACTTGAGCAGTGAGGGTGAGTGAGAAGGTAAGGCTCTACTTTCAAACTGCTCTGTGCCGTTTAGGGGGATGTTGTTTTGTGGTGGCCATGTTGCAATTTGGGATGAAGGGGCCTGTCAGTGTATGGGAGTGGGGGCAGTTGTTGTTGCTCATGAGGTCCAAACTCAGACTCTCAGCATGGACCCAGGTGAGACCATTGACCTCAGGTCTTAGCACTGACTCTGGATCCTAGTACTGGCAGCAGCAGGCACTGTTGCTGGTGGGAGATGGGCTGTAAATTGTCTGAAGTGGCAGTGCTGCAGCCTTAGGATTTATCAAGCAGTGCTGTCTGTGGTCACTACTGCATGGGTTCTGGGTGTGTATTTGTCAGTGGGAGTGGGGGAAAAGATAGGGGCTGTGTTGTCATTCTGGGGGTAGGGGGACACTGTTGCTGGGAGCTTTGAGGGTCTGGGGACTGTGTGTTGCTGGGGATGTGTAGTGAATGATGCATTGCTGGAGGCTGTGGGGGTTGTAGGGAGTGTGTGTTGCTGGGGGTCTGTAGGGAGGCATGGGGAGTGTGTGTTGCTGGGGGTCTGTAGGGAGGCATGGGGAGTGTGTGTTGCTGGGGGTCTGTAGGGAGGCATGGGGAGTGTGTGTTGCTGGGGGTCTGTCGGGAGGCATGGGGAGTGTGTGTTGCTGGTCTGGGGGTGAGCAGAATTCTTTATCTTCCCCATCTGTCTCTCCAAATTCCACTCTTCTCCCAACCCTTCAGATTGACAAGATGGTTTTTGTAATGCAACCCATTGATCTTGCTGTTCTATTGATTGCTGCTGGAGTTGAGTAGCAGGACAATGAATTGTGGACAGAGAAGGCCCAGGCTTTGCCACTCACAGGAGCAGAGAGAGACGGCCACTGGAGGCAGGACAATCTCCGAGGTTCCAAGTATCCTTTAAGCAACTATTAGACATCATGTGCTGCTGATAGTGCAACACTTGTACTATTTGTTGCAGGACCTGGCACATTGGGGGGGGTGGGGAGCACCTACTCTGAGTGGCTGTAAAAGTGAGACTGTGAGGGTGATGAGGGAGATCCTAATCACTATGTGCTTTGGTCACTGTGTTGCCACATATGGATTCCATCACCCCCACCCCTTGGAATCCTACAATCTCCTCCAACATTAGGGCATGGTTTCACAGTGGCTAGCACTGCTGCCTCACAGCGCCCAGGATCGATTTCTGGCTTGGTCACTGTTTGTGTGGAGTATGCATATTCTCCCTATGTTTGCATGGCTTTCCTCCAGGTGCTGGGGTTTCCTCTCATACTCCAAAGATGTGTGCATTAGGTGGATTTGCTATGGTAAATTGCCCATTAGTGTCAGGGGATTAGCTAGGGTAAATATATGGGATTACGGAGTAGGGCCTGGGTGGGACTGTGATCAGTGCAGACTCGATGGGCCAACTGCCTCCATCTGTACTGTAGAATTCTATGATTTCAACACCACAGTGGTGGGCCTAGGTATGCTGTATTAATGGGTTTCTGTGGCAGGCAGGAAGGTGACGTTTGAACTCACTATACGCCATTGTGATGGTGCCCTGGGGCAAATTAATCTGACTCCTTTCTGAACTTCACATGCATGCTAGCACCTGGGCCCACATCTGGGTAATGGGAAAGGGAGCATTAAACCCACATGCAGGACTCCAGAGCAAGTGGCATGGGGGAGTGAAATCTCTCATGTTCTGGGGATGTTATTGCAGATTCTATAAGTCGTTGCCAATGCATGCCATCCATTGTAGCCAGTAAATTATTTGTATGCACCTTGATTTTCTCAGAAGCAGTGCATTGAGGGGCCTCCCCACTGATATCAACATGCAGAGTCCATCCGGCAACTGTCAGGGTAAGTACATTCCTGTTAGAGGCTGATCAGAGACAAATTAGTCAAAGGTGTGTGGGTGAAATAACATTTATTGGTACCAATAAAAGTGACTTCACAATAAGTGATAATACAAAAATATGAGAGAAAGTGAGACTTTAAGTTGCCTAAATATTCTATCAACCTAGTATTGCCCTTCACCCATGCCATCTAAGTCCATTGCAGCTTCTTAAGCTTACGTGACCTACCACTATGGTCTCAGTGTGTCTCCAGGGTGTACACTGGAAGTGGAGAGGCCAGCTGCCTACTCCGCTCCGTGGGCTATGATGCTCTTGGCAATCGTCTTCTGGAGACCCCAGACATTGAGGGTCCTGGCCTGCTTCCAGGCCATAATATGGAGATGTCAGCATTGGACTGGGGTAAACACAGTAAGAAATCTCTCAACAGCAGGTTAAAGTCCCACAGATTTATTTGATTAAGAAACGGTATTAGGTTTCAGAAAGCTGTTCCTTCATCAGGTGACTCACTGGATCTTTTACTGAATCTTTTTAGAATTAACTGCATCATTGTATATAACCAGTATTTCCTGAAAATTGACACTAAAATAAATAGTTTAGTAGTTACAATGAGTTCTATTCTGTCCATTTATTTAGGTTTATAAAGTTATTTTTCCAAAGCAATCTAAAGATATAATGACTTGCAGTCCTTAAATAAATGAATGGAACTGTGAAATTCATGTAAATATGAAGTCAATTGACAGATCTAATTGCTTGCTTTGCCGATCAGGATTGAATCAATCTATGGACCTGTTGTGTGCTATCACCCTCATTATTTATGTATTTTCAGGACAGAGTGGCCATTTACTTCCATGTCAATAAACTCCTCTGAGTTTATTGATTCTCGTCCACATTTTTGTACAGATTTGCATATTTCTGCCCAGTTTCATTTTGTGCTTGGATTTGCCAGTTACAAGCAGTGGAGTTTTGCAAGTTCTTTACTTCTCAAAAGTTTCATTTTTAAACTAATGCATGTTTGAAAGTTTCACAATCTAAACATTGCATTGGTATATCTTAAGCAATAGAATCATATGTAAAGCTCATAGCCACAATGAATTTCTGGATTCATCATTGGAAATCTGTGTGGGTATCAAAGCTGGCAAATACCTGAGATAATGATTTTCACTTGGCATCAGCTAATTTAAACTTGTATTGAGAAAAGGGACAGACAGGCAATAGCTTTATTGCACAGTCAGCAGGGAGAAAAGGCTGCTTGATCTTATGAAATACCTTAACCAAATATGTGAGGGAGACGGGGTTCTGGTTGAAAATACGCATACCGCAGCAATGGTATATTTGTTCCAGCATGACCAGAAGAAAAGAATCATTGGAATAAGTTCTACTGGCAGTAGTATATTTAAGAAACTAATTTTGAAAATCAAGGGAAATGTCTGGAGGTGATCATTCAAAATTATTACTTGATGAAATGGGGAAATGTGAACCCATTGGAAGATGGGAGCAATTGTGGACTGTCTGTATTAAGGATTGTAATTCACTGGAGGAAGTAATGTGTGATAACTATAAAATGCAACGACCCTTCCTGTAATTTAAAATGTAAGTTGCCTGCAAAAAGAATATATGGTTTAATCAATGGCAATACGTACACTATCGTTGTATCCTACATTCAGTTATTGATTAGAAGTTCGAATCTTTTATAAAATGTTATTAGTCTCTATGAGGATCATAGCAACTGGGAGGCATTGCAGGTCAGAAAGCAAAGATCTGATAGGTGACTCAGGCAGCAGAGATTTGAATGACTTTAAGCTCAGGGATGGTTTAGTGTGGGAGACTGACAGTGAATTCATTGAAATAAGCAAGTCTACAATAACAAAGTTACAAAAAGTTTCAACTGCTGATGAGTTGAGGCATGGACTGATGTCTGGCAATGTTACCGAGATAGAAATAGACAGTCTCTGGGAGAAAAAAAAGAGGCCTTTCACCAAGTTCATTTCACAACCAGTATTGTTACTATGTAACCAGTGTTGCTACTAGTCTGGGCTTGATTTCCAAGATGTAGAGATGCCGGCGTTGGACCGGGGTAGTAAGAACTCATTAAGAATCTAGCAACACCAATTTTAAATCCAACCGATTTATTTGATAGTAAATTTGCAAGCTTTCAACACTCTGTGTCTTCGTCAGGCAAATGCAGTGTTCTGGTCTGCAATAGCACACATCAGTACAGACAGTCAGAGATTGCTGATTAGAATGCGAATCCTTACATCTAACCTGCTATTCAAGTGTTAAAGTGGCTAACAGTGTGTGAAGGGAATCCTGAGCAGTGGTTAGAGAATAGGATGGATATCAGAGGTAGGTTCTTTACCCAAAGGGTGGTTCGGGAGTGGAATGCCCTGCCTGCAGCAGTTGTAGATGCGCCAAGTTTGGTGGCGTTTAAGAGGTTAGTTGATAAGTATATGGAAGAGAAGGGAATGGTTTAGTTTGGAGGGGCATTGCTTTTTATATTGGTCGGCGCAACATCGAAGGCCGAAGGGCCTGTTCTGTGCTGTTATTTTAATTGTGTATTTTCTCCAGACAGCACAGTAAGTGAGGTTTTTTGCTAAACCCAGGCAAGTTATGGGGGGTTACAGATAGTGTGACATGAAGCCAAGATCCCTATTCATACCGTCCTCATGTGTGCAGAACTTGGCTATCAGTCTCTGCTCAGCGACTCTGCGCTGTCGTGTGTCACGAAGGCCCCCTTGAAGAACATTTACCCGCAGGTCAGAGGCCGAATGCCCATGACTGCTGAAGTGTTTGCCCACAGGAAGGGGACTGTTTTGCCTGGTGATTGTTGAACGATGCTCATTCATCTGCTGTCGTAATGTCTGCATGGTCTCCCCAATGTACCATGCTTCGGGACATCCTTTCTTGCAACGTATGACAGACACCTCCAGACGCTGAAGGATGCCCTCGTGAGAACAGGATATGGCGCTCGACTCATCGATTGACAGTTCTGACGTGCCACAGCGATAAACCGCACTGACCTTCTCAGAAGACGAACACAGGACATGGTGGACAGAGTACCCTTTGTTGTCCAGTACTTCCCCGGAGCGGAGAAGCTACGACATCTTCTCCGGAGTCTTCAACATATCATTGATGATGAATATCTCGCTAGGGCCATCCCCACCCTCCCACTTCTTGCTTTCAGATAACTGCACAACCTCAAACAGATCATTGTTCGCAGCAAACTACCCAACCTTCAGGAGAACAGTGACCACAATACCACACAACCCTGCCACAGCAACCTCTGCAAGACATGCCAGATCATAGACATGGATGACATCAAACATGTGGATACCATCCACCAGGTACACACTCTTGCAACTCGGCCAACATTGTCTATCTAATACATTGCAAGAAAGGATGTTCCGAAGCATGGTACATTGGGGAGACCATGCAGACATTACGACAGCAGATGAATGAGCATCGTTCAACAATCACCAGGCAAAACAATTCCCTTCCTGTGGGCAAACACTTCAGCAGTCATGGGCATTCGGCCTCTGACCTGCGGGTAAATGTTCTTCAAGGGGGCCTTCGTGACACACGACAGCGCAGAGACTGATAGCCAAGTTCTGCACTCATGAGGACGGTATGAATAGGGATCTTGGCTTCATGTCACACTATCTGTAACCCCCCATAACTTGCCTGGGTTAGCAAAAAACCTCACTTACTGTACTGTCTGGAGAAAATACACAATTCTCTAACCAATGCTCAGGATTCCCTTCACAAACATTGTTAGCCACTTTAACACTTGAATAGCAGGTTAGATGTAAGGATTTGCATTCTAATCAGCAATCTGTGACTGTCTGTGTTGATATGTGTGCTATTGTAGACCAGAACACTGCATTTGCCTGACGAAGACAGAGTGTTGAAAGCTCGCAAATTTACTATCAAATAAATTGGTTGGATTTAAAATTGGTGTTGCTTGATTTCCAAATCAGGTTAGGAGCCTGATGCCTTGCTAATTTCCAGGTCTCTTTGCATGCAGCATCCACATTGATATTCAGTGATTGTATTGTGTGAACAATGTCATTATTGCCCCGAAGCAAGTTTGGTGGTATTATGCTCTGCAAGGATGCAGGAGCATCAAGTGCAGATGGCAATTATAATGAGGCATGTTTGGAGAAAAGCAGGAATTCACAGCCTCAGAAGCTTCAGAGGTTAGGGAATTGGCCAAATAGTACTCCCAATCTTACAGAAATATCTCTGATGGCAAAAATCAGTCCAATTTTTAAAAAATAACTTTGCAGCTCCGTGCATTGAAAATGATACTTCCTGAGCCTCTCTGGTTATTAACAGCCTCCTCAAGCAGCTTAATGGGCTGATGTTCTGAATGGTTCTCCCTCCTCGGGTGCTGTTCCTCTTTCTCTTAAATCTTCCTTTATCACAAATCACTTCAAACAGTCAGTGAAACTACGGACTGTCAATCAGAATTAGCCTCTGTCTACATTGTGGTAAGGATCAATGGGGTACTTATGGTGAAGTCAACCCTGAAGGGAAATCACTGTGGTTAGCACTGCTGCCTCACGGCCGCAGAGACCTGGGTTCAATTCCCAGTTTGAGTTACTGTCTATGAGGAATCTGCATGTTCTTCCACGTTCTAGTAGGTTTCCTCTGAGTTCTCCAATTTCCTTCTACAATCCAAAAGATGTGCAGCTAAAGTGCATTGGCCATGCTAAATTCTCTCTGTGTACCCAAACAAGTGCTGCAGTGTGGTGACTAGGGGATTTCCATAGTAACTTCATTGCATTGTCAATGTAAGCCTACTTGTGACACTAATAAATAAACTTTAAAAAATACCAAAAGCAACACAGTTGGCTAATGAATGACTGAAAAGCTTTGATTTGACACTGAATCTTTTACAAGGCATTACACTGCACATTGAACTTGTTACAGATCAGAAGACTTAGGGCTGAATTTTCCTATCCTGTGCGCTGCAGGGATAAGGGCCTGTGGGTATAGGTACAAATCAGCAGAAGATGTTTAGTGCAAGATGTTTCCATGCAGTGGTGGGGTTTGGTGGACGAGCTAAAGAATCTATCTACTCTCCAGTGTTACTAGGTCAAAATCCTGAACTCTCTCCCAAACAACACTATAGATGTACCTACACCACATGATCTGCAGAAGTTCAAAAAGGCAGCTCACCATCTTAAGGGTAATTAGTGATGGGCATTTATTCCTCAGTTTACCAGTGATGCTCACATACTAAGAACTAATTAAGAGTAAGTGATCAATAATTTTGATTAATGTTGTCAAACAAAATTAAAATTTAAATTTTAATAATAATTTGGAAATTAGTAATTTTCGTTATGCCACAAGTTGATTTGTCTCTCTGCATTGTAGCAGACTGTCACCCAAAGTGAAATTGATGTATTAAATTCACAAAGCCATTTTGGCCTCAAGTTCTGTCACAAATTATTTATGAGGCTAGAGTGAATATTTAACTCTATGATTCCACATCCAGACAAAATTAAAAGCCAGATTCCCCATTGGTCTCTCTGTTTCATCACTGTACAACCTCTAAACTTGCATAGCAACAACTGGTACGTGAGGCGTAATTCAGACTGTGATGTGATCACACTGTGTGATAAATCTGCGATTGTCCTGGAATCCATTGTCTTTACCTAACACAATTTAAAAACAAAAAAATTATACATGTCTAAATACATAATTACAACCACAATAGTTGGTTGCCAATTTCCTCTCCTTTCGTCTGCAACAGATGAAGTCATTTATAAATGTAAAATCTAGTATAATGTGCGATAAAGAAGGAGAGGAGGAATGAGGTGTTCAAACTGAGCGATTGAAGCAGGAGTCTGGCACTATTTGAAGTCTGTCCTCAACCTTGATGTCACATTGGATCTCGGGGTGAGATTCTATCCACAGACTCAAGCCATTAATAAAATCATCAATTTCCAATTCTATATCAACGGCCAACTCTACCTAAGATCATGTGCTACAGGAACCCTCATTCATGCCTATGGTACCTCAAGACCTGACTATTTCAATGCCCCCTCTCCCACCCACTGTTTCATTCAGTCCCCACTCTGTAAATGTGGAGTCATTCTAAAATTCTGCTGCTAATCGTGTCCTTGTTTACACCAAGCTCCTTTCACTCACAACCTCTGTGCTTGCTGTACTATCTTCATGTTAAGCAATCCTTGTTTTTAAAATTCTCATCCTTGTTTTCAAGTTCTTGGCCAGTTACAGCCTTGTTTGGTCTGATGTCTAATATTGGTTTATAATACACCGATGAAATTCCTTAGGATAGTCTGTTAAGTTAAAAGTGCATTTTGATTACAAGTTATTTTTGTTAAATGGCTTCAGGCATGAAATAATCACAAGCTGAAATAGAAGAAATCTTGCAGGTTTGTTGCTCGCTAGCCCTGAGATTTCTAGAAGATTGTAAAAGAGTACTTGATAGTTTTAAAATCACAACAATAATAATTACATTTATATAGTGTCTTTAATGTAATAAAATGTCTCAGGGTGCTTCATAGAAACATTGTACAATAAAGCTAGATGCTGAATAACAAAGAAATATTATGGCAGATAGCCAAACGTTTGGTCGAAGAAATAAGTTTTAAGGAGTATCTTAAAGTCAGAAAAAGAGAGGGACTGAGGCACAGGGATAGAGAGGCAGTGACGTTTAGGAAAGGAGGTCCAGATCTTAGCATATTGACAACTGAAGGTATGATGACCAGTAATGGATTAATTCTAATATGGGACTGGAAGGTATACTGAAGTGTCGTGGGACTGGAGGAAATTAAGAACTATGCTGGGACAAGGCCAGGGAGAGATTTGAAAACAAGGATGAGCATTTTAATGTCAAGATTTCGCCTGACTGGGTGCTACTTCAGGTCAGCCAGTAGATGGGCTGATAGGGAAATGGGACTTGCTGTGAATTAGGACATGGGCACAAGAATTTGGATGATCTGAAACTTGTGGAGTTTGGGAGGCCAAACAAGTGTTCATCAGAATAGTCACATCTAGAGGTGACATAAGTAAGGATGAGGAGCTATGCAGCAAATGTGCTGAGGCAAAAGCTGATTTAGACAGTGTTGCACAAATGGTTTTGGTACAGATATATGGTTAGAAGCTCATCTCGGGGTGAAATATATGGCACCAATGTTGTGAACAGACTGATTTGATGGCAGATTGCTGTCAAAGAGACAGAGGGAGTCCAAGGCCGGGGAATGGAATTTGGAGAATGGAATGGAATCATAGCCTCATCTTCCCAGTATTCAACAAGGGAAATTTCTTCTCAACCAGTACTGGATGCCAGAGAAGCAATGTGATAATTTAACAACAGTGATGAGTTGAGAGAGGTAGTGGTGAAGTAAACATGTCATCAGCGAGCTTGTGAAAACAATGCTGTGCTTCAAATGGTGTTGTGCAAGGCCAGCATGTAGATTATTATAAATAATAAGGAACACCAGAGGTAACAGTGTGGGAGCAGGAAGAGAAGCCACTGCAAGTGATTATCTAATTACAATGAGACTAAGGAGAATGTAATCCAGATGAGAGTAGCACTCGGCTGGGTGGTAGTGGCGAAGCACTGGGGAAAGATGATTTGGTTGATCTTGCCTACTGCTGCAGACAACTCAAAAAGGGTGAAAAGGAAAGTTGACCTTTGTTCAAGTTAACCTTTGCTTAAGTTGACCTTTGTTCAAGGATGTAATTTATGATTTCAATCAGTCATTCCAGTACTGTGGGAGTGACAGAAGCCTGTTTGGAGGGATTGAAAGATGGAGTGTGAGGAAAAATGGACACAGATTTGAAAGATAATGACACATTTAAGGATTTTGGAGAGGAATGGAAGATTGAAGATGGGATGGTGGTTTGTAAAGACAACGGGGTCAACTGTTATTTCCTTTGAAGAGAATCTGGTTATGACACTCTGCTTCATTAGAACAATTTATTAGATTGTTGTGTGAATCCTACAAAATGGAAGTCAAAGCACGAAATAGAACATAGAACATTACAGCGCAGTACAGGCCCTTCGGCCCTCGATGTTGCGCCGGCCAGTGGACCCTCTAACCTAAACTATTCCAATATCATCCATACGCCTATCCACCAAACATTTGAATGCCCCCAAAGTAGGCGAGTCCACAACTGCAGGCAGGGCATTCCATGCCCTCACCACCCTCTGTGTGAAGAACCTGCCTCTGACATCCATCCTATAACTACCACCTCTTAATTTAAAGTTATGTCCCTTCATGTTGGTCCTCACCATCCAAGGAAAAAGGCTCTCACTATCCACCCTATCCAATCTCTTGATCATCTTATACGCCTCAATTAGGTCACCATGTAACCTCCTTCTCTCTAATGAAAATAACCTCAGGTCCCTCAGCCTTTCCTCATAAGGCCTTCCCACCGTACCAGGCAACATCCTGGTAAACCTCCTCTGCACCCTTTCCAATGCTTCCACATCTTCCTTATAATATGAGTCTTTAAAACATCAGTATCCATTTCAATAGCTGAATATATGCTGTACAAATTAATTTTGTTTGTCTTTGACTTTGTGATGAAGTATTTTAACTTGGGAAACCCTTGTCACTTTTTTGTATAGTTAATTTATTACTGCATATTTTTAATTAACAAGACATATTGCTATTTATTACTGTGAATTACGAGCTATGAAATATTGGCAAATATGGGGATCATGAAGGGATGCTGGGTGGTCAGCAATTTAGTGGGAATAGGGTAATGGGAATAGGAGGTTGGCCTCTGTGACAAGATGAGCTCAAAGAAAGCATGAAGGGAGATAAGTGGACAGTGATAGCCTTTTTCCTAGGATGGTGGACAGTGATAGCCTTTTTCCTAGGATGGAGAAAGCTAGCACGAGGGGACACAGCTTTAAACTAAGGGGTGATAGTTATAGGACGGATATCAGAGGTAGGTTCTTTACCCAAAGGGTGGTTCGGGAGTGGAATGCCCTGCCTGCAGCAGTTGTAGATGTGCCAAGTTTGGTGGTGTTTAAGAGGTTAGTTGATAAGTGTATGGAAGAGAAGGGAATGGTTTAGTTTGGAGGGTCATTGCTTTTTATATTGGTTGGTGCAACATTGAAGGCCGAAGGGCCTGTTCTGTGCTGTAATGTTCTATTCTACAAGAGAGAAACTAGAGTAAGTTGAGTTCTGAGCTAAGGCAGGTAGGTTCTGATGTCTCAGAGTAAGTTTCACCATTGACTGAGTAGAAGGGAGGAAGGCAGCAGAGGCAAATGAATAAATCATCTTGATCTTACTGACAAACAAATTATGAACTGCTCCCAATATTTGGAGTTGAAGGTGGAGGGGTTTAAGAAGCTGGTTCACAATAGAGAAAAGTAAGTCAGAGGTTAACCTTGGGTATAAAAATTACATGTGGCTGAAAGTTTTGTTACAAATGTTGTGAATGCGATCTTAACTAAAAATTAACCTGGTGCATAAGTGTCCATTGTTGGTCCCGCAAACAGCTGGATATGAAGTGTAACAGCAGGTAGCATAAGAGCTGAACACAAGCTGCATGAATGGAAGCATATGACCACATTGCAAAAAGTTTATTGGCACCTTTTGAAAGGGACAAGATACAGCACGCTTAAGATAAGACAATTTTTGTGTCTTCCTCAGTACGTTCTCTTTCTTACAATTTCTCTTTTGCAGCGATACCAAAAACTGTCTTAATTTTTCTAAATCATTTTTCACCATCACTTTGATGCACAAAGTGCAGCTTCGCCCACTATTAGAAGCTTCCAAAACCTCATGTCTCCTCCTTCAAAAAAAGCATTTCCCAAACCCCACTTCTGACATGAATTTCAATTATACAACTATTCAGTATGTCTACCCTGTTATTTTAATATAGGAGAATAAAAACTGGAAGCATTAAGAAATGGGCCATTCTGAGGAACCTCACTTTATACGAGAAGCTAGAATTCATGTAATCACTGACCAGACGTCGAGAGGAGCGGAGGACAGAAAGGGAGCACAGGTTCAGCTCCTTAGGTCAGGGAATTGAATCTTTTTGGTTCTGCTTTTAAAAGAAAGACTCCTTTGAGCTCAAGATATCAGGGCCATTTATGACACTCCCCAGAAGTCTCTAATAATCACTGCTGTGTTGAACAATGCTGAGAACCAACCTACTGAATATGAAGACTGTCTTTGGCTACAGCAGTACTTTCTGTAGTACAGACTCCTCTCCTCCACCATCACAAAGAACACATTGACAGTCCTTTGACTGCACTGCTGTGATACTATATGAGATGATCTCACACAAGGTGTGAGATGGAGCTGAGCATCTATGATTTCAGGGAAGTCAGCAAGTCTGTGAACTTGCAGATCAGAGGATATGGTAACATATTGATAAAGGTTTTAGTATTCATTTCACCCATTCATTTGTCAGGTACAATCTCAATGTTGGACCCTCAAAAAATCATATCTTCTAAAGCTGTACTTACTGCACTCATCTCCCTTCCAATAACTGTGACCTGTCCAAACCAGCAAAAAGGGCTGCTATAAAGGACTGCTTATCAGGCACTAGTCTATTAACAATATGTTCCAATGTTTACACCCAAACTTGCCACAGGTGACCCTGCAGAGTAGGTTTCTGCCCTAAGATCATTTCTAAGTTCTTCTTCAATGAGACAAACAATTATTTTAACAGCCTGAGGTTGGATCTTTTAGGTTTTTGAGATGGTCATAACATTCAAGCTTTGGCACCATATCTCTGCAACAGTAATGTTTAATGGCACACTGTCATCCTCCCACTCTCAGCTACTTCCTTCATCCTCAATTGGACTGTCAGGTATCTGGACTATTCATTCTGAAATTATTAATTCTTCATTCACATTTTCCAACTGAATTGTTATAGAAACTAGAAGCAGGAACCTGCTGAACTATTCATCTTGATCATAGCTGAAGCTGAAGGCTGCAGCATTAATTTCAGGGTAGCACAGATTCCAGCACCACATGACTGTTAAATTGCTAATCAAATTTCCAGTTGATTGTATTTTTGATTTGTTCACAAACAATCAGCCATAATTTCATCAACTACAATTATTTTCCCCATAGACATGTAATGCCCCTGAGGTTTGATGTTGATATTTATGAAGCTATGTTTCCAGGTATGGCATGACAGATATACATTACTTGCAAAGTTTTTGACTACATAGAGACTTTAGATATCTGTTGTAGACAGATGCAAGAGTTGGACTAAAAGAGATAAAATCCATAATGCATTCATCACACAATAGGCCTGTCTCATGGTTTTCCTGCTTCAAACTGATTAATTGGTTATTTCTGGCAGGTTAATCAATTAACACTGGACACCTTCATGGAATGTGCTTCAAGAGATGGCTTACTGTCAACTCCAGAGAAAATGTGCTGTCAGTCGAAAGGAGACTTGTTGGAAGTAAATAACACATTTCAAGTAGCAAAGCTTAATGCACGGGACAAATGTGAATGGTGGCACAAATATTTTTGCCCTGTCAATTATGAGCAACCAATGAGGGTTACATTGAATGGGAATTTAAGTGATTAAGTTTGGACATGTTTTGATTCTTTGAATGTGGGAAGTATTATTTACCTCAGATTTCAAATCAGTATGCTAATTTTGGGGAAAGGGGTTGCGAAGAGGAGATAGGGGGACTGCAAAACATTCTGGCCTCATCAATGTAAGGCTCTGAAGATGGTTAGCACCCGCCCCTGATCTGCCTATCCCTGCTCGGTTCTCTACCCAAAACTGTCAGGAAAATAGTCAGAGGGCCAGCAGTGCAATGCCAGGTGCCAGAGAGCTACTGTTGGGTACTTAACGTCAGGTCTCCAGCACTCTTATAAATCACCAGGAGGGTCTTTCCAATAACCTCTATTTTTCTGGAGGACCCACAACGAAAGTCAATTTAAAAAAAAAAAAAAATTACCTGTTTGATTTCTTTCAATCCTAGCTCTTCTTCCAGCTTGATTGACATGGTGGGAAAGCTAGCAGTCTATTCACAAAAGCAAATTACTGCGGATGTTGGAATCTGAAACCAAAAGAGAAAATGCTGGAAAATCTCAGCAAGTCTGGCAGCATCTGTAGGGACAGAAAGTCAGCCTATTAATAAAATTGAGCCTCTATTATATAATTGGAACTCAACCTGTATATTTGAGGAACTCCTCCTCAGGTTTCCTGGGAGTGACTTTCTCACCTGCTCAGAAGAGGCATTGAAAAGCATTGCCAATAATAGAGTGCAGGAATGTAGAGGATGAGTGATGATGAGAGTGCTTCATTTCTATTTTACTGTGTTATTTTAAACTCCAGAGAACATCGACATTGATTGTATTAACTATAGAAACAGACCTTTAATGAACTAATGTTATAAAATCCATCATGAATACCTGGGAAAATCATACTACAGGATGATTCACTATGAGAACTTGGGTACCTGACATTCCACAATTTAGTGTGACTACAACATAGAGTGATTCAGACAAAACTCTTAACAGCAATTCTACCTTTGATCCCTATACTACTGAATCACATCACATAATATATTTATTATAAGGCATACACCTTGTTTGAAGGTCCAGGCAGTGACATCAAAAGTGGGTGCTGATTCTGGTTGAATGTCATATGGCCAACTATCAGGAGTGGGGCCTAACCACCTAAGATAGGCAACTAGGTGCGAATGGTAACATCATCTGGTACAAAGGTAGGTGCTGACACCATACCTGCCCAGCATGTACAACCGTCTTGTTGCTAATGCTTGCCTCAGTAACGTTGTCACAGGACAAAAGTGAAGAACGCTTATATCCTCTGCCAAGACACAGAAGGTGCTGATGACAAAGCAGCTGTAACTAAACCTCACAGAAGGCATTAGGTGAGCCCACAGATTTGTGATGTCTCCCACAGATTCTCCTCCAGCCTGCAAGAGAGAGGCAGTAGGTTCTCTTCCTAAGGGATGGCAAGAAGAGATTGGCCACCCCCTTGGCCAAAAACATTTGGACAGAGATTGCAGGAGAGGTCAGCACCATGGGTACAGTACAAAAATAAGTCAATGACCTTCTCCATTTTAAGTTAACTCCTCTATATCATTTGCATCTTTGAAGCTGCATTTCATGGAAGCTATTTGTTTTTACTAACCACTGCCCCTCACTCCCTCTTACCAATCATATGTGTGGAGAGCAGACGTATGGAAGAGGCATTCAGAAGCTTGATCACGAATCAAAGACAGCATAAGTGTTGTGCTCATCTTCAACTAATAGCATACAAGAGAAATGAGCACACAACAATACAAAGAGGGTCAAGACGAGTGGAGGCTTTCCAATTTTCATAATCTGATCCCAGCAGAGGAGGAAGTTTGGGACTGGACAGGACACAGGGTTGCAAAGTGAGTGCTGTTGGTGAAACAGGAGAGTTGTCAAAGGAGAGTGAATGAATGAGTGCAGGGGTATATAGCAGAGACTATCGATGTGGCTGTGTAGACACTTGGAATTGGGCCGGTGTCTGCGGGAGTTTGCGCGTTCTCCCCGTGGTTGCGTGGGTTTTCTCCGGGCGCTCCGGTTTCCTCCCACAACCCAAAAATTCGCTCTTAGGCTGATTGGGATACAAATTGTCCCTATAGTGAGAGTCTTCCATATTAGGAATAACCTAAATTTATAATAGGATAATGGAATTGCTACTATATAGTTATGATGGCGGCACGGGCTCGTTGGGCCGAAGGGCCTGTTTCCCATGCTGTGTTGCTCTTAAAAAAAAAAAATGACTCATTCGTGAGGCATGGTCATGTATCCACCACAAGGCATATGGATATTCACATCAGGCTTAGTTAGGATGAGGTGATGTGGAAGTGTTTGTGTTCTCTCGTGCAGGCCTTTTTATTTCCAAAGGATGCTTCCTTGCAGAGAACTGAGCCAACAGGAGAAGGAGGAATCCTCAGATGCAAAGTCACACAATTTTCATACATCTTCCATCAACACAGATACTCTCATATCCTTGGCTATTTTCTTGCAATGCAATTCAAGGTTAAAAGCTGGTAAGCATGTCATAGACACATCTAAGCAGTTGATGGAGGTTATGATAGTCGAGGCCACTAACTGTCAGAAGATTGTGGGAGGCCAGACCCACACTCAGTCCCAGATTTATAACAGGCCACTGGAGCCTTTGACAAAATGGCAACTAATGCAGCTACAGTATGTATGAGGTAAGGGAACATTTGGCAGGGCTGCCAAAAGAGTTCATCCATACCATGAGTGCTTCCATTTCTCTGACATCTGCATGCTTTGCTTCCTCCATGAAGAGATTGGTGACCTCCCTGAAAAATCAGATCTAGCAGATAAATTAGTGGGTGCCAGAGAAGTGTGCAGACTTGCATGCTATGAACTGTATACAGCAGTAGCAGATGGGGATGAGGCAGCTCGAGCCTCCATCATCAGGACTTCACCTTGCTCAAGTCAGTAGGGGGTTATAAGTGTTTCTTGGGAAAGGAGGAAGAATGGCCACCTTCTCCGGCATGCTCCTGCTGAGACTCCATCTTCAGGAGCTTCAGCAATGGAGAAGGTTCCTCCACTTGTGCAAGAACCCCTCAGCATGCCAGGGCCAGCTGCCAATGTCATCTCAGGCCGTGGGACCGAGTGGTCGACAGTTTGCCTCCACCTCAGCCGCAAGCTGGGGCAATACCTCATGTGAATAGATAAAATTAAGAGAATACATCTGGATGGATCCAGGGTTCCTTGGTGCTTAGACTTTGTACACAACAACGTTTATATTGTAGTGCCAATCAATAAAGTTAGACTTATTGCTTTTAGTTACTCTCCCCAACCATTTCTTGCTGTCTTGTTAGATGTAATTTATCAGGCACTCCTCCTACTGTACTACCTTCTCAACTGTCTCTTCCTTGTAGAAGAATGTTGCTTAATTATGTCCTCATTATTCAAGGCCTTCCCACGTGCGAAGCCCAAATATGCTGAGCACTGCAGACCACCATGATGATATGCAAAACACCCACTATGACATTTGAGATCAATCTAAACATTTGGACCTCATCCTCAACAGCCCAATGGCCTGCTCAATTAATGTGTGGGTGGAGCCATGGCAATACTAAAACTGTTCTCTGCTGTAGAGTTTGGTTTCTCACAGGCATGGGTAGACATATCATGAAAAGACCTTGCTCTGAAAAGCTGTCCGTGAAAGTGCACAGCAGGCAGGGAATGCCACAGCAGCTGGGACTGCTGAAGCACGAATGCCAAACTGATGTGTTGTTTACTTCACAAAAGGTTCCACACTCTTGAAAAATGTGAGGCAAGAGCCGACTCCATGATACACCAAAGGGCAATACTTTTGGTAACACAACCCACTTCTGAATGCTTAATCATGGAGCTGGTAACCAAGACTAATGGATCATTTTATGTTTTTGTGGACCTGACACATTTGAACAAGGCCATAAAAAGAGAGATCCATCACATGGCATCTGTCAATAAAACTTGCCAAAGTTCTTGTGGAACTCCATTTCACTAAACTGGATGCTAATAACAGCTTCTAACAGCTCCCTTTAGATGAAGAGTTCAAGTTGCTAACAATATTTATCATGCCCATCAGCTGCTACTATTTGATTTACCTTCCATTCGGAATTGCCTCAGCATCTAGGATCTTTCAACATAATTTGACTGGCATTTTGGAAGGTCTAGATAAAATCATTTGCCATATGAACAATATTCTCATTAATGGATCCACCATTTCAAATGAAATGTCATTCCCAGGACCCTTAGACTAGACATGCGAACATATTAATTTATGAATTAGGGACAAGAGAAGGCCAATTAGTCTGTTGAGGCTGCTCTGCTATTCAATAAGATCGTAGAACATAGAACACTACAGCGCAAACAGGCCCTTCAGCCCACAAGTTGCACTGATCATTCCCATACCTATTAGGCCATAGAACTATCTGTAACTCCCCATCCCATTTAATCCCATGTACTCATCCAGAAGCCTTTTAAAAGACCCCAGCAAGTTCGCCTCCACCACCACCAATGGCAGCCGATTCCATTCACTCACCACCCTCTGTGTGAAAAACTTACCCCTAACATCTGCTCTGTACTTGCTGCCCAGCACCTTAAACCTGTGTTCTTTTGTAGCGACCATTTCAGCTCTGGGAAATAGCCTCTGAAAATCCACCCTATCTATTCCTCTGAAAATTTTATAAATCTCTATCAGGTTGCCTCTCAACGTTTGTCTCTCCAGGGAGAAGAGACCTAGCTCCCTCAACCTATCTTCATAGGGCATGCCTCCCAATCCAGGCAACACCCTTACAGATCTCCTCTGCACCGTCTCAATAGCTTCCACATCCTTCCTGTAGTGAGGCAACCAGAACTGCGCACAGTACTCCAAGTGGGGTCTGACAAGGGTCTTATAAAGTTGCAGCATTATCTCCCGACTTCTAAACTCAATCCTTCGATTAATGAAGGCCAGTACACCATACATCTTCTTGACCAATCCTCCACCTGCAAGGTTGATTTAAGAGTCCTATGGACCTGGACCCCAAGATCCTTCTACTCCTCAACACTGCTAAGACTCCTATCCTTGATATTGTACTCCTTCATCCCATTGGTCCTGACAAAATGGACCACTACACATTTATCTGCGTTGAAGTCCATCTGCCACTTCTCCGCCCATTTGCATCCTATCTATGTCTTGCTGCAACTTCTGACATCCCTCCAGACTATCCGTAACACCACCAACCTTTGTATTGTTGGCAAACTTACTAACCCAACCTTCCATTTCCTCATCCAGGTCATTTGTGAAAATGACAAACAGCAAGGGTCCTAGAACAGATCCCTAGGGCGCTCCACTAGTGACCAATCTCCATGCAGAAAAAGAGTCATCCACAACCACTCTCTGTCTTCTGCTGGCAAGCCAGTTCTGGATCCACAAGGCCAAAGCCCCTTGGATCCCATGCCCTCTCACCTTCTCAAGAAGTCTTGCATGGAGGACCTTATCAAACACCTTGCTGTAGACCCTTATGATGCCATTTTCAAAAACTTCACTTTTACTCAACCAAGGTTTCCCCTCAATTGTGATTGACAGAGCACTCAATCATAAATTATCCCCTGTACCTTGACCTTACCCCTTCTCCTCCCAGAACAACAATAAGTTCTCATTTTTCACTCCACCAGCCTCCACATTAAAAGGATCATTGTCTGCCATTTTCACCAATTCCAGCATGATACCACCACATTTTCCTCTCATCCTCTGCCTTTCCCCTCCCCCCACCGTCAGTATTCTGCAGGGACCATTCCCCCTGTAACACTCTGGTTCACTCCTCCATCATCCCAACTCTTCAACCATCTTCCCATGATACTTTCCCATGCCATTGCAGAAGGTGCAAAACCTGCCTCTTTAACTCCTCCTTCCTACTGCCCAAGGGTCCAAACAATTCTTTCAGATTAATCATGGCTTCACTTGCACCTCCTTCAATTTGGTCTGCTGTATTCACTGCCCTCTCTCCCCCTACACTGAGGAGAATAAACACAGACTGAATGATTGCTTTGCAGATTATCTTCGTTTCTTTCACAAGAACAGCCTCAATCTTCAATTCGGCCTCTTGCTCCAATGCCCACATGTCCACCCATGGCCTGTTACAATGTTCCAGTGAAGCCCAGTGAAAGTGGAGGAACAACATTGCATCTTCTAATTAAACACATTACAATCTTCTGCACTCAACATTGAGATCAACATCTTTGGCTGTAAAATTTCCCCTTCATCTTGACTCTGCCTTTTGTTTTCTACATTAAATTTCCCTGACTTCACCCAACATCACACATTGCTCTCCCATATGGTCATGACCACTTGTTGTTCAGGTTTGTTCCCATTGAGCATTGACAGAATGTTTTTTTCTATTAACACATTCTGCTATCATTCCTTTGAGCCTATTAACAGTTTTCAGTTCCCCTCCAAACTAAGAACCATCCTGATTTGGAAATATGTCACCGTTCCTTCACTGTTGCTGGGTCAAAATCCTGGAATTTCCTCCCTAAAAGCTTTGTGGGTGTATCTACATCTCAGTGACTGCAGCGGTTCAATCATCGAGCTCACCATCATCTTCTGTAGGTCAACTAGGGATGGGAAATAAATGCTGGCCTAGCCAGTGATGCCCACTTCCTGGAAATGAATTTTAAAAAAGTAACACATGGAAGTAAGAATTCTGGTCTTGACGTTATCTGCTGCCTTGTCTTTCTAGATGTTAATGGTCATGATTTGGAAGGTGTAAGGAGGCTTGGTGAGTTCCCGCTGTTCATCTTGTAAATGGTACACACTGCTGCCAGTGTTCATCAGCGGTAATGAAGTGAATGTTTGTTGATGGGGTGCCAATCAATTGGGCTGCTTTATTTTGAATCATAGAATCCCTATAGTGCAAACAAAGGCCCGTCGTGTCTGCACTGAATTTCAACATAGCATCTTACCCAGACCCACCCCCTGCCACATCCCCATAATCTTATGCATTTCCCCACTAATCTCCTTAATCTATACATTTTGGCACCCTAAGAGGCAATTTACCATGGCCGTGGGGAATCAGGAGATGAGTTACTACTAAATAGGCAAACTTACCTACTGTAAATATATCTAAAACGTCAGTCAGCTAATACTTGAAAATATTAGAAACACTTATGGTGGTCAAAATCTTAGGATCAACAATGAATAATCATCTGAAATATTAATCAATTTCTCTCTTTTGGAGTTAATTAATCTGTTCAGCATTCCAGATTTCTACTTTTTAGGATTTTAAAAAAAATCTGCTTCATTTATATTACTGTCTGTTGACTAAGTAACTCCACTCACCAATTTTTCTGGGGGAAGTAGATGTTTCTTGAGACCAAACACATGCCATTCAGGCGCCAGATCTATAAGTTGTTCAGTTCGATTTGAATATGCATATTAAAGTTTGTAGGTTAGTATATGTCCAATATAAATGTAATATTTATTCTGGCATATTACTACACACATGGGCAAAACAAATTGCTGGAAATACAGCAGATACAACGAGTGGCAATGGCTATTGATCCAGTTTAAATATACCAAAGAGTTAGATTTCCATCAAGCTGAGCTGTCACATTTACACTAGCAATTGGGCATTACTGTTTGACAGAACTATTGCTGACCTGACCTCTAATTGTCCATGTAAGTACTATGTAATTGCTTATAGGGAAAGCAGTAAGGAAAATGTGGAAGTAATATCAATGTTTTTATTAGAAACCTCAATGCATTTCCCAATTAATATTCGTAAAAAGACTTTTCAAGTTGCATAAATTATGTATATGCTTAGTCTATTATGAAATAAAAATTCCTTGCTAAACTGCGAGAGTTTTCAGCTAATTAACATATTGAGTTATGTCCCACTTTTATCTGGTATTCTCTGCAGCCATTTGATTATAATCCTGTTACACAACTGAATCATTAGGGTTACACTTTTCACATCATTTTGTATAGCTTCTGAAGCCAATTGAAGTGAGGAGCCGATATATTTTAATTACTACAGCTTCACAGAGCTTTAGGTATATCCTGCAATAAAAATGCATTCAGAATATTTCTATTAATCAGTGTTTCCAGTTAAAATAAAACATTGAATGTATTTAAAATCTGTTCTGAAACATTCCATAACACTGTCAATTACTGTGCATTAAGCAACCTGTCACTCAATATTATGTGCCTTGTCAACTAAAAGGACAGTGACAATGCTAGTGACAATGCTAACAGTATTGTGAGAAACTTCAACGATATGGGAAAGAGTGATCACAAGGGCCAACGGCAGGAAGACTCGATCCAGGAATGTTTGATTTGGACAAGCTGAGTGGGTGGGCAAATGCATGGGAGATGCAATATAATGTAGATAAATATGAGGTTATCCACAGACAGAAAGATGGATTATTATCTTGTGTGTTGGTGCAGACTCCATGGGCCAAAGGACTCTTCTGCACTGTATGATTGTGTGATTCTATGAAGTCTGGCATCCTGCACAAGATAAAACTATGGACTATAACCATCCCAGTGATAGTGCTGAAGTCTTGTGCTCAAAAATTAACTGTGCCCTGAGCCTAGCTGCTTCAGTACAGTCACAACATTGGCATCTGCTCAGCAAATGGAAAATTGTCTTAGGTGTATTCTATTAATGTCCCATCAGTCTACTTTCACTCATCAAGCATAGAAGGCCCGTTGTGTTAAATGCGGTGTTATCAAGCTGCATTTACCAGTTATCTGCTCATTAATACTTAATTTGGTTTCCATTTATATTCATTACAAGACTTCAGATCAGTCTTGGTCCAAGCATGATCAAAGAAGCTGAATTTCAGAGGTGAAGTGAGAGTGACTGCTCTTGATATCAAAGTAGAATTTGACTAATTGTGGCATCAAGAATCCCTAGCAAAATTGAAGTCAATGAAAATTGGGGGAAATAGTCTCCACCGGCTGGATTCATGCTGAGCACAAATAAAGAGCTTCTTTAATGTAAAGTGCAAAAAATGCAACACATGCCCTTTGACCCTCTTCCTTCTCAACGATCACAGATCTCAAGCATTCCTTGCAGGTGAAACAATTTACTTGTATGTCTGTCCATTTAGTATACCATATTCGCTACTCAATGCAGCCTCTTCTATATTGAGGAGACTAAACAGAGTTTGCATGGCCACTTTTCAGAGCTTTTGGTTGTCTGTTATTTTGATTTTTTTGTTTTATTCCATGTCTGACCTCTCTGTTCTTGACTTCCTGCAGTGCTCCAATAAACTCAATATAAGTTTGAAGAAGAGTATCTCAGCTTTAAATTAGGCACATTTAAATTAGGCCTTCCAAAATCAATATTGAGTTCAACAATTTCGGATCTTAACTTCTGCCCTCAATTATTGGCTTATTTTGGGACAGAAGCTGTTAGCGATAAATCTGCCTTTGTCATTTATACCATTTTTGCAACTACAATGATCTCATTATTACCTATTCCTTGCAACACCGTCCCTTTTGTTATCAATCTCTCCTGCTTTTCACACTATCGGGGATTTCACGCAGCACCACCAGCACTGACAATCTATTCCACTTAACAACTATTTCCATCTCTGTACTAGCTTGAAACCTGTTAAATCTGTATCTTTTCCCAATTCTGATGTATGGTTAGCAACCTGAAACTCTGTTTCTGCTTTCACAAATGCTACCTTGATCTGCTGAGTATTTCTAGGATTTTCTGTTTGTTTGTTCAGCCATAACAGCTCAAATTTGCAAGCATTCAACTTCCCTGCTATACATAAATTTATATTGTAGTCCATCATCTTAAATGATTACCAGATCAAAGAACTATCTCAAACCAAACGTGACAACCAAGTAGACAAATCATTGCCTGAAACCATTGTCTATGTTTAACAGAAGTGACAGGATCTATTTTAACTTCAGTTACTTAAGAGTTTAAAAATATCTAACCCCATGACAGGATAAATTTTCAATATTCATAGTATACATGTTGAGATATAAGCAATAATCCAGGTATAGAATCTCAAATCAGAATATTTCTACACAGGACGTCTTTTTAAACTGCCAGACATGAATTTTAATTAGATTAGATGAGTAAGATATCTGACTGACTTACTGGGCTTGGTGCCGAATTGGCACAGTGGTTCATCAACTGATTAACAACAATGATGCTCCTGTCATCTTTCAACACAATGAATGGTCCAAGTGACCCTTGGCTCGACCTCAGTTGGCCTGAATTGCACACCCTGAAAACAGACAAGATTTGAAATCCGCCGTGGACTCAGTCTGAACATTGTACTTGTATTAAAGCTTCTACACAAACAAAGGTACTGACAATGGAGTACAAAGCTTAGTTTGCAAATAAATCAGTGATCATATTTTCGATTTTCCATTCCAGAGGCATTTTGTAACTGGGGATTTTTAGATCCAGCAGGTGCATTTGGCACTTTTGCAGGACTTTAGGCCAAGCATTTGTGGGAAGTCTAGTATGTTTGCACCAATGCATGTGAACAGGATACAAGTAATAATCCTTACACCTGAACTGGTAGACCTGAGGTACATCCTGTATTGGTTCTTCAAGATCAGAAAGCTGCAGACACATGGTGGACATTGCTGAGCAGCACATTGGCGAAACAACTATTTAGTTTCAGGCCACTTCACCACCAACAATGGCCCTCAATTAAATCGTCAAAACAGAATTGTACAAAAGGTCTTGCAAGATCCGTAGCTGCACCATAAAGTATTGTGGTATCGCCAAACCAACTCATCTGACTTCAATAACATTCTTCAATGTTTTCAGCCTGTGGACTCTCTTTTTAAATCTGTATGAATTCACTTCACATTTATTCACCACATGTAAGCATAACTCAATCCCCAAAGCTTCTCTGTGAAGGAAAAAAATGATCAAAAATTTTGAAATGTGACAGTTAATCTTTGAGCTGCACTCTGAAAGGATTACCTTCGTCTTGGTGCCTGGAGGTGAAAGAACACAAAATACTGTGTGGAGAATAGTTTTCTTTTACCTAAGCTGCCTGCTTCAAGTTGTAATGATGATGAATGTTGAATTGAGCCTTGTGGCAAAGAGGGTCCAGTTTCCTGTCTTTTTGGTTCATGTATAATTGTACTAAATCAAAAAGGCAGATGATGAGCGCATACACATAGTTGTTGGTATACAGACACAACATGGCACATTTTGCAATGGCTGAAACATATTTGTACAATTAAGATATTTGTTTATAACAGCACAACTAGGAACTGGTTTGCTTGCACTTTCCTTGATGGCCTATGAAAGGAAGTGAGGGACTTGTCACATTCCACTCTATATTAACATAGAACATAGAACAATACAGCACAAACAGGCCCTTCGGCCCACGAGTTGTGCCGATCACATCTACCAATCCACAGACCTATCTATAACCCCCTATCCTATTCTTTTCCATATACTCATCCAGAAGTCTTTTAAAAGATCCCAGTGAGTTTGCCTCAACAACCTCCGACAGCAGCCGGTTCCATTGGTTAAGATCAATCTCTATTAAAAGGAACAATACAATTTGCAATGGATGAAAAAATATTTTTGGACTATATATTTCAAGCAACAAAATAATTTTAGGGGCTTTTGGATAGCCTAAATTAATATAACTTACTTAATAACTTATATTCAAATGGTGGCTTAACTGTGTATATGACATTGTGAGGCACTTCACATGAGAAGTATAAATCAAAATATGGCACCAAAAGGAGATATTGGTGCATATGACCAAAGATGTAGATCTGGTGTATTGTCTTAAATGGGGAGTGAGTGGTAAAGATTAGGGAATGTAGTCTAATGGATATCCATAAAGGCACTATTCACTGGAGGTGAGACGGGGATGAACAACTTCCTGCATAAACTCTGCCTCCATCACCACAATGCAATCTGTTGACACGACGTCCGACACCTGGCCCTAGAAGCTACAGCCAGCGTGATGAAACCACACAGTTCACTGGAATCAGGTAGCAGCCAGATACAAACACTACTCAGCAAAGATGAGCTGCTCTACATGCATCTTCCTTCCATAAGAAAACTCCCCCTCAATTCCAGGTCTGCCTTCCAAAGGCCAGGAAAAATGGAAAAAGAGGGAATGCAAATGACATGTAGACATATAGCACTCCCTTCCTCACAAAAAAGAATGGCCACCACTCAGGACCAAACAATTTTCACAACAACCTGCCCAACCTGGTGCGAAGCCTTGCCTGCAACTACTGACAAACAATAAAAATGGATGAACAAGATGAAAAGAAGAATTAAATAAATGGAAATGGGCTAAAGGTGGAGGAGGGATATGCAGACTCAAATACGTAATCACTTATCATCAATAGCGGGAGGATATCTGTCTGGACACTATAGGATCTCATTATCTCTTTCACTATCTTATACCACTGTCACAGGAACAATACAATGACTCCCAGATGTGTACCTAATGTGTCATAATCTATAAAGTGTACAAAGATAAAAAAAAGTAGACAACAACAGAGGAAAACATCCAAGGGATCCACTCAAAGCTTTGTCCAAGGGGGACAAAGATGGTCTCAGATGAGGTGGAAACAATCTGCCCATTTGTCTCTGCCTGTAGCTTAGATACATGTGGCAATCATCCTCATCACTGTGATACAAATCCAGAGGTTGCTGCACCAGTGCCATTACAGGAGGTGCCTCCATTACTTGACCTTACTGCACCGACGGTCCATCAATCAAGGGGCTTAAGAGATCAAAGGTGTGGAGGATGCCCTATGAGGGGATGCGCCCTCACCCTCCACCGTAACATCCTCAGCTCTGACAGGATAACTGGCAATGGACACCAGCTGCGGCGAGACTGATTTCCTTTCCAAGGATCTCTGCACCACTACAGCCCCTGACCACCAGATGCTACCCAGTATCTCTTGCATTTTATAATCGCACCTAACATTAGAATTTAATGTTTCAGCAATCGGTGAAGCTAATTGTTTCACACTGTGACTCAGCAATAGCAACACAAGTGGGTATTTTCTAGAACCTAGAACCCTACAGTGCAGAAATAGGCCCTTCAGCCCATCGAGTCTGCACCGACCACAATCCACCCAGGCCGTATCCCTATGCATTTTCGCACTAATTCCTCTAACCTACACATCCCAGGACACTAAGGGACAATTTTTTTTTTGACATGGCCAATCAACCAAATCTGCACATCTTTGGACTGTGGGAGGAAACCGGAGCACCCAGAAGAAAACCACTCAGACACGAGAAGAATGCGCAAACTCCACACAGACAGTGACCTGAGCCGGAATCGAATCCAGGTCCCTGGAGCTGTGAAGCAACTGTGCTAACCACTGTGCTACAGTGCCCACTTCCCCCCCCCCCCCAAATTTCCACTAATAGAATGCTGCCATCAAGCCAAAAAGATACTCTGTCAAACATACAAGTGAGTAACTGGTGAGTGCTGGTGCAATACCAGATGCATTGGTCATTCAGTGATCATATAAAACAGCATGTCCCTTGAGCTGTTTGTAAAAGGTATAGTATTAACTGTACTCAAGCAGCTTATGCTTGCAAAACTCAGAACATAATGTTCAACGTTAGATGTGATTCTATAAGTGGAAAATACTTGCTGAAAAATCCTGGGTGTGCTAAAGATTATACTGGCAACCAATTTAATATTATCAGTCAGGCTCGCAATGTGGCTGACTCATACCTACTAGAAACTACTTACATTCAAGCACGGGGTCCTGTCCTTTGAAGGAATTAAGAACATGTTCAGACATTGTGGGTGGGATTTCCCAGCCGCGCTTGCCCCAAAACCAGAAAGTTCCACTTGAGGTCATTGAACTTTTGTACAGTCTATGTCCCACCCAGTACAATTCCCCTGTCGGGTGAGACAGGAATATTCTACCCTGTGCCTTTTTTGAATTCAACAAAAGCATGTGGGACAATGGTTCCCTCATGCATTCTGCGTGCCAATCCTCAACTATCAGAGTCAACTCCAATCAATCAGCATCCCTTTTCTCATGCAATATGAATTGTTGCTTCCTTTGAATTTTGGTGTTTTTGTATTTATCCTGATGAGTGCAAGATAAAAACTTCAATAGCATGTCCCTTTTTTCACCCTTGCTCAAATACTCCACTACCAAGTGATCAGAAGCTTGTTGATAGTTTGTACAGCAACAGTGTCATTCATAAAATAGAGTGATTTTATGATATAATGAGAGCAATATAGAATTGATTACCTTGTAGCGGGTCCTAGTTTCTGCACTGAGTAATTTTTTTTCTCCCTTAGAAAATAACGCACTTGGGGCAGAAATTTACTTTGTCACTAGGAATGTATACAGATATTACATTGAAAAAGGCCCATTGAACTAATTTATTAAAGACAGATCCCAGCAATGTTGTCAATTGTTAATATTTCAAACCCCTTCCCATCACTAACCCTATGAATCAGCTGGATCAGAGACCTACTCATTTGCCATGTATGATAACCGATTAAATTGGAGAAGCCAGCTGATTTTATAACTCATCACAGTTCAGTTGCATAATAGTTTAGTCACTGTGGATGAGATTTTAATTGACTCAAAGCCCACACGGTTGCAGAGATAAAATCAGACCCATACATCCAATGTGATAAAGTTCTAGGACTTTGATATTTTGAAGTGGGTAGGTATATACTATAGGTATATATAAATGGAATGTGTTGGGTCACTTAGTGTCTAAAAAGAGGGCATTTTTTTAATGTAAATATTCATCAGACAAGTAAGAATAGTTGGAGCAAATTTCACAATATAACCTCTGTATTATCTGTAATGGCTTCTGCCAAATTCAGTTTGAAATCTACATGTTAAACAAAACTAAATTAGTCATTATAGGTATTCACCAATTATTTTATGAATACAAGAAGATGCTTGCATTTTCTTTAACTGAGGGGCTAAAATCTCTATTTCATTTAGCTCACTGAGTATTATTATAGGAAAATGTGAGCAATGCCTGTGGAAACAATGGGACTGGAAATAGATTTCCAAGCTTGGAAATCTAAAAGATTTCCAAGAGAGTTGAATCCTTTCTGAGAAGAAGCTTCAGCAGAGGAAATCGCACTAACCATTGAAGATGGTGAGGTTGATAGAATAATGAAGGCAAGAGGCCAAACAACTGTCATGACATTCCCATTAAAACAGCCATAAGTTTTCTCACCCTGTTCTGTTGCTTTTTCCTACAAAGTCATTGATGACATGGTGAGGGGGCACAGAATGGCGAAGAGTAGAAAGAACAGGAATGCGTTTTGAGAAGAATAAATGAGATGGAGATGCATGCTGAAGAGTATCTTGCAGCTAACTGCAAGAGAAACTCTAGGTTGACTAAAGAAATGAAATGTTCTCTTTACAATCTCTGTACAGGTGGTCCTTTCAGTGATAATTCAAGTTGAGGCCTATACTTAATTCTCGCTCTTTCTGTTCTTTTGTGCTTAGAGAGGGCGTTGCCTTTGGCTTGTCACCCATCTGTTCATTTTACTCCTTTCCTGGAAGACCTCAGCAAAGACATGATTTTGAAAGATAAAATGAAATTGTGACAACTTCTATCAAATCTGCTATTCAGATGAAAGTTCTGTTTATTCTTGTTCTCCACACTCTGGGCACTCAGGAAGTGGTGCTCCCTTCTGTCAAGGAGTTTAGCAACAGAATCTCACAGTTCTATCATGCTAGTACTGCCTTGCAGTGCTGCGAACTGGGTGAATGCCTCACCCTGTCATCCTGTGTGACAGTTACCTGTTGTATACATGCCTTAGATGACATTACGCAGGTGCTGTGTGAAATGAGGTTGTGACATAAAAATAGTGTGCAGTCATCACTTGTCCAGAAGTAGACAGAATTGACTGGGTCACAATGATTGTGGTCACAAATTTCATGCAGGAGCTGACACAGCTTTTCTACAATCTTTTTTGCTAAAGTGCATATTTCTCAAACAGAGCTCCTGGCAAAAACTGGAGTAATATCTTGTAGGACAAGTCTCCAAAATTCTCCTTAGCTTTTTATCCTCAATTCTCCTGCTCCTCCTCCTCCATCAAAATTACAAACAAGGGAATGTCTGATTATTTTTCAGAGGCAAGTTCAGCACTATCCAGTTGCAAGGTAAATAATACACTTTAAAAGCAACTGTTTGCGACTCTAGGGAACATTTCTCTAAGTTTCATTGGGCTTCAAGCTCCAACACTAAAATACTTCTAACAAGTTCAGCTGAAAATGGGGACAAATACATTGCTTCTAACTGTCTGCTACTTACTCTTTGTAATGGGATCACAAGCCATAAGTCTGTGAGCCCTCCAAAACTGCTCAATTGCAAATTAAGATATTACAATGAGATTGTGTTGGGCATAGTATATTAATAGGGTAGAAGATTGTCTAACTAGTAGAAAACAAAAAATTGGGATAAGAGAGGCATTTTCAGGATGGCAACCTGTAACTAGTGGAGTGCCACTGTTGGGGCCACAATTATTTACAATGTATAATTAATGACCTGGACACAGGAAGTGACTATACTATTGCTAAATTTGCAAATGACATAAAAATAGGTGGGAAGGCAAATGGTGAGGGTGAAACAAAGGGGGGAATTTCTCCATCCTGTCCACAATGGGGATTGTAGCACGTATAGGACAGACCACACAAAGATCCATTGACCTCAAGCAGGATTTTCCAGTTTTGAGGAAAGTATGGCTGGAAAATCACACCAAAGAGTCTACAGAGAGATATAGGCAGGTGAAGTGAGTGGACAAAACCTTGGCAGACAGAATATAGTGCAAGAAAATGTGAAATTATGTACTTTGGAAGGAAGAATAAAGAAACTGAATATAATTGAAATGGAGAAAGACTGCAGAAAATTGCAACACAAGGATTTGGAGCTTCTTGTGCATAAATCACAAAAAGTTGGCATGCAAATTCAGTAGGTAATAGGGATGGAAAATGGAATGATGGCCTCTATCACAAAGGAAATGGAGTATAAAAATGAGAAAGTCTTGCAAAAACTACCTAAGAAGCTAATTAGACTGCAACTGGAATACTGTGAACAGTTTTGATCCCCTATTTAAGGAAAGATATACTGGCATTAGCGGCAGTCCAGAGAAATCACTTAGTTGATCCTCAGTATGGAGGGACTCTTTTTATGAGGAAAGGTTGAGTAGGTTGGGCCTGTATTCATTGGAGTTTATAAAAATGAGAAGCAACTCTCAATATATATGATTCTCATGGGACTTGAATGGGTAATACTGAGAGGTTTCAAGTTTATATATTAGTATCACAAGAAGGCTTACATCAACAGTGCATTGTTATTGTGAAAATCCCCTAGTTGCCACACTCCGGCATCTGTGCAGGTACATTAAGAGAGAATTTAGCAATGCATCCAATCAGCATGTCTTTTGAACTGTGGGAGGAAACAGACAGTGACTCAAACCAGGAATGAAACATAGTTCTCTGGCACTGTGTGGCAGCAGTGCTAACCACTGTGCTGTCATACTGTCCCTATTGCATCATCATGCCACACACCGCCCCGCCCCCGGTTTGTTTCCCAATGTAAAACCAAAGGGCATAATCTGAGAATAATGGGACACTCATTTAAGACAGAGATGAGAATTTTCTTCCTTCAGAGGGTGGTGAATCTGTGGGCTATAGAGGCTGGGTCATTAAATATGTTCAAAGCTGAGATTGACAAATTTTTAATCAGTCAGAGAATCAGGATTTGTGGGAATAAGGTAGAGTTGAGGATTATCATTTCAGATATGTCATGATCTTACTGAATAGTGGGGCTGACATTATGGGCTAAATGGCCTACTTCTGCTCCTATGTTTTGTGGTCTTATAATGAGCTCCCAGGAGCATTGGTGGGTAGTGTGATTATGTTCCTGAAACCCAACAGAAAAGAATCTCACCCAGAATCCAGTCACAAAATGACTCCAGGTAAATCTCAACCTGGCTAAAATGACAGGGAAGTTCAGGATTTAGATTTTAAAGATGCTATTGTAATTCACAAGAGCATAAGATCACAAGAATTAAGAGCAGGGATAGACGAGATGGTCCATGAGGCCTGCTCTGCAATTCAATACAATCATGCTTGATCTTGGGCTTCAACTTCATTCTTCCATGCACTTCCCTTAATTTCCTGCGGGATCAAAAATCTGTCTATCCCCAGCCTTTTTAGATTCAAAGACCAGCAAAAGATATCTCTCAGCATCTATCATATCAAACCCCTTCAGAATTTTGTAGCTTTCAATGAAATTGCCTCTCATTCTTTTGAACTCCAGAGAATATAAGCTCAATAGGTTACTGGTTATAGTTTCCTATATTCAAGAAAGGGAATTAGGATAACCCAGGAAATTACCAAACGGTGAGTCTAACCTCAGTGGTTGGTAAGTTGATGGAGAAGATTCTGAGGGACAGAATTTATGAAGATTTAGAGAAGGTTAGTATGCTCAATAATAGTCAGCACAGCTTTGTCAAAGGCAGATTGTGCTTTACGAGCATGGTTGAGTTCTTTGAAAATGTGACTAAATACATTGACGAAGGAAGAGCAATAGATGTGATTTATATGGACTTCAGCAAGGCGTTTGATAAGGTCTACCATGCAAGATTTCTTGAGAAGGTGAGAGGGCATGGGATCCAAGGGCTATCGTCTTGTGGATTCAGAACTGGCTTGCCTGCAGAAGGCAGAGAGTCGTTGTAGATGGGTCTTTTCCTGTATAAAGGTTGGTGGAGTGTCCCAGGAATCTGTTCTGGGATCTTTGCTGCTTGTAATTTTCATAAATGACCTGGATAAGGAAGTGGAGAGATGGGTTGGTAAATTTGCTGACGATACAGGTGGTATTGTACATAGTTGGAGGAATGTCAGAAGTTGCAGTGTGACATAGATAGGATGCAAGGCTGGGTGGAGAAGTGGCAGATGGACTTCAACCCACATAAATAAGTAGTGGTCCATTTTGGGAGGTCAAATGGGATGAAGGAGTGTAATATCAAGGGTAAGACTCTTAGCAGTGTAAAGGATCAGAAGAACCTTTGGGTCTGGTCTTAAATCAGCCTCGCAGGTAGAGGATGTAATTAAGAAGGCGTATGGTGTATTGGCCTTCATCAATCAAGGGGTTGAGTTTAGGAGTCGGGAGATAATGTTGCAGCTTTATAAGACCCTAGTCAGACCCAACTTGGAGCACTGGGTGCAGTTCTGGTCACCTCATTACAGGTAGGGTATGGAAGCTATTGAAAGGGTGCAAAGGAGATTTACAAGGATGTTGCCTGGGTTGGGTGGCATGTCTTATGAGGATAGGTTGAGGGAGCTCAATCTTTTCTCTTTAGAGAGATGAAGGATGAGAGGTGACCTGATAGAGGTGTATAAGATGTTGAGAGGTATAGATCAGGTGGATTCTCAAAGGCTTTTTCCAAGGATTGGAATGGTTGCTACAGGAGGACACAGGTTTAAGGTACAGGGAAGTAAGTACAGAGGAGATATCAGGGGTAAGTTTTTCACTCAAAGGGTGGTGGGTGAGTGGAATCGGCTGCCGAGAGTAGTGGTGGAGGCAAATTCGATAGGATCTTTCAAGAGACTTCTGGATGAATACATGGGATTATAAGTAAGGCTAGTAGCTATGGATATCATCGGCGCAACTTGTGGGCCGAAGGGCCTGTTTGTGCTATAGTTTTTCTATGTTCTATGTTCTATGTTCAATTTACTCAGCCTTTTGTCATAGGACTACTTTCTCATGATAGGGCTAAATCTAGTGAACAAATTCATATTAAGAATAAATATTTATGCCCTATCACAAACAGTGAGACTGTAATATATTTCCTCACTTGCATTCCCTTTTTTGTAATTTGTACAAATAGTTGTGATTAATTAACAGACCGTTGCAGACAATTCCTCCATCCTGTGGGATTGAACAACGTCCAAGCTAAATATAACTAAATGAGCTCCAAGCTAAAAGCTTGCTAATTGTTTTCCTATGATCACCCTTGCTGAATCTAAAAGCATTCATAAATTGCAAAAGAAAAGCTGAGACCAGACAATAAATGGGCAATACTGAATTCCTAATTCTCGTAACTTCCACTGAGGTAAACAACAGATAAGCTGTAAATGCTGCACAACCCACCAAATTTTTATTAAATGGCAATAGTTTTGAAATTGAAGATTATTTTGGCTATACTGATGCTCAAGATCCTTTGTGAAGTATTGAGTGATGGTGTGGGATTTTACAGCCTCGCTTGGACAAGACTGGAAATTCCTTCCTGAGATCAACGTAAATGTAGCCCAATCCATCATGCAAACCAACCTTCCATCCATTGACTCTGTCTACACTTCCTGCTGCCTCAACAAAGCAGCCAGCATAGTTAAGGACTCCACACACCCTGGATATTCTCTCTTCCGTTAGGAAAAAGATACAAAAGTCTGAGGTCACGTACCGACCAACTCAAGAACAGCTTCTCGCTTCTTGCTATCAGACTTTTGAATGGACATACCTTGCATTAAGTTGATTTTCCTCTACACCCTAACTATGATGGTAACATTATATTCTGCACTCTCTTGTTTCTTTCCCTATGAACGGTATGCTTTATCTGTATAGTGCACAAAAACAATACTTTTCATTGTATACTTATACACGCGACAATAAATCAAAACAAATCAATGGAGATTTCCGTTGTTGGATCCTCACACGTGCTGATTCCATGGCAGGTGAGGTGGTAGAGTTCCAGTCATGAGTCTAATTCACGTTAGCTATTGCTTTTCAATGTCTTTCTTTTGTTCATGCATGGGATCTGGGTGTCACTGGCATGGCCATCATCTAATACCTATCGCCATTGATCACTGGCAAGCTACTGGCGTGACATTACTCGTAGCTTATAGGGCATTTCAGTGGGTAGTTAAGAGGCCCACAGTGCTTTGGCTCCAGGATATATATAGATTAGACCAGTAAAGACAGCAAAATTCCTTCCATAAAGGACCTTTGACATATAGGAAATATGTCTTTTTAATAGCATTCCAATGATTTGGTGATTGGTATTATTGATGCCTGCTTTTTAATTCCAAATATATTTCACTGATTTGATTTAAGCTTCCCGGCCACTATTCCCAGCTCAAGTTCCCAGATCTGCCCAGGATCCTGGATTACTAACTTAATAATATAACCACTGTGCTACTAGACCCTTTACTTACCTATATTAAAGCAATAACTCAATTGTTAATGTAGATCCCAAGAAAGAAAGAAAATATTGGTATTTATGTAGCATATTCCATGGCCATTGGGTGACCTACAGCAATTAGAAATAGGTAGCGTTAGTGATGGTGTGAATGCATGGCCAAAAGCTCAGCTGAAGATCAAAATTGACACCAAGTTTGCGAATAATCTTTTTCAGACTGAGATCGTTGCCAAGCAGAGGGATGGAGTTGGTAGTTAGGGAATGGAGTTCATGGCAGGGACTGAAAACAATGGCTGGAATTCTATAGCCATTCATGCCCTGCCAGCTCTGCAAGCATGTACAGACAATCCCACTGGTGTGAATGGTCGGAGAATTCCAGTCAATAGTGCTAGTCTTCCAAATATTTATTTGGGTAAAATTTCTGCTAATTTATGGATAATTTAGCAACAGCGGAGGAGTCATGGTGTGGAGATGCTGGTATTGGACTAGGGTGGACAAGATGAGAGGTTACATGATGCTAGGTTACAGTCCAACAGGTTTCTTTGAAATCACAAACTTCCAGAGCACTTCTTCTTCATCAGGTGAAGTGACAAAGGAGTAGTGGACGAATCAAGAGAGGTGATTGTAGTGAGATGGAGTTGTGTGTTGTCAGCGCACATGTGAAAACTCATTCATTCATGTGTGCTCTGCCTGAACCATGTAACAGCAGTCATTGTGAAAAGGCAATGAAGGAGGATGCTGCGGTCAACTGTGCAAAAGGTTGCAGACAGGCAAAGAATGATGAGGAGGATAGTTTACCATTGTCACAGTCACATAATGTATCATTTATGATTTTGATAAGAACCATTGTATGTTTCAATGAAATTGCCTCTCATTCTTTTGAACTCCAGAGAATATAAGCCCAATTTATTCAGTCTTTCATCATAGGACCATCCCCTCACGCTATGGCTAAATCTAGTGAATAAATTCCAGAATGCTGACAGATTGGATGGATTCAGAAACAGAGTTCTGAGAGGGAGGGTACAGTTTTGGGAGACAACAATGCATTCAATGATGAGACTGGAACTAGAGAACACAGCTTGAATAAGTGGCCTTCTGTTTAAGGCAGAGATGAAATGATATGATTTATCTTAGAGAGTTGTACATCTTTGAAATTCTCTTCCCCAGAAAGCGGTGGAGGCAAGGTCAATAAATACTGTTAAAGCAGAGGTATATAGATTTTTGACTAACAATATGTTGAGAGGTTATTGGAGGATAGGTGGAATATGAAGTTGAGGTCAAGATCAGATCAGCCACAATCTTACTAAACAGTGAAGCAAGCTCAAGGGGCCAATGGTTGACTCCAATTCCTAATTCATATGTTTCTATGCATGTCCAATACACTCATTCTCTTATAGGAGTTGTGCACGATAGGAGGAGCAGGATCTAACTGGCGGAGAGAGACATGACTTCATAATCTAGCCTCCATGGAAGAGACAATGCTGGCCACTATGCGTAGGGCCATTACTAAAGCTTGTATTCCATAACAAAAAGGTCACTTCCACAGCCAGACTTACATGAAGTACCTATTAGTATTTTTAACCATCAAATATGCTTCCAAAGAGATTTATGTTATAAAATAGATCATAGAACATTACAGCACAGAACAGGCCCTTCGGCCTTCGATGTTGAGCCGACCAATATAAAAAGCAATGCCCCTCCAAACTAAACCATTCCCTTCTCTTCCATATACTTATCAACTAACCTCTTAAACGCCACCAAACTTGGCGCTTCTACAACTGCTGCAGGCAGGGCATTCCACTCCCGAACCACCCTTTGGGTAAAGAACCTACCTCTGATATCCGTCCTATAACTATCACCCCTTAATTTAAAGCTGTGTCCCCTCGTGCTAGCTTTCTCCATCCTAGGAAAAAGGCTATCACTGTCCACCCTATCTAAACCTCTAATCATCTTATATGTTTCGATTAGGTCCCCTCTTAGCCGCCTCCTTTCTAACGAAAACAACCTCAAATCCCTCAGCCTCTCTTCATAAGACCTGCCCTCCATACCAGGCAACATCCTGGTAAACCTCCTCTGTACCCTCTCCAATGCCTCCACATCTTTCTTATAATGTGGGGACCAGAACTGCACACAATACTCCAAGTGCGGCCGCACTAGAGTTTTGTACAGTTGCAACATGACGTTGCGGCTCCGAAATTCAATCCCCCTACCAATAAAAGCTAAGACTCCATATGCCTTCTTAACAACCTTATCGACTTGACTGCCTACTTTCAGGGATCTATGCACAAATACACCAAGATCCCTCTGTTCATCAACACTATTAAGAATCCTACCATTAGCCCTATACTCTACACATTTATTATTCCTGCCAAAGTGCATTACCTCACACTTTTCCACATTAAACTCCATTTGCCACCTCTCGGCCCAGCTCTGCAACTTGTCCAAGTCTCTCTGCAAACTATAACACCCCTCTTCACTATCTACCACTCCACCGACTTTAGTGTCATCTGCAAATTTACTAATCCATCCTTCAATACCCTCATCCAGATCATTTATAAAAATTACAAACAGCAGGAGCCCCAAAACAGACCCCTGAGGTACACCACTTGTCACCGAAATAGTATTATAAGAAATGTTTCGTTTACATTGAATATTCTTTCATGTTTTTCCTTAATGTTTATCTATACGTTATGCAATTTCTTCCAGCTCCTACCTTGTCACCCAATTTGTTGTGTAGTCCCTTTTCTCAGTTACGAATTACATCCATTGCTTCCATCACTGCAATGTTACAGATAACAGTTAGCAAAAAAGTAGGAAGGATATAGCAACGTTATGAAATTTTAGAAAGTTTCTTCCCTAACCCAACATTAGTGTCTAAAAATGTAATTGTGTTATCTGCTTCAAACATTGTGCATTACAGAGCCAAATTAGTACACTTCTCATCAGCTATATTGACTAATTGTCTCTTCAACTGCTTGAGAAGAATCATTGCTAATGGTGTTTCATGAGATTGACTAGATCAATACCAAGAACGAAACTGCATTCTCATAAATTTGGGTCTATCTTAAATACCTTCATGTAGATGTTGATTATTCGACCCCTTCTACTATTCTCACAGGAAACGATGTTTATTGCAAGGAAAGAAAAGCCAAATAGAGAAGGATATCGAAAGCACGATTATTATAGAATTATAAAATGATTCAACACAAAGAGAGGCTATCTAACCAACTGTACCTTTGCCGGCTCTTTGAACAAGCTATCCAATTAGTCCCACTTCCCTTCTCATTCCCCATTGCACAGAAAAGGTTTCCTTTTCAAGTATTTATCCAATTCCATTTGAAAGTTCAAAGTGAATCTGTTTCCGCGATACTTGCTTTTTGTGGCAGAATTAATGATGAGGCCACGCATATTCACCCTTCTCCTCCAGATGCCATCACCTTGCCAAGAGACATAGCATTGAAACACATGAAAGTATTATACTTTCTCATTAACTACCCTCAAAACTCACCAGAAAATATTAATGGTTGCCAATTCTCATGACAGTAAATTTTTGATGGTGTGTTGTCTTAATTACTGCCTAAAATGGTTGATTATCCTCTGATCTTGCAAAGATGAAACAAGCTTGAGGGCCTCATACCACATCATGACCAGGAAACTCTCCCGTTCTTACTGCCTGCCATATTGTGAGGAATTACAAGTCAATAATCAACTGTTTGGTCACATCATGAACACATCTTCTGTGGTCAAGTCCTAGAGTACAATTCAAACCTCGAACTGTTAGCTCAGATGCAGGGATGCTACCCCATGAGGCCTCAGGTTTCATAGAATTTCTACAGTGCCGAAGGAACCCATTCAGCCCATCTAGCCTGCTGCGACTACAATCCTACCTAGCCCTAAACCCATAACCCCACATAATTATCCTGCTAACCATCCCCCGACACAACAAGCAATTTAGCATAGCCAATCAACTAACCCACATATCTTTGGAGTATGGGAGAAAACCGGTACACCCAGAAGAAACCCATGAAGCCATGGGGAGGACACTTTCTTCATACCAGTTTATTTTCTAGTAGATGCAAGGGGATTATACCCATAAAAAATGGTGTACAAACTCACTTATCAACTACAATACATCATTTGTATGTCATTATATAGATAATATGCACTTGCATCAACTAATCACAAAATAACATGATTTGCTACTTTATTACAATTATCCAATCAATATTGATGAACATATGCAGTGATTATACTATCATGTTTACACTATAGCTATAACCTTCAATACTGAGTTACAATGGACTAAAGCAGCATCTTGTATCTTTGTCAGAAAACTCCTTAGATGGAATATTCTCAGGCAAACAATTCAGAGGCTGCCTGTAGTCAGTTGCCATGCAGGAACCATTGCTGCAAGTGCACTTTTCATCCCAACACTGAGGCTCCTACTCAACTCAACATTCAGCCCCACACTTCAGGTTGTTGATCTATCATCAGAACGTATTTCAATTTCCAGAATTTGCAATATTTTGTTTTTATATAATAAGGACACATTTCACAGCGGCATTTTCAATTTGGAGTAAGTGAGTAGAATCATTGAAAGGACAAGAGCAGATAAGTGGAGAAGGGTAGCTTTAAAGGGGGCCTGCCATATATATCTTACAAGTAGAATATTCATTTTTTTTCCTCAAGGTCTTGTGTTTGCTGAAGGAATAAATGCCTGGAAACTAAATAATTCCTCTTTGGAAAATGAAGGGCTGGATTTTATGGATGCCATGGTTTCTGCCCCTTCAGCTAAAAGGTAGAGTGGAGTCCACCTGGGAGACAATGGTTAATTGGCTGGATGTAGAGATGCCGGCGTTGGACTGGGGTAAACACAGTAAGAAGTTTGACAACACCAATTTTAAATCTAACCGACTTATTTGATAGTAAACTTGCAAGCTTTCGGCTTTTTGGCTTGCAAGCCGAAATCTTGCAAGTTTGCTATCAAATAAATCGGTTGGATTTAAAATTGGTGTTGTCAGACCTCTTACTGTAATTGGTTGGAGACAGGGACAGGAAATCCCATCTCAGAAAATTGCCAGCCAGTCAGCTAGCCAGCAGCTTTGCAATCGCAGCAATGCCAGGCAAGTACAATGGCCATGCTGGGGCACAAAGTAAGAAGTCTCACAACACCAGGTGAAAGTCCAACAGGTTTATTTAGAACTATAAGCAATCCCCAGTGGTGATCGTCCCTGAAGCCAGACTCCTAAGTAAGAAGGGAGGGGTTTTACTGGGCAGTCTGGCAACCCCCAGTGAAGCAGATGAAAGAGTTTGCATGCTGGGTTTGACACAGCAAGAGGGCAGATGAAGTGAGGGGTTGTTTCTAATAAGTACAAAGAACACTCAAAGAAGGGTATCCCCCCTCACTTCCTCCAGTTCACTAATCTTGTCCAACACCAGTCCATGCAATTAAAGCTGCCAGGCTACCTGCTTAGCCATTTAAGGGCCTCAATTGGTCCAAAGCATGTTGCCTGATGCCTTCACTGCTCTGAGACAGGTCGGGGTAAATGGATACCTGGCAGGAAAACCTCAGGTTGAATTTTATGATCCCCCTCATATTCAAACCCACCAATGGGAGATAGTAACATCCAGCCCTAGGTAGTGTCAAGCAAAATACAGATGGTCCAATCATGGAATAAGAGATCTGGATGCAGGTTGAACAATTTGTTGGAGAGAACAACTAATAATATATCAGTATATATTGAGGATAGATTTTGTTTGGCAAAACAGATTCTGGCTTAATATATTGATTTGGAATATGACTCATTTCAAACATGTGCATGAGCTAACTTTGCCCTGACCAGTGTTCAATTCAATTTGAATTTAAATTGGTTGGTATTTTCAATAACTAGGTGTGGATATAAATCCATTCATAGAGCCCAGCTATCAAGCTATTCTCTGCTTTCCAAAAAAGGTCTCTTTGCTTGTGAGGATGCTAGATATTAATATTAGCATATAACAGCTTTCTTTCAAATGATATCAGTGTTCAGTTCAGTCTCACATGATTTGAACTGGCAGATTTATTATTTCATAGCATTACAGAACATGAAAAAACAAAAACACAGGTTTAGATGAAGCAGTTACATTTTCCAGAGACTAGGTGATGTGTCAAGTACTGTTATTGTTAGTGTCAAGTGCTGTTACTTGCGAGCAAAAATTCAAAATATGCTTTTATGGTACCTGCTGATTACATGTTGCTGGCTAAAAATACAGGAAGAGAAGCTCCATGTTCTTATTCAATGTTCATTCATTAGTGTTTGGCTTCTTTAAATTTCTTTTACTTATGTAAGCAATTTGGCAATAATTTCCATAAGCAGACAAAGGGATGGAATTGAACACACTTTTAGGTTGCAGTGGCACAATCTATGAAGAATGCCAATGTCCACACAGGCACTATATACAATGCCTGACAAGCTGAGAAAAGTTTACAGCCTCTCAGTTTACTATCTCTTGCCCATTAAAAAAAAAGTTAGCAAACAGATAAAGCAATAATTAGGAAGGAAAATAGATTGTTGGCCTTGCCTGCAAGTGGACGTAATATAAAATTAGGGAAGTTTTACTACAACTAACTGCTCAAAGCATTGGTGAGACCACACTGAGTATTTTATTTCAGAAGGGATATAATTTCACTGGAGACAGTTCAGGAAAGATTCAGGAGGCTGATTCCTGGGATGATGGGGTTATCGTATGAGGAATTTAAATTGGGTTCAGACACATGGAATTTAAAAGAAGGAGAAATGTTAAAATTCTGAAAATATTTAACAGGATAGATGCTGAGATGATGGGCCCTAGTTTATCATTGCATTGTGCCAGTTTTCGGACACAAAAACATAGTAAAATCAGGTGTGAGGCCATTAACGTGATCTGCATCCACATAGATGGCAACTTTACCGAGACCCAGGAATCAATGAACTGCCTGTCCAACTTTATCAGCATTTCCCCCTTTATCATCACGTTCGCTGATTCGAAATCACGCCAAAATGAATATGCTGAATAAAAGTCTGAATCGGCCGCTCCAGCTGTTGAAAAGGCAGGTTCAGAGCTTCCAAAGGCTCTTTGACTCAGATCGATGATGGTAGTGGTGAGCATGGGGTGTGGGGGAGTGATGCCGACAGGAGGAAGGTGGGTCAGATCATTCTCTGGTAGGGGGAGGGGAGTGAGGCCAGATTGTTGTCTGGTTGGTGGGGGGGGGAGGATCGATTGTTGTTTAGTTGAGGGATGGATTGGTGTCTGATGGTTGGGGGGGGGGAGCGTGATTGTTGTCTGGTTGGAAGGGGGGCCAGATCATTCTCTGGTGAGTGGGTGGGAGGGAGGAGGAGGTGGATCAGATGTTTCTCTGGAGTGGGTGATGGTGGTGAGTGAGGCCAGATCATTCTCTGTGGGACAGGGGGAGTGAGGCCAGATCATTCTCTGGAGTTGGTGGGGAGAGATGCCAGATCATTCTCTAGGGAACGGGGGGGAGTGAGGCCACATCATTCCTGGAGTTGGTGGGGAGTGAGGCTAGATCATTCTCAGGGGGGGAGGGGAGGAGTGAGGACAGATCATTCTCTTGGTGGGGAGGATCATTCCCTGGAGGGGTGGGGAGGGAAAGGGCAGTGAGGCCAGATCATTCTCTGGGGGGATGGAGGAGGAGGAAGGTGGGTAAGATGTATCTTTGGTGGGAGGAAGGGCCCAATCACTCACTGTTGGGGAGGTGGAAGGGGGGTGCAGATGGATCTCTGTTGGGGTGGGGAGTATGGTGGTGCAGAGGCGGGGGTCCCAGTGCCATTCTGCCGGTGATGGGTGGGGGAAGGGAGCAAGGGGTCACGATCGGTCTGGTTAGCAGGGGTGAGTGTGTATGGGGGATACTGATGTCTGTGGGGGCCATCACTCCTGCTTTTCGCTCCTGGGCCTCTTTCTCCACTTTGTGGCCTGGGAGCAATCTGACAGGGGCGCGCTTTTTCAAATTCCTTTCTAACTGCACATGTGCAGCTCAGAGCTCCGATGGTTTCGGGCATGCTAAGCCCCACCCACAATGCAAATGGGATTCACAATTTTTTTCAGGCTGAGCGTGTATGGGGGTGCCTGAAAGCAGATTTACAAGTCACATCTGAATTGCGCCCAGATTTGAATGAAAATAGTAAAATCAGGCCCAACGTTTCTCCTCTGGAAGTAGGGGGCGTAGTTTCAGAATAAAGAATTGCTTGTCTCATTAAAAAAAGGAAGAATTTCTTCTCTGAGAGCCTTGAACCTTTGGAATTCTGTACTTGGGCTAAGGAAACTGGATCAATGAATAAATTCAAGGCTGTGATTGGGAATTCTTAATTGTAAAGGACTTAACAGCCCAGTCATAGAGTCATACAGTACAGCCCAGGCCTTTAGGCCCATTGAATCTGCACCATCAAAATTACACTAAGCCAATGCTAATCCCAATTTCCAGCACCTGATCTATTGTCTTGAATGTTATGACATTTCAAGTGCTCATCCACATACTTATTAAAGGTTGAAAGGATACATGCCTCTACTCCCCTCCCAAGCAATGCATTCCAGACTCCTACCACCTTCTGTTTGGAAAATTTTTTCCTTAAATTCCTCCTAAATCTTCTGCCTCTTACCTTAAAATCATGCGCCCTTGTTATTGACCTTTGTAATATCTTAAAAGCTGTGGCAACCACCAAGGAGAGTAACAACAAAACTGTTTATTAACTATAGTAATCATTTACAGAGAATGAGAATGATGCTACTGATTGCTTCAACTCCAAGTCCTAAATGTCTGGAAGAACCCGGACTCAGCACCAGGATTCACACATTTTGACCTGATTGATTGAATGGGTCAAATGACCCTCCGAAACCTCACCCCTTAGGGGGTTTATTACTACATCCTCCAGCTAAGGAGAACAGCTGCTTCCTACCCAGCCTGGCCATAACTCACATGATCTTATACATCTCATTCAGGTTCCCCATCAGCTTTCTCTGCTCTAAACAAAAGAACCCAACCTATCCAGTCTCTATTCATTGCTCAAATGCTCCAGGCAACATCCTGATGAATTTCTTTTGTACCCTCTCCAATGCAATCATATCCTTCCTATAGTGAGCTAAGGAGAACTGTACACAGTACCCAGCTGTGGGCTAACCAAAGTTTGACCACAATTTTCAACTCTTTCTCAGATGTAAGGTGCTGCTAGAGGAATGGATTTGCATTCACTGAAGGCGAGAGAGAAAGAGCAATAAATTTGACAACACTGCTACATAATAATGGCCTTGACTTTGCTATACAGGACAAAAATTTGTTTGTATTTCAAAGTCATATGACAAAAACTTGTAAACATCATAAATAATGCGGAGAATAGTAATAGACTTCACAAGACAGGCTGACAGACATATGCCATATGGAAGCTGAAACTTAGCACAGTGAAGCCTAAGTTCATTTGGGGAAAGATTGAGGAGAGGCAACATGAACTAAATAGCACGATTTTAAAAGGGATACCTACGCACAAATCTTTGAAGGCGGTGGGAGTAACTATGACTCTCTTGAGGAGGCCTCTCTTGGGAGGACTCTCTTGAGGTTTCTAGTTACTCCCTCGGGAGTGACTATGACTCTCTTAAGGAGGACTCTCTTGGGGGCACTCTCTTGAGGTTTCTTGGTTACTTTAGCTGTGCGTGTCTTGTCGTTTCTGCCACACAGTGAGCTGCGCCTCCACGTCGGTCCCGCCGGGCAAGGTCACCACTCCTCCATCGCGGTGACGGCTAAAGCAGCTGTCCCAGAATCGACGCGGAGTAGATGTATGTCTGGATGCCCATGTCAGGCTGCAATTACAGATAGGTGGATGGATGGATTGGCTAAGCCGAAATAAAGGCATTAGAAAGCCAATCCCAGTAACTGTGCGGGTCTTCTGGTTTCTACCCACAGTGAGTCAATCCCTTCCATGGGAGTCACCTGGTATCGTCTCCTTGGGCACAAAAGAGGGTATTCCACGACTGGCCGAGAAACAAATAGCGGGGGCGATGCATGCCAGGTCCATGTCCACTACTTTCGACAACTTGGACTGCTGCCATCCAAGCGTGGTATCGCTGGAATGGACTGTGGTGTGTGTTGCGTAGCTGTGGTATTCTTGATGTCCTAGACCACAGTGAGTCATTCCTTACCGATGGTCCCGCAGGGAATTCAGGCCTTCCAGCTGGCAGGTGATGGCCTGGAGGAATTTGACTGGCAGAGAACAGCCAACACGCTTCTATGCCTATAAAGCCGGTAATCGGTGAAAGAAAAAAAGTCTTGGCTCGACAAGTTCCGGCTTGTCCCGGGGACAGTTGGTGAACCGCTGGCGGATGCGGTCACGCCTATCAAGGTAGTAGAAGCACCTGCGACCCCCTACCCACACGATTCGGTACAGAGAGTAAGACGAATGAACTGAGCCTGGAGTGACGCGGAGAAGGGACGTAGTGCCCCATCTTGTCTCTGATGATCACTACCAGAGGATGGCAATGACACCGATATCCACCCTAGGTGTCGCGATACGTATGGGCAACACGTCAGCCCAGTGATTAGCACTGTCGGCTGGTCAGCTATAAGGACCCAGGGTTGACCCCCAACCTTGGCCTGTGGCTGGGGGAGTTTGCACATTCTCCCCGTGTTTGCGTGGGTTTTCCCCGGGTACTCCGGTTTCCTCCCACATCCCCAAAAACGTGCTAACTAGGTTAATTGGCTATGACAAAATTGTCACGTCACCTAATCTGGCTTCCCTTGATTCGGCCTAAATGTATCCCCTAAATTCTAAATTCCCTCTCTCATGCAAGAGAGCCAAGCACCGACCACACAGTACCGACAAATAGGCTCACTAAATGCCCACAAACATCAGGGATGACAATAAATAGAGCTAGCTATAACATCTTAGCGTAAATACCAGCTCACCCTAGCTAATAACATCTTAGCAGGGAATCCAACCGAGCCACAAATTAAGATCAAGTAGACCCCGGCTGGGGTTCTGCTAGTGGTAGACCAAAACGTCGACGAGCGACGTAAAGACTCGGATAAGGCACTCATGCGAGTGTATTAAAATAGCAGGAAAATACATATAAAATTCTTTGTTTGATACATGGAATACAAAAGCAAGGAAGTTATCCTAAACATTCATGGAACATTGATTAGGCCAAAGCTGGAGTATTGTGAGCAAACCTGTGCAGCACACTTTTAGGAGGTCAAGGCCTTCATGAAGGTATAGAAAGATTTACTTGAATGGTGCCAGGGGTTAAAGACTTTAGCTCTGTGGAGAATTGAGAGAGATTGCTTGCTGTTCAGGTTCGAACAGACAAGGTGACAGATGAGGGTTGATACGTAAAAACATATATAGAAAATGAGAGCAGGAATAGGCTACTAAGCACTTCAAGCCTGCTCTGCTATTGATTATGATCATGGCTGATCATCAAATTTAATACCTTGATCCCAGCTTCCTCCCGTATCCCTTGATTTCTTTAACCCCAAGACCTATATCTAATTACTTCTTAAAATCACACAATGTTTTGACCTCAACTACTTTCCGTGGTAGTAAATTCCACACATTCACTATCCTCTGGGTGAAGAAATTTCTCCTCACCTCAGGTTTAAAAGATTTACCTCTTATCCTCATACTATGACCCTTAGTTTTGGACACTCCACCATTGGGAACATTCTTTCTAAATCTACCCTATCTAACACTGTTAAAACTTTATAAGTTCCTATGACATACCCTCTCACTCTTGATAAAGATGTTTAAAACCTTGAAAGGTTTTGGTTGACTAAATAAGGAGAACAGTTAAGAACCAGAAAACACAGATTTAAGGTAATTGTCAAAAGAACCAGAGGTAACACAAGAATTAAAAAAAGTGCAGCACATTGTTGTGACTTGGATTGCATTGTCTAAAAAGAGTTGGTCGAAGCAGATTCAATAATAGCTTCAAAATCGATTTGGACAAAAATTTAAAAAGGAAAATTAATAAGAACATAAGGACTAGGTGCAGGGATAGGCCCTCAAGCCTGCTCCGCCATTCAATGAGATCATGGCTAATCTTTTCATGGATTCAGATCCATTTACCCACCTGCTCACTATAACCCTTAATTCCTTTACTGTTCAAAAATGTATCTATCCTTGCCTTAAAAACATTCAAAAAGGTAGCCTCAACTGCTTCACTGGGCAGGGAATTCCATAGATTCACAACCATTTGGGTAAAGAAGTTCCTCCTCAACTCAATCCTAAATTTGCTCCCCCTTATTTTGAGGCTATGCCCCCTATTTCTAGTTTCACCTGTCAGTGGAAACAACCTCCCTGCTTCTTTCTTATCTATTCCTTTCATAATTTTGCATGTTTCTACAAGATCACCATCTTTCTTTTAAATTCCAATGAGTATAGTCCCAGTCTACTCAGTCTCTCCTCATAAGACAACCTTTTCAATTCAACCCACCCGAATCTCCTCTGCACCCCCTGCAGTGCCAGTATATCCTTTCCCAAGTCAGGAGACCAAAACTGTACAGAGTTCTCCAGGTGTGGTCTCACCAGTACTTTATACAACATTAACATAACCTCCCTATTTTTAAACTTCATCCCTCATGCAATGACTGACAAAATTCTATTTGCCTTCTTAATTACCTGATTTGCCTTCTTAATTATCTGGACTTAATTCAACTGGACTATAGGAAAAGAATGGGAACTAGAAGTCATTGGACAGCTGTTTCAAAGAATTGACATAGAAACATTATCTGAATGGCCTCCTTCTGTGATGCATCATGCTGTGATTCTATGATATACACTCACTATATAAATAGAATATGAAGTGTTAGGCTGTCAATTGATGTTCATTCGCAAGCAGAACACAGAATTACATTAGAATCTATCATATCAGTGCCATCTACAGGTGAAAGAGATACTACAGGTAAATAATAGGATCATACAATAGTATAGACAGAAAACCATTCGGCCCATCCAGTCAATGCCAGTGTTTTGGTCGGGCAATCCAGTTAATTCATTGCCCCTGCCCTTATTCCATGTGCTTGCTACTTTGTTTCCAACAAGTATTTATCAATTTCCCTCTCAAATTCTTTTCAAACATTACCTTTAATCGAGGCATCTGTGTTCTATTTATGTGCCTCTACTTAAAACATACAGAACTGTTATGCTTCATTAAATGCTTTGTTAACCTGTCTTGCTATGTTCATTGAGTTGTGCTCAAACACCCTGCAGTTCTTTAGAATTGCACTATTTCATATGTCTGGCCTCCTCTCATTCTTCCCACTAAAATATAGCACCTCAGCTTCTAATAGATTGAATTTCATCTCCTATCTATCTTCACTGTTTGTTACAAGTTTTGTGTCATCTGCAAATTTCAAAACAATTTTGACTCACAAAACCCAAGTCATTCATGCATATGAAGATCAGCAGCAGTCCTAGTATTGAACCCTGTGGAATGTCAAACCACCTTCCAGTCCTGATACTTTTACAGTAGATTTTGCCATACATTAGGATTCTTCAATTCATTTTGAAAGGAAAAGTTGTCATCCACTCACCACTTTCAGTATATTACTCGTCACTGTCTCTTGACATTGAACATAGTGGACCAAAGGATCTAATCTTCTCATCATTTCTTGTTGTCTTTATGTTGTCATTTCTCTCCCTAGGATGGAGTTTGATTTTGCAGAATAGTGAATAAAGAATGACAGCAAATAGGCAGTCCACTTTACATCTCTCTAAATCTTATATTCCAGCTGTATATATAGGTATATAGATAAACAGAAAATTTTAAAAGTGCAACTGTTCATGCAAACTTACCAAATAATTCACATATTACATTCACAGCAGTGTTCAAAGTCCATGTTCTTGTCATTTTTAAGAACATATAGTCCCTCAAATTATGGTACGAGTGCCCTTTGACAACAAGGAGAAAATCAGTCCAGCTTCCTTCTTCTGTTATCCAGTATTCCTGCTGGAAAGTGCATACATGTAGATGATGGGCATGACAATATTGAGCTTCGCTATATTGCACCTTCCTTTTACTGATGAACATTATCCATGTTCTTGCTTGAAGAATGTTGCTTGGTTGAGGTTGTTTGAAACATTATTAATGTCTTCCAAAAGGAAGAAAAGGGGGAGACGGAGGCAGGGATGGGTGGAATTCTTGTCTTTGTCACAAGACACACTAGATCATACTGTCTATTTATAAGCCATGTATTGCTCTTGCTGTGAAATATGCTTTGTATCATATCTCTGATTAGATAGGCCTGACTTTAATTGTCAATGTGCCCTTCTTCCCATTGTGCATTGTCAGCTAAGTAATATATTCACAAGCATTTCAAATAATTTCTTACAGTTTGTCTTCGTGTTAATGAATTAATGTGTATGTATAAAGTGGCAAAACACTACTAGAGTAATTAATAGAAAGTGTTAATGTACTAAGTGAACACATTAAATTTGCTATGAGTGAAGCTTTGAATAAGAGAGCATCAAAGTGTGAGGGAAAATAAAACATGATCATCACAATGTGAAAAGAGCTCTGGAGACTGAACTCATGGAGAAGGATAGACAAGGCTCATTACCTGGCCATTTGACCACTCCCAGAATTGCATGTACACAGTATTCATCAATCTCGCTGAAAACCAGAGATTTCACCATTGTAACAAGCAGTATAATGATCTGCTGTATGCCACATGTTTACTTCAGAAGTACATTAAGTGCAAGGAGGCTCATGGAAACAGATGTCAATATTTCTGAAAGCATGACATTGAAATTCTACATTGTGGGCTGTGGCAAAGGATCAGGAGTTGGACTAAGAACAAAGAACAAAACAGCATAGGAAACAGGCCCTTCGGCCCAACGAGCCCACGCCGCCACCCCAATGTTCCCACCTCTACCCGCGATCCCTGTCCATGTTTATAGATCTATGGATTAAAAAACCAAATTTGAGCCAATTTAGGGAGAATTTGTTTTGCCAATTAGCCTAAGAGCACTTCTTTGGGATGTGTGAGGAAACCGGAACACCTGGAGAAAACCCACGCAAGCACGGGGAGAATGCGCAAACTCCCACAGACACAGGCCCAAATCCACGTATCTGCTCAGCACAGCGATAGTCACTGAGCTGTCGTGTTGCCCATCAAATGGTCCAGATCAAGCGTACACAATGCCCATCTCAATCAGGGAGGGAGAATTATTTAAAAAAAAAATCCGTAAACTGTTTTTCATGAATTTCCATGTATTTCAAATCATAATCAGATTGAGTTAACACAATCCTCTGCGAACTGCATTTTCTCCACAACAAACAAGGAAACATCTGCAATTTTAGACAACACATTTTCCATAATTTTTCAATTCAGCTTTTGGAAGTCTCCAATGAACAATGAAAAGGAATAATTGATCATGAACTATTGTGTCAGCTCAGCCTTTAATGAGCATCATATTAGAGCAGTCCCTAACGAAATTTCTGTTCATGTGATTCATACAAAGAACTGTTTAAGCTTAGAATAGGTTACAAACCAGGAATAAGAGTGAAGCAGATACATTGTGATTTGTAACAACATAGAAAATATATTTATGATCTCAAATCACCAATCCTGCAATGTGTGTCTTGGAGGTTTCTGATAGTTTGTCTCTCTCTAATTTTAATGGGGTAGCAATACAGTTGAAAACAAACTCTCCTGACCTTCCATTGTTTTCTGTTTATTGGTATGCTAAGTTTTAAAATCATGACTTTTTCTACTCTATATAGAAGATAGAACATTACAGTGCAATACAGGCTCTTCAGCCCTCGATGTTGCACCGACCAGTAAGAAAAACAATTCCATGAACATCTAATCATCCAACACTGATCAGCAATGAAAACAGATGGAATACTTTCTCCATGAATCCTACCACTAGTGACATTTTGCAGAATGGAATTTTGTTTGTAAGCTCATTTTCATATCCATTAGATGATTTTCAGCAGAAACTCCATGTAAAATGTAAATAAAATGCTGTTTGTGCTAGGAAATGTGACTGCAGCCTTCAAAAAGCCAAGTCTAATGAAGAAACTGACCTCAAAGTCTCAAAGTAGATTGTGATATCTCTTGATTGACACCAGAACTCTTAAGTCATGAGGCACCTTCTCCTCAACTTTCATTATGAAGGTGACTTATCTTCATCCATTCACCAGCCTCTGTATCAAAGGAACATCTGTCATTCCCATTGTCTGTGAATGTCCCAGAATCTCATCTTTAGGCAAAAGATAATCTTCTCATGCCATCTGGAAGGAAGTAGCACTCCCACTGAGTGTCATCTCTCACACCGCTGTCATTGTGCAGCAATGTCACAAGAAGATAAAAGACCTGACCAGAAGAAAAACACAGCGACTCTCCTCTTTCTTTTTTGGCATCAAAATATGCTTTGTCCTCTCAAATGATGAGCTGCCCTTAAACTCTGGTTAAAGGGGAAGAGACAATTAATCAGGATCTTATAATATATTTGTCATCTCTCCAACAGAAATTATTTCCATCTAGAACCTTAAAGCACCTTTCTTTACTCTACATCAGTTGCCTATTGTCACTTGGAAAATGGTCTTTAACTGTCACCCTTCATCTAACTGACTTAATTTTGAAGGAGAACTCTGTGTGCAATGCCTGCAACAGATAGAACATAGAACGTTACAGCACAGAACAGGCCCTTCGGCCTTCAATGTTGCGCTGATCAATATAAAAAGCAATGCCCCTCCAAACTAAACCATTCCCTTCTCTTCCATATACTTATCAACTAACCTCTTAAACGCCACCAAACTTGGCGCATCTACAACTGCTGCAGGCAGGGCATTCCACTCCCGAACCACCCTTTGGGTAAAGAACCTACCTCTGATATCCGTCCTATAACTATCACCCCTTAATTTAAAGCTGTGTCCCCTCGTGCTAGCTTTCTCCATCCTAGGAAAAAGGCTATCACTGTCCACCCTATCTAAACCTCTAATCATCTTATATGCTTCAATAAGATCCCCTCTTAGCCGCCTCCTTTCTAACGAAAACAACCTCAAATCCTTCAACCTCTCTTCATAGACCTGCCCTCCATACCAGGCAACATCCTGGTAAACCTCCTCTGTACCCTCTCCAATGCCTCCACATCTTTCTTATAATGTGGGACCAGAACTGCACACAATACTCCAAGTGCGGCCGCACTAGAGTTTTGTACAGTTGCAACATGATGTTGCGGCTCCGAAATTCAATCCCCCTACCAATAAAAGCTAAGACTCCATGTGCCTTCTTAACAACCTTATCGACTTGACTGCCTACTTTCAGGGATCTATGCACAAATACACCAAGTTCCCTCTGTTCATCAACACTATTAAGAATCCTACCATTAGCCCTATACTCTACACATTTATTATTCCTGCCAAAGTGCATTACCTCACACTTTCCCACATTAAACTCCATTTGCCACCTCTCGGCCCAGCTCTGCAACTTGTCCAAGTCTCTCTGCAAACTATAACACCCCTCTTCACTATCTACCACTCCACCGACTTTAGTGTCATCTGCAAATTTACTAATCCATCCTTCAATACCCTCATCCAGATCATTTATAAAAATTACAAACAGCAGGGGCCCCAAAACAGACCCCTGAGGTACACCACTTGTCACCGAACTCCAAGATGAATATCTCCCATCAACCACCACCCTCTGTCTTCTATCTGCTAGCCAATTCCTAACCCAATTAGCTAAATCACCCTCTATCCCATACATCTGCATTTTCTGCAGAAGTCTTCCATGGGCCACCTTATCAAACGCCTTACTAAAGTCCAAATATACCACATCAATTGCCTTACCCCCATCCACCTCATTGGTCAGATAGGGAAAGAAACAACTCCCCAACTTGGGAAAATTCACCCACTTCCAGAAGCAATTGCTGGGAAGGACTTTGTTCTAATCATGGGAAATGGCAAGGTGATTGGCCTAAGGACAGTGGCTATATACTAAATGGGCATCACAGGACAACACAACCCAAACCTCCACATTTTTTTGAATGTCCTTAATTCCAAGACAGACTAGTTGGCTTAATTAGCTGGACAGCTAATTTGAATTAAATTGGTGGTAACTGCATGGGGTTTCCAGTTGGTATGGGTTCAGGTCCTGCTTTCTTGCTCTATCCTTGGCAGAGGTAGTAGCACTGGGGAGTGGAGGGAGGGACTTGCCTTCAGGCAAAAGAAAAATCCCAGAAAGTTAAAAATGAAAATAACTTGCAGCTTTAACATAATAAAACATCCCAAGTGTTTCACAGGAGTACAGCACTGTAATAACTTTGGCTCACCAGCTCGATATGAAATAATTTACAACATCCTTCCTTGCAGAGTCTTGCAGCTTCGTGGCTGCCAGTCAGCATCCGGAATTGATTTGGGGAAAAAGTCAGTGCTCGTCAGGGTGAATCCCCACTCTGGTCCCACCATTAGTTTTCACAGGCCATGACCTTATTGCCCGATCATCCCTTAAAGAGGCCAGACACCACAGATACTGAGTTCCATATGGAGGTATTGAGGAAGATTACCTGATTCTTAGTTAAAGAGGAGTATCTTAAGGGTGAAAATAATAGAAACCTATCCTCCGAAACTGGAGTGATTAAAATCAGGGGTACACAAGAGGCCACATTAAGTGTAGATATCTCAGAGGATTTAGGGGTGCAGGGGATTACAGAGTTTAGGAGGTGAGAGGAGATAGAAGAAATTGAAAAGCAGACTCAGAATATTAAGATTGAGGCATTGCTTCATTGAGTTAGCGAGCACATAGATAGTGGATGAATGGGATTTGTGCCAGTTCTGTGACAGGCTGTTGAGTTTTGGATAAATCAAGCTATGGAGGCTGAAAGTTTGGAGGCCAAGCAGGATTATTTTTGAATAGTCAAGGGTAGGGATAATCATTGCATGGATGAGGATTTCAGCAGCAGGTGAGCTAAGGGAATGTTCTGGAGTTGGAAATCAGTGTACTTCGTGATGGTACAAGCATTTGATTAAAAGTTCATCTCAGGCTCAAATATAATGCAAACAATCTGATTCAGCTTCAGACAGTTGTCAAGTGAGAGAGATGGGCCAGAATTTAGCAGCCTCACGGGCGAGGGGCGGGCAATGGAAAGGTCCCTTAATCTTACCATTTCGAGATGAGTGTGGCCATAAAATCCCACCCATAGGTTCAACAGCTAGAAAATGGAATTTATGGGGGTGGGGGATTGAGGGTGTGGTAACTGCAGGCAATAGCGTTGATTGTGCCACAATTTAATGAAAACTTATGCTCATTCAATCTTGTATATCAGACAAATTTAGAGACAATTGAGGGATTGAGAGAGGTAGTGGTGAGGTAGAGCTGGGTGTCATTGACATACATGTCATGCTTTCAGATGGTGTCCCCAAGAGGCAACATGCAAATAACAAATAGGAGGAGGGGGCAAGGATGGGATCCCATAAGGAACATCAGGGTAACAGTGAAGGAGCAGGAAATTGCAGGTGCTATTTTGGCTTCAATTGATTAGGTATGAATGGAACGAGATCAGCACAATCTCACACAACTGGGTGGCAGAAGACAGATGCTGGCGAAGGTTTGTGTAGCCAACCATGCAAAAAGGCTGCGCGCATGGTTGAGAGGGCTGAGGAGAAGTCCCTTACCATAGTCTCACACGATTTAATTTGTGACTTTGAGAAGAGCAATTTCTGTCTTGGGACAGTGATGGAAGCCAAATTGGAGGGATTCAAACATGGAATTTCTGGACAAAAGGGACAAATATTTTGGAAGCGACAGCACATTCAAGGACTTTGAAGAGGTGGTAATTGCAAGGACCATGGGGGCAAGGGTTGATTTTTTTGAGATGAAGTGATGGTAGCAGCTTTGAGCTGAGGGGACAGTACATGAGGAGAAAAAAAACATTATCAGCTGACTCCGAGGCCAGGGAAGCAGATTGTAGGAATAAAGTTAAGGGAGCAGGAGACGCGTCTTATCGATAAGATGAGCTCAAGCAGTTCAAGAGAGGAGATAAGAAAGAATTTAGACAAAGGTGAATGTTAAAGGTGGGGTTTTAAAAGAAGTTTTTCTTATTTCACATAATCCCTATGTGTTGTAGCAGGAAGCCTATCAAGTCTGCATCAACTGTCTGTGGCAGAATACCTTATCCAGTCCCTTCCCAGGTAAAGAATGGACAGTGCATTATCTTGCCTGTCTTGACCAGGTCATTAAGTTTGTGGTGCTGGTGTGATGTTCTGGGAATGAGAGAATATGTGTCAGTGGTAGCTTCCTCTACACAGCAAGAGAAACAATATTTGAGATTTATTCCTGTGCAGGTCAGAAATTTGTCCCTCTCATGTTCCTGCTTCCCAGACTGCCTGGATCCACTACAGTTCACAAGTCTACAGAAGACATCATCTCCCTGGCCCTACCTTCAACCCTGGAACACCAAGTTAACAAAGATATCTCTGTCAGGCTCTTATTCATAGGCTACAGCTCAGCCTTTAACACCATTATTCCAAACTCACGGCCTGGGGTGTGTCTCCTCCCTCTACAACTAGATCCTAGACTTCTTGACCCACAGACCGCAATCAGTAAGGATAAGCAACAATACCTCCTTCACAGTCATCCTCAACACCTGTGCCCCACAGGCTGTGTCTTCAGCCTCTTACCGCACTCTTTATACACCTATGATTGTATGGCCAAATTCCGCTCGAACTTGATTTTCAAGTTAGCTGATGACACTACCACTGTGGGTCGAATCACAAACAATGACAAGCCAGAGTACAGGAATGAGGTAGAGAACCTGATGAACTGGTGCGACAACAATAATCTCTTCCTCAATGTCAACAAAATGAAAGAGATGGTCATCAACTTCAGGAAGCATAATGGAGGGCATGCCCCTGTGCCCCTGCCTACATCAATGAGGATGAAGTAGAAATGGTCGAGAGCTTCAAGTTTTTAGGTGTCCAGGTCACCAACAACCTGTCCTGGTCTTTCTATGCAGATATTATAGCTAAGAAAGCCCACCAAAATCTAGTTATATCACGGCTTGGAATGCTCCTGCTCTGTCCAAGTTTACAAGAAACTACAAAGGGTCATGAATAAAGCCCAGTCCTTCTATCCATTGACTCTGTCCACACTTCTCACTGTCTTGGAAAAGCAATTAGCATAATCAAGGACCCCACACATCCCGGACATACTCCATTCCACCTTCTTCTATGGGGAAAAATATACAAAATTCTGAGGTCACCAACCAACTCAGGAACAGCTTCTTCCCTGCTGCCATCAGACTTTTGAATGGACTTATTTTGCATTAAATTGATCTTTCTCTATACTCTAGCTATGTCTGTAACACTACATTCTGCACTCTCTCCTTTCCTTCTCTATGAACAGTATTTTTTGTCTGCATAGCATATAAGAAACAATACTTTTCATGAATATTAATACATGTAACAATAATGAATCAAATCATAACAGTATGTCAAAGCAGTGATTGAAGATCGGTATTTGTAAAATTTTGAGTTTTGCTCTTGTTCATCCTTCAGAACTTTCTACTCTGTTTTGTCTCTGTTAAGTAATCCAACGGAAGACAATCTTGAAAAGTAGGACAATGTGACGAATGAGTCATCCATTGCAGTGCAGTTACCTGACAGTGAGCTGAATGATCCTAATGCTTTCCTTATTCACTGTTCCACTTGCCTGCTGCTATCTTAGAATCATAGGATAATAAACTGATGACAGAACAGGAGGCCATTCATTGTATTATATCAATATCAGCTCTCTGTAAGAGCAATTCACTTAGTCCACTTTTCCTGATAGCCCTACAAAGTTTCTTTCTTCAAATAAAAATCCAATAATGCTTTCCAGATCCTAACCATTCCCTGTGTAAAATAGCTTTTTTTCATGTCACGGAATCACAAGACTATTATAGCACAGAAGACCATTTGGTCTATCATGCTTGCACAAGCTCTCCAAACAAGCATTATGACTTAGTACAATTCCCGTGCCGTTTCCCTATATCCCTTCACTTTGTTTGTATTCAGGTACTCATCTAATGTCCTCTTTAATGCTTCAGTTGAAATCGCCTTCACCACAATTCTAGGCAGTGCATTCCAAACCTGAACAATTTGCTTTTGTAAATGTCATTATTGGTTCTTTTGCCAATCCCTTTAAATCTGTGTCCTCCAGGTCTCAATCCTGTAACCAATGAGAACAGTTTCTCTCTAATTACATTGTCCGATACTTTATGATTTTTAATGTCTTTATAAACATTCTTGCAACCTTTTCCTTTCTATAAAGAACATCCTGATCTTTTCCAATCCATATAACTGAGGACCTTCATCACCGGAACAATTCTTGTAATTCTTTTCTAAGCCTCATACTTTCTAAAGTGTAGGACTGTTGCAGGCTTTTATTTCACCATCTAATTGATCACAACAATTGCCTTCGAGTAATCAGACAAGTCCTGGAGTTCTCTCAAATAGCTGTTTTAATACTAGCTATAATAAGGAAGCTACAGTTCACATCCCTGTAGATAGCCACAGTGGCATATTACAAGATCCAAAGGCAATTAAAGTTTTCAAAATTGATTACAGGCAATTAGCATCAACCAATTGCAATCACTTTATACTTGCTTCATTATAATATCCAATCAATGTGAAAACGTCATAGCAAGCTCATTTCTGGATCAATCCCATTTTCCAGTTACAGATGGCTGATTTATGGGCTTTGCCAGATGAATGACCTTGGCATCTGTCTGTGAAGACTCATGAGAAGACTTTTGTTTTTCAGCTTGTGTAACTCTTCAACTTGTGTGACTGTTAACCATTTCAAGGATGCAGAATTGGACGAAATGGCCAGAATTTTACCACCACCTTATGCCCATTTTGTGATGGGAAAATGCCGTTAAGTTGGGCATAAAGAGGCATGCACAAATGGCACTGGTTTTCACAAACAGTGCAATTTTACGAAACTTGGATTTCCGGCATGGTCAGCCTCTTGCTGAAAATGGGCGACACGCCGATTATTTTATTTAAACTTATTAAAATAGTGTTTTGAATGTGTTTAGCAAGTTCAAAACTCTATCATCTGCGTTCACTTACCTTTATGGCCTCACTGGGAGAACTTCTCTCCGGTGAGGAAAACATTTTCTATCCATGAACATAGAACATTCGTGTTTCTCTGGCCAGTGGAATCTGAGGCCAATGAGGCCTCCCCAGGGTGGCTGAGTGCAAGGTGATGGTGTCCCTTGGGCAATGCCTGACTGGCAGTGCTATGCAGGCATCTGGACAATGCCAGCCTGGCATCTGGTCAATGTCCAATGAGCAGTGCCAGGATGGGGCCTACGGGCGAGGGGCAGAGCCTGTAGGGGCAGTGCCAGTGATGGGGGCCAATGAGGTGGGACCAATAGGGGAAAGACTGGTGAGGGAGGGGCCAATTGGGGAGCGGGTCTGTATCAGGCAGTGCCAGGCCTGGGGCCTGTTGGGGGAGATAGGCCCATTGCCACTCTGAATGCAACTGGTGGGGAAGGGAGGGCGGTCTGCAATTAATGGGTGGGAAGGAGTCTGCATTCAGTGAGGGAGATCAGCAGGGCCATGATTATTGGGGGAGAGAGGAGGGAACATGATCAGTCTCGGTGATGGGGCTGTAGTCTGTCTAGGCAGTGGGGCTGTGGTTGGTCTAGGCAGTGAGGGGGCAGTGGGGATTGCATCTCAAGCCGAGGGTCCCCACGATTGCAGGATGGGTACTACTTGATACTGTCTGCAGCAGCAGGAGCCTGACAATTCTCTCTCTCTGTCTGTCAGACCCCTGCTACTATTAATGAGCATGTGCAGCATCAGAAGTCTGGATGGCGTGGTAGCACATTGATTAGCACTGCTGCTTCACAGCTCCAGGAACCTGGGTTCGATTCCCAGCTCGGGTCACTGTCTGTGTGGAGTTTGCACATCATCCTCGTATCTACATGGGTTTCCCCTGGTACTCTGGTTTCTTCCCACAGTCCAAACATGCACTGGTTAGGTTGATTGGCCATGCTAAAAATTGCCCTTTAGTGTCCTGGGTTGTGTAGGTTAGAGGGATTAGTGGGTAAAGTATGTAAGGATATGGGAGTAGGGCCTGGGTGGGATTGTGTTTAGTGCGGACTCGATGGGCTGAAGGGCCTCTTTCTGCACTGAAGAGTTCTATGATTCTATGAATACCTCCCTCTACAGGCTGTCTGGTGAGTTAAGCCCCACTCACAGCCTGGAAATTGATTCGTCCAAAATTTCAGAGACAGAGTGCATAAGATTGAACATGAAAACTCACCCCAAAAACAGACAATACACATCTCTTTAACCTAATGCTCTCTCCACTCACATTGTCTGCATCTTTAAAATTTGAATAGCAGGTTAGCTGTGAAGATCGCTTTCTAATCAGTATCCTGTAAACTGTGTATGCTGTTATATGTTCTTCTGAGGTCAGAACTCTCCATTCATCTGATGAAGGGGCAAACCCAAAAGCTTGTGAGTTTACTATCAAATAAACTTATTAGACTTTAATCTGGTTTTGTGAGACTTCAGATTCTGTAAAGCACAGGGTGCCAGAAGTCCATCCCACAAAGTGCACCCAAAAAACAGGAATATCCTATTTTCCTGTTCATTGGGTAATTAGATTTTTGGGGGTAAAATCTACCCCCTGCTATCTCAGACACAGAGAAGCACGGCCTTTGCTCATTTAGCAGGTTTCTCTCAGATCACATCCATGTTGCCATAAAGGCTTCAACTCAACATATGGATGGACACCTTTATTAACGAAAGTCTTTTCACTCAATCAATGTACAAGTGGTTTGTGGTAACAAGGTCTTCCTCCATGATTGTGTAAGGATACCTTACTGCTATGACTCGTTTATACTAAAGAGTTCCCAACACCCAAAGCTACTTCAGAACCAATAGAGGTCTATGATTAGTTTCTGGGGACAGGGCTATACCTTAAGAGCCTGGCCAAAGACTCTTTTGAAAACCCTTCAAACTAAGGCAGAACACAAGTACAATAAAAGCCATGTCATAGAATGCAGAGAATCCCTACAGTGCAGAAGGAGGCCATTTGGCGCATAGAGTCTGCACCAACCACAATCCCACCAGACCGTATCCCTGTAACCCCACATATTTACCCTGCTAATGCCCTTACAGTCAATTTCCCATAGCCAATCAACCTAACCTGCATATCTTTGGAGGAAACCGGAGCACCTGGAGGAAACCCAAGCAAACACAGAGAGAATGTGCAAACTCACACAGACAGTGGCCCAAAGTCGGAATCGAACCCAGGTCCTGGCACTATGAGGCAGCAATGCTAACCTCTGTGCCATCATGCTGCCCTGTTGTTGTCACAAGGAGTACATCATGCAGGCCACTGGTATTTTAAAAATACACTTCAGGTGCCTTGATTGCTCAGATGGAGCCCTGAAAATATTCTCCACCAAGGAGGGGAGGTAATAGCCTAATTGTATTATTGCTAGACTAATGATCCAGAAATCCAGCTAACGTTCTGGCGACACGAATTCAAATCCCGCCATAGCAGATGGTGGAATTTAAATTCAATTTTAAAAAATCTGGAATTAAGAATCTATGAGTGATCATGAAACCATTGTTGGTTGTTTCAAAAACCAACTTGGTTCACTATTGTGCTTTAAGGAAGGAATTCTGCCATTCTTACCTGGTCTGGATACATGTGACACTAGAGCTACAACAATGTGGTTGAATCTCAGCTTGTCAACTAGGGATGGGCAATAAATCTCATCCCTTGGGCAACTAGGGATGGGCAATAAATGTTGGCCAGCCAGTGACACCCATGACCCATGAAGGAATTTTGAAAAATCGACCTGTGATCTGTGAGCTGCACAACATTATGCAGCAGAAGAGCATTGCAAATTGATGATGATGATGATACCATTGGCAGAGCTCCAACCTCTGAGGAAGAAATGGATGAAGAAGATGAGGAGAAGGAGGAAGATCTGTTCATTCTGACGATTCCTGCAAGGATCAATCAGATGTATCCATGTGACAAATCATTCACAAAAGATCCTGCTTTCTCACGCTCACCAGCAGCCATTCCCTGGTGAGCAAATTCCAAGTAAAAAATCCATTGAAGCCAGAATTACTTAGGGGAATGCCAATCCTCAGGTTAAAATGGCTGGAACTCTCACCATTATAACCATGGGCCTCTATATATTACAAACACACATGGTAAAGAGGTCTATTGCAGACTGTCCCATTCATAGATTTGAATGCAAGTGAGACATGTGAGGGGACCCAGAGGACAAGACAGCAGGAATCTCTGTTTTGCTCCTGTCATTTGAATGACTTCCTGTATGATGGTGTCATGATAAGTCAACTCATCCATTTTGCAGCACAACTATCATCCAAAAAAGCTGAAAGGTTTCACATTCTTTCAGCTTGTTTGGATGATAGTTGTGCTGCAAAATGGATGAGTTGACTTATCATGACACCATCATACAGGAAGTCATTCAAATGACAGGAGCAAAAAGGAATGTAGTGGTAGCAGGGCTCAGTATAATGACGGAGATTAATACTGTCATCCACGGCAAAGAGCTGTAGTGCCTGCGAATGCTAGGATCTGTGACATCTGCTTAGGACTGGAGGGGAACTTACAGTGGGAGGAGGAAGATCTATTTGTTGTAGTCCATCTAGATAATGGTGACACAGGCAAGATGAGGAAGAAGGTTCTGCATAATTAGAAAGAGCAGCTAGACACCAGATTAAGAAGCAGAACCTCAAATGTAATAACCTGTACTGGCTGAGATTATTCATAAAAGCCTCCCTTCTCAAACATTGCCTCTTGCCTGAGCTCAGGTTAAATCACCACCAGTCAGCTCTCCCCCTCAAAGATTAGAGCAGCCTTTGGTCATCTGGGACTATGGCAGCTTTACCTTTACAGGTAAATCGGCAGGGCAAATAAGATTAGAGAAATGAATGTGTTGTTCCAGGATTCATATGGGTAATGTGGGTTCTGGTTTGTGGGGCATGGACACTAATACTGGGAAATGTGAGGATGTACCATTGGGACGTTCTTTACCTGAACCATGCTGCGGCTGGTGTTCTAGTGAACCACATAACTAAGGAAGTAGACAAGATTTTAAACTAAATAGTTGGGACAAGGAATCAAATTTTAGCAAAAGTGATAGATCAAAGAGCAGAAACGAAACAAGACAGAATGGTATTAATATAGGAAATGGTAAACAGAATATGACAGGAAGAGATAGAGAATACAAACGTAAGAATAAATCAGTGATCTAGGCTAGATGCTACAAAAACAATAAAAGGACAAAACTCAAGGCTCTCTATCTCAATGTACAGCATCTAAAACAAAACTAAACAAAAAAAAACTAATGGTGCAAAAAGATACAAATAAGAATACCCTAATAGTCAATACAAAGACATGGCTGCAGGGTGACATCAATTGGGAAATGAAGATTGAAGGGTACATGACATTTAGGAAGGACAGGAAACCAGGAAAAGATAGAGGGATGGTCCTGTTAATTAATATTGGCATTATCACATTTGAGAGGTATGACCAAAGTTCAGAACAACAGGATATAGAAACTGTATTGGGTAGATGAGGAATGACAAAGGAAAAAACTCAACATGTTGTAGTTTTGTTCAAGTCCCATAATACTACCACATGATAGGACAAAGTATAAAGGAAGAGACAATGGAAACTTGTCAGAAAAGTACAAAGATATTCATGGGGGATTCTAATCTGCATATAGACTGGAAAAATCAGAACAGCAAGGGTAGCCTAGATGAAGAGTTCATAAAATGGTGTTGGCATTGTTTTGAATGAGAAAAATAAATTCAGGAAAAGGATCCATCACCCAACTAAAAAAGTTAAACACATTTCCAAAGCTAAAATTAGATAAAGGAAAAGGCCAATAGAGATGCATTGGCAGACATTTAAGGATTCTTTGTCCTTCATCCACCTCCATGCCTCTCTGCTGGCTATCGTGAGCCCTCACTTTTCCCCCCACCCCTTGCAGAGCCCTCCTTCCACATTGCCCCTATTATCTTCATCAGGCCAGCACCATCCCCCACTCAATTAATTCAATAGATGCATGAATTATTGTGCTGGCTTTGTTTTTAGAATCCTCCTGCACACAAAAATCTTGCTTAATTTTCAACACTTCATCATCTGGTGAATATTTATTCTTGTTCCAAAATTTCTGTTTTGTAAGCTAATAGAAATACAGAAGATGCTGTTACATTTATTTTTTTCCCTACTCTATACTGAAGAACCACTTGAAGCATAAGTGATCATGTATCACGCTGGAGCTCCCAGTCCTGTGAGATCTGCTCCATTTCAATTACAGAACAATTTTCACTGCACTGGGATGCAGTCCTTTGGCAGTCACCATTCATGGATTGATTTCTAGCTGCTAAGTGATTCCCAAAGTCTGGGGAAGTCCCTACAGGCTCAGAACTGAGAACATCATTGCCGGTCTGCGGAACCACTACAATATACATTTATAAGGCACTCCACACATAAAAGAGAGACTGTAAGTGCTTAAGAAAGGTAAGCATGAGAAGTGAAGTGGCAAGGAGCCCTTCAGCATGATCAAAGAGGAGGGTTGTGGAAACCATGATAGGATCTGCCCAACTGACTGATAAAGTACTGATCAATCTACCCAAAGCCAGTAAAATGTCAATGGAAACAGCTTTTCTATTTCATACCATGAATTCTGATGTGCTGGGAAAGTGATCTCTTGAGGTTGTTTCCCACTTTGATAGTGACAGTATAACAACTTCATTTACAATATAGCTCTACTGCTAACTTAGAGAGCAAGTGGGCCCAAACTTCCTCGAAGCCTTTTGCAGGTGGCGTTCAAATGCAAGAAGAGCAGGCAGGACCCAGAATCAGCAGGTCTCCATCTAAAGTGGTCACTCTTAGGAATTCCTACAGATGCAATTATGATGTCAGGATGATGATGAGTTGAAGTCAACTATCAGCATTCCCACTGCTCACATCTTCTTTATCTCAAGCAAATTTGGATATCAGCAAGATATGAGCATTCAGACCAATAAAGTTGCCTACATGTATCCATGTAGTTCCCATAGCTTGGAAGATCCTAAAATCTTCCTGCAGTCATTATTTTAATAAAGTTGGTATTCTATAAAGAATCCGTCTAGCAGTAGGCCTTCACCTTGCAATGCAAATCGCTGGGATTTTATCACTTGAGTGCTGTTAAGAATATTCACACTAAACTGCCTTGATGAGCAGTCGCACAATAATCTGTTCAGGCAGCTTATACATGGAGTGGTTCTAATCCAAAAGGCAGAAGTGTGAGTGGCTGCACAGAGAGCAAGTAAAGTGTATCAGTAAATTCAGGAGCAGCAAGCATAAGGGAGAGGGAATCTGTGATAGGGAGCAGAATAGCAAGCTCAGAACAGAGGGGATTGATATTAGGAGGAGCAGGGAAGAGTGGGAATGGCAGAGCAGCAGACGCAGTCAGAATAAGGGTGAGTATATCCAGAGGTGAGCAGTGCTTATAGAGAAGAATAGTGGCAAGGAATTATCAGGGCCTTAGAGTCCTGGGAGTCTGTGCTTCAGAAGATGAAAGTGCTTCAATTGCATGGTTAAGGATAATGGAAAAGAGAGGTTTTGGAAAATTCACCAGTAATTGGTCACCCTAAGAACATAAGAAGTAGAAGCAGGAGAACACCAAACACTCTGCCCAGCCTATTCTGCCATTCAGTATGATTATAACTGATCTTTCCTGCTAGCTGCCCATATTCCTTACTCCCATGAAAGACCAAAAAACTGTGAAGGCAAGGGAGGGGAAAGACTGAGTCAGGTGAAAGTGATAACATATTTAAGCAAGACTTGGGACTGCTCCCCCATTCAGCAGCTCTCAATGGCTCCAGATTCAATGTAGAGCTAAGTAGTCAAGAAAGGCCACAGTAACTAAAATCACAAATGCAGCAGACATGGCCTATAACAGCCAGATAAATACACAGAGATTGATATGAAACAAGTGGATGGAAAGCAATGTTTCCCCTCTGGTGTAGAACCTGCAGCAGTCTGGAATACAAACAGGATGCTCACTTCAGTTCAGTGATTTTTAAAATGTAAGCTGCCCAGAGAGTTCCCAGAGGAGTTTGCAGCATATCAGATAATATGAAAATAATGAATGGTTCTAATTTCGTCAATTGCCAATTTTCTATTTTACAAATAAGCTAATTCTGGCAAGACTCCAATTAGGTGATAACTTATTTTCTATAATAAGAATATGAAATACCCATTCAGAAAATTTGTTGAAAATTATGATTCATTGCAGAAATTTTTGAGTGTTAATATTTAAATGTTTTTTTTACTTACCATCCTTGTCCTCTCTCATCTCACTTGATGTTGCTGAGTCATAGCTAGGGAACAGCTTCACGGATGATGAGCACATTATAACGCCTTAGATAAATAGCCGCTATTCACACGACAGTAGTTGTTAGCAGGCTGTTTACCATTAAGTATTGTAGTCAAGCAAAACTGAAGTCAATGGGAAGCGGGGTAAACTCTCTGTTGATCAGAGTCATAACTAGCACAAAGGAAGACAGTTATCATTATTGGAGGTCAACTATCTGAGTCTTAGAATATCCACGCAGGAGTGCCCCATGGTAGTGTCCTGGGCTCAACCACCTTGACCTGCTTCATCCATAACCTTCCCTCCATCATAAGATCAGAAGTGACAATGTTCACAGATAATTACACTATGTTCAGCACCATTTACAAACTCTCAGATACTGAAGTAGTCTTATATCTATTTGCAGCAAGACCTGGACAATGTTTAGGTATGAGCTGATACATAGCAGGTAATGCATGTGCCACAAAATAACTATTTCCAACAAGAGAGAATCTAACTATCTTCTCTTAACAGTCAATGACATTATCATCACTGAATCGCCTTGCTATCAACATACTTGGTGTTAGCATTGAACAGAAACTGAACCAAACCAGTCATATAATACTGTAGTTACAAGAGCAGATCAGATGCTAGAATTCTGCAGTGAATAGCTCACCTCCATTGAGCCATAGAAGAACTATAGAATCCCTGCAGTGCAGAAGGAGGCCATCGAGTCTGCACTGATTCTCTGAAAGAACATCTTACCCAGGTCCACCAGCCTGCCCTGTCCCTGTAACCCCACACATTTACCATGGATAGTCCAATTAACCTGCACAAGTTTGGATACTAAGGCCAATTTAGTTCAAGAGAATTTGTGCATGTTTCCACCAATTAATCTTTCACTATGTCCCAGCCTGTCCTCAATATCTGATTATCCATATAATGAGGTGTTTACAACAATGAAGAAAACAACTCAAGTGTAAAGGGATTTTTGTCCCTTGCTTTGACAATAGGACAGGGTATAAAAACACTTCCAAGTTCAGCCAGCATGAATTGAACACATATTTCTGCTCTTAAAAATAAATAGGTGATTTAAGGCTAGAAATTGCTGTTGGTGCACTAATCAAGAGTTAATTGTGCATATCTAAAGCTCACTGAATATTAAAAACTTACTTGTTATCCTCCAAATTACAATAAATTATGCATGTTGTTGTCTGAGTTCAATAAGAAGTTAGCAACTACAAACTAAGTAGATTCTTGAACCTTACATAATACATCAGATCTATATTGCCATGTTTAAAGACTATCAGACATCGGTTTGGTGACAGACGCATGGAACCATTTTGATAAGAAAGGAGCAGGTCCAACACCAGAGATTCTTTAATAATTTGAAGATCATTTTCAATAATCCTACATGTGCTCAAACTAATAAATCCTGAGGAACAAGCTAGTCTGAATTAAGATCTAAAAAGATCACTATTTTGGCAGGAAAATAGAGCAGAAGCCATTTATGATTATTATAATGAAAATTTACAGGATAGAGATCTGAGCATCCTGCTTCTAAACTCACAAAACAATTATACTCAATTTTATAAATTGGGGTGTTACCAGGATGAGTAGTGATCCCTTCTGCACTCTTTCACTGTCTTTCTGTTTCCCTATTTCCATATCCCAGGCTTTGAAAAGTCCATGGTTTTCCTCTGCAGACTCCCTAGTTGCCACGCTCCAGTACCTGTACAAGTAAACTGAGGGAGAATTTAGCATGGCCAATGCACTTAACCAACACATCTTTCAGACTGTGGGAGGAAACCGGAGCATCTGGAGGAAACCCACGTAGACACAGTGAGAACGTGCAGACTCCAAACATACAATAACTCAAGCTGGGAATTGAACACAGGTCCCTGGCACTGTGAAGCAGCAGTGCCAAGCACTGTGCACGATGCCATTCCCTAATATCCCTTTGTTCTTCAATGAACAGGAAATGAGTTTTTGACAAATCTGTGCCCATCCTTACTGTAATTGCATATCTGAAGGTTTATCATCAGTTTTTTTTAGGGAATTTGGTTTGATTTGATTTGATTTGATTTATTATTGTCACATTTATTAGTATGCAGTAAAAAATGTTTCTTGCATGCTATACAGACAAAGCATACCGCTCATAGAGAAAGAAAGGAGAGAGTACAGAATATAGTATTACAGTCATAACTAGGGTATAGAGAAAGATCAACTTAATGTGAGATAGGTCCAAAAAATCTGATGGCAGTGGGGAAGAGGCTGTTCTTGAATCAGTTGGTACACGTTTTCAGACTTTCCACGATGGGAGAAGGTGCAAGAGAATATGTCCAGAATACATGGGGTTCTTAATTATGTTGGCTGATTATCCAAGTCAGCAGGAAATGTAGACAGTGTGAATGGGTGGTAAGCTGGTTGCATGATAGAGTGGGCTTCATTCAGGACCCTTTGTAGTTTCTTGTGGTTTTAGATAGAGCAGGAGCCATACATAGCTGTGATACAACCAGAAAGAATGCTTTCTATGGTGTGTCTGTAAACGTTGGTGAGAGTCGTAGTGGACATGCCAAATTTAGAACATAGAACATAGAACATAGAACATTACTGCACAGAACAGGCCCTTCGGCCTTCGATGTTGTGCCGACCAAAATAAAAAGCAATGCCCCTCCAAACTAAACCATTCCCTTCTCTTCCATATACTTATCAATTAACCTCTTAAACGCCACCAAACTTGGCGCATCTACAACAGCTGCAGGCAGGGCATTCCACTCCCTAACCACTCTTTGAGTAAAGAACCTACCTCTGATATCCGTCCTATAACTCATACCCCTTAATTTAAAGCTGTGTCCCCTCGTGCTAGCTTTCTCCATCCTAGGAAAAAGGCTATCACTGTCCACCCTATCTAAACCTCTAATCATCTTATATGTTTCGATTAGGTCCCCTCTTAGCCGCCTCCTTTCTAACGAAAACAACCTCAAATCCCTCAGCCTCTCTTCATAAGACCTGCCCTCCATACCAGGCAACATCCTGGTAAACCTCCTCTGTACCCTCTCCAATGCCTCCACATCTTTCTTATAATGTGGGGACCAGAACTGCACACAATACTCCAAGTGCGGCCGCACTAGAGTTTTGTACAGTTGCAACATGATGCTGCGGCTCCTAAATTCAATCCCCCTACCAATAAAAGCTAAGACTCCATATGCCTTCTTAACAACTTTATCCACTTGACTGCCTACTTTCAGGGATCTATTGACACATACACCAAGATCCTTCTGTTCCTCAACACTATTAAGAGCCCTACCATTAGCCCTATACTCTACACATTTATTGTTCCTGCCAAAGTGCATTACCTCACACTTTTCCACATTAAACTCCAGTTGCCACCTCTCGGCCCAGCTCTGCAACTTGTCCAAGTCACTCTGTAAACTATAACACCCCTCTTCACTATCTACCACTCCACCAACTTTAGTGTCATCTGCAAATTTACTGATCCATCCCTCAATACCCTCATCCAGATCATTTATAATCTATCTTTAGTCTTCTGAGAAAGTAGAGGCATTGGTAGACTTTCTTAACAAAAGCATTGGCACAGAGGGACCAGGACAGGTTGTTGGTGATCTGGACACCTAAAAACTTGAAACTCTCAACCATTTCTTGATCATTGATGCAGATATGCCATGCCCACCCTCACATTTCCTGAAGTCGATAATTATCTCCTTGATTTTATTGATATTGAGGGCTAGATTATTGTCATCACACCAATTCACAGATTCTCGATCTCTTTTCTGTACTCTGTCTCATCGTTGTTTGAGATGCAACCCATTACAGTGGTGTCATTAACCAACTTGAAAATCGAGTTGGAGGGAATTTGCCCACACAGTCATAGGGTATAAGGAGTATAGTAGGGGTTAAGGACATAGCCTTGTGGGGCACCAGTATTGAGGATGATTGCAGAGGAGGTGTTGTTACCTATCTTTACTGATTGTGGTCTGTGGGTTAGGAAGCTCAGGATACAGTCACAGAAAGAGGAGCCAGGCCCCAGGCCACAGAGTTGTAAATGAATTTCATGGGAATAATGGTGTTGAATGTTGAGCTGTAATCAATAGACAAGAATCTGATATAGGTGTTTTTGTTATCTAGGTGTTCCAGGATTGAGTGCAAGGCCGGGGAGATGGTGTCTGCTGTGGACCTGTTGCAGCAGTAGACAAACTGTAGTGGATTCAGGCAATCTGGGAGGCTGGAAATGATTTGTGCCATGACTAACCTTTCAAACACTTCATAATGATGGATGTCAGGGTCACCGAATAATAATAATCATTAAGGCACTCTGCCTGGCTTTTCTTTAGTACCTGGACAATGGTCATTTTCTTGAAGCAGATAAAGACCTCAGATTATTACAAAGAGAGATTGAAGATGTCTGCAAATACCCCTGCCAGTTGGCCCATGCAGGATCTGAGTACTCATCCAGATATCCCGACCAGACCAGTCACTTTTCATGGTTTGATCTTTAAGAAGGCTGTTCTGATATCTGCAGTGGTGACCTCAGATATAGGTCCATCCAAGGCTTCCAGTGTGAAGGGCGTGCTCTCTCTGACTTCTTGCTCAAAACGGGCATAGAATGCATTGAGCTCACTGGGGTAGGGTGCTTCAGTGCTGGCAATTTTACATGCCTTCATCTTGTAGTCTGTTATGTCTTGTAAACCTTGCCATAGAGGGTGGGGACCCTTGTGGACTCTAGCCTGGGACTCTAGCTTAATCCAGTATTGTTTTTTGGCATCTTTGATGGATCTCCTTAGATCAGATTGGCATTTTTATATACGTCAGGGTCGCCTGACTTGAACACCTCAGAACTGGACTTCAGCAAGCAGTGGATATCCCTGTTCATCAATGGTTTCCAGTTAGGAAATACATTGATTTGCTTCTTTTGCATACAGTTTTCTGCACTCTTACTAATGAAGTCAGTTACAGTTGTGGCGTACTCATTCAGGCTGGTCACAGAGTTTTAAAATATTGACCAGTGTAATGACTCTAAGCAGTCCCATCGGAGATTGTCCAATTTCTCATGCTAATATTGCATAACTTTCTTTGACAGATTCTCCCATTTCAGGGAAGATAAGTAACTACATTTTTAGCTAGCTCCTTTAAATAATAGTTGTATTGGATGCAAATTTCCAATTTATGTATGACTATTTTGTTATATTTGAATTAGCAAACTAATAAGAAAAAGTATTCATTCACACCAAGAACATGTTGTGAGTGAACCATGACAAAGGCGAGTTTCAAAAATATTAAAAAATTAAATATAACTTTGCTTTATAATCTCAAAGTTTTGTTCCAAAGAAAATGTGATGCATCTCACCACGAATTAATCGTAGAGGGATTGATAATCATTAATATTAATGAACAATATTTGTTGGAGGCAAGGATCAGGTCCGTGGTGTGCCAGTGTAAATTAGAACATAAGAAATAGGAGCAGGAGTAGGCCATCCAGCCCCTCGAGCCTGCCCTGCCATTCAATAAGATCATGGCTGATCAGATAGTGGTTCATTTCCATTTACCCCATAACCCTTAATTGCTTTATTGGTCAAAAATCTATCTATATGTGACTTAAAAGTCTGTGACTTAAACACAGTGAGCTGTTTTTCCAGTTATCAAAATGATCAGGAAAACACAACAGGCACCCTATGGAACCTTCCAGAATGCAACTTGAGAAACAGGTAGATTTTTGTTTTAGCTCTTGCTAGTCATTCATTGGTTCCATACTCTGATGAGGGTCGTCTAAACTCAAAACATTGAATGTATTTCTCTCTCCATGGATGCTGTCAGCCTTGCTGAGACTTTCCAGTGCTTCGTTTTTGTTTCAGATTCACAGTATTTTGCTTTTATTATTGGTTCCATACATTAGGCTTGGAGGTTTTATGCCACAGCTGTTGTTTATAGACCCATGAACCTGCTTTGCTGATGTGAGCACACACAAATCGTGTTTGGAAGAAGCTGAGTTGTAACATAAATATCAGATTTGCCAAAAGCATTTCTTATCTGTAAACCACATACTTGTGCCTGTGCTGTCTGATGTTTTTTCACCCCTTCACTTGTATCTAATATTTAATAGCCTATCACAAGAACCTTCTATTTTCCTCCAATATTTGTATTAATGCTGATCCATGCAACAAGAAACTCTAAGAGCCTCTGCATTGTGACAAAAGTACACTTCTTCTGGAATTTTAAGTCAGGTAGCTATTGGAACTGAGTTACAGACTCTGTCGCACAAGCACTTATTCAAATCACAGATGGCTGAAAAAACTGAAATTATTCAACAGCCTGTACCCACAACCGAGTGATGGAACACGTGTTATTCAATAAATAATATTTGGTGGCAATGCACTGTCAAAATGATTCTCAGTGTTACATTGCTAAACACAAGGATTCGGCCGATTCCCATGAAGTCAACCAGCTGAGCTACCACTTTGAATAATAAGAACAGTTATGCAATACATGTGTAAGAAATACAGCACTTGTGGTGTGAAAAACCTGAATTAATAACCTAGCACATTGACTTTCATTGTTCACTTAACATAACTGAGGCTTCTGCATTTTTGTGCTACCACAGTTCCTCAGCATGTGTACGTTTGAGTAATGTGGCATCCAGCCATGTTTGTTCCTTTTGAACAGATTGGCATTATGTAGAGTGCTTTAAAGCTGCATACAAATAAGATATAAAGTGACTTATACCAATTTGTGCAGAATCCATGTACCATAATGTATCAAACTATCATAGAAAACATTATTTTTACTTCTGTTCTCCTATCTTTATTGAAAAGACAATGACTCAAAATTAGCCTTAATGATTACTGAGAGTCTGAGAAAATAAAAACATTTATATAAATGGTCAAACCTAGAGACTGGCAGTGTTCAATATACACTTTTGCCAGATTTCCCACCATCTTTATTTGTTTACCAAACATAGCTTGGATGGGATTAAGTCAATGTATAAAATGTTTTTATCATGCAATAAATAAAAATCAATGACCTTCTCTCCATCATTAAGGCCAGCATTGCAGATGATAGTGAATGATTGCACAATGTTCAACATCATTCATCATTCCTCAGATTCTGAAGCTGTCCATGTTAGTATGGCATGAACAGCTTTCAAACTTAAACTGATAAGTAATAAGTAACATTCACGTCACATAAGTATCACAAGTATCAGGCAGTGACCCCTCCAGTAAGAAAGAATCTAACCATCCCCCCTTGGCATTCAATGACATAACCATTACTGAATCCCCTCACTCTTAGCATCTTTGGGTTACCATTGACCAGAAACTGAACTATGCTAACCATATAAATACTGCGGCAATAAGAGCTGGTCAAATGCTGAGAATTCTGTCGTAAGTAACTCACTTTCTGATCCCCATTGTCTATCCAACATCTACAAGTCACAAGTCTTGATGGAACTTTGTATGATGGAACATTGACCACTTGCCTCAATGAATGTAACTCCAACAACACTCCAGAAGCTCAACACCAAATTACCCTGCTTGATTGCCATCCCATCTACTATCTTCAACATTCATTCTCTCCTCCACCAGCACATACGGTAATAGGGTGCATCGTTGACATGATACACTGTAGCAATTGACCAAGGTCCCTCCAACAGTACCTTCCAAACTCACAGGCTGGAATTCTCTGGCCATTCACGCCAATGGGATTCTCTGGTCCCACCAGCAGTGCACCCCCACCCATGGGGTGACATCAAAGGGGAATTCCCATCGACAACAGCGGCATCAGAGAATCCCAGTGAACAGCATGCCGCCTTCCACCACTGGGAAAGACATGATTAGGAAGCTAGAGAATCTCGCCTACAATCTCTAAAACCATGAAAAACAAGTGCCATCTATAAATATCCCCTCCATATTATCATAACTGGAAATTATCAGTGTTCCTTCATTACACTGTGGGTGTAGCTGCATTAGATGGACTGAAGCAGTTCAAGAAGGCAACTCACCACCACCTTCTCCTTCACCTTCAAGAGCAATTAGGGATGAGCAATAAACGTTGGCCTAGCCAGTGACATTCATATCCTGAAAGCTAATTTTAAAAATATAGAAAGAGAGTTTCTTATTGTTACAAAGTAGCAATGAATGAACAAAAACGCAGATGGAGTTATCTTGATTCTTTTCATTTGATCATCACGATGCCACAGAAAACAAACATTTGTGGGACAACAGTCCAACATGGTCCACTGAGACCTACAACAACTCCTTGGCTGCTGGTCTTACAAATTAGAGATCTAAAAATGTTGTAGTGGATACATTTTAGCAGATTATCTTGGATTTTCAAAAAGCTGCAGGATTGATACATGGAGAAGGCAGGTTTCAAAAATTACAGCCCTGGTGGCCATGTTGGAATCCTGCACCTCTAAGACAGTTTTGAGTTTTCAAAGGGTGGCAAAGAGGGAATGGAGAATATGGTCACTGCCAATCAACAGCCCAATAAACTTCTTAAGGAGCCTATTAAGGGACCTGTTCATTTGGCACTGCAATTTTTAATGGCTTTTCGGGTAAATCCAAACTATCTTGTGCACATTATTGCATGGTTGTCAGGCTCCCTACAAGATCTAAATAAATTTATTTGTAGTTAACATCTATTTAAATGTGTGTGATTGACTACCATCAGCCAGTGTTTCTTTTAACCTTATTCTCAGTGGTCGCTTTCCACTGTGCATTCTAAACTCCTATCCATGTGATGGATTGCCTCTTCAAGGTAGCAGTCATCTCAACATAGTTGCCATCTGCCTTTGCTGCTGGCACCAGGCAGATAGCTTCCACCTACTGGTGGCACACAATGTCATTAATGAGATACCAAGCTTGCCTCCTGGCCAAACCAGATACATTTTTAAAATTGCATTGTGAAAGCAATGCACCTTGAGTGAATTCAGTGACAACTGTATTGGTGAGAAGTCATCTCTGTTCTCTTCCAGGGCCTCCTGAGGGTTGGGGATGATTTTTTGATGCAGGAGCTGGCCACACTCTTGCTCTGCTGGCATTTAGAATGGAGAGAGGAGAGAACAAGCAACTGCTTCAGCTGGCTCAAACTGGGAACTCATCAATCACCTTGATTTTCCAAGGTTGTCTGGATTATGCATATTTCTTTGCTATATGATTGGGTAATGCTGACATAACCGTTGGCAGAGACGTAGTCATAGTCTCCTCCTGCCAGTTCGATGCCCTGCTGTTCATTTTGTGTGAGGAACTAGGACGCATGTTCTCTTCCTAACACCCAAAGCCCTCTCCCCCCACTGTTTTCTCACTATCTCCCTCCTGTTGTGGGCCACCTTCTCCTGCATACAGATAGATATATGATTGTGAGCACAAATGATGAAAGAACAGGCTTCAGGCTGCTAATTCTGTAGTTTCTAATTGAACTTGTCGCTCCCATAAACCCAGCTACCATAACGTAGCATAAGATAGTGAGGTGGAATAGTCACCAGTAGCCTGGATGAGTGCAGTTCCCAGGTACTCAGGAATCTCAACACCATCCAGGACAAAGTATCCTGCTTGATTGGTAGCTTTTGCTGCACCTTCAGCATTTAATCCCTCCACCACAGATGCAGAGTGGCAGTTGTGTGTACCATGTGTGAGATTCAATGTAACAAGTCATAAAGGCTTCTTTGACGGCACCCTCCAACTCTGCAAGCCATGCCAGCTAGAGAGACAAGAGCAGCAGGCTCATGGGAGCAATACCTGCAAGTTACCCTGCACTCCATCCTATGGCTGTTCCTTCACTGTGGCTAAGTGAAAATCTTGTAGTTGCTTCACTAACAGCACATGAACTGCAGGGGTTCAATAAGACTGCAGTCCATCAACTTGTCAAGGACCTTTCAGGATGGACAAGAAAATGCCGACTAGTGATATCCTGATCCCATAAGATAAACAGAGATGTGATGAGGTGGTTTGCAAGAGTAGAAGGTTCACTTATCCTTGTGGTATGCATTAAATCATTGACCCTTTTTCTGCATATTAGACTGGTCCTTCTCTGCCTCTCATGGCCACTGACCAACCTGGCTACCTCCTCACAGGTTAGCTGGATAACCTTCTGTGGCTATCCTTGAGGAAAAGGACATCCTGCTTTTCTTGCACTGCTTCCAAGTGATGCTTGAGGGATGTGCTATTGAAGCGGCAGCCAAAGTATGCCGTCCTCTCCTACTCATCCTTACCTTGTTCCTGTTAGTGAAGGCCTATCCGAGTGCCTTTTAAATATGGTGACTTCTTGCCCGCCCCAGCACAAGACCTGATGTGAATGCAAACACATGTAATTAATGAGATTGGGAGCACACAATTGTATGTAAAAGCTCATTTCACTCAGTGGCGGGAAATATTCCGACTTTCCTATCTTGCCACAGAATCTATGTTAAGAGTAAAGTATTCAACTAATAATCTTTATTCTTCTTTAGCTCATGAATATGGGTCTTAGGTTGATTTCTAAACTCACGCCATACCCATAGTGATGAGAGAGTTTTCTTAATGTGAGAATATAATGTACAACAGTCTCACTTGCCAACTGCTTTCTTTCATGGAATGCAAGTACAATCTCATTCTTAATCTTGCCATAATGGAAGAAAAGAATCTCATTAATTTCAGAATAGTCCATTGTACTGGGATCTCATGGACACCATTATATAGACATCATTTCAAAAGCATCAGTGAGGAAAAGATTTATTTTATTCTCATCTATTTAATGGGATTTAATGGAATTGAGTGTTATAGATAGGTCTAGTAGGTAGGGATATATCAGCGCAATTTGTGGCCTGTTTGTGCTGTAGTTTTCTATGTTCTATGTTCTGTATTATTCTCTTTCAGCCATATGTACTACCTACAATTGCAGTTATATCAGTCCACCTTGTTCAGGTTGTTTGAATTGAATTCCCCCACTATCCCCAAATATACCTTTAGTGCCATTTTTCAATTATACATGGTACTGACTCACTGTGTATCCAAATGCAATATGCACATGACAGCCACCCCTTCAAGTTGATAAAATCTCTACAGAATCAACTTTTAAGTTCCAAAAGGGATATCATGATGTTCTTCCATTTTTAATTTCTCAAATGAAGTGTAAAAAACATTATCATCTTGATGTGTATAACACTGAATAAGACTAACACATGCTCGACAGTAAGCAGCCATTATTCAGCCATATTTACACCTCTTTGAAAGAAAAGAGGGAGAGACATAGTAGTATTGTCACTGGATTTATAATCCAGGTCAAAAGCCAGTTCAAATCCCGCCATGGCAAATGGTGAAGTTTGAGTTCAATAAAGATCTGGAATTAAAACTCTGCTGATGACTATGAAACCATTATCAATTGTTGTAAAAATTCATTTGGTTCAATAATGTCCTATAGGAAAGGGAATCTGCCATCCTTATATGTGACTCCAGATCCACAGCATACCTCTGGAATAGAGGGCAGTTAGGATGGGCAATAAATGCTGGCCCAGCCAGTCATGCTCACGCCCCATAAAACGAATTTTACAAAAAGGCAGCAGAGGAACAGACCCAGTATACTATAATTAACCTATTAAATAATCTGGTCAACGTTAAAAGTTAGCACTTCTCCTGCATATGAAAGAAATGAATGTTCCCATCTAAAAGACAAACAATAAGTTCAATGCGCACTTGTAATCACTGAATGATTAAACAAAATTCCAGCCAATTCCTCAAATCATGGCTAAAGGCTGAAATCTAGCACATTGAAAATTTGAATCATTGCTGAAGCACATTTTCCAACATGACAATTAAGAGACATAGTCTCAGCACAGAGCCTATTTGAACACCAGAATTCCGGAGCTCCCTGGAGAAGCACTAAGGAAATGAAATTCAGTCAGAGCAATTATAGGAGTACCATGACTTCCCGGGGAAGGACAGCATATGCTGAAAATATTATTCAAATAACAATTGGCCAAGTCAAGGCAATTAACAGGTTAGGCCTATCTCCAGGGGATACTGCACAATGCAATGTGATCTGCAAGGCTAAGTGATTAAACAGTTAAATAGACCCACATCGTCACAACAAAAAAAAGTTTAAATTTATCCAGTTTATAATTCACTGAACGGTCTGCCTCAACAACAATTCTGCACCATTACCCAAGGCAGTGGCAGCTAAGTCATCCATAGTGGTAAATTTGTTCCTATTTCTGTTCTGTTTCTGTTGCTGCTACCTAAGTGGCTGACTCAATGAAGTCACTTTACAAACGAGGAATAACAGTACTGCTGAAGTGGATAGCAAAAGAAATAGTTGTAGTCTCTTATGTGATTGAAGGAATAGGTCCCAAATAGCAAGGATGCAACAAGGAAACAAGATACAAATGCTTTCAGGCAATAAAAAGACTTGCTGTTTGTGTAATAATTCAATAGAGGTGCTCCATTACTTCTCATTTTTGGATGGTCTGAATATGTTGGGCCCCATTCTCTGACCTCTTCAGGCAGCCAGTGGGAATTCTGATGCCCCAGTGAATGGGGCATGGCTGAAAATCAGAATTCCCAATGGGCCTGAGAGCTCTTGGGATTCACCTGATTTGCCTCATCAGCCCCGATCGGGCTCGGTGCTGTAACCTGATAATTATGCCAACCCATTAATTTGAATATCATTAGCAAATTTGCTAGCTAATGCCCCAAATTGCTGCCATTCACTTGGCCCACCAGCAGGAACAGCACCAAGCTGGTTTTACAATAGCTACCCACAAGACTGGCATGCTGGACCCAAAGTCCTGGGGAGTACCACCATCCCCTCACAAAAGAGGCACCCCTCCCCTCTCAAACACCCAACTTTCACATTGGAAAACCACAATTGTGACCTGGCTATTTCAGAATTGTCACAGCAGCCAGGTAGAAAGGCAAATCACCAGGCCAGAGGTATTCATCAGATCATCAAGGTTAGAAGGGGCTGTACATCCACAACATCCCCATCCCAAAACAGAGTGTAGATGTCAACCGTTTGCCCCAAGCCCAAGCTCATCCGATCCTTGAGGGATCCTTTTTCTGCCGTCTGACAGCAGCAGAGGGACAAATGGCCACCAGACCTACATCCTTGAGTCCATTTGGGACCCAAAGCGCCAGGTCAGGTGTCAGTGCCAAGGTGTCAGGGAACAACACACCGTGAGCACTGCTGAGATATGTTTAAGACCATAAGACCATAAGACATAGGAGAAGAATTAGGCCATTCAGCCCATCGAGTCTGCTCCACTATTCAATCATGGTTGATTTTCTTTCTCATCCCCATTCTGCTGTCTTTTCTCCATAACACCTGATCCCCTTATTAATCAAGAACATATCTATTTCTATTTTAAAGACACTCAATGATCTGGCTTCCACAGCCTTCTGCAGCAAACTGTTCCTCAGATACACCACTCTCTGTCTGAAGAAATTCCTCCTCGTCTGTTTTAAAGAATCGCCCCTTCAGCCTGAGGTTGTATCCTCTGGATTAGTTTTTCTGATTAATGGAAGCATCTTCTCCTTGTCCACTCTATCCAGGTCTCGCAGTATCCTATAAGTTTCAATAAAACCCTCCCCTCATCCTTCTAAACTCCAACGCATACAGACCCAGACTCCTCAACCGTTCCTCATACAACATTCTAGGGATCATTCTTGCGAATTTCCTCTGGGCCCTTTCCAAGGCCAGCACATCCTTCCTTAGACACAAGGCCCAAATATCCAAATCTGAATAGGGCCTTATACAGCCTCAGAAGTGCATCACTGCTCTTGTTTTCTAGCCCTCTCAACATTAACGCTAACATTGCATTTGCCTTCCTAACTGCTCACTGAACCTATACGTTAACCTTCAGAGAATCTTGAACAATGACTCCCATGTCTCTTTGTGTTTCTGATTTCTTAAGCATTTTCCCATTTAGAAAGTAGTCTATGCCTCCATTCCTCCTTCCAAACTGCATAATCTCACACTTTTCCATATTATATTCCACCTGCCACTTCTTTACCCACTCTCCTCACCTGTATATGTTTTCTGCAGCCCCCTACTTCCTCAATACTACCTGTCCCTCTACATATCTTGGTGTCATCTGCAAAATTAGCAATAGTGCCTTCAGTTCCTTCCTCCAAATCTTTAATATATATTGTGAAAAGTTGTGGTCCCAGCGCTGACCCCTGAGGCACACCACTAATCATCAGCTAACATCCTGAGAAAAAGCTTTTATCCTCGCTGTCTGCCTTCTGCCAGTCAGTCAATCCTCTACATATGCCAGGATCTTATCCTTAACACCTTAATTTATTTAACAGTCTCCTATGTGGCACCTTGTCAAAGGCCTTCTGGAAATCTAAATAAATCACATCCACTGGCTCTACTTTAATCTGGGTGTGGAGTTGACGGGGCCTGAGTGGGCGTTGGATGCGGGGGGAGGGGGCACCATTTCATTTTTTGTTGGGGGGGCCCTGTCTGCAAGCACAGAGACTGAAGTGTCCTTGCGGGTTCCTCAAAATGACCTCATCCATATGGATGAAGCCCACCTGAAATGCCAGTGGGAGACACACCTGTTTTCCCGTTGGTGTAGGCACTTAGCCTAAAAACAGAGAATCAAATCTGTTGGATTCAGTGGTGCTTCACATAATCGTTATGAAACAAAGAGTTAGTCCTCAGCACCAGTCTTTGATGGTATCATTGAACAAGGGTTGAGCGAGTGGAGTGAGAGAAAAGAGCCATATAAAATTGTTGATTTGCTTAAATAGTACATTTTTAATTGCATTTTCTAACTTTCTAATATATTGAATATTTGCACATTATTATAGCATAAACTGTTAATTTGGTAGTTATGTCTTGCTAGATGCGCAAAAAGCAATTGATTTTTCAATGGACATTGCTATCTCTTTACAAATTCAGGTTTGAGTCAGCTCAATTCAGATTCTGGTAAGAGTTTGCTGAAGATTTTCTCCAGATTCAGCAAGAATCCAAGTGGTATTTATCCTGCTGTCACCAACTTTGTTTTCTGAGCTGCAGGGGATTACAAAGATAGCCCTGCCTCCAATGTTGCACCTGGCATTGAGAAAAATGATGACACACACTAGTTGCCTTTAAACCCCAATTAACTCAAGGACTGATATTTTTTCCTCTCGTTTTGCTGTTTATAAACAAAGAAAAGACTTAGAGAAAAGCCTTGAATAGCCTATAAATGTTGGCACTTCTGTCCAACAATGTTACATTGGCTGATATCACCACCAGATCCCCTGAATTGTTCAAAGCTGATGAACACATTTTAATCACTGTAGAGTTTAACTTTTTGTAAGATAATACTTCCCAGAACTCCATCATTTTCTAACATACTATAAAACTTTAACACAACATAGTAACAACTCAAATCTATATAGCGCTTTTAATATAGAAAATTTCCCATTGTATTCCATAGAAGTGCAATCAGTAAAAATTGGAAAATTGGAAAAGGTTGGGGGCGTAGTGATTCCCAAAACTTCCGAAAAAGAGTCAACACAAGGAGATTTTTATAAAAGAAGAGGGAATGTGAGAGACAAAGGAGTCTAGGGAAGAAGTTCTGTAAGGTGTTGCCTAAGCAATGAAGATATGGTCACAGTAATGATGGTGTGAAGGAAAGGAAAAATACACAGAGTCCAAGGAACAGAGAGTTCATGATAAGAGACGGTTGCTATTGCTGGTGCAAATGATAGGGTTAGGAAGCAGAGAGACAGTAAATGTATTTAAACACAATATAAAAGGTCACAAATTTGTGCCACACCGCCATTAGCATCATGATAATGACATCTCATCACTAACCATCTTCAATTTCTGAAACTGAATGTTTGCATATTTATTGGTCATAGGGCATGGCTCTAAAACTTAAGATTATTAGTTATTATTTTAACAGCTTGATAATTATTAATGACTGCCAATCAGTCTTTTTTGCCTAGCAAGAGAACAGCCCAGAAAGAGGCCCTTCAACCCATCATTTCTGCACTGTCCATCACACATCAACCTATTCTAATCCATTTTGCAGCACTTGGTCCACAGTCTTGTATGCCAAGATATTTCAAGCGTTTATCTAAATGCTTCTTAAGTGGAAGGGTTCCCACCTATACCATACTTTCAGACAGTGAGTTCCAGATTCTCATCACTTTCTGGATGAAAATGTCTTCCTCAAATTCCCTCTAACTCCTCTGCCCTTTACCTTAAGTCCATGCCCCCTGGTTAGTGACCCATCATTTAGCAGTGAACTAACTGATCTACTCTAATTCAATCTCCTTCTCAGTCTCTGTGTATTTCTTAATATTTTAGTCTCATTGGTTAAGTCAATACATTGGTTACATCATTTTCTCAAGTTACCCTATACTGCATTATACTAGCTCCTATGTCCAGTACCTTTACAAACAAAATATTTTCAAAACTAAATTGTGTGAAGTGGTCTAACTAACAAAACATGTTACAGGATGCTATGCACCTGCAAAGTCTAGACTATAATCTTTCTATTAGAATCAGTTTCTTTAATACTTGGACTTTTTTTTACAGGAAACAGCAGGTGATAAGTTAGACTCAGGTTGAGCTAAAACTTTTACCTTAATCTAAAATGTTCTTTTTCCTCAAGTGTGAAACAAAAGTTGAAATTGGGTATATTTCTAACTAAAGGCTACAAGGGTAATGCAGAAGAAAGTGAGTCACCTCCTTATAGCCCAAAACCTGTTCAGCCCACATGGTACAAGTCAGGAGTCCGATGGTATATTTTCCATCTGCCTGGACAAGTGTAGGTCCAACAACAATCAAGCAGTTCAAAATCATCCAGGATAAAGAAGCGCACTTGATCAACACCCCATCAACCAACTTATACATTCACCCCCTCCACTTCCAGTACACAGTGTGTGCCAATTACAAGGTACACTTCATCAACTCTTCAAGACTCATTCAAAAGCACTTTTAAAATCCACAAATTCTACTCCATAGAAAGACAAGAACAGTGGACGCGTGGATACACCACATGTTTGCCTCCTAAGTCACGCATCATACTGATTTGAAATGACACTCCCATTCCTTCACTGTCCTGGATTTGAAATCTTGAAAATCTGATCCTAACAGTGGTGTACGTACACCAGATGAACTGAAGCATCTGAGTGGCTCACCATCCTTTCTCAAGGCTAATTTGAGATGAACAACAAATGCTGGCCTCATCAGGGATGTCCACATCCCATGAAAAAAAATTAAAAAGGTGAGTAATAATTGAATAATTGTACTTGTGATGATATTCACCTAAACTATGAAGTTCCAGAAAACAGAAGAAAATAAATAACAGAATGACAATATAGGATGAGTATTGAGGTTACCTGATATTTTATAGGGACGGTCTATCAGACTAATTGAACTCTATAAAAGTGACGAATGATAAGCTGTGATTACAGTAATCAGTATTCATTGCTATGTCCAAATCAATATGATATTACAGGATTTCTCAAATGTCCTGCGTCAAAATTCATAGTACATTTCATATGTTATATTTTAATCACTTCAGGTCATCATTTTTGACTCATGAGGTAAATATGGAAGTAACTGTATCAGTGTTTAAAAATTCTACTACAGTATAATTTTAATTAGTCCCTGTCCAGTTGTTACTCTTTTCAAATGGTATTTTCTTACACCAGTTGACATTAAAATCACCCCAATTATAATTAGCTGGAAATTCATGGACTGCATTTGGACATTTTGTACTATTGTAGTATCCCTCTGGGAATACAATATCTCTGTCACACATGTTATTCCCTAACCATCCCATCCATCCCCTCCCCCACCGAGCACTATATGTGGTTTGACCAGTGTGTTTGCAATCTCAGTGTCCTATTTTACCTGAACATAGCATTTGATCCCATATTCTTACAAAGCCTTACAAAGATCTCTGCGCTCCCTCAATTCTTACTTCATGATTTTCATGAAACCATAATTGGCAGTCGTACCTTCAGCTACTTGGATCCTAAAAGCTTTGGAATTTCTCTCTCTCCTCCTTTAAAAACAGGCCTCAAAACCTAGAATCATAAGTCAAATCTTTGGTCACCTATCCAAATACCTTTTCATGGGGTTCAGTATCTAATTTTGTTTCAATGAAATTCCAGCCACAACTTCAGTTCACTAGCTGTTGATTCTGTCCTCCTTAGTGCAAACTACTTTAGGTTGAACCAGACTGTTCCCAAATTTGGTGTTATATTTGACCCGGTGAGAGCTTCCAACAATAGCTGCAATAAAACTAAAAATATTTACTGCCACCTCCAAAACATTGCCTAACTCTACCCCTGCAATGTTGTTTACTTTGATTCCCATAAATTGCACCTCATGAAATCCAGCACACAATGTGAAACATTGCACTTAGCAATCCATGCCTGCTACCACTGATAGAACTTAGTAAAATGAATCTATAAAGGTATATTCAGATAAATTACAGACATTAAAATTTTAAATATTTTTCAAAACATTCGAACATGTTAGCCAAGATAACTCGATTGTTTTTCTAATAAAATGTGAAATCTGGTCAAATAGTTCTTTATTATTGAGGTCAGAAATTGTTTTTGGTATTAAGCAAACAAACTTTAGCACTATATTTTTACTGAACACTCATCAATAAAATCTGAAAGAATCATCATATCTTCATTACTATTCCATTGTTTCTATCTTTTTATTGTTACAAAATTGAACACTGATTGAAAACTTCAAATTTATTATTAAAAGATGTCTTCTAAGGTTTGTGTTAAAGATCCCATAGCATTATTTGGAATAAGAGCAATAGAGTTATCCCTATTTTCCTGGTAAATATTTAAGTCAACATCAAGATTTCAACATTAAGTCTCACTCACTCCCCCCGCTGCTGACACTATAGTTAAGAAAGCCCAACAACACCTCTACTTTCTCAGAAGACTAAGGAAATTTGGCATGTCAGCTTTGACTCTTACCAACTTTTACAGACGCACCGTTGAAAGTATTCTTTCTGGTTGTATCACAGCTCTGCCCAAGACCACAAGAAATTACAAAAGTCGTGAATTTAGTTCAATCCATCACGCAAACCAGCCTCTCCTCCATTGACTCTGCTTACACTTCCCACTGCCTCAGCAAAGCAGCCAACATAATTAAAGACCCCACGCACCCTGGACATTCTCTCTTCCACCTTCTTCTGTTGGGAAAAGATACAGAAGTCTGAGGTCACATAGCAACCAACTCAAGAACAGCTTCTTCCCAGCTGCTCTCAGACTTTTAAATGAACTTACTTTGCATTAAGTTGATCTTTCTCTACACCCTCAATTGTCTTTGTTGCTCATTTGTTATCTGTTCTGCCTCACTGGAAAGGTTAACAGTCTCCCATTGTGCAATTCGCAAGGCCCTATGAGGCTTGTTTCAAATGTCATAATGCCGTTATTATGATATTTTCTCTTCACTGCTCAACTAATGAAATGTTTGTCATATTTGTCAAACATATGACTGTAACATTATATTCTGCACTGTCTCTCGTTTCCTTTTCTATGAATGGTATGCTTTATCTGTATAGCTCGCAAGAAACAATACATTTCACTATATGTTAATACATGTGACAATAATAAATCAAATCAACTCAAATCAGAACATCACCAAAAACAATAGGATTAGTCACTATCATGGAGGCTGGTTAGTACAATTGGCTAGATGACTAACATTTGGTTTAGACTATATGCCAACAATATGGGTTTGATTCCTGTCCCAGCTGAGGTAAAATCTTGTGAGTGGAAGGCATTGGAAAACCAGCACTGACAAAACTGCCATGAAAACAGCTCAAGATGTAGCATCAGCAGACGTTGAGCCAAAGACCTGCCTTTGGGCAGAGCATGAATGAATAAATCATATCATATTGATGTTTGTGTGACCTTGATATATGCAAATTAGCTACAAAACAGCACTGACTACAGTGCAAAAGTACTTAATTGGCCATAAAGCCCTTTGTGGATATGGCCATGAAAGTATAACAACAAGTTTTTCCTTAAAATCTGTATTTTTCTTGTGCTGCAGAAAACTTATAACAATTATGTTGAACCATTTTTATTAAAATACAATGGGTTTAGTTTTCTTCATAAATGTATCTTTTTACTAGATTTTCAGAAGCATCAGTGAAGATGGTGAGTGAGACTGAATGAGCTGCAGCCAGCTTTGTACAAAATGGTTTTATTAACAGAAACCAAAAACCAACCAATCACAATATTGGTGTGATCTTTTCATACTTCTTAAGCAGTCAGTGAACCTCTTCATCAGTGAAGGTGACAAATATGACAAACATTTCATTAGTTGAGCAGTGAAGAGAAAATATCATAATAACGACATTATGACATTTGAAACAAGCCTCATAGGGCCTTGCGAATTGCACAATGGGAGACTGTTAACCTTTCCAGTGAGGCAGAACAGATAACAAATGAGCAACAAAGACAATTGAGCTTGGAAGTAAACCACCAATCAGAGGAAATCAGCCTAAGCCAAGGTGAGGAGTTGGGAAGAGATCCAAAAGATATATCACAATGAGAAAATGATCGCTTAGTTAAAGTGAGAATGTCAGCCTGTCTGAAGCTGGAAGTGAAGGGCATCCATTGGGACAAAGTTAAGTATAAGTGTATGATTTATTATTCATTCATAGGATGTGAGCTTCACTTCCAGGAAAATATTCATTACCCACCTGCATTTGTTCTTGAGACTATGATGCATCTTGATCCATAATAGTGAACCATAGTGCTGTTAGATAGAATGTCCCAGCTGTTGACTCAGTGATGAATGAATGATAACATTGTTCCAAGTCAGGATGGTGTGTAACGTGGAGAGGATCTTACCAATGGTGATGCTCCTATGTATCTGCTATCCTTGTGTTTTTCAGTAATAAGTTTATGAGTGGCAGGTTTTGGAAGGTGCTGTTCAGGAAGCTTTGACAAGTTACTGCAGTGAATCTTGTAAATGATGCATACTGCAACCACAAAATATCAATGATGAACAAGTGAATGTATAGGTGGCAGAAGGGATGCTGATCCAGCAGGCTGCTTTGTCTTGGATAGCTTCAAAATTCTTAAGAATTGGAGATAGACACATCTAAACAAGTGTAAATATATTCAAAGACTGGACCTTTAACCTATTCCACTGAAAAGCCTTGATCTGTCAAATTCAAAGCTCAGCCTTGTGAGAAATCTCCATTGACAGCTGTGTGTATTCATTCTTTCCCCTCATACTTGAATGCATCTCAAATGCCTCCATTGATCCTGACCACAATGTTGATGTTCACTCTAAGCCTGATAGATAGTCTGGTTTCTTCAAATGGAATAATTAGTGGTTTATCTTCCTCTTTTGCAAACATTCAATCTGACCCCATCCAAGTCCAAGACTTTGAGGCACCCTTCCTTTGCAGCCTGCTGACGAATTGACTCCAGAATGTGCTATTTTAAGAAAATATCTCAAAAATTCCTATTAAATCTTCTTATGCGCTACCTTTGCCCATCTGATTTTTCCATCCTATGACTGTGATTTTCCCATTCAGCTGTGCTAATTTTTTAGCATTGGGGGCTGGGAGATTCTCATGTGGGACAATTCGCGAGATCAGCGCATGAATTCCTGCTACAATAGCATCTCCCACTGTTCCGGTGGCGTTAGGTTCACATTGGGAATCAGCTGGAAAGCACAGAAATCATTTAAATAGTTATTTGAACCTCATTGAAATGAGATTAGCGGGCCCTGGACTGAAATCTTTGGTCCTGCTAGCATCTATTCGTCCCCCCACCCCACCCGCCAAAGAAGTTCACTCCAGCGGGGATTGCAGTAGCATCCCTATCAGCCCGACCTACTGAGGTGAAGGGGAAGCAATCGGGGGCACCCCTCTAGAGAGTTGGGCATTGGGGGGACTGCCCTGGGTTTAGGCACCTTGAAGTGCCAGCCTATGCTGCCAGCACTGCCCAAGGGGCAAAGTGCATATGTTCTGGGGCACCTTGGGCACTGCCCATCAGGCATGAGGCAGTGCCAAGAGGGTGGGGTTTGATAGGGGCACAGCCTTATGGGAGCAGGGCCTGATGGGGTATTCAGTGGGGGTGGGGGTCTTGCTGCCACTCTGCAGTCAGGGTCAGTGGGAGAAAGAGGGAAGCCAGCGATCAGGGCTGACCATCAGGGTGGGGGAGGGGGCTGGTCAGCCTGCTGAGTGGGTCAGGGCTGCAGGGGGGATTGGCAATGCGGGGTAGGTGTCAGCACCGTGGAGGGGAGGTAACTGCCGGGGCAGATAAGGGTGGTCCGGGAGGGGAGGGGTGTGTTCGGGGCTTGCCCGGGAATGGTCTGGGGACCAGCAATACAAGGATCATGGAGCTGGCCAGCGATCGAACTGGCTAGCAATCAGGAGGGCAAGGTAGGGCCTCTACGCATCCACCGATCTTGGTGCTGACAGATTGGCGCATGTGCATTGGCCTACTTAAGAAGGCATATGGAGTCTTGGCTTTTATTGGTAGGGGGATTGAATTTCGGAGCCACAACATCATGTTGCAACTGTACAAAACTCTAGTGCGGCCGCACTTGGAGTATTGTGTGCAGTTCTGGTCCCCACATTATAAGAAAGATGTGGAGGCATTGGAGAGGGTACAGAGGAGGTTTACCAGGATGTTGCCTGGTATGGAGGGCAGGTCTTATGAAGAGAGGCTGAGGGATTTGAGGTTGTTTTCGTTAGAAAGGAGGCGGCTAAGAGGGGACCTAATCGAAACATATAAGATGATTAGAGGTTTAGATAGGGTGGACAGTGATAGCCTTTTTCCTAGGATGGAGAAAGCTAGCACGAGGGGACACAGCTTTAAATTAAGGGGTGATAGTTATAGGACGGATATCAGAGGTAGGTTCTTTACCCAAAGGGTGGTTCGGGAGTGGAATGCCCTGCCTGCAGCAGTTGTAGATGCGCCAAGTTTGGTGGCGTTTAAGAGGTTAGTTGATAAGTATATGGAAGAGAAGGGAATGGTTTAGTTTGGAGGGGCATTGCTTTTTATATTGGTCGGCGCAACATCGAAGGCCGAAGGGCCTGTTCTGTGCTGTAATGTTCTATGTTCTATGTTCTATGTACTCAGCGCTATGCTGCCGGCCTCTCCAACAGGAATCAGCCCTGCCCACAGTTTTATCATGATATATACGCCAATGACCTCTGCAATCTTCACCTTCTTCTTCATCTTTGAACTCCCATTGGAAAAAACAGCGTGAATTACTCCAGTTTTCATGTGAATTCAACACTTCAAATTTTTTTGGGAGATTTCCAGCCTATATATAGAATAACATCCCCAAAATTATTGCCCCAGCTTTCTGTCTTATTGTGTAGTTACAATGAACGGGTTTATACACACTCTGACTTTTAATCATAGAACCCTACGGTGCAGAATGAGGTCCTTCAGCCCATTGAGTCTGCACCGATCACAATCCCACTCAGGCCCTACCCACATATCCCTACATATTTTACCCGCTAATCCCTCTAACTGACACATCACTGGACACTAAGGGGCAATTTTAACATGGCCAATCCACCTAACATGTACATTTTTGGACAATGGGAGGAAATTGGAGCACCCAGAGGAAACCCACACAGACACGAGGAGAATGTGCAAACTCCGCACAGACAATGATCCAGACCGGGAATCAAACCCTGGAGCTGTAAAGCAGCTTTGTGAATCATTGTGCTACCGTGCCGCCCGATTTCTTACCTTTATAATTTCTCATCTTAACATCTTAACACAAACTGCTTCGACATCCTGGTTTCCTATCCTCAAGTCATTCCTCTCTAATCTGCTAATATCACACAAACAGAACCTCAAACCTGTTAGACAATTACAGTGACTGACACTCCTACACTTCTGCCTTCTGGATCCCCTTACCTACCTCAGCTGTATTCGATATTTTTTTTACTCAATCGCAGGACATGGGCATCGCTGGCTGGTCACCATTTATTGCCCTAGTTGTCCTTGTGAAGGTGGTGGTGAGCTGCCTTCTTGAATCGCTGCAGTCCATGCACTGGGGTTGACGCACACTGCCATAGGGTGGGAATTCAGGATTTTGAAGCAGCAAATGCAAAGGAACAGCAATATATTTCCAAGTCAGGATGGTGAGTAGTTGGAAGGAACCTGCAGCTTTTGGTGCTATTGCCATGTATCTGCTGCCCTTATCCTTCCAGATGAAAGCGGTCATGGGTTTGGAAGGTGCTGTCTAAAGATTAGGGGAGGCGATGGCCTCGTGGCATGATCACTAGATTATTAATCCAGAAACTCAGCTAACGTTCTGAATAACTGGGTTCGATTCCCACCATGGTAGCTGATTGAATTTAAATTCAATAAAAATAAGTCTGAGTTAAGAATCTACAATGACCATGAAACCATTCCCAATTGTCGGAAAAACCCATCTAGTTCACAAATATATGTTAGGGAAGAAAACCTGCCATCCTCATCGGGTCCAGCCTACATGTGATTATACATTCACAACAATGAATCTTGAATGCCCTCTTAAATGGCCTTGCAAGCCACTCAGTTTCACAAGCAACTAGGCATGGGCAATAGATTCTGGTCAGCCGAGATGTCCATATCCCACGAATGTATTAGGCTTTGGGGAGTCAGGAGGTGAGTTACTTGTCACAGTATTCCTAGCCTCTGACCTATCTTGTAGCCACTGCGTTAATATGGCAAATCCAGTTAAGTTTCTGGACAATGGTAAACCCAAGAATGTTGATAGTGGGGGCTTCAGTGATGGTAATACCATGGAATATCAAGGGATGGTGATTTGAGTGTGTCTTATTGGTGATAGTCATTGCTGGCATTTGTGTAGCATGAATGTCACTTACCACATGTCAGTCCAAATCTGGATGTTGTCTAGATCTTGTTGATTTGAGCAAGGATTGCTTCAGTATCTGATTAGTGCCATATATTGCGCAATTATTGATGAACATCTCCATTTCTGACATTATTTTGGAGGGAGGCTCATTAGTGATCCAGCTGAAGGTGATTGGGTCTAGGACACTGCCCTGAGGGATTCCTGCAGGGATGTCCTGGAACTGAGATGACTGAATCTCACAACCACAACTATCTTCCTATGTACCAGGTATGACTCCAACCAGCGGAGACTTTGCCCTCTGTTACCCACTGAGTCCAATTTTGTCCTTGACCATTTTCCAAACCCGAAGATCCTATTCTATAGGATGTGACAAAGTTTTCTTGGCACAACCAGATAGCTCCTGCCCTTTGTGATGTGCCATAGTGTCTGCAACTCACGGCAGAATTTTACTGGCACATTCACCTGAAGTTTCTACGATCCTACCCAAGGCCAATGGAGAATGCTGTTCTCCAAGTCTCAACTACCCAGAATCAGGGCAGGCATGCCGGTAAAACTCCGGCCTCAGTCTACAGATTAATGAATCTGAAAGAAAGCATCTCAAGCTGCAGACACTTACTGCAAATGTCCTTACCATGAGTTTCATCATGCTGCAAGACTTGAACTTCACCTGTCCTGATATACTTATGATTTTTAATTAATTATCTAGGTATTTTATTAAATTATTTATTTTAGATATTTATTAATATTATTACAAATCCACATTAAAACTTTGGAAAATGGATCTTGACCACTTACCCAATATTCACCAGATAGTCAGCTACAGCTCATTTCTTTCCCTGTAGCTAAGTAGAAATAAATTACTACAGGGTGAAAAAGTTAAAAAAAAGCAAAGGAATATTTCCCTCCTCTCCTTTGTGAACTTCCCCTTCTCACCAAACTTCCACATGCTGTTTGAAGTTGCACTTAATGTGCCATAGGGTAATGTCCTTGGCATAACCAGCTTTATCTGCTCCACAAATGGCCTTTCCTCTATCATAAGATCAGATCTGGGGACATTCACTAATGATTGTACTGTATTCAGTCCCATTCACAACTACTCAGATACTGAAGCAGTCTGTTTCCATGTGCAATAATAATTGAACATTCAGATTTCAGCTGATATGTGGTGAGTAACATTCACACCACGCAAGTGTCAGTTGATAGTTATCACCAACAAGAGAGAGGTTAACCACTTCCATTTGACATTCGATAGTATTACCACCACTAAAAACACAAGCACCTGTGGAGAGATAAAAAGTTAACGTTTTGAGTCAAATATGACACTTGTCCCAGTTGAGACAAGAAGGAAAGTATGAATAGATATTTAAGTCAACCAGGTTACTCTGTAAAGTTATCATTTTCATTTTTTCAAAATAGACAAGGCATTACGCTGACCTAAACGGCCTCAGGCCAAAGGAATTTCTTTGTTCTTTGTTCTTCGTTCTTTGAATTTCTAACCTTCACACAAACCAGCAGAATTCAATTTATTTTGGAAGTGCTAATACTCTTCCTGGAGTTAAACAAAGCTTGTTTGCATTTCTAAACAAGAACTCAGACCCCCAGACCTGCTGTGTCTCCAAGAACAAAGGCAGTTGTTTGTGACTCTTAATATCCGTTGTGGAGTTAATTGCCTAGACATTACCGGCTCCAAAACACAATGAGTTTTAACTAGGGGCTTTGTAAGTCAACCTGAAACTGCACTGTCACATGACTGAACTTGAGCTGCCTAAATTTCTTTCATTAATAAACTGTTGGATCTTACCTCCAGTCACTCCAAAGATGCCAGTAACTCTAGGCAAATATCTGTTGCTGTCCACCCAGCTTACTAAGAATTTAGCAACACCAATTTTAAATCCAACCAATTTATTTGATAGTAAAATTGCAAGCTTTCAACACTCTGTGTCTTCGTCAGGCAAATGCAGTGTTCTGGTCTGCAATAGCACACATCAGCACAGACAGTCACAGATTGCTGATTAGAATGTGAATCCTTACATCTAACCTGCTATTGAAGTGTTAAAGTGGCGAACAATGTGTGTGAAGGGATTCCTGAGCATTAGTTAGAGAATTGTGTATTTTCTCCAGACAGCACAGTAAGTGAGGTTTTTTGCTAGCCCAGGCAAGTTACGGGGGTTACAGATAGTGTGACATGAAGCCAAGATCCCTATTAAGACCGTCCTCATGTGTGCGGAACTTGGCTATCAGTCCCTGCTCAGTGACTCTGCGCTGTCGTGTGTCACGAAGGCCCCCTTGAAGAACATTTACCCGCAGGTCGGAGGCCAAATGCCCATGACTGCTGAAGTGTTCGCCCACAGGAAGGGAACTGTTTTGCCTGGTGATTGTTGAGTGATGCTCATTCATCTGCTGTCGTAGTGTCTACATGGTCTCCCCAATGTACCATGCTTCGGGACATCCTTTCTTGCAACGTATTAGGTAGACAACGTTGGCCGACGGGACACGGTGGACAGAGTACCCTTTGTTGTCCAGTACTTCCCCGGAGCGGAGAAGCTACGACATCTTCTCCGGAGTCTTCAACATATCATTGATGACGATGAATATCTCGCTAGGGCCATCCCCACCCCCCCACTTCTTGCTTTCAGACAACCGCACAACCTCAAACAGATCATTGTTTGCAGCAAACTACCCAACCTTCAGGAGAACAGTGACCACAATACCACACAACCCTGCCACAGCAACCTCTGCAAGACATGCCAGATCATAGACATGGACGACATCATCAAACGTGAGGATACCATTCACCAGGTACACGGTACATACTCTTGCAACTCGGCCAACGTTGTCTACCTAATACATTGCAAGAAAGGATGTCCCAAAGCATGGTACATTGGGGAGACCATGCAGACACTACGACAGCGGATGAATGAGCATCGCTCAACAATCACCAGGCAAAACAGTTCCCTTCCTGTGGGCGAACACTTCAGCAGTCATGGGCATTCGGCCTCCGACCTGCGGGTAAATGTTCTTCAAGGGGGCCTTCGTGACACACGACAGCGCAGAGTCGCTGAGCAGAGACTGATAGCCAAGTTCCGCACACATGAGGACGGTCTTAATAGGGATCTTGGCTTCATGTCACACTATCTGTAACCCCCGTAACTTGCCTGGGTTAGCAAAAAACCTCACTTACTGTACTGTCTGGAGAAAATACACAATTCTCTAACCAATGCTCAGGATTCCCTTCACACACATTGTTAGCCACTTTAACACTTGAATAGCAGGTCAGATGTAAGGATTCGCATTCTAATCAGCAATCTGTGACTGTCTGTGCTGATGTGTGCTATTGCAGACCAGAACACTGCATTTGCCTGACGAAGACACAGAGTGTTGAAAGCTCGCAATTTTACTATCAAATAAATCGGTTGGATTTAAAATTGGTGTTGCTAAATTCTTACTGAGTTCTTACTACCCCTGTCCAATGCCGGCATCTTTACATCATCACTCAGCTTACCCCAGCTTCTCCAGGCAGGGCCATAACTGCACTTGCTTTTCAGAAAAACATTTATTGACTCATCAATAATTCTCTTAAAGAAAAAGCATCAGAATATAACAGACAATGGTTACGTTATTTTAAAAGCAATAGATATTCTTTAAAATAGCCTGTTAAGTTTACACAGTGTTAGAAAGTCAGCTGAAGTTGGGTTAAGGTCTTTAATAGATCTGACTAGAAACTGAGACAAAGGCAGAAGCTATTTTGATTCTAAGTGTAAATTAGTTTGTTTATCATCCTCTATATATTTCTAAACAGAATTGAATCTTTCATTTACCTTTACGTAGAGTTGTATTTTACATTTACTGATCACTTTATTGCACATTTACATTTTGTAATATTTCAACCAATATTATAATGTATTTTGAGATTTACTTTTTTATTGAATATTATTAAATAACTATCATAAAAAGTTGTAGACTCAATTTGTAAAGCCTTAGAATCCTAAATTCTTTAGAACACTTCAGTGAGGGATTTTAAGTTCTGAAGAAGGTTAATTCTTCAGGAGAATTATTTCTGCTATAATATATTGTATATGTATTATTCTGAGATATCAATATTTTGTCTAAATAGTCCCAGGAGGGAGAACATGTTATTTTAAGACAGAGTCTACAACTAGTATAGCTGACTGATAATGATTTGAAATTTCTCTCAATTGAGGATTAAGCCTGACAATAAGTTTGACTGAATAAATGTACCTTGCTGGTAGTGACAGCAGTTACACCCCAATGACCAAGTTGTTTATGTTTAGTTTCATCAAGCCAGGGCTCGATCCCATTCTGTTAGTTGCATGATAACTAACCAGTGATTTTCTCCCTTAGGAAGGAAATAAGAAGGGTAGGACTTTCCAGCCATGCTAGCCTCAAGACTGGAAAATCCCATCTGAGGTCAACAGACATTTACATGGTTTGTCCCCCGCCTGTTACGATTCCCGTGGTGGGCAGGATGGCAAAATTTGGGGTAAAATTGATCAACTTGGTGATAGTGGATTGGAACTGATTTAATTTGTATTAATGATGGTTCATACAGTCTAACTCACTGATGGGACTTAAATTGGTCGATCAGATACTCAGGCTCTATTCTTCCTGTTCAGTTGTAGATAATTATAATAAGTGGGAAATCCTCACTACACTAATTAGCTACACAGTTTTAGCTAGAATGACAGGCTAATTTTACATTAACATAATATGTTCAAAATCTCAGGAGGTTCTGAAGTGTTTACAGCCAACAAAATATTTTGAAATGCAGTCATTGTCGTAGGAGACACACATGCTCATTTTCAAACAGCAATGTCCCACAAACTGCAATGTAATACAGTCACTTTATAGCATACAAAGAGACGACTTGACCCATTATGTCTGCACTGGCTGAGAAACGAGCCACCCACCTAATCCCACTTTCCAGCATTCAGCCTAAAGCCCTGCAGGTTATCGTAGAATCATAACATCCCTATCGTGCAGATGACAGAGCATCCTACCCCAAGCCCTATCCCCATCTAACCTATACACCTTTGGACTCTAAAGTCAATTTAGCATGGCCATTCTATCTAACCTGCATATCTTTGGACTATGGGAAGAAACTAGACTATCCAAAGGAAACCCAGGCAGACACGGGGAGAACATGCAAGCTCCACACAGACCGTTATCTGAGGCTGGAATTGAACCCAAGTCCCTGGCACTATGAGACAGCAGTGCTAACCACTGTGCCACCTTTGAGATGCATATGTAAATAATTTTTAAATGAACTGAGGGTTTCTACCTTAGTTCAGGCAGATCCCTACCACCCTCTGAGTGAAAAACATTTTCCTTATCTCCCCTCTAATCTTTCTACCAATCACTTTGAGTCTGTGCTCACTCATGACTGGTCTTCATTCTAAAGTAAATAGGTTCTTTTCATCCATTCTATCCAGGCCTCTTATAACTTTATACATCTCAATCAAGTCTCCCCTCAGCCTTCTCTTTTCCAAAGAGATCGACCCCTGCTTATCCAATCTTTCATCGGAGTTGTAAGTTTCCAGTCATGGCAACATAACAACAAGTCAATAAGTATGGTGATTAGGTTAAGGGATATATAATGGTCAGTACCCCTGATTTTTTTCAAATATTTCAATGAGATCCCTGAATCCTTAGTTAGATGGTTTATCTAAAACTTGGCACCTCCAACAGTGCAGCATACTCCTGCACTACCACATTGAAGTGTCAGTCTAGAATTTATGTTCACATCTCTGGATGGGGTTCAAACATACAAATCTTCTGACTCAAGAATAAGAGTGCCACCTCTGAACTACTGCTTCTTGGCAGCACCACTCTCCTTCTTGGTGATGGTTAGAGTCATACTTAGAGACAATTCAACATACCAGATAACCTGGAACCTAGAAAAGTGATTTGAGTTTGCTGGCGGTAAGGTGGCACAGTGGTTAGCACTCAGCACCAGGGATCCAAGTTCAATCATTGGCTTAGGTCACTGTCTGTGCAAAAGTTTGCACATTCTCCCCTTATCTGCATGGGTTTCCTCTGGGTGCTCCAGTTTCTCCCCACATTCCAAAAGCCATGCTGGTTAGATGCATTGCCCATAATAAGTTCAACCTCAATATACCGGAACAGGCACTGGAGTGTGACAACTATGAGATTTTCACAGTAACTTCATTGCAGTGTTAAAGTAAGCCTACTTGTGACACTAATAATAATAAATAAATAATGGACTCTGCGAGATAAGCTGAAATGCTGCACATTTATAATACCAATGCAAGGAAGAAATAACAACCCAGATTTTTTTCCCACTAAGAACCACCACCAGATTAGTCCTTCTACATCTTTTCACAAACTTTGTTTTCTAATTTCCACTAATTTCACCTGGAAATCCCAAATCTCATTTGCCAAAGCTACATCCAATCAACTTGGCTTTTTTCTTTTCTGCCAAATAACTGGACTTCTTTATTCTTTAGATAGATCTTCATATGCTTTCTCCAGAGATTTGAATACCTGTCATGACTGGACAGGATCTTGTAACATCCTTCCTCTTCAAATCTTTTGTACTTCCTGGACAAGATAATAGGTTATTAGGGGTCCCCCTCACAATTTAATTAGGGGTCCCCCTTTAAATCTCTCTCACTCTCTTCGTCTTGTTCTTCTCCATTTTATCTGTGCTATTACAGTTTTTGCTCTTCCTAATATTTTTGTCCCCAGCTTACCAAAATTTGTGTTAGACGTTCTTCATTCTTGAATGTTCACTGAAATCAAGATTTATTTCACTATCCCTGAACTTTTCCTTAGGACCTACATGCTGCAAAACTCATTATATCAGGCTTAACTCATCCCTACAGCCTACAAGACTTTAAAGTTCCAATTTTATATCACTTCAACATCTCTCTTGATGTTCCACATCTTCTTGCACTTATTTTTCAACTTTGATTGCATCCTTCATTATGAATCTTGATCTTCCACTTACACTTCTTAATAAAATCAGAATGTCCTCCACCAGTCGATAGTCATTAGGGAATTATTGTACAATGTGGCCATGGCAATTTTGAAATAGTCGTAAGTCAAAAAACAAAAAAGTTAATAGATCAGCAAGACAATTACAAGTTTTTGTGTTTACAAATGTTATGCTGTCCTGTTTAGAGAATCTAGAACTTGGGGCCATTATTTAAAATTAATGGTCTCCCAATTAAGATGAAGAGATGAAGAGAATTTTTTTCTCTCAGAGGGTCATGGATCTCTGGAACTTTCTTCCTCCAAAGGCAGTGGCAGCAGAGCCTTTGAATATTTTTAAAATCCAGCTAGATAGATTCTTGTTTAATAAGAGCATGAAAGGTTTTCAGGATAAGTAGGAATGTTGGGTTGAAGTCACAATCTAAGCTATGGTCTTACTGAATGGCAGAGCAGGCTTGAGGGACTGAGTGGCCTATTCTAGCTCCTAATTTGTATGTTTGGATGTTGACTACACCACTCTGCATAGAAAAATAGAAAGATAGAACAGTACAGCACAATACAGGCCCTTCTGCTCTCAATTTTGTGCCGAGCTATGTCCAAACCCAAAATCAAGCTATCCCACTCCCTATCATTTTTGTGTGCTCCATGTGTATATCCAATAACCATTTGAAAGTTCCTAAAGTGTCTGATTCCACTATCACAGCAGGCAGTGCATTCCACACCCCAATCACTCTCTGAGTGAAGAACCTACCTCGGACATCCTTCCTATAGCTCCCACCATGAACCTTATAGTTATGCACCTTAGTAACGGCTACATCCACCTGAGGAAATAGTCTCTGCATGGCCACTCTATCTCCCTCATTACCTTATAAACCTCTATTAAGTTTCCTCTCATCCTCCTCCACTCTAAAGAGAAAAGCCCCAGCTCCCTCAACCTTTCCTTATGAGATCTACTCTCCAAACCAGGCAGCATCCTGGTTAATCTCTTCTGTACTCTCTCCATTTCTTCCACATCCTTTTTATAGTGAGATGACTAGAACTGCACACAATATTCCAAATATGGTCTCACCAAGATCCAGCATAGTTGCAGCACACCCCACAGCTCTTAAACTCAAACCCTCTGTTCATAAACGCTAACACAGTATAAGCCTTCTTCATGGCTCTATCCACTTGAGAGGCAACCTTCAGAGATCTGTGGATTTGAACCCTAAGATCTCTCTGCTCCTCCACATTCCTCAGAACTCTGCAGTTGACCCTGTAATCCGCATTCAAGTTTGTCCTAACAAAATGAATCACCTTGCACTTATCAGGGTTAAACTCCATTTACTGCTTTTCGGCGCAGCTCTGCATCCTATCAATATCTCTTTGCACCCTGTTCATCCACTACTCCACCAATCTTGGTGTCATCAGCAAATTTACTAACCCACTCTTCAGCCCTCTCTTCCAAGTCATTGATAAAAATCACTAAGAGCAGAGGACCCAGCACTGACCCCTGCGGTACACCGCTGGTAACTGGCCTCCAGGCTGAGAATTTTCTTTCCACCACCACCCTCTGTCTTCTATGAGACACAGTAAAATTCCCACAACACCAGATTAAAGTCCAACCAATTTATTTGATAGTAAACCCACAAGCTTTTGGAAACACTGTTCCTTCGTCAGTTGTGTGGAAGCAGCAATGTTTCTGAAAGCTTGTGGGTTTACTATCAAATAAAGTGGTTGGACTTTAAGCTGGTGTTGTGAGACTTTTTATTGTGTTTAGCCCAGTCCAATGCTGGCATCTCCACATCATGACTTCTATGAGACAGCCAGTCACTTATCCAATCAGCCAAATTTCCTTCTATCCCATATCTCCTTATTTTCTTCATGAGCCTACCATGGCGAACCTTATCAAATACCTTACTAAAATCCATGTATATGACATCAACTGTTCTACCTTCGTCTACACACTTAGTTACCTCTTCAAAGAATTCAATCAAATTTGTGAGGCAGGACTTACCCTTCACAAAACTGTGCTGACTATCCCCGATTAAACTGCATCTTTCCAAATGGTCATAAATCCTATCTCTCAGAACCGTTTCCATTAACTTAGTGACCACCAAAGATTACCAGAGTCATTCCTACTTCCTTTCTTGAAGAGAGGAACAATATTCGCCATTCTCCAGTCCTCTGGCACAATCCCCATAGACAGTGAGGACCCAAAGATCAAAGCTAAAGCCTCCATAATCTCATCCCTTGCCTCCCAAAGTATCCCAGGATGTATCCCATCTGGCCCAGGGGACTTATCCACCCTCAGGTTTTTCAAAATTGCTAATAAATGTTCTCTCAGAACATGGCCAGCAACCACATTGACCGCATTATCCAGGTGCTGAAGGACTTGCCGCAGCCCATGCTGCTTGTTTTCCGGAACATCAACACTGTCCGCAGCATTAATGTCAACCTGGGCTCACCTGTTGACTGATATGTCCTGATGGCTAGAAGGTAAATCCAGTACTAACGTCTTCCCACACCATTAATGCTTGTCTTTCCTGATAGGAGCTAATTTTCCTCCTATTTCCAGTGTGGATTCTCTGTTCTCCATGTTATTGGTTTCACCCACCAGAGACAATAGTTACCCTGTGTCTAATCTTGTAGAAAACATTTTAAGTATTTCAACGTTCTCAATTTTAGGAAATAAAGGTTCCTATAAATCTCAGATAATTTCCTCAGCCCTCTGTCTCACAGTGATACAGCTTGGAATCTTACCTGGTATGACAGTCTGATAGTGCACTGGTTCAAAACTGATGCAGTCTGGAGACAAAGATTTAATATTTACTGGCAAGAAAGTGGTATAATCTGGAGCATCTCAACTGCTGTTGCTCTGCTTATTTTGTTCTTTTCACATCCTTAACCTTGGACATGGACGATTCTTGTTTGTTGTTGATTTTTAAGCAATCTAGCCTTCCCAACCTCTCTTTTTTTAGGGCTGTTTTTGGCTAATTTTAGTTTTTAAAGAAACTACTTTTAGAGTAATGGATTTATTTTCCACTTATCCTGTTTGTAGACAAAATTAAAATTATCATGAGTGGTTCCCAATAGTTGGAATCTGTACCCATACTGTTGGGGTGATCCAGTGGTTAGCACTACTGCCTGACAGCCTCATGTACCTTGGTTTGTTTCCAGCCTTGGGTGACTATCTGTACAGTTTGCATGTTCTCCCTGTGCCTCCATGGGTTGCCTCCCACAGTCAAAAGATGTGCAGATTAAGTGGATTAGCCTTGGTAAATGCATGGGGTTACAGGGAAAGGCCTGTTTTGAAGAGTCACTGCAGACTTGATGGGCTGAACGGCCTCCTGCATTGTAGGGATTCTATGAACATTGACTTTATGTAGATTAATTAAACTGCTGTTCTGGCAGAGTCTATTCAGTTTATAAATAGTAAATAAATATAGAACATAGAACACTACAGCATAAACAGGCCCTTCGGCCCACATGTCTTTACATACATCAGCTTGCTCTAGTTCTTTGGTTTGCCTTAGCAAAGGCAACTGATGTTTGTCAGCAATGGTGAAGAAAAAAATACTAATTCTTTTAAGTAACCTGCGTCGTGCTTGAAAGGGAACTGGATGTACTGTACTTAGATTTCCAGAAAGTATTTGCTAAACTTTCAAAGATTATTATGAAAAATCAAAGGTCGTGTCATGAAGGATATTGACATGGTGGCACAGTGGTTAGCACTGCTGCTTCACAGCGCTAGGGATCAGGGTTCAGTTCCTGGCTTGGGTCACGGTCTGTGGATTTTCTGAATGCTTTGGTTTCCTCCCACAGTTCGAAAGATATGCTGGTTATGTGCATTGGCCACGCTAACAGGCACCAGAGAATGGTGACTAGGATTTTCACAGTAACTTCATTGCACTGTTAATTTAACCCTTCTTGTGACTAATAAACAAAATAAACATATGGACAGGCTAAACTTGGATCTGCTGAAGAGGTAATTCGATTGCAAGATCCTAAAGGGTCAGGATGTTTCCTTCTGTGGGAGAATCTAGAACTATGGGTCAGTGTTTATAACAGTTGTGTATGTAAAATGGGGAGGAGATGAAATGTTTTCAGTGTGGTCAGGAGTCTTTGGAACTCACTTCCTGAAAGGTTTTGTGCTCATAGATTCATGAAAAATAGAGTTAAACTCCCTCTACACTGTCCACATCAATTGCTCCAGATTCATATGAAGTTCATTGTGGATGGTAAGATTGAGGTTACCACAGGTCAGCCCATGATCTTATTAAATGGTGTAGCAGGTTTGAGAGACTGAAAGACTTCTGTTCTTTGTTTGTACTTTCATTGATGTGCATTATTCAATATATTACAGTTTCTTATTAATCACTAACACATTTCCTAGCTCCATCCTTTACTTCAGGCAAAATGGAAACCAGGAAAATTGAGGTAGTATTCAGTGACTTTTAACTTGGTGATAGTAGAGAAATGAGTGAAAAGTAAATTCAGAACAATTATAGTCAACGCAACTAGCAAAGTTATAGTCTGAAACACAAATCAGATACCAAAGTGTGCCAAAGAGATGGAAAGGTTTTTTTTAGGGACTTGGGAGTTATGACAGCACTGTGTTATGTGTGCTGACCCACAATGCCATGAAGGAGGGAGCTTTAGGATTTTTACCCAGTGATTGTAAAAGATTGGCATGGAGGGGAACTTGCAAGTGTTGTTGTTCCTATATGTCTGCTGCCCTTGTACTTCTGGATTCTTTATTTGGAGGCTTTTATACTTCTGAACTGTGATCCAGACCAGTAATCCACTCGTATTCAGAAACTACAAACCGGTATCTCATTCCTTGCAGTGCGGTTCGGGCACAAAGTCTGTTAACACACAAACACAGCAGGGGATTCTTCACAGTCGGTGCTTTTAAATGGATGAAGATAAAGTGGGCCACCTTACAATTTGAGATCAATCTCAGGTAAGCCAGGCAATGGTGTACCTCAGGGATCTGTTTTGGGGTCCCTGCTGTTTGTAATTTTTATAAATGATCTGAATGAGGGTATTGAAGGATGGATTAGTAAATTTGCGGATGACACCAAAGTCGGAGGAGTGGTAGATAGTGAAGAGGGGTGTTATAGTTTGCAGAGAGACTTGGACAAGTTGCAGAGCTGGGCCGAGAGGTGGCAAATGGAGTTTAATGTGGAAAAGTGTGAGGTAATTCACTTTGGCAGGAATAACAAATGTGTAGAGTATAGGGCTAATGGTAGGACTCTTAATAGTGTTGATGAACAGAGGGATCTTGGTGTATATGTGCATAGATCCCTGAAAGTTGGCAATCAAGTCGATAAGGTTGTTAAGAAGGCATATGGAGTCTTAGCTTTTATTGGTAGGGGGATTGAATTTCGGAGCCGCAACGTCATGTTGCAACTGTACAAAACTCTAGTGCGGCCGCACTTGGAGTATTGTGTGCAGTTCTGGTCCCCACATTATAAGAAAGATGTGGAGGCATTGGAGAGGGTACAGAGGAGGTTTACCAGGATGTTGCCTGGTATGGAGGGCAGGTCTTATGAAGAGAGGCTGAGGGATTTGAGGTTGTTTTCGTTAGAAAGAAGGCGGCTAAGAGGAGACCTTATTGAAACATATAAGATGATTAGAGGTTTAGATAGGGTGGACAGTGATAGCCTTTTTCCTAGGATGGAGAAAGCTAGCACGAGGGGACATAGCTTTAAATTAAGTGGTGGTAGTTATAGGACGGATGTCAGAGGTAGGTTCTTTACCCAGAGGGTGGTAAGGGTATGGAATGCCCTGCCTGCTGCAGTTGTAGATGCGCCAAGTTTGGTGGCGTTTAAGAGGTTAGTAGATAAGTTTATGGACGAAAAGGGAATGGTTTAGGTTAGAGGGTCATTGCTTTTTCCTAATTGGTCGGCGCAACATCGAAGGCCAAAGGGCCTGTTCTGCGCTGTAATGCTCTATGTTCTATGTTCTATGTTCTACCTACCTCCTCCATCCTATTAGCCTGTATCACACACTCATCCTAACATGACCCCTCTCCATGAACACTGAAGAAAAGTATTCATTCAACGCCTTCTCTAACTCTTTTGACTCCACGCACAAGGCCTCACTACTATCCTTGACTGGCCCTAATCTCACCTTGGTCATTCTTTTATTTCTCACATAACAATAAAAGCCTTGGGGTTTTCTTTTATCTGACCAGCTAAGTCTTTACAACAAGGAACGTACTTGTTCAACATAAATTCATGGATACAATCTTTCCTCCTATTGACGTGTGGGAATGGAAAGTACAAACTCACGATTATACAACTAAAACCACTGGGTTGTTTTTTTTTGCATTGGTATTTCCACACAGCACAGCATTTCTGCTTATCTCTCTGAGACCATTGTAAACTCAAATTACATTTCTATATTCCAAGTACCAAATCGATGAATTTTCCCATCTTTTTTCTTAACCCATGTATTAAAGGGTGAAAGTTTGGGAGATCCATATTTCTGCATTACAATGTCACATAGTTCAGTTGACAACAAAACATAAAGTTGGACATGCTTTTAGCAAGTATTGGTTACATTTTAAAGATGAAAATGTATGCCTGCCCTAACATACCCTATCATCACTTTCACAGTAGCAATGAAAACATATGGCAATAAAAGTTCTGGCACTATATCAGAATTCAATGAACATTCAGGGAATAATAAAAATGAGACTAAGATCTTCAAGCTTTAAACAGTTGCTCATTACAATTTCTCATAAATTATCTGTTCAGGTGTCTTTTCATGCTATTGAGATGAAAAAGAACTGGAGCATTAGAGAGATGACGGTGAAGAGGACTTGCACCAGTGGTAGGATGGTCTTTGTAGGTGTACAGTCTTCCAGTTGTTTCCAAAGGAAGTAATAGGGAGTGGTATCAAGTCTTATGGCAGAACCTTTCAGCTCAATAAGCCATTCTGGGATATTCCTGAAAAAATGAAGGTAATGTTAAAAAGATGGAGTGTTCTTAGAGTAGAAACAATCTTTAAAATGTTTTTAGATTTCAGTTCTAATTAACTAAAATTTTCGTAACTACAGAAAATAACATTGAAAAACCTTTTAGGTTTCCTATTTAAACATTATGAAAGCAACAAATTCATTGTATATTGTTTTCATAATGTTTAAATCTTATGCCTTTTGTCTGTAAATTCTGTAGACTTAGTTCCATTAGCTCCCAGCCTCATTAAATTTCAAATCAATATCATTCATACTGCAGCTCTGCAAGAGGATGAGATTGCTATGCTAATAATATCCATCAATATGTAAATGTCAGCTTTAGTCCTCATTCTTCAAAGTATATCTAGATCTTCATTATGTGAGTAACTGGCACATTGCTGTCTAAGTACAAGCATTATGATGGGCTATTTAATACATGAAGAAAATTCAACAAATTGTTCATTTTATATCTTTGTGCACACTTCTTTTCCTTTGGCAAACAGTTGGAAGAATTAGTTGGCTGATTAGCAACCTGTTGAAGCACATCATGAATGCTCCTTTCACTAACAAATCCTGGAGCAGAACATGAACACAGAGCCTCTAGCATTGAGGCAGGGGACACTACCTACAGAGCCACAGGAATCATCCCTGACATATTGCAGGAAACCTAATCCTGATTTTACCAATGAAAGATTACAATATTGTTGTTCAATCATTAACACATTTTGCTTCTGTCTAGTATATCTTTGTCTTGTAGATTTCCACAGTAAGAAGTCTGGTAATACCAGGTTTAAATCCAACCGATTTATTTGATAGTAAACTCACAAGCTTTCGACCCTATGGTCTTCATCAGGTGAATGAGGTGAATACCTCATTTAAATCTGGTGTTGTCAGACTTCTTACTGTGTTTATCCCAGTCCAATGCTGGATCTCTACATCATGACTATTGTAGATTTCCTGCAAACCTATGAATATTGGCTTATCCATTTCTCCAATATACTCATCTGTTAAAACATCTTCCTCTTTGGAACAGTTGCAACATAACGATACCTGTCCTGTTTTAAGTTACAGGGATTTCTATTTTGTATGAACATAGAACATAGAACATTACAGCACAGAACAGGCCCTTCGGCCTTCGATGTTGCGCTGACCAATATAAAAAGCAATGCCCCTCCAAACTAAACCATTCCCCTCTCTTCCATATACCTATCAACTAACCTCTTAAACGCCACCAAACTTGGCGCATCTACAACTGCTGCAGGCAGGGCATTCCACTCCCGAACCAACCTTTGGGTAAAGAACCTACCTCTGATATCCGTCCTATAACTATCACCCCTTAATTTAAAGCTGTGTCCCCTCGTGCTAGCTTTCTCCATCCTAGGAAAAAGCTATCACTGTCCACCCTATCTAAACCTCTAATCATCTTATATGTTTCGATTAGGTCCCCTCTTAGCCGCCTCCTTTCTAACGAAAATAACCTCAAATCCCTCAGCCTCTCTTCATAAGACCTGTCCTCCATACCAGGCAACATCCTGGTAAACCTCCTCTGTACCCTCTCCAATGCCGCCACATCTTTCTTATAATGTGGGGACCAGAACTGCACACAATACTCCAAGTGCGGCCGCACTAGAGTTTTGTACAGTTGCAACATGACGTTGCGGCTCCGAAATTCAATCCCTCTACCAATAAAAGCCAAGACTCCATATGCCTTCCTAACAACCTTCTCGACCTGACTGCCTACTTTCAGCGATCTATGCACATACACACCAAGATCCCTCTGTTCATCTAGACTACTAAGAATCCTACCATTTGCCCTATACCCTACACATTTATTATTTCTGCCATAGTGCATTACCTCACACTTTTCCACATTAAACTCCATTTGCCACCTCTCGGCCCAGCTCTGCAACTTGTCCAAGTCCCTCTGCAAACTATAACACCCCTCTTCACTATCTACCACTCCACCGACTTTAGTGTCATCTGCAAATTTGACACTATGCTTTTAAATATTAAAATATGCTTTTAATTTATGCTTCTTGTAACGCCAAGTTACTAAGATTCTAAATAATGTGAGCCTATTGAAATATACTCTGAGATTGGCATGCACCAAATACGTGAATTGTCTAGTCACTTCAGATGGTAAAGCAAAGCAGAGAATTCCCTAATATCTTAACTATCAGACTGAGCCTGGTTTCACAGTCAGTATTAGCATATCTTCTGTATCCATACAGGAGTTCTAATTACCAGGACAATTACTCCAACAATGATCTTATCTTCTAGATCTAATTTATCTTATCTTCTTCTTCACACAACTATCAAGATTTTGCTGCCCCCATCTCACTTTCCATAAAGGGAAAAGATTTGTTCACATAGCATTCCTCCAGCACATGAGCAGTACATTGATGTATGAATATTATAGAAACTTACCACTAGACTGATTCTTGATTAACAAGGAGTTAAAAGGTATCAGGGAGACAGGAATATGAGATGAAGACAAACTTAGTCATGATCTTATTGAATGGCAGAGCAGTTCAAGGGGTGGAGTGGACAAGTCCTGCCCCTAATTCATACGTATGTTCATATGTATTCATGATGTGGAGATGCCGACATTGGACTGGGGTAAAAATAGTAAGAAGTCTCACAACACCTGGTTAAAGTCCAACACATTTATTTGGTAGCAAAAGTACAGCGTCTGCATGGTCTCCCTGATACACCATGCCTTGGGATATCCTTTCCTGTAGCAAATCAGGTAGACAACGTTGGCCGAGTTGCAAGAGTGTGTACCGTATACCTGATGGATGCTGCTCTCATGTGAGATGATGGCATCCATGATGATGATCCAGCACATATTGCAGAGATTGCGTTGGCAGGGTTGTGTGGTGTCGTAGTCACTGTTCTCCTGAAGGCTGAGTAGTTTGCTGCGGACAATGGTCTGTTTGAAGTTGTCTGGTTGTTTGAAGGCAAGAATTGGGGGTGTAGGGCTGACCTTGGCGAGGTGTTCATCTTCATCAATGATACGTTGAAGGCTCCAGAGAAGATGTCGTACCTTCTCCACTCCAGTGACGTACTGGATGACAAAAGGTACTCTGTCCACTGTATCCCATGTTTGTCTTTTGAGGAGGTCGGTACAGATTTTGGCTGTGTGCATCGGAACTGTCAATCGATGGGTTGAGTATCATATTCTTATGAGGGCATCTTTCAACATCTGGAGGTGTCTGTTGCGATCCTCCTCATATGAATAGATCCTGTGTATATGGAGGGCTTGTCCATAGGGGATGGCTTCTTTAATGTGTTTAGGAATGAAGATGGAGAAGTGGAGCATCGTGAGTCTATCATCATGAGTGATGTGCTGAGGTGACCATCCTTAATGAAGATGCACGTGTCCAAGAATCCAACTGATTCCAGAGAGTAGTCAATAGTGAGTCTGATGGCGGATGGAACTTGTTGATGTCATCATTTAGTTGTATCAGTGATTGTTCACCATGAGTCCAAAGGAAGAAAATGTCATCAATGTATTTATTATATAGCATCAGTTGACGGTCCTGTGTGATGAAGAAGCCATGTTCGAACATGTGCATGAAGGTGTTGGCATATTGAGGTGCGAGTTTGGTCCCCATGACTGTTCTGTGTGTCTCATAAGAACAGAATATGGTGCTCAACTTGTTGATCAACAGTTCCAATGCGCCACAGCGAAAAACTGCACCGATCTCCACAGAAGGCAAACACGGGACACTGTGGACACAGTATCCTTTGTCATCCATTACTTCCCTGGATCAGAGAAGCTTTGGCATCTTCTCCAGAGACTTCAACATATCATTGATGAAGACAAACATCTCATCAAGGCCATCCCCACACCCCACTTCTTGCCTTCAAACAACCAAGCAATCTCAAACAGACCATTGTCCACAGCAAACTACCTAGCCTTCCGGAGAACAGTGATCATGACACCACACAATTCTACTCAGCGACCTCTGCAAGATGTGCCAGATCATCAACACAGATGTTATCATCTCGTGTGATAATACCATCCACCAGGTACACGGTACATACTCCTGCAACTTGACAATGTTGTCTACCTGATATGCTGCAGAAAAGGATGTCCCGAGGCATGGTACATTGGGAAGACCATGCAGGCATTGTAGCTTTTGCTACCAAATAAACCTGTTGGACTTTAACCAGGTGTTGTGAGACTTCTTACTGCGTATGTACTCTACAGTGAGTAATGTCTGTTACTGGCTGTTAGGAAATCCCCCATCCCAGTTTTTGTAACCTTGTAATTCCTTTATCTTCTCATCCCTAATACCCTTATAGAATCACACCTCCTCTCTATCCTTTCTAATGCTTTATGTTTTTCCTGAACTGTATATTCAGAATTGTCAACAATACTACAGCCAAGGCTTAACCAAGATTTATGAAATCCTAATCCTAATGTGATCTCTTTGTTTTTATATCAATTCCTCTATTTAGAAACCACAAGTAATCCATGTTCATATTTAACAAATTTATCGACTAGCCTCGTAACCTTTAAGGATTTGTGTATTTTTAAAAATTCTTTCATGGGATGTAGGCCTCAGTACTCAAGCCAGCATTTATTACCGATCCCTAATTGCCTTTGAGAAGGCAATGGTGCTCTGTTTTCTTGAATTGCTACAGTTCATGTATAGGAATACCAAAGCTCATATATGCTCACATATGCTTTCCAAAATGATGGCCTGTACAGGATTTATGCTGGGATTTTCCACTCCTATTCATATTGGGCAGGTTCAGTGACTAGAGCAGAAAATATTGTGAGAAGGCTAAAATCACATTTTATACTGGCATTAAAGCTTGCCACAATCATCCTCGCCCCTTGTCAGTGGCAAACATATTTCCTGCCATTCAATGTCAGGAACAGATTATAACAAATTTGCATCTTATTATCAGGCACATATGCCAGAAGCAAATATCCTTGTCAAAATATCCATCTACAATGGCGTAGTATCTTAACAGTGCAAATCACAACTGGCTTCAAAAGACATGCAGCGGGTAAGCATACCTTTGAAGGAAGCTCAAAGATGAGTGCAGTGCTCAGCTTTATGTATTCAGGAGGCTGACTTATGGATCCTACCTCCAACTTAGGGGACACCAGGCTTAACGTGGGAATACTTGCTCAAATTCATAGAGCAAGGAGAAACCTGGGGCAATGCAGTTGGGTTGGGGGATACTCCAATATTCACTATTTATATATAAAATAACTAATGCATAATGATATTGGCTTTGTGCCCTTTGTGAATGTGAAGATGATTTTGCCAGTAACATTGTGAGAGGTGAGAAACTGGGCATAAACCAAATTTTTCTCCTCTCGCTTGATCTTACCAGATCTTACCAGGTGATCAGCATGATGGCACAGGAGTTAGCACTGCAGCCTCACAGCACCAGGGACCCGGATTCAATTCTGGCCTCGGGTCACTGTCTGCGTGGAGTTTGCATGTCCACCCCGTGTCTGTATGGATTTCCTCTCGATGCTCCAGTTTCCTCCCACAGTCCAAAAATGTGTGAGTTTGATTGATTTGCCATGCTAAATTGACTCTTAGTGTCAGAGAGACTAGCTAGGGTAAATATATGGGTATGTAGAGATAGGGGTTGGGTGGGATTGTGGTCAGTGCAGGCGTGATTGGCCAAATGGGTTCTTTCCGCACTGCAGGGATTCTATGGTTCTAATCAACGAAAAGAGCTGGTAATATCATACCCTCAATATTTATTCAAGAGAAAGAAATGAGAGAAAGCAGCTAGAAATATAAAAATAGATAACTAGAGTATCTACAGGTATTTAAAAACGAAAAGAGTAAATAAGGTGAGTGTTGTTCCACTACAGAATGACATTTGGGAGTTAATAGAAAATAAGAAGGAAATAGTGGATGAAATGAATAAATACTTTTCTTCTGCTTTCACATTAGAAGATACAAAAAATGTTCCAATAATAGTTGTAAGTCAGGAGGATGAAAGGGAGAGGAACTTAATAACATTCCGATCACTGGGAAATCAATACTGAGAAAATTGATGGAGCTGCGGGCTGATAAGTTTCTAGGTCCTGATGGACTTCATCATAGGATTTCAAAAGAGGTAATTAATTTTTTAAATTTGATTTGATTTATTATTGTCACATGTATTAGTATACAATGAAAATTATTTTTTCTTGCTTGCTATACAAAGTATACTGTACATAAGAAGGAAAAGAGTGCAGAACATAGTCTTACAGTCATAGCTAGGATTTAGAGAAAGATCAACTTAATATAAGGTAGGCCCATTCAAAAGTCTGATCGCAGCAGGGAGAAAACTGTTCTTGAGGTAGCAGGTGCTATCATGTTAATTTTCCAAAATATGCTAGATTTTGGAAAGGTCCATCAGGTAGGAAAGTGACAAATGTAACCCTTCTAAATATGAAGGGAGGGACACAGCAAGCAGGAAAAAATAGATCAGTTCATTTAACATCTGTCATGGGTAAAATTTTAGAATTGACCATTTAAAGAGTTTCAATTGAGCATTAAAGAAATTCAAAGTAATCGGGACAAGTTTGCTTGGTTTTGCTAAAAGAAAATTATGACTAACCAATTTATTGGATTTTTTTGAAGAAGTAGTATGCAATGTGGATAAAGAGGAGCCTCTAAGTATACTGTATTTAGATTCCCAGAAGGCATTTGATGAGGTACTAAGTCAAAAGTTAATGCAGAAGATTAAAACTCACTGTGTAGTGGGTAGCATATTAGCACAGATTGAAAATTGGTTAGCCAGCAGAAAACAGAGATCTTGCATTTATGCATCTTTTATTGATTGGCAGGGTGTGATAACTGGTGTCCTGCAGGAGTCTTTGCTGGTCTTCCAACATTTAACAATTTACATTGATGACTTAGATGAGGGGAGTTAAGGCATGGTAGCTAAATTTATAGATTGGACAGTACATTGTGAAGAGAATATAAGGAGGTTGCAGACAGATATAGATAGGTTGAATGAGTGGGCAAAAATCGAGTAAGTATAATGTGAGAAACTGTGAAATTATTCACTTTCGCTAAAAGAATAAAAAAGCAGAGTATTTCTTGAACAGAGAATGGCTGCTGAAATACAAGGTACAGAGTTGGTTTTAGTGTATGATTCACAAAAAAATAGTAAGCAGGTACAGGAAATTAAGAAGGCTAATGGCAAGCTTTTCTTTATAACAGAAGGAATGGTATACTTCAGTTGTACTCAACATTGAATATTGTGTGTGCAGTTTTGGTCTCCTTATCTAAGGAAGGATGTTAATGCATTGGAAACGAATCGAAGGAGGTTTATTACACTGATACTTGGAATGAGTGAGCTGGCTTTTAGGGAAAGGTTAGACAGACTGGGCTTGTTTCCACTGAAGCTGAAGTTTAGGAGAGTGAGGGATGATTTGATCATGAATGGTCTTATCAAGGTCGATGTGGAAAGGATGCTTCCATTTGTGGATGAGTCCAGAACTCAGAGATACTGGTGTTGCCCTTTTAGGACAAAGATAAGGAAAAAAACTTTCTCGGAGGATGTTGTGTGACTTTGGCACTCTGCCTCAGAAGGTGGTGAGGTTGGGTAATTAAATATTTTTAGCGCTCAGGTAGATAGATTCTTGTTAGGCAAGGGAATCAAAGGTGATCCGGGATATTTAGGAATGTGGAATTCAAAACACAAACAGATCAACCGCGAGCTTACTGAATGATGGTGCAGTTTGAGAGGCTGAATGGCCTACTTCTGCTCATATTTCGTATGTTTTTATATATACTCACTAGTCATTAGGAAGTACAGCTTTTGTACCTGGCACTACACCAACAATGAAATTCATATATCACATTACTTATTTATTAGGTAGGCAAAACATATTTCTGCCTTGATGACAGCATCCTGTTAGTGGAAAGTATCATTTGTGTTGCATGAAGCAGCTAGCTTCACCTGTTGCTCAAATTTTTGAAACAGCTTACGCTCCCAGGATAATTTGAGGTATCCGCATTTCAGAAGCGAAAGTATGGTCATTACAACCGGCCACTGTAATCCACAATTGTAAAAAATGTAAGGGTTGCAGAAAGGAAAAGTATTTTACTATGTGAGGAGGACTATGCTTCTGTACATTAGGCTGTAACTACCGCAGATTTTCAGGGAGCACTCATAACTCCATCTCGCCCATGAACGATGCCTGAGGCAACACAAATGACAGCAGGAAAGTTTAAGGGAGATGTGTGGGGGAAGCTTTTTACACAGAGTGGTGAATACTTGGAACACGCTTCCAAAGAAGGTGGTGGAAGCAGGCACATTAGCAGTGTTTAAGAGGCATCTGGATGGGTACATGAATAAAGGGGGAATATAGAGAAAGGGAGAGAGCAAGGGTGGAAGATTTGTTTTTAGTTTAGTTATGACATCATGATCAGCACAGACTTGGAGGGCCAAAGGACCTAGTCCTGTGCTGTACTTTTCTTTGCTCTTTTTAAGACAGAGATCATTGAGGAAGCATTACATCATTCTGAGTATCTTTAGTATTAGTTATAAAAAATGCTTTTAAATGTTAAACCACTTCATAATAAATTTATATAGTAATGCCTTAGCTAATACTCTAGGACCTAGGATAAAATTTTGTAGCACAGTTCTCATGGCACATCAGTGAGGCACAGCACACTGGTTGTAACTTAGTTAGGTGTATATTTAAGTTTCCCACTAGATGGTGGCTTATAGGCTTCACCCTGTAGTGTTAATACTCCCTCTATTACCTTTTTATCTGCAAGATCTCCATTACCGCCAGTGTCTATCTGCACCTGCATTTCATCAACCTTATTTACTATGTTCTATGCACTCATATACATGCACTGTCAACCTAATTCAGACCTTATTACACCACTGTTTACTCTGACTGTACCTAATACTATTTCTTACTTGTTTGCTATCTATCTCTTCCAGGCTTTGTATATATTGCTTTTCTTTGTAATGTTAAATTCTGGTTTCTGTCCCCCTGCCAAGTTAGTTTAATCCCTCTTCAGTGCAAATGTCAGTGCAAAAGACAAAGCTGAAGTGTTTGCAACTATCTTCAGTCAGAAGCACACAGAGAATGATTCATTTGAATCCTATGTTCTCCAGCATCACAGTTGTCAACCAACTCGATTCCTTCTACAGGGACACAGCAAAGGCTATGGCACTGACAACACCCCAAACTTAAGAACTGTGCACCAGATCTCATTGATCCACCAGTCAGACTGTTCCATTATAGTTCCAACACTGGCATCTAGCCAACAATGTAGAAAATTGCCTTGATGTTTCCAGTCCACAAGAAGCAGTCAAATCTAATTACCACTCCACTAGTCTATTCTTAAACATCAAAACAATGGAAGGTATCATCAGCAGTGCTATCAAGTGACACAGACTCAGCAATAACCTGCTCATTGATGCTCAGTTTGAGGTCTGTCTCAACCACTTGGCTCTAGACCTCTTTACAACCTTTTTCCTCAACATCTTTCAGCAAGAGTGAATAACTTCACAGTTTCTCACATTATATTCTACTTGATTTTTGCCACTCATTCAACTTATCTATATATGTCTGCAATGTTCTTATATCCTCTTCATAGCGTATTGTCCAACCTATTTTTTGTCATCTGTAAATTTAGCTACCATACCTTAACACCCCTCATCTAAGTCATCAATATAAATTGTAAAATATTGAAGGACCAGCAAAGACTCCTGCGGGACACCAATTATCACATCCTGCCAATCAATAAAAGATCCATATATGCAAGATCTCTGTTTTCTGCTGTAAAATCAATTTTCAATCCATGCTAATATGTTGCCCCCTACACCATGAGCTTTTATCTTCTGCATTAACTTTTGATGTGGCATCTTATCAAATGCCTTTGGGAATCTAAGTACAGTGAATCAACAGGCTCCCCATTATCCACTTATCAGTAACTTGACTGGACCAGCCATATAAATACTGTGGTTACAAAAATAAGTCAAACACTGGGAGTTCTACAGCAGATAACTCAGCTCTTAAATGTTCATCACCTGAAAGGCTCAAATCAGGTATGTGATGGAACACTCCCCTCGATGAGTGCAGCTTCGATAAACTTCTCAAAACTGGATAGCATGTAGTACAAAGTAGTGCACTTGACTAGCTTACTATCCACAACTGTAAGAACAGAAGATCATAAGATGATCATCTAATGCCATATTTGATTGAATTGTGCCTTGAAAGTGCAGCATTTTGCACAGTGGTGAGCACTGATGCCCCACAGTGACAGGGACCAAGGTTCAATTTCAGCCTTCGGTGACTATCAGTGTGGAGTTTGCATGTTCTTCCCATATCTGCATGGGTTCCTTTTGGGTGCTTCGGTTTCTTTCCACATACCAAAGAAGTGCAGGCTAATTGTGATTAGTGCCAGCTCCACATGCGTCAGTGCTCCTGCTAAGCATGCAAGCCACTCAGTAGAAAGCTTGATACTGGGCTGCATACCATATTCATTTATATGAGCAGGCCATATGAAGTTTGCTTGTTGCCTGCATCATTTCAACTGGGCACAGGACACATTATGATCCTACACTCACTAAGAGGCCATATTAATTTTTTAGCTCCTGAACTGCTGCTTAACTCCTCTCTATTTCCTGAGCCCCAGGAAACCCCTGGTGCATAGTTATATTTGAAGCCAAGCTAAAAACAATTTGAAAAGATCTCATTAACATATCTGAAGATTGTTAATTGCCCCAATCAGTATCTGCCTGTATGCTATAATTAATTCCATGAGGTCAAAGAGTAATATCTCACTAACAGTCAAGTACGCCTCTGTTAATCTCAGAACAGCATATGTTGGAGTAAAGTTGTAATCCTGCTCTGGAAATCTAAAAGTTTAAACTCCCACCTATTCCCAATTCGTTCTTTCTTTTGTTTAAAATCTCCCCAGTCTTTTCCAGAATTCTGGGTTTTCATTTCAGACCTACCACATGTGCAGTTTTCATTCTTCCGTTTCTCAAATTGTTCTCTTGTATCCTTTCCTCTTGACCATTTGTAATTTCTTTTGTGCTTTATTTGTCTCCATTTTCCTGAATGATGACTTTTTTATGTACAATCTAACAATTATCTATTAAGCAGTTAGCTTATCATTCAACACATTAATTCCCTCTCTCTGTCAATGAAGTCTGTGTTTGTTCTTCTCCATTTCTTTTTCTCTATTTTTATCAGCCATATTAAAATGCTTGTTCAGTGTTCCACGCTGATAAAATTTGTGCACACAAAACATTAATTTGCCTTTTCTCTTTACAGATATTGACTACCTGATTAAGCAATCTCAAAATTTTGGAGGTGAAATTGATGTAGGGTAGCAGTGCAAAACAAGCCTCCAGCAAATTGCAGGTGATTTTAAACGTCCATAAATAAAGATGTGGAAATGCCAGCGTTAGACTGGAATAGGCACACTAAGTAGTCTCACAATATCAGATTAAAGTCTAACAGGTTTATTTGATAGCACAAGCTTTTGGAGCATTGCCCCACTTATCTGATGAAGGTTCAGTGCTCCGAAAGCTTTATTAAGCTAACTGCTTAATAAACCAAATGAACCTGTTAGACTTTAACCTGGTATTGTGAGACTACTTACTTTAAAATAATAAGGGGCATAGATCAGCAAGATAGTCAACATCTTTTCCAAAAGGTAAAACTAGAGGGCATAGGTTTAAGGTGAGAGGGGAGAAATATAAAAGGGTCCAGAGAGGCAATTTCATTCACACTAAGAGTGGTGAGTATCTGAACAAGCTTTGAGAAGCATTGGTAGAGGAAGGTACAATTCTATCTTTTCAAAAGCATTTGGACACTTACATGGTAAGATGAGTAAAGAGCAATATGGGTCAAAGGCAGGCAATTGGGTCTAGCTTAGTGGTTAAAAATGGATAAGTTGGGTTAAGGGCCTGTTTCCATGCTGTAAACCAGAAATAACTCTATGACTCCATGACTCATTCAGAATGATAGCCAAACATTTTTGGAGAATTATTTCTAGTTTTATGTTGCTTTTACTTGGTTTAAGATGAATAGTATTAACGATATTTCCAGATTAATGGAAAATTAAAAAATGCAGGGCACAAAGACAAGTCAGCTGCTGACTTGACACACACCATTTTGCACTGTTCCTTGGAATAATTTCAACATGATCTTTATATGTTATATATTCCAAAGCTTTGTCTCAAGCCTGACTAGTTAGACAATCCACTCAAATAGTTCACCCATTATTCATCAGCCCAGGCTTAACAATAATTAATTCTGGTTACTCAGATATTGAGGAAAGAATGAAACAATTATCCACAATAGCTGAATCATCACAGTGTATCCTATAAACAAGTCACCTGCTTACTCTCTCTTTATAAACTTCACTGTTTTTGAAGTATGAGAAACTCTTAGACAGGTATATCTGAATGACAATTACATCTAAGTGACATATATGTAAGGGACGTAAATCTGAGGAACAGGTAAATCTGAGGGACAGGTAAATCTGAGGGACAGGTAAATCTGAGGAACAGATAAATCTGAGGGACGGATAGATCTGATTGACAGATTAATCTAAATTATGGGTATATCTGAGTGATACATATACCTTGGCAACAAGTATGTCTGGAGTGATGAACGTATCTGAGTGTTAGATATATCTGAGTGAAAGGTATATCTGGGCAAAAGGCTTAACTGACTGATGAGTATATCTGAGTTATAGGTATAGCTGAGTGATGGGTACACATGGACAAGCATGTCTGAGTGACAGATAGTATCCGAATAACATATCTACCTGAGGATAGGCATGTCTGTGTGTGAAATGTTATCATTTTATCTGTTGATTAACTTTCTTCCAAGTGTATTATATGTTCCGAATAAACACTGTGATAATTTAGAATTATTGCATATTTGACCTGAGGTATTGTTGTTTTAAGCTCTAAGATGTTTCTGATATGAACTCATGTTTTGGACTTGAAATATCAATTCATTTAGAATAATAGAATAATAGTTAATAAGATTGCGATCAGAACTGTTATCCATAATGCCATGGGACAATGCATTGTGTAGTGGAGTCAGACTGGACTTGTTTCCACTGAAGTTTAGAAGAATGAGAGGTGGCTTATTGATATATATCAGATACTGAATAGTCTTGACAAGGCAGACATGGAAAGGATGTTTCCCTCTGTGCATTAGTCAGAACAAGGGGCACTGTTTTAAAATTAGAGGTCACTCTTTTATGACAGAGATGAGGAAATTATTTTTCTCTCAGAGGGTTGTGCAACTTTGGCGTTCTCTGCCTTGGAAAGCGTTGGAAACAGGATCATTGAACATTTTAAAGGTAGAGGTACGTAGATTCTTGTTAGGCAGGGGGATCAAAAGCAATTGAAATGGGAATGTAAAATTAGAAACATAAACAGATCAGCCATGATCTTATTGAATGGCAGACCAGGCTCGAGGGGCTGAATAGCCTATTTCTGCTCCTATTTTGCATGTTCACTTATTCATAATACAAAAGCAAAATGTTGTGGATGTTGGGAATCTGAAATAAAAGCAGAAAATGCTGGGAATTCACAAAAGGTCAAGCAGCATTTGTGGGGAGAAAAAGAGTTAAAAGTTTCAGGTCAATTGGCTTTCATCAGAATGGAGAAAAGACTGAAAATATGTTTTAAACTGGTGGGAGGGGGTGGGGGTTATGGGGGTAACAGGAAGAACAAAGACAAAGGACTGTGATAAGGTGGAAGATATGATAAGCCCAATGGTGAAATATGAAACTAGCCACTAAACTACATACTTTTCTTGTTAGGTGGTTTATTCACAAATTTACAAATGCCTAATTCCTACCTGTCCCAGCAGCTAATACTCTTTTGGGTAAATGAAGTTAACAAATTAAATTGAGGTGATAGCAGGTCACAACAAAACCAAAACTCCAACAGGAACTTAGCTAACTAAATCAATATGTTGTTTTGGGTCCAATGAGACATTCAGCCCCAGCAGTGCTCACCATTCACAAAAGGCAGTTTCTCTTAATATTCTTTCAATAAAACAACAAATCAATAAATTAAACAAAAGTGTAAAAATAAGAGCAGCTGACAACTATTGGTGAGCTCTGTAACAAGAATAAAAACATCAAAGGAAGCTTAACTAGTCAAACTAAAATTTCTCCGTGGTAACAATGCACCCCACCTTTCTTGGGCATGGACAGAATTTCTCTATATTGTAGGGGCTTAATTGAACAATGCCCTTCATATCTCCATTTTATCAACTTAAAAAACATGCCATTAACAGTGGATGGGGGTGGGGGGGAGGGGTCAAATGACTATAGGCTTCATAGTACAAAAGCAAAAGAATATTAAAGAAAGAAGTGTCCAGATGAGGCATGACTAACTATACAGCTGCCAACTGGATGTGAGGACAGGGGGTGTTGAGGGGTGGATTGGAATGAGGAAAGCTGTCAGAAATAGGGATCACAGGGTATGCAAAGCATTGAAAGCATACCAGGCAATACCCTCCACTTATATTGTCAGTTCTCCTTCATCATTCCATTATTTGTGTTGTGTTTGCCTGCTTTTGTCAGCACACGTGAAGTGCTGGAATTTTTTCCAGGCAGGAGACTAGCAGAAAAGTCTTAATGGAACTTCCTTGTAATCTTGGAGCACTTCTGCTGTTCACCATTTGCCCCATTTAGAAACAGCTGCCTGAGAGCCAGAGATGTTGTGTGCATGAATCTCCTGTCAATGTATTTGGGTAAGTTACATCCATTAAGATGTTGGAATCATTTGTTTCAATGCAAGTGAGAAATTCCTGCAATAGGTTAAGCTATCTAACTTCTGGAAGTAGTAATGTTAGAACTTGCTTTTGCCCCATCAAAGTTAATCACATGTCTGTTTGAATAACAGATAAGGATTTGATTTAATATTAAAGATTAATTAGAATCATAGAATCCCTACAGTGCAGAAGGAGGCCATTCGGCCCATCAAGTCTTCACCAATCACAATCCCGCCAAGGCCCTATCCCCATAACTCCATACCTTTGCTAGTCCCCCTGACAATTCAGAATGGCTAATCCACCTAAGCCACACATTTTTGGAGAATAGAAATAGCAACTAGCAGACCCATTGAGTGTATCCCATATGAGGCGTGAGTATCGAGCATTGGGTAGAACAATGGAAGCACTCTAGCAGTACTGTGTTAACAGCCTGGGGTTATATAGGTTGCCCTGTTCCTTTTGTAATATTAAGGCCACACTTCACATTGAACAATCAAGATAGCTATTATGGCCAGTTTGGAGGTTTGGTGAGAAGGAACCTTGCTTCAATATTTATTCTGGGACCACATGTGAAGAAAAGGGATACAAAGATCAAGGAAGAGCTTTCCTGTATCAGAATCTCACGGGATAGTTGGAAGTCCAATTCATAAGCAGGCCAAGTTTGATCAGGTTGGGTTTGCAGGAAACCAGGTTATATGAGTTAATTCTAAAACTGTAATAGTTATTATGCCATTGATGGTAACAAAATTGAAGTTGGACAGCGAGATCCAGCCTGAATTTAACTGTTGAAGAAATTTCCGAACAAGTAAAAGTTATTTTTTTCTCCATGCTAGCTGATCATCTTCAAAATATTCAGCTAATCAGAAAGAGCCAGAATAAATTTATAAACGAAAAGTCATGCATAATGCATCTCACTGGATTTTTTAAAGAGGTGGCTAAGGTAATGGTTAGAGGTTATGTCTATAAATGTAATTCAGTTGGTCTTTCAAAAGGAATTTGACTAAGTTCCCCAAAAGAGATTTTTAGCTCATGGAATTGAAAAGAAAGAAAGACGTGCATTTAGATAGCATGCCAGACATCTCATTGCAGCCAATTAGAACTTTTCAATGTATAGTCACTGTTGCAAAATAGGAAACGTAGCAGTCATTAAGAGCAAACTCCCATGAACAGCAATGTGAAAATAACCAGATAATCTGTATTTTGTGACCGGATAAATATAATCAAGGGTAACTTCTGTAGCCCTCTTTGAAATAATGCCATGGGGTCCTTTACATCTACCCGAGCAGTCAGATGGGTCTTTGGTTTCACATCATATCCAAGATCAACTTTGATAATATTGCAATGGAGTGTCAGTCTTTAATCAAGCCTTGAAGTGGGACTTGAACCTGTAAGGCAAATTAATTGATCTAATTAGGAAGTTGGCAGCATGTGACTAATGATTCTCTGCAAGGATCTGTGCAGAGACCTTAACTATTCATTGTATCCATTAATATCTTGGATGATGAGAAAGTCATATATTCAAATTTGCCAACAAATAGACATTACTGCAAGCGGTGTTGATGGAAGCATACAAATACTAGTAGATATTGATCACTTAATTAAATGAGTAAAACTGTAGCAAATGGATTTCATGTTAGCTAATTGGGAGGATATCCATTTTGGATCTAATGATGATAGAATAGGATACTTGCCAAATGGTGAAAAGTTAGAAATAGTAGAGGTCCAAAGGTTCAGATATATCTCTTTTTATTTCAGCATTTATCTGTCTTAAGAGACAATGGACCTCATCCATGTCACTTCTAGATTGAACGTCATCTGTTGTAGCTGTTGTAGGTCACTTTGGCAGTGGCAGTCCCTGTGCACTGACACAGATGAATCATAGAATCCCAACAGTGCAGATGGAGGCCATTTGGTCCAACAAGTCTGTACCAATTCTCTGACAGAGTATCTTTCCCAGGTCCACCTTCCCACCCTATTCCTGTAATGCCATCCATTTAACCTGCTAATCCCTCTGACCTACACATCTTGGGATACCAAGGGGCAATCTATCATGGCCAACCCACCCATCCCCCCAAACCAACATATCTTTGGACTGTGGGAGGAAATCAGAGTACCCAGACAAAACCCACACAAACACAGTGAGAATGTGCAAACTCAACTCAGTCATCCAAGCTAGGAATCAAATTCGCATTCCTGGTGCTGTGAGACAGCAATGTTAACCACAGTGCCGCCCCAATGGCATTGGCCTGAGATTGACTGATGTGTTTCCTTTCAATTGATCATGTTTAATTTCCTCTGCTTTTTCCACAACCTTCCAAAAGCTCCAGTCAGGAAAGAGGACTTCCCATGTATTGACCCTGACTTTGATCAACTTGAGGTCTCCCTTTACAGATAGATGACCTGGTATTGTGGGCTTGGGCAGCCTTTTGATACGTACTGATAACAACTCAACATAAAGAACATAGATCAGAGGTACAATTAAAAAGGTAAATTAAATGCAATATTGACTTTTATATCTAGATGATAAAATACAATGGAGTAGGAATAATATTCCATCTATACCAAGCCTTAGCTATACTACAAAGAGCAATGAAAATTACAACAAAGGAACAGGCCCTATGGCTCTCCAAGTTTGCACCAACCATGCTGCCCAACTGAACTAAAACCCCCTACCTTTCAGGGGACCACATCCGTCTATTCCCATCCAATTCATGTATTTGCCAAGATGCCCCTTAAAAGTCACCATCATATCTACCTCCATTACCTCTCCTGGCAGTAAGTTCCAGGCAACACCCTCTGTATAATAAATGTGCCTTGTAGATCTTCTTTAAACTTTGTCCCTTGCACCTTAAACTTATGCTCCCTAGTAATTGACCCTTCCACCCTGAGGAAAAGCTTCTGCCTATACATTCTGGCTATGCCCTTCATAATCTTGTAAACTTTCATCAGGTGGCGCCTCAACCTCCGTCATTCCAGTAAGAACAAACCAAGTTTCTCCAACATCTCCTCATAGCAAATGCCCTCCATACCAGATAACATCCTTTTCTCTACCCTCTCCAAAGCCTCCACAGTCTTCTGGTAGAACTGAACACTATATTCCAAGTGCAGTCTAACTAAGGTTCTATAAAGCTGCAACACAATTTGCCAATTTTTAAACTCTACGTCCCGGCTGATGAAGACAAGCATGCCTTATGTCATATTGACTACCTTCTCCACCTGTGATATCACTTCCAGTGATCTGTGTACCTATACATCCAGATCCCTTTGCCTAACAATATTCTTTCTGCCACTTACAATATATTTCCTATCTTTATTAGACTTACCAAAATTCATAACCTCGCATTTGTCCAGATTAAACTCCATCTGCCATCTCTCCGTCCAAGTCTCCAACCAATCTCTATCTTGCTGTGTACTCTGGTCCTCATCACTATCCGCAAATCCACCAATCTTTGAGTCGTCCACAAACTTACTAATCAATCCAGTTATGTTTTCCTCCAAATTATTTACATATGTTGCAAGCATATAATAAATATACAAGAAGCATTTCTGAGACTGGCTTTCAATTGCAGAGCTATTGGTGGGATTTGAACCTGTGATTGAGAGCCTGAGCCTGAGCCTCTGGATTGATGGTCTGGTGACATTAGCAGTGTGCTACTGTCTCTTTCATTTGCTGGATTGAGCAGCATGTTGAACATTTCTGGGTTATGCAAGCTATAGACATGATTTTTCTCTATTGGCTGCATGCTCCTACTTCCAACTCATAGCTAGCACTCTCTCTGATGGATTCTTAGTCTGATTTCATAGTGGGCAATTTCAGTGTTCTGATAACGTGCACTACCAAATGAAACAACCAATAGGGTTGCTGAGAAACCATGACAAGCACATGCATTTTGGAAGAGCTCAAGGATGATTCGATACAGTTTTATGTTAGGTTTTTCAATTCTCAATTAATATGCCTTTCTGAACATTCTCATTTGGTAAACTGATGCTCTAGATTATCCATAAATCCCTCATGGAGGAGTTGTAGTTGGGCAAAGCAACTGTAGGAATAAAAAGTTATGTGCATGAAGAGCAAAAGCAAATGAGTGAACTGTGATCAAACTAAGGAGCCATATCAGAGCATGCATGTAAGTGTGTGGTTAATGCAAAAAGCCCAGCAGCTATCTGCACTGATACTTGGGTCTCATGACACACAGCAGAATGAGACTATGAACTTGTTGGGTCCTTGACTGCCTCGTTTCTGCTCAGTGTCTTCACTGGGGCATTGTTGTAGCTTTGCCATGTAAGGAATTGTTGGCATGGACCCACAAACCTGTGTGAATGTTTTGGTATATTAATGGATCAGTAGAAGTCTAATCACATTTCTCTTAAGATATTTAAAGTGCTCTTTGTTTTTTGGATTTGCTTATTGAATTTTCATTGAGTTCTTAGGTGGGCTTTCTTATGACGTCTGTAAATTAGCAGCTTCTAGCTGCAGTTTCTGAAAGTACAAAATTAAGAGGGAGAATTGGCAAATTCTCCCTAAAAGCTATTATGGAGGTTGAAGATTTGGAATAACATAGTTAATTGATTTAGAGTATCTGAGATTTTTTCATTTAATTTAAATAGAGGATGAAGAATTTTTAACTTCTCAACTTTTTTTTTGCAGCTACATTTGGGTTTGTAATTACAGTGTAAATTTATTTCATTGTTGGATTTTTTTAAACAAACATTTGGAGAATGAAGAGCAGCAGCAGAAGACCACAGATGAGGGGGCTGCTCATAAGGGGCGAAACCCAATGGATGGGATGTACGGTTCATAGGTGTCTTTCTTGGAGCTATCTGCAGTGTCTCAGGAGGCTGTGCTTCTCCATGCAGGTTATTACTGAATATTGCAGACTTCTGAAACAGAAGATAGAAACTAGAAACAGGAATAGGTCACTTGGCCTTTTTGAGCCGGCTCTGCCATTCATTTTGATTATGGCTGACCATTGAATTCAATATCCTGATCTCCCCACCCCCCCATATCCTTTGATCTCTTTAGCCCCAAGAGCTATATTTAATTTCTTCTTGAAATCAGACATCATTTTGGCCTCAACTCCATTCTGCGGTAGTGAATTCCACAGATTTATCATTCTCTGGGTGAGGAAATTTCTGCTCACCTCAATCCTAAAAGGTCTACCTCTTATCCTCAAACTAGGGCCCCTAGTTCCCAAAGGTGGGGGATTCTTTCCCCTACCACCACTAGAAATATTCTTTCTGAACCTACCTACTGGAACCGTGTTAAAATATTATTTCTATTAGATTCCCTCTCTCTCAAAGTCCAGTCAATATAATCCTGTTTCTCCCTGTATCTGCATGGGTCTCCATTGGCTGCTCCTGTTTCCTCCCACAATCCAAAGATGTGTACGCCAAGTTGATTGGTCACGTTAAAATTGCTGCTTAGTGTCAGAGAGACTAATAAGGTAAATACATGGGACCACAGACATAAACATAGACAGGGATCACGGGTAGAGATGGGAACATCGGGGTGGCAGCGCGGGCTTGTTGGGCCGAAGAACCTGTTTCCCGTGCTGTTTTGTTCTTTGTTCTTTGTTCTTTGTACATGTGGACCAGTACTGGGCAACACGTTTAAAAAGGATCCATTAACCTTGGAGGCACGCATTGTCCATTTACCAGAATGATACAGAATTTCAAAGATTAAACTACAAAGAAAAATGAAACAATTATGATTGTGGCCATGGGCAACAGAAAGGGAAGACTTTCTGCTCAATGGGAAGCCCAGGACTTGGTGATATAGTTTAAAAGTTAGAGCCAGATCCTTCAGCAGTCAATTTAAGAAGCAATTTTTCAGACAAAGGGTTGTAGAAGTTTGGAATTCTCTTCCACAAATTGCAATTGGTGCTAGATCAACTGTTAATTTTAAAACTGAAGTTGATAGTTCTTTTTATTCAGAACTATTAAGTGATAATGGGATATAGGTGATTATATGAGGTTAGGTTATTTATCAATCATGATGTCATTGAATGGTGAAATAAGTCCTGAGAGTGAGGGAAGTGCAGACTTGGTGGTGGAGAAGGAGAAGTCCTGGGAGTGATGAGGGCAAGAGTTGGGGGTGGGGAAGGAGTAGTCCTGGGGTGATGAGGGCAAGACTTTTGGGGTGGAATAGGAGTGATGCTGGTGTGCAGATGGTGTGGTGCTGGGGATGGGGTGAGAGAGATGTAGCCTTGGAGATGTAGTGACATGGGTTAGGATGGTCTGGTCCTAGGGTGAAGAAGATTCAGTTTGTGGGTTGACCAAGGTATTTGTCTCGGGATTAGGGAGGTTCAGTCTTGGGGATGAAAAAGGTATTGGCTGGGGGTTAGGGAGGTGTAATCCTAGATGTGTGTGTGTGTGTTCTTGCGATGTGGGGAGTTGCAGTCCTTGAAATGAGGGAAATGGCTACCAGCTCCTGCAGATTGCATGAAAGATAATTAAGTGAGACTTGGTGGCATCCATGTGCAGAAGTTTGTTTGTTCTGGCTTCAATGTCCCCTCAAGAGAGCTTGTAGGCCTGAAGGAACGAAGATGTGAATTCTTCATTGCTAGCATGGTGTTATTCCCTGCTGCTTTTTGAACACAGGTGGTACTTGAATATTTATAATTCTGTCCCAGGCAGTATAAAAATCCTGGCAATATCGATGAGGTAATCTGAGAGAGATGTGTAAGTTCCGAGCAATGTTCTTTTTTTCCCTGCATCCTGCTGTGTTCTGTAGCAGACAACATGATGAATAAACAGTGCATTTGAAAGGACTTGTTGAAACTTCCTGGAGGTTCCTCAGCTCATATCAACTTTACACTAGTCTTGGACCAAATTTCACTTCACAAGAATTGCAAATGTGCTTCCAAAGGGATCTTTCCATCTGGTCAGTGGCAGATCGAATGCTTTATGTTTGAAGTAAAGTTGTGTAAAAGTACATTTTAAAAAATCAGGGTCATTAACTTAAATAGAAAAAAGTCGTTGAGGCTCTGTCACAGGCATATGGTCCAACCCAAATTATTTTATAACACTCACTGTGCCAGTCAATCCAATGTACCCAGTTGATCTCCGTGTTCTCAGTCAATGCAATGTGCCCTCTCAAATCAATGAGCCTAGGTGCAGATTTAAGCTAATATCTCTACTGAGTCTGCAGACAGATTTTCTACCAGTCATAAAGTCCAGTTTTGCAATTCAATTGTACTTCAACATTTTCTATGTATGATTAATCTTAATGTGTGATTAAATGCCAGGGATCATAGACTTGAAATAATTGGTAGAAATATTAGCGGGGAGAAGAGTTGTTTCACTTGGAGAGTGATAGGTACACAGAAATCACAGCCTGAAAGGGTAGTGAAGGCACTATATTTAAAAAGTACATTGATGCCCATTTGAAGAACTGTAGGGCTATGCAAGAAAATAAGAATAATCTAAGTTGCCCCTCACCAAATGACATGGATACAGTGGGCCAAATGGTTTTCTTCTCTATCATAATCTTTCTATAATTCTATGAACATTTAACATAACACTAAATCCTTCACCCATTAAATAAAAATAAGTTAATGGCTATGTTGAAAAAATGCATAAAGGAATTTTATGAGTGCATTAATTATTTGTTCAGGATGGGCAAACAGTTGTAAACCTACCACTAACATTTTTCTTTGTTTTAAAACTGACTTAGCAAGTGCAAATTGATGTAGAAGTTCACCTCCTCCCTACAGCTGTCTGCTTTGATGTCAAATTATGGAATCATTAAAACTTGTATTTCTAAATATTCTTTTGATCGACAAGGTTAGAGAAACAATAGTTGACAAATGCTGCTGGATCATGTATCCTGTTGCATCGTTGTTTATTTGCCTAAATAACATTTTGTTTTTGCTGGATCATCTCTGAAAAGATCAAAAAGCAGGAATAAATAAACCAGCAGTGAATGCAAGTTTAATGAACTTCTATGTGTAATTTTAGACTGTTTCATTGAGGGAATAATAATTGAGGGTATATAGCAAAATAATAAATATGCTCAGTTTGAATGCATTACAGATTTGCAGCAACAACCACCACAGCAATTCTTCCCCACAAGGCTCTTAGCATCAGGAAGTGAAATATCCACCTACCACAAAACTAAAAGCACTTGCTATTACTTTGGCAAGCAACATTGTTTCTATAATCACTGAATATGAATACTTCATAATCTATTGGTACAATTTATTAATAGCTGACTATATTCCTGAAGGATGCCTGTAATCAGCTTGGTGTAAAGTACTCAGAAGAGGGTAGAGTGTGCAAGATGCTGAATAAGGGACCCTTCAAGGGATATTTTAGCAAGTCAGTAATTGACAAAAATGAAATCTGAAACTAATCGAACAATTAATTTACGTAGATGCAGAGTAATTTTGCATGGATGCAGGATTATCATTATAGTATTTAACAATAAGGCTTTTCTCCTTCATTTGCAATCTTCTCACCATAGCTCTTCGTGAAAATGTACAAACAAATCCGCATCAGTAGTAAAGAGGGGATGGAATTAAAGCAGAGACAAACCAATCATATTTAGATAAATAGCCTTAGAGTATGGCACAGACACATCTGTCATACCATTATGTTATGCCTGAAAGTGTCTTTTTCCCTCAAAAAGGTCAACAGTTTGACATCATGTCATCTTCATTCAGTGATATTAATTCTACCAGCAAAATCAGTCAGTGAAGGAAGCCAGAGCAAAGGTGTGCAGCTTCAGGCTTTTAGTTTTGATATCTTTACTGATTGATTTCATCTGAGATTCCATCACAACATAAACAGTGATGATCTCTTAATATATATGGGAAAAAGATTTTTAGCATCTAAATCCAGGCACTGGGATTACAATATGTCTTTGATGCAGGCAGCAAGCAAATTTTGTACTGCCCATGCATGTTCTCCCTATGTCTGCGTGCATTCCCCCTGGGAGGTCCAGTTTCCTCCCACAGTCTGAAAGGCCCACCAGTTAGGTGCATTGGCTATGCTAAATTCTTCCTCAACGTATCCAAGCAGTCTGCGGACTGTGGCGACTAGGGTATTTTCATAGTAATTTCATTGCAGTGCTAATGTAAGCCTACTTGTGATACTGATAAATAAATAAACTTGCATGATTATTGCATACAACCAGCACTAAACATGCCATTGTTTGGCTGCTTACTTCTGCAGAGGCCAAAGTTTAAGTAACATTAGTGCTGTGTTTTGCTGTTTATGGAGTCGGGTGTAGAGCTACAAGACACAGATTTTTCAAAGCATGCACATTCTACACAGTTTCTAATGAACTCTTCTTCACTACAATCTATTGCTGGTCACCAGATGCTTCATAGGATTGCTGCTTCATCTGAATGACACCCAGATGTCCTTCATCAATAAGATGCAACACATATTGCTATAGTGGTTTCAAGATAACTCTCGAGATCCACATGCATTATTTATCATCAAACAATGTGAGCTCATTGCGTACTCTGTAGTATGGGACTAGCTCTTCCTTTATTTCACTAGGATACTTTGTTTCTAGGTACTGATTTACTTTCTGCTTTTGCTGATTCAGTCTTCAACTGGCAGCACCACATAAAATACCAACACCTCTTAAAGGGCAGGTGCATTTTGACTAGAGTAAGTGCTGGAACGGCTTATGAAAGTGTATCTGAATGAATAGAAGAATGAATTATGGAGCAATAGTCGAGAAAGCATGCTCTAAAATTTTTTAAAAGTGCACTGGACCCCAAAAATAGTAGAAATATAGAAGAGGAGAGTGGCCCTCTATCCATGGGACACCGTGAGGTCCTCCAGGCAATCTTTGCAAAGTAGTGGGACCAATACTCATGGAGGCTGTGTCAGAGTTCAAGCTCTAAGCACCTGGATGCAGGACCACAAAAAGTTTAATGACCTCACATGAGTGAATTGTCAAAGTTAGTGAATGTATTTTCTATTGTCACATCACACCAACTGCACCATTAGCTTTACACTTTGATCAATGCACTGCCCTTATCAACAATCTCCATCAACCGGGCTGAAGCCTCACATTTATATTTTCATCTCATCAGACATTTAATAAAGCTGAAAGCTTCACACTTACATCTCATAGCTTGCATTTACTTCCAGCTATTCAACCATAACAATCACATGAGCCAAACAGTTTATCCAACACTCACTGATATACTTCCTGCTATCTCATAAATTGGTGCAGAACTAGTAGGAACAACAATTATCCAAAGGGGAATACGGGCAACTGCATTTGTTGTGGTAGTCCTCATCATTTAGAGTCATAGAGGTTTACAGCCTTTAAACAGGCCCTTTGGCCCAACTTGTCCATACTGCCCTTTTTTTAAACCCTGAAGCTAATCTCAATTGCCTGCATTTGGTCCATCTCTCTCTTACACATGTAACTGTTTAAATGCTTTTTAAAAGAGAAAATTGTACCTGATTCTACTACTATCTCTGGCAACTTGCTCCAGGCCCTCTTTTAAAAAATTGCCCCTCTGGACACTTTTGTATCTCTTCCCTCTCATCTTAAACTTGTGCACTCTAGTTTTAGATGCCCCTAGCTTTGGGAAAAAATATTGATTATCCATTGATTTATGCCCCTCATTATTTTATAGACCTCTATAACATTACTCCTCAGCCTTCTACACTTCAGAGAAAAAATTCCCAGTCTATTCAGCCTCTCCTTACAACTCAAACCATCAAGTCTGGGTAGAATTCTAGCAGATCTTTTCTGCACTCTTTCTAGTTTAATAATATCCTTTCTATAAATAGGGTGACCAGAACTGTACCCAGTATTTCAAGTATGGCCTTACCAATGTCTTGTGCAGCTTCAAGAAGATGTCCCAACTCCTGCATTCAATGTTCTGACCAATGAAACGAAACATGCTGAATGCCTTCTTCACCATTCTGTCCATCTGTAACTCCACTTTCAAGGAGCTATGAACATGTACCCCTAGATCTCTCTGTTCTGTAACTTTCCCCAACAGCCTACCATTAACTGAGTAAGGATTGCCCTGGTTCAATCTACCAAAATGCATCACTTCACACTTATCTAAATTAAACTCCATTTGCCATTCGTTAGCCGATTGGCCCAATTGATCAAGATCCTGTTGCAATTGGAGATAATTTTCTTCACTGTCCATTATGCCACCGATCTTGGGTATCATTTGCAAACTTACTAACCATGCCTCTTATATTCTCATCCAAATCATTAATATAAATGACAAATAATAATGAACCAGCACTAATCTCTGAGGCACATCACTGGTCAGTTCTCCAGTTTGAAAAACAACTCTCTACAACCACCTTCTGGCTTCTGGCAAGAAGTCAATTTTATATCCATTTAGATACTCACTCTGGATCCCATGAGATTTAACTTTATGCAACAGCCTGCCATGCGGTATCTGGTCAAAGGCCTTGCTAAAGTCCATGTAGACAACATCAATTGCACTGCCCTCATCTATCTTCTTGGTTACCCCTTCAAAAAACTTAATCAAATTTGTGAGACATGATTTTCCACTCACAAAGCCACGCTGACAATCCCTAAATCAGTCCTTGCCTCTCTAAATGCCTGTGGATCGTATCTCTCAAAATACCTTCCAACAGCTTACCCACTGCAGATGTGAGGCTCACTGGCCTAGTGTTCACATATGTCTGCTGCCCATAACCTTCAAGTCCTGGGTTTAGAGGGTGCTGTCTAAGAAGCCTTGTGTATTTCTGTGTTGCATTTCATAGATGGTACGCACTTGTGCTTTGTATGGAGAAGTAATGTTTATGAATAAGGTGCCAATCAAGTGGGCTGCTTTGTCCTGAGTGGTGTTGACCTTCAAAAGTGTTATTGAAGCTGCACTTATCAAGGCAACTGGAGATTATTCTATCACACGGCTGACTTGTGCTTCGTTGATTGTGGACAGAAGTCAGGAGGTGAGTTACTTGCCACATGATTCCTAGCTCCTGACTTGCTCTTGTGGCTACAGTATTGACGCAGTTGGTCCAGTTAAGTTTCTGGTCAATGGTAACTCCAATTCAATAATGAGGAGTTCAGTAATGGCAATGCTAGATCTGTTGATTATTTTCTGTTTTTGTTTCAAATTTTACACCTTCTTCTGTTACAGAATATAATATAACCACAGCACTCTGAAAACAGAACACATTGAAAAATGGTAGAGAGTGGTTTTGTCTGGCTCCTCAAACAGTAGACCCTGTCCTTTATCTCTTCAAGGTTACTTTGTCTGTGTCCATGGTAACTCCACATAGCCGTTTTAAATTTATTCACACCTGAAGTTAAATAATGCAATTGTCATCTAGAATCTATTGTCTATGGGAATATAGTTAATTCTACACTTGCTGTCTTACCCTGTTCAGCTTATTCTATAAAAATATGCTAGTTAAACATTGGCCCATGTTCTGGTTAAACCATAGTGTTCCTTGTAAATCAGTTTTCATCGATTAACTCTAAAGGTCCTGGTTAGACTATTTATGTGGGTTCCCTTCCTTGGAACTATTGAAATGTAGGTGCGAGAATCCTTTTTTATTGCAGCGTTGGCTTCATTCATAGCTGATGTTTCAGGATTTCCTGATTTGACAATGATTCAGGTAACATAGGCTTATTTTCTAATCATGAGATATAGGAGCAGAATTAGGCCATTCGGCTCATCAAGCCCACTCCGGCATTCAATCATGACTGATATGTTTTTTATCCCTATTTTCTAGCGTTCTCCCCATAACCCTTCAATAATGAAATCTTTCCAACTCCTCCTTAAATTTACTCATTGTCCCAGCATCAATTGCACTTTGAGATAGCAAATTCCAGTGATTCACAGCCCTTTAGGAGAAATAATTTCTCCTGAACTCTGTTTTAAATTTGCTATGTCTTATCCTAAGATTATGGCTTCTCGTTCTAGAATACCTCACCAATGGAAGCATCCATTCCACGTCTACTTTATCCATGCCTTTTATTATCTTGTATATCTCAATTAGATCACCACTCATTTTTCTAAATTCCAAAGAGTATAGGTCTAAACTGTTCAACCACTCTTCATATTATAAATACCTCACCTCTGGAATTAATCTAATGAACCTCCTCTGAACTGCCTCCAATGCCAATACATCTTTCCTCAAATAAGGAGACTAAAATGGGCACAATACTCCAGATGCCTTGTGTAGTTTCAACAGTACTTCCTTATCTTTATATTCTATTCCTTTAGCTATAAATGCCAATATTCTATTCCTTCAACTATAAATGCCAAAGTGAATGTCAGGTACAATTCTGATACAAGAGGAAGAACCTCTGTAACAATGGTTTTTATCCTCAGTATTTTCATTTCCCAACAAACAGCAATAGCTTGTGTTTTTATATAGCACCTTTATTGTAGTGAAACTTCTCAAGATACTTCACAGGAGCAATGGACAAATAAAATGTTTCTTGCCATTCTATATAAGGAGCTATTAGTTCAGGTGACAAAAAGCTTCATCAAAGAGATGGGTTTGAAAGAATGTCTTAAAGAATGAGACAAGGGTACAGTAGAAAGATGAAGAGGCTCAGGAAGGGAATTCCAGAGTCCATAGCCTCAGCAGCTGAAGGCACAGCCACTACAGGATGGATCAAAGAAAACTAGAGCCAGAATTGGAGGAGCATCAAACTCTGGGGAGGGTTGTAGGACTGGAGAAGGTTGCAGAGATGGAAAAGAGGGAAGAAGACACAGAGAGACATGAGAGCAAGGATAAATATTATGAAAACTAGATGTTCTATGGAACCAATGCAGGTTAGATAACACTGGAGTGATAGGGAATGGGACTTAATGCAAGTTAGAATATAAGCAATGGAGTTTTGAATGACTTTAAGTGTTAAGGGGCTCAAGTTTGGGACATTAGTCAGAAGAAGATTGTAACAATTATGTCTAGAAATAACAAAAGCATAATGAGAATTTTAGCAACGGATGAGCTGAGTAGAGTTGTAAGTAAAGAAAATTGGCTATAGAGAATTGAACATTAAGCAGTGTTCTGTGGGGAATAAAGTTGTATGATTGTTAAAAATTGTTAAAATTCTCTTGCTCTTTTTTAGAGAGGCTATCAGTAGACTCCTTAAGGAGCATTGGTGAGGCTGCCAAATAATGAAATGAGGAAAAACTGATGTTGAAAAATACTCTGGGGTTTTGTGGACCTCACAGGATCAGAACTTGCATTGAACAAGTTTCTGCCTGTTTCACATTTTTTTATTTATCCTTTCACAAGATGTGGGCACTATTTGATAGGTCAGCATTTATTGCCCAACCCTAATTGCCCTTGAGAAGGTGGTAGTGAGATGCTTTCTTGAACCACTGCAATATCTACGTTCAGGTATATCTACAGTCCTGTCAGGTAGTATGTTCCAGGATTTTAACTCAGTGACACTGAAGGAATGGTGATATATATTTTCAAATCAGTATATTGAGTAGCTCAGAGAGGAGTTTCCAAGTGATGAAGTCCCCATGTATCTGCTGCCTTTGCCCTTCTAGATGGTAGTGGTGATGGGTTTGGAAGGTACTAGTCAAGAGGTCTTGGTGATATGCTACAGTGCATCTTGCAGATAGTATGCACTGTTGGGTCAGTAGTGGAGGAAGTGAATGATTGTGGGGTAAATGTTAGTTGGATTCGTAAGATGCCAGAGTCAGAACAATTGGGACAGTTGTGAGCGTTCCCGGCTTGGATCACTGTCTATGCAGAGTCTGCACATTCTCCCCATGTCTGCGTGGGTTCCCCCAGGTGCTCCGGTTTTCTCTTACAGTCAGAGAAACGTGCTGGTTAGGTGCATTGACCATGCTAAATTCTCTCTCAGTGTACGCAAACAGGTGTCAGAGTGCGACTAGAGAATTTTCACTGTAACTTCATTGCAGGGTTAATGTCAGCCTACTTGTGACACTAATAAATGAATAAATTTTAAAGTAAATTAAATGTTTAAAAGTCTGGATGAGGTTCCAGAGATAAGAAGCAGCAGGATCTTAAAAGAACTTAAAGATGAGGAAGAAATTGTACATCTCAATCCAACATAGAACAAAGAACAAAACAGCATGGGAAACAGGCCCTTCGGCCCAACGAGCATGCACTGCCACCTCGATGTTCCCACTTCTACCTGTGATTCCTGTCTATGTTTATAGATCTATGGGTTGAAACCAAATTTGAGACAATTTAGGGGAAATTTGTCCTGCCAATCAGCCTAAGAGCACATCTTTAGGATGTGGGAGGAAACCAGAGCACCCAGAGAAAACCCACGCAAGCACGGGGAGAATGCGCAAACTCTCACAGACACAGGCCCAAATCCATGTATCTGCACAGCACAGCGATTGTCATTGAGTTGTTGTGTTGCCCATCAAATGGTCCAGGTCAAGCGTACACTAACGACGTGAAGCACTAGGATACTCTCGAAAAAAAATCCAAGAGTAGCCCTCTCATGACCCATCGTGTGTATGCTCCTTGTTAGACAACAAGGTGGACCAAAGATCTGTAGGATAAAAGAAATACATCAATATCATCAACAATTTACACACTTCCCAGGGAACTCCCAAAGCTCATGGTGCCTATTTTAAATCAGTTTTCTTTATCCCTCCATTCCCATTCTGTTCATATGCCCATTCTAAGTATTTCTTAAATAACTCCAGAGTGCCTACCTCCACCACTTTACTTGGCAGCGCGTTCCATACCTTCACCACCCTCTGTATGAAAAAACTCCCTCTAGCATCCAAATTATACCTTACCCTCCTCATCCTAAGCCCGTGACCCCTCGTGCTATTTGAGTCCATCCTAGGAAAAAGCTTAACCTTGTTTACTTTATCTATATCCATAATCTTGTACACCTCTATTAGATCTCCTCTAAATCTACGTCTTTAGATTTGTCTAACCTCTCCTCGTAACTCAGACCTTCCATACCAGGCAGCATCCTGGTAAACCTCCTCTGCACTCTCTCCAGAGTCTCCACGTCCTTCCGGTAGTAAGGCGACCAGAACCGGACGCGGTATTCCAAATGAGGTCTAACCAACGTTTTATACAACTGCAACATTAAAGGCCAGCTCTTGTACTCTATAACCCTTCCTATAAAGGCTAACATACTATATGCTTTCTTCACAACCTTCTCCACTTGCTCTGCCACCTTCAGAGACTTGTTCACCTGCACCCCCAGGTCCCTCTGCATTTCTATACTCTTAATAGGTCGACCCTTTACCTTCCCCCCTACATTCTTTCTCCCAAAATGCATCACCACGCATTTACCAGTATTGAATTCCATCTGCCATCTATCTGCCCAAGCTACCAGCCTATCTATGTCCTGCTGCATCACCTGACAATGCTCCTCACTATCCACAAGTCCAGCCATCTTTGTATCGTCTGCAAACTTGCTGATCATTCCACTTACTCCCTCTTCCAAGTCATTTATATACATTACAAATAGAAGAGGTCCCAGTACTGAGCCCTGCGGCACACCTCTAGTAACCGACCTCCAGCTAGAAAAACACACTTCCACTATTACTCTCTGTCTCCTATTACCAAGCCTATTATTTATCCATCTAGCTACCTGTCCTTGTATCCCATTAGCTGTGACCTTTTCAACTAACCTCCCGTGAAGGACTTTGTCAAATGCCTTACTGAAATCCATACAGACGACATCAACGGCTCGCCCTTCGTCGACCGTTTTCGTCACCTCCTCAAAAAATTCTACCAGATTCGTAAGGCATGACCTCCCCTTAACAAATCCATGCTGCATATCCCTAATCAGATTGCAACGCTCTAAGTGCCTATACATCCTACCTCTAAGAATCCCCTCCAACAGCTTCCCTACCACTGATGTCAAACTCACTGGTCTATAATTTCCAGGGTTATCCCTACTACCCTTTTTAAACAACGGTACAACATTAGCTATTCTCCAGTCCTCTGGGACCTCAACTGTGTCCAAAGAAGAGACAAAGATTTGCATCAGAGGACCAGCAATTTCACCTCGCACCTCCCTAAGCAGCCTGGGATAAATGCCATCAGGCCCTGGAGATTTATCAGTTTTAATGCTACCGGAGCTCTAACACTTCCTCCTTCAGTATGAATATTTCTCTCAATTGGTCTACAGCTCCCTCAGAGACAGGACCGGTCAACAAGTCCCTCTCCTTCATGAATACTGACGCAAAGTGTTCACTCAGGATCTTTCCCATTCCCTCGGGCTCTAAGCACAGTTCTCCTCTCTGCCCATAAGAAGTCCGATTTTTCCTCTAACCACCCTTTTATTCCTAACATAGGAGTAAAAAGCCTTTGGATTTTCCTTAATCCTATCTGCCAAAACCATTTCATGCCCCCTTTTTTCCCTTTTAACTCCCCGTTTGAGCTCCCTCCTACTCTCTCTATATTCCTCCAATGCTCTCTCCATTCCCAGCTGCTTTGACCTAACATACGCCTCTCTTTTCTTCCTAATATCCTCAATATCCCTAGTAATTCATGGCTCTCTAATCCTACATTTCCCATCTTTCCTCTTAGCCGGCACATATCTTTCTTGCAACATTTTCAGTATTCCTTTGAAAGAGTCCCATATGCCTAGCGTGGACTTACCTTCGAGTAACCGTTCCCAATCACTTTCCATAAGTTCCTGCCTTATCCAACTGTAGTTAGCCTTCCCCCAATTCAGCACCCTTACCATAGGGCAACAGCATCCTTTTTCCATCTTTATCCTAAAGTAGACAGAATTGTGGTCACTGTTAGCCACATGTTCCCCTACTACAACATCAATCACCTGCCCTGACTCATTACTCAGAACTAAATCCAATATAGCCCCCTCTTTAGTCGGGCTAGCCACATACTGCTCCAACGAAGCTTCCAGCACACATTTTACAAATTCCTCCCCATCTGAACCCCCAGCTCTAGGTACCTTCCAATCCACCCCAGGGAGATTAAAATCTCCCACTATAACGATTCTGTTCTTTCTGCACCTATCCAAAATGACTTTACATATGCTTTCTTCAACTACCCGCGGGCTGTTGGGTGGCCTATAATACACCCCTAGCATAGTAATCGTCCCCTTCCTATTCCTCAACTCCACCCACAGCGACTCCACTCCTAACTCCTCTGTATTGTCCTCCCTCTGCACCGCTACGATGCTCTCCCTAACTAACAACGCCACTCCCCCACCTCTTCTGGACCCTCCTCTACCATGCCTGAAACACTTATACCCAGGGATGTTCAGTTGCCACTGCTCCCCTTCCTTTAACCACGCTCTGTCACTGCAACCACATCCAAGTTCCTCGCAAATATTAAGGCCTTACGTTCATTCGTTTTTCCTGTTACACTCCTCGCATTGAAACAGACACATTCCAGACCTCCAAGCCCACTCGGAATCTCCTTCTCCCTGGTGTATTTCTTCTTATCCAAGTTTATTCTATTTCCCATCTCACTCTCTACCGAGCTATCAGTCTCAGCCTCTCCCCATATTAGTTTAAATCATGCCGAAACACTCCAGCTAACCTCCCAGCTAAGATATTCACACTCTTCCCATTTAAGTGTTCCCCGTCCCTTCTATACAGGTGCCCTTCTTTCACAAATACTTCCCAGTTATCCACAAATATGAAACCCTCTGCCCTACACCAGTCCTTCAGCCACATAGGACAGTGATGACAATGATAAGATGTCATGATGAACAATAATGTGATTGGAGATGGGAGGTTGACCAGGAGAATATTGGGAGTTATTTAATCCAGCAGTTCTAATGGCTTATATCAGAGTTCCAGCAGCACATTGATTTGGAGGCAGCCAATGTTACGGATGTGTAAGTACATGGTTTTTAATAGTGAGCTGCCTTCTTGAACAGCTGCAGTCCCTGAAGTGTAGGTACACAACAGTGCTGTTAGGGAGGGAATTCCAAAATTTTGACCCCGTGACCATGAAAAAAATCCCAATATATTTCCAAGTCAGGATTGTGAGTGACTTGAAGGGGAATTTCCAGATGGTAGTGTTCCCAAGCATTTGTTGCTCTTATCCTTCTAGATGGAAGAGGTTGTGGGTTTGGAAGATGCTGCTGAAGGAACCTTTATGAGTTCCTGCAGTGCATCTTGTAGATGGTACACATGGCTGTCACTTTTTGTCAGTGGTGGAAGGATTGAATGATTGTAGAAGGGGTAGCAATCCTTTCTGCTTTTTCTTGGATGGCATCAAACTTCTTGAATGTTGTTCGAGTTGCACTCACCCAGTTAAGTAGAGAATATTCCATTACACTCCTGACATGTACCTTCTAGATAGGGATAGGTTTTAGGGAGTCAGGAGGTGAGTTATTCACTGCAGGATTTCCAGGCTCTGACCTGCTCTGGTAGCCATAATATTTGTATGGCTAGTTCAGTTTCTGAATAATGGTAGCCTCCAGGTTATTTATAGTGGGTCATTCAGCAATGGTAATGCTGAATGAAAGTATACTACAGTTCTTTCAAGAAAAGGTAGAAGATTGGAGAGGCAGAATTAGTTTAGTTACATGGAAATCATGAATGGAAAATATCTGTACATTGGATGCAAGTGACTCCTGGTGGAGGCTTGTTGTTATCTACTGAGAAGAATTAAATAGCCTATTTCGCATGGAACTTGTCTATTCATAGCAATATGCTACATTTTTTAATGGTCACCTTTTCTATTGCCATGTTCATACAAATCAAATTATTTTTAACATTCATAGAATATTCTTTTTACCTCATTATCCACTTCAGCTCATTTTGGAAAATAAAGAGCTATTGTAATTTCATTATTAAACATAACATACCAACATTATAATTATAAAGCTAAATATTCTATAAGTGTTATTCTGAGGCAAGGAAAGCAGCATCTTTCACAGACATGCCACCAAGAATGGGTTCATAATTTCAAACCACTCCATCTAATCAATTGAATTTAAAACCACTAAGAGAAGGTTAAATTATAATGGGCACTTAACAGTATGAATCTGCTATGAAGCTGGCTGGCCGTGAGGAGCCAACTGGCATTTTCAATTAGTCAGGAGACTGGATTGATGCACTCCAAAGTTGTGAATCAGGTTATTGAACTCATCCCTAATGAGGAAATTACATTTTGCAGAAATTCTCCTGTATAACTGGAGTCACTCGTGCAAACCGAGCAATGGAGGCTGCTTGATGTACAGAGTCACTCTAATATCCAGTAAAGTACAGAACTGAGTTAGCAAGAAATGATCTTGCAATCCAAGCCCATATTTCAGTCTTCCCCGACCATTAATTAAAGTACTGCAATTCAGATGCCTTTACTTTTAATTTGAAACATGGAAATAAGAGTGAGATCAGAGGAGAGTGTGTTTTCAAGATTTCATTATTTCTAAAAAATATGTTAGCATTATACGTTGTTAATCAAAGGTGGAAAGTGAAATTGTGATTTACCATGGGCATATTCAAGGTCCGTAATCAGTACAATAGAGTTGAGTACAGGGATGAAGCTGTCCAAGCTGTATATGTGTTGTGCTATATTGGTTCTTAAGAGCCATTCATATTCCCATCAGCAGTGAAAAGACATAGATATCATTTAACTTTATCAACATGGATCCTATATTTGAGCCTTGACCCTTGTGGCAAAGTGATGCCTGTGCCACCTCAAAAACCACTTCTCTATCCCATCCAGAAAATCGTGGCAGGGATAATCGATGAGTGACTTTAGCAAGCACTATTTAATAAGATCTCACCTCTATTAAGATAAGCCTCTGGTTGTGGTAGGCTTCATGAGAAGTTTTATACCAGTTTTTTTTAGTTGTTTCAGCAAATGTTTTCTACTTGCCATGTGAGTTTGTGGAGGGCAAGAGGGATTTCACAAAAAAGTCTTTGGGGGTGATTTTATCAGCTTGCCATACTGATTGAACAGCATGGGGAGACAGTAAGATCATAAGGGAGGTGAAGACCTGGCTTCTCGCCTGGTTTCTTGCCTCTTAGGATGATGCCATCCTGAATGGCCATGTAATCAGCTGGTCAATCAGACTGATTTCAATATTTAGATCTAAATTTATATATTATCAATGAGCCCGGTTCATCATCCTGCCCATTTGCCTGACTGGCACCCTGGCATTGACCACTGGCACCCTGACAATACGAACCTGGCATGCCAAGGAGCAGGGCCTAAGGGGAGGGGGCATGATTAAGGAAAGGGGCAGGGTCTGAAGGGGGCAGTGCATGTGGAGCTGGTACTTTGCATTTGGGGATCGCCAGGGCGGCAAACAATTGGTGGAAGAAGGGGGCAGCAATCAACCTGATGAAGTTGGGGGGAGGGGGGACGGCAGTGCAAATGGGCTAGCGATCTGGTGGGGAGGGGTGAACAGGGCAGCAATCGTCCACAGTCTGGGGGTGTAAGCGGGGTGGGGGGATGGAGGAGGTAATGTCTGATGAGTGACAATCTTCCAATGCATAATGTACTATTATATATAATGCATTGGAAGATAATGCACATAATTCCCAGCATGAATAAACTCTGTCTACTCCCATTAGCGATAAAATCATACTTTGCCTCATTTCATAGAATCGTACAATCCTTCCAGTGCAGAAAGAGGCCATACAGACTATTGAGTTTGCACCAACCACAACCTTACCCAGGCCCTATCCCTATCACCCCATGCATTTACCCTAGCTAGACCCCTTGATAGTATGGGACAATTTATCACAGCCAATCCACCTGATGTCAATATCTTTGGATGTGAGAAGAAACCGGAGTACCTGGAGGAAATCCACGCAGACACGGGAAGAATGTGCAAAACTCTACACAGAGAGTGACCCAAGCCAGGAATCGAACCCAGGACCCTGGCGCTGTGAGGCAGCAGTGCTAACTTCTGTGCCACAATGCCATCCCGCTTTCTCTAAGTGGCTTGAGATTTGATTTTCTTCACTTCCCAAAAAACTAGGTGTGATTCTTTCCTGTTTTCACGCTTGTGCAGCATTCCAAATTATTTTGGTTAAATCACTCTTTGTTTTGAAATACTTGGGAATGGAACTACTGCCTGGCTCATCACTGAGACTCTCAACTGAGAAGTAGCAACATCAGCAAAGATGGTAGCAAAAAACCACGCTGACTACAAGAAGAACACAAAGGCATGCAGGCCTTCCGAAATAAAACCTCATACATGAACCTCTTAGAGGATATAGCGTGTTCATGTTTCAAAAAGGAGCAGGTCACTTACTTACTTATGCTACTTCTAGCAAGAATTGGAGCCCAACATACTGCATTGCCTATGCCAGCGAATGACACTGTGGCTCCATGCTTCTGATGGCATCAGCAGCAGGATTCACTTTGAAGCATACAGTAACCTGGCTGACACTCTTTGTATGGCATCAACAGTCTTTACCTCCCCTATGAAGACTGAGACTTTGAGGATTTAGCTGTGATGATAACAAGTATGTGAAAAATAACAGAGGAGGCAAAGGAGGTAATACTGATCAGAGTAATAGGTGCAGTGTGCAGCAGTAGGGGCAGAAGGATGTGGAAAGAAGTGGAAGAGAATGACAGCCTGATGAGATCATATTCTGTATGCATGCTGTTAACACAGCAATGAGCACAGTGCTGGGATTAGCTGTTACCATTTGTTGTGCATTCCTTTAATATATTAAGTTATTTATTACACTCTAGATATTCCACACATAAGTACCCATTAGTTCACTGCTATTATCACTTCCCAGCATATCCATAACAGGAGCCTATTCATACCATTGTCTTGCCTCTGTATTATTAACTTAATTTAATATATACTACAGAGATTCTTATTTCTTCTCAGGGACAGTTGATGAGGTAATGTCTCCATTATTATGGAACTGACCCCACACTTGCACTGCGGCTGCTACAGTACCATTTATAAATGGATATATATTTTATATTAATAATATCTTACTATGGGTGTCCTTGTACACTAATCATAGAAAGTTAACATGCAGACACAGCATGTAATTAAGAAAGCAAATGGTCTGTTAGCTTTACAAAAGGATTAAATATAGGGGTCGTATTGAGACTCCTAGAAGCTGTACAGTTATGGTGTCCTTACCTAAGGAAATATATACTTGCCTTGAGGCAGTGTAATAAAGTGTCACTGGATTGATTCCTGAAATAAGGGGTTTATGCCATGAGGAGAGATTGAATAGCTTGGGTCTAAATTCTCTGGCCAGGATTCTCTCAAAAAAATTCTATGTGCCGAATTCATGTGAAAACAGGAGTAACTCCTGTTGCTTTTTTCAGTGTGATTTTCAGACTGAATCTCTGACATCCTAAACACTGCGGAGTGTCCGAATGGGATTCTGTAATTATCCAGGTAATTATAGGCTGGTGAGCTTTACATCAGTGAGAGGGAAATTATCGGAGAGGATTTTTTAACATCGGATTTATTCCCACTTGGAAATAACTGGACGTATTAGTGAGAGGCAATATGGTTTTGTGAAGGGAAGGTCATGTCTCGTGAACTTGATCGAGTTTTTCGAGGAGGTGACGAAGATGATTGTTGTGGGTAGGTCAGTGGATGTTATCTACATGGACTTCAGTAAAGCCTTTGACAAGATCTCCCATGGCAGACTGGTGCAGAAAGTGAAGTTGCATGAAGTCAGAAGTGAGCTGACAAGGTGGATACAAAACTTGCTCGATCAAAGAAGACAGAGGGTAGCAGTGGAAGGGTGCATTTCTGAATGGAGGACTGTGACAAGTGGTATTCCTCAGAAATCAGTGCTAGGACCTTTGCTATTTGTAATATTTATAAATGATTTGGAGGAAAATGTAACTGGATTGATTAGTAAGTTTGTGGACGACACAAAGGTTGGTGGATTTGCAGATAGTGATGAGAACCATCAGAAGTCACAGCAGAATATAGATTAGTTGGAGACTTGGCGGAGAGATGACAGATGGAGTTTAATCTGGACAAATGTGAGTTAATGCGTTTTGGAAGGTCTAATTCAGATAGGAAATATATAGTAAATGGCAGAACCCTTAAGAGTATTGATAGGCAGAGGGATCTGGATGTACAAGTACACATGTCACTGAAAGTAGCAATGCAGATGGAGAAGGTAATCAAGAAGGCATAGGGTATGCTTGCCTTTATCGGCCAGGGCATTGAGTTTAAAAATTGGCAATCATGTTGACGCTTTCTTGAACATTAGTGAGGCCGCGCTTGGAATATGGTGTTCAATTCTAGTCGCCACATTCCCAAAAAGATGTGGAGGCTTTGGAGAGGGTACAGAAAAGATTTATCAGGATGTTACCTGGTATGGAGGGCATTAGGTATGAGGAGAGGTGGAGAAACTTAGGTTTGTTCTCACTGGAGGTTGAGGCGAGGCCTGATAGAAGTCTACAAGATTATGAGAGGCATGGACAGAGTGGATAGTCAGAAGCTTTTTCACAGGGGGGAAAAGTCAATCATCATGGGGCATACGTTTAAGGTGCAAGGAGCAAGGTTTAAAGAGATGTACGAAACAGATTTTTTACACGGAGAATAGTGGGTGCCTGGAACCCGTTGCCAGGAGAGGTAGTGGAAGTGGATACAGTAGTGAGTTTTAAGGGAAGTCTTGACAAATACATGAATGAGATAGGAATATAGGGATATAGTCCCGAGAAGGTTGGGGGTTTTAGTTAAGTCGGGCAGCATAGTTGGTGCAGAATTGGATGGCCGAAGGGCCTGCTCCTGTGCTGTAATTTTCTTTGTTCTTTGTTATTAATCGGTGGTTGGGCCAATTCCCACTGGAGACACCAGCAGCTTAGTGCTGAATGGGCGTTGAGAATGCCTGATCTGTCAGAGCAAGGATCAGCGTATGCGCAGAAGACCCACACTGCCAGCCTCCAGATCACTGGCCAACTCGATCACTGACCAAGCCTGTGATCCCAGCATTAGCTACCGTGATGCCTGCTGGGCAGTGTCAAGATGCCCCTTGGCCATTGCCAGTTTGCCCCTTGGGCAGTGCTGGGCTGGCACTGGCCAGGGGCAATCCCCCCCTTATTCCTGACCTCCTGGGGGGGAGATGTTCTCAATGGCCTCTGTTCCTTCCAGCTGAATCAGTTGCCTGTTCCCTATTAGTGGAGAGCTGTTTTAAACCTCGCTCAGATGAACCA